>JAJJWX010002682.1:0-1200000 GCA_023529315.1 Papaver bracteatum | reverse complement strand
GTCCGAACTGGCCTGTATAACCAGGCTAAAACCTGGTCTAGCCCGTGCATAATACAGGCCTTGCTAGGCCTGGACTAAAGGCAGGCCCAGGATATTCAGCCAGGTAGCCTGGGCCCGTATAAGCCTGCCCAGGCCGGCCTGCAATAGCAGGTATGATATCCGTAGTAGTGTAGAAATGTAAAGTTTATTTACCCAAAAATAATTGATTATGTGGAGATTCGATCACACGACATAACACAATTAGATAGGAGTCCTCTACCACTGATCTACACTAGTTTGCTCGTACGTGTAATGATCTCCTTAGAATATACAAGGGCATAAATACATATTACTTAGACATTAATTAGTAGCTTTAATTAAGGATATTTATAAAACTTAATTATACTCCTAGATAAGTTTAAAAACGGAAAATTATACGAGTTTGTGAGAGTTTTTAGCTACATAATTAAATTTGATTGGTTAAATGTTCCATTACAGATTTTCCCAATTATTTCTCTTATAGGGGTTTACTCAATAAATACATTTGTAAAGATTTAAAAAGAGTCATGAAAATTAAAAACTTTGCGAGAATTATACAGAATTGACGAAATTTTGCGAAGTTATGCAGAGTTGTCTAATATCTTGCAGACATTTGTAGAGTCCTGAAGAGTTTTAAAAACAAATTTTGTATGGAAATATGCATGATAAACATAAATACAAAATTTATTGTAGCTTATTTATTATAGTAACTTCAACTAGATTAAATTAAAATTATTATTATTGTTCAATAAAATACAATAAAGTGTAACAATAAATTAAAATTTAAAAAATGTTTAATCATATCATATAATTGACACTTATCTATAATAGAAGTTTTATAGATTGTGTATTCATGAAATAAAATAAAATAAAAAAGAGTAAAAAACATCTTTATAAAAAATTTGGAAGTCTTCCAAAATCTTACATATTTTGCAGGAAGCGATTTTGCTCTAGCAGTGCTAGAGCATTTTTGATCTAGCGTTGCTAGAGCCGTTTGATTAACCAATCCAATGGTGGTGGTGGTTTATGATGGAAATTCAATTTTTGCCCTTGGAGTAAAAAACTCCACTGGAAACCACCACCATTGGATTGGTTAATCCAGCGGCTTTAGCAACGCTAGATCAAAAATGCCCTAGCACTGCTAGAGAAAATTGTTTTCCTATTTTGCATGACTTTTATCAAGGCAAATGTATACATAAAAGTCACTCAAAGTCTTGAAAATAGGTAAGTATTCAAAGTCTTTGAATTTTCAAGTTACAATGAGTAACACAAACTTTAGAAGACCTTTTAACAATCTACAACGAGTAACATAAACTTTGAAAGAGATTTTAAAAGTATACAACCAATAACACAATACTTTATAGATCCATTAAACTCTTTGGAAATCAATAAAAGTATTTATTGAGTAAACCCCTGTTAATTAATCTTGGAGTCAATTATAATTTACCAATTTAGTGCATTAATCATCAAAGAAAATCGTTTGAATTTAGTGCATATAAATCGCGCATATAAATTTAGTGCGTTAATCATTAATTATCTCACGGATTTTTGTATTTTAGATTCTATACAAATATCAATTTATTTACATATATTCTATAAACATACATATATATTATCTTCTTTCCTTGAATTTTGCCAAGTTTCCTGATATTTCTCAAATGGGGAATTTTTTTTGTAGCCCATTTCTTTTTCCTTTTTTTTAATATATGAAACCCACCATTAAAATTGTATATATGAAGAACCCATATTTATTTATAAATAAGTGTTGTTTACATAAGTAGCCTTTTACTAAGAAAATTAATTTTAATATGTTTTTACAAATAGGAGTAATAAATAACATGGGGTATTTAGGGGCGACCCCAACACAATTAGGGGCGGCACAAAACGACCAAATAAGTCATAATCGGTAGGTTATTTCACAATCGGTAGGTTATTTCCGGGGAATTTTTTTTAATGGCCAAACTACCCTTTACAATCGGTAGGTTATTTCACAATCGGGAGTAAATTTAGTTTGTATAACTTCCGAATATAAAGTATCCCCAAAATAAAATCTTATATCTTTTGAATTTTGATTATCCTATAATCGGTAGTAAATAAAGTTATCTTGACTCCCGATTATACAGTACACCTTTAGCAAAAATGCTACCATAATCGGTAAGGAATTTAGGTTATTTAACTTCCGAATATAGAGTAGCCCCAAAATCAGAGTTTGCAAAAATCCTCTTTTTTTTTTTTTTTGAATTTTGGTTGAGCCTATAATCGGTGAGAAAATAAGAGTTATCATGACTTCCGATTATATAGTGGATGTATTTGAAAATATCCTACCATAATCGGTAGTCAAGATACTTAGTATAACTACCGAATATAGAGTAGCCCCAGAATCAGAGTTTGCAAAAATCCTCTTTTTTTTTTTTTGAATTTTGGTTGAGCCTATAATCGGTAAGAAAGGAAGAGTTATCATGACCTCTAATTATACAGTGGCTATCTTTGCAAATATCCAACCATAATCGGTAGTCAAGATACTTCGTATAACTATCGAATATAGAGTAGCCCCAAAATCAGAGTTTGCAAAAATCCTTTTTTTTTTTTTTTGGTTGAGCCTATAATCGGTAAGAAAGGAAAAGTTACCATGACTTCCGATTATACAGTGGTTGTCTTTGCAAATATCCTACTATAATCGGTAGTCAAGATACTTCGTATAACTACCGAATATAGAGTAGCCCCAAAATCAGAGTTTGCAAAAATCCTTTTTTTTTAAATTTTGGTTGAGCCTATAATTGGTGAGAAAGGAAGAGTTATCATGACTTCCGATTATACAGTGGCTGTCTTTGCAAATATCCTACCATAATCGGTAGTCAAGATACTTCGTATAACTACCGAATATAGAGTAGCCCCGGAATCATAGTTTGCAAAAATCCTCTTTTTTTTTTTTGAATTTTGGTTGAGCCTATAATCGGTAAGAAAGGAAGAGTTATCATGACTTCCGATTATACAGTGGCTATCTTTGCAAATATCCTACCATAATTGGTAGTCAAGATACTTCGTATAACTACCGAATATAGAGTAGCCCCAAAATCAGAGTTTGCAAAAATCCTTTTTTTTTTTTTTTTTAATTTTGGTTGAGCCTATAATCGGTAAGAAAGGAAGAGTTATCTTGACTTCCGATTATACAGTGGTTGTCTTTGCAAATATCCTACTCTAATCGGTAGTCAAGATACTTCGTATAAATTCCGAATATAGAGCATCCTGGAAATCAAAGTTATCATGACTTCCGATAATGAAGAAACCCTATGGGAACAGACACGTTTTGTGAAAATTTCTGGAAAACCGAATAGGTTTTCAAATTCATTAACCGAAAAAATTTCCACGAGACGCTATCTCGCACTCTGCTAGGGGGCGTTGCCCCCTAGACCCCCACGACCTGACCTGTCAGGTCGAACACAGTCGGGAGGGGCTACGCCCCCCGGACAGCTGTAAACAGTCTTGAAAATATCCAGCACATATAACTACCGAATATAGAGTTGCCCCAAAATGATATTTTGCAAAAATCCTCTATTTTTCTAATTTGGTTGAGCCTATAATCGGTAGCAAAAATAGTTCATATAACTACCGAATATAGAGTTTCCCCCGAAAATGAGATTTTTCAATCGGTAGCTAAAAAAAAACATAAACTACCGATTATGAAGGGGCAAAGAAGTATTTTTAACCTATTTTGTCTTTTGTGTCGTCCCTAATTACGTTGGGGTCGCCCCTAAAAGTTCCAGGATAAATAAAACGGTTGTGACCAATTATTATCCCTAAAAACACTCCATAAATAACTCATTTGACTTCCGAACATAATTTACTCCTACCAAATCTCTCTAAATGATTCGTTTCTATCCTAAAAAAAACCAACAGTTAATTTCACCTTTTTATTTGTCCCCATAATTTTTTCTTTTTTTTTCTTTTTGGAACCGACAAAATAACCCAAATATCGTTATGCAAGCCTAATTTAAACCTTAACTATTATTATTTAAGCCTAATTAATCGCTAATACAACTAACAACCATGAATGACGCCCACAAATACGTCCATAATAAAATACTGATTTTTTTCCTTTTAATTTTCCTTTTATTAATGGTACCTAATGGATAAAGGGTAATCTAGTCATCTTGAAAGTTTCAAAATCTATATTTAATCTAAAACTACTAATTGTGACCGAACATCTTAGATTTTGGGCTAGAGATATATACCATCTTATTGATGGGTTTATAGAAGAGAGAAGATCCAAACCTGGATTTCTCAGAAATTTTCACTTTCTCAAATCTATTATCTTCATCCTTAAATTTTCTCAATTTTCTTAAACTTTCTCTTGTACCAATATATTTATTTTCGCTAATAATAATTAGTTTTGGATTGCTAGTGTTAGAATATTATTTTTTTGTATAGACCTGCATTAAATGACACTTGGATATCACTGTAACATAAAGTCATAAAATCACGTTTGCTTAATTGGTTTCTACCATGCCAAAGGAGTTTAAGGTATCGATTTCGAATCCCCCCCCACCAATTACATTTTTTCTGATATATTCCTTCTAAATGGAATGGAGAATATTTAGTTTGTATGTTGATTTATTCTTTTTCATTAGATGGGGATTCATATTTATATCCCCAAATTAGTTTTCATATCCCTAATTGGGTGTTTCATCTTGAGAGTAGGCAGAACTCTTTTTTTGTTCATTTGGGCTTGAAATATATAACATAGTGGAGGAATAGGACAGCCCAGGGTAGTCAATTGCCTACCTTTGCCGCGGGCTGTGTCGTTTTTGTAATAATATTTCTTTTTCCAAATTTATGGGGAACGTGAGTCATGCTTATAAGTGACCCTCTAAATTTTGCCCACAAATTTTTCTCCTAACAGGTGTCCACAACCAAAACAATATGAACCTCAAAAGAGTACTCTCACGAAGGAGGAAAAATTTGGGAACAATTCAGAGGCAGCAAGTAATTACCGGAACGGGTGATTCATTTTGTTATAAAAAAGTACTCAAGTATTCAGAGATTTCAGAGTCCAAAGATCACGAATTGCCAGTATCCGTATCTCCTTCGCAGTAAGCTGGCGGTGGTTGGCTACTTGGCTTTTAGCGGGGTATGAAACAAAAGAGTGCAATGCAATAAAATGTGGACGTAGTATGATCATGTCTTACTAGGCCTATGCATAAGCACCTACGCAGGTTACGAATTCTTGCCCTCCAAACAAACCTCATAGTCAATGGCATGCATTTTGGTGGATTCCCCTCTCGGAAATTCTTGCTTTTGGATTCTAGTCCAAGTGTTAGACTTGGACCAAAATGAGATTTTCAAAGTCAACATGTCGAACGTAACATCTGACGTAATACTTAAATACCCTCCAATTCTTTATTCAACTCCCATGTTCTTGAGGTTACTTTTAGTAATTGTACATGCCTTTTACGAGTTCAACATTTTAAAATCCACAGCTAGAGAGTAAGTATACCTGCTATTTGGTGCATCAATGAAACGACTCGTTCCTAAAACCCAGTCAACACGTTAAAATCGTCAAAAACATGTCCTGATTTTCTATTCAAACACTAGATATTTGTCACTAGTTCTAAAAAGTGGACCGAGAAGGACACCAAACCCCAACCATAAAACCCTATAAATACTCGAACCTACAATTCATTTCAAAGCACACAACAATCTAACAACTACAGCAACAAGGAGAAGGAGAAGAACCAAAAGAAAAACAACACAAAATTCTCTTCTGAAAACCTCTTAGCAAGCTATATACGTATTGAGTTTCCCAAGTTCATATTCATACTAGTTTCAGCAATGAATTCAAGACAAGCCATCACATTCTTGTTCATTTTGATCGTCGGGGTTGCAGTTCTAAGCAGTGTCGAGGCAACTAGAGTGTTACAGGATGATTTTGCATCTTCTAATCACTTAGTTACATTACCGTCTGTTTATGAGAAAGCCAAATCAACCATGACATGCTGGCTTGGTCGTTTGGCATCGGGTCCAAGCCCCAGGGGTAAAGGGCACTAGATTACAAAGGAAATTACAGCGCATAGGCTAATAAACGTTTTGTTAATATTCATAGGAGAAAGGATGTACAGATTGTAGTTACATTACTAATGAAATTCTTTGAAATTAAGTAATAAAATTCAAATTCGTTTTATTATATCGATTATGTCGTTGGTAATATGTTGTATTTGCACACCTATTACTATCGCTGCTGCTGCTAATGGTGTTTAGATTGGAATAACGGCTCATTGGTAAAGAAGTTTGCTATAGGAGCTCCAACCATATGGTGTTGTGGCCTTACAAAATAATAAAGTTGGCTCATTTAATGGTAGAGGTGTAAATTGGGCTGTGCTAGCACGAGCACAGGCCAACACAGCACATTAAAATTTGAGAACAACCCCAGCCCAGCATGTGACTTAGCCCAGCACGACACGTTAGTTAAATGGGATGTGTTGGGTTTGACTAATTGGCACAGTAGCTCAGCACAGCACGCGGCACGTATTAGCGCGTGGCACGGCACGTTAAGAAAGCAGGTCATAATATGTATAAAATACTACAAAACATGACATAATACATCACATTTTGTGTCTATTTCACAAAAAAAAAACCCTTTATTGTAGCCAATTATGTTAACTTATTTCCATAATAACACATATAATACTTAAATATTTGGAAAGCATTTTTATTGGAAAATATAAATAAATGTGTCAGGCACGGCACATCACGTTTATTTTTCTGGCACAACTCATCCCAGCACGCCTTCTAGCACGGCACGTTATAAACTCCGGCATATCACAGCACAGCACGGCATATAGCACGCTAAGAACGTGATTTCGTGGGCTGTGCTGTGCTGGGACGGTACGTTTTACACCTCTATGTAATAGTACTCTCCAAAAGCCTTTATTCTACCATTTTTGTCAAAAAAATTAGAGATACTCATGATAAAAAAAAGTAGAAGATAATTATGATCATTAATAATTAAGCACCAACTATGGTTTGGAAATCAAATCGTAAGTAGCATCTGCCATATGAAAACCAAACCATAAGTACAGCATACAATGGGAAATCAAATTATAAACTAGTGGGAAATCAAATTATAAACTAAATATGCACTGGGGAATTCCAAACAGTAACCAAATTCAGGGTTGTCTACGGTTCGGAACAAAGCACTTGTGATGGGAAAAATTGGGTTTGATTTTTACCTGACAATTCTATCTACAGTTTGGATAGTAAGAACTCCAAACCGTAGAATTGGATTGAAATTTCGCCTAAGGTTTGGAAATATAATTATTTTAAAACCTTAGAGTTGGTTTACGGTTAGTAGTTCATATTTTCCCAGCAATAGAGTTGATTTCCCCACCCTATGTTGCTCTGAAATTAATTTTTAAGTTCTTAATTTGACCAAATCTATTATGCAATCAAAATCAATAAAAGATTGTGGTTTTTTTATTTTTACATGATTGAAGTCATTATGATGGAAAATGACAGGTTTTTAAAACTGATTTCCAAATTCATAATTAGATCACATCTAACATATTAATCATCATGCTAGAGGAAAAGAAGAAGAGAGGGAAAAAGATAAAGAAGAGGAATTGAATTAGAAATAGATTAGATTTAGGATTTTGTTTCGGTTTTTATATTGGGTTAATCATTGAAAGATTTTAAACTTTTGTTATAGATTAGGTCGCCCTTTATCCTAATTTAAGATATTTAAATCTATAAGAGCCCTCGAAACCATTTGGTTGGAGCCCTATAATAGGCTTCTTGGTAAAACCCTCGCTTAACTAATATGACCACGTAGGCTAAAATGACTGTATTCAAATTAGTCAATTTCTTAGTTTAGGGGCAATTTTTGTGTTTAAAATGACTTTTGCGCTAAAAGTCTAGTAAATTCCTACAAGACCTCCCAAGGTGGAGACTAAGAGGTATGGGTTCTGTTCCCACAACATAAGGAGCTTGTTGTTCCCATGGTACTGGCATCCTAAAAATTCGGACGAGTGTGCATGGGAGGGGGTTGCAGAAGGTCCCTGATTTACTACGAAAAGGGGGTTACAGAAGGTCCCCGATTTACTACAACTTCTAGCTAAGAGTTGTAAACGTAGTTGTGGTTCAAGTTTGGACTACCTCGTGGTTCAGTTCAGATTCTCTCTCGATTTTACTTTGGAAGCCTAACACATCCTTCCACAACAACCTATATGTGAAGTAGAAAACCTTATCACAACACACCAGTTAGGTAGTCAAACTCTAACATAATTTTCTAGAGTTTCTTTCACAACTCATATTTATATTGTTATACATTCTTTCACAATCTTTGATAAGTGTAGTAAAATTCTTTCACAGAACTCCTATGAATGCTGTGAATAGTATTATTACTACTCTTGTTAAAATGGTTGAATTTTTTTGCACAACCTATAATATGTATGGTAAAGTCCATAACACAACTCTTGTTAGAAGTTGTTTGCATAAAACTATTTTGAGAAAAAAAATATAGCTGAAACCAAATTCACATTCACATTAAACCAAATTCACATTCACATTAACCTGCCAGTATAACACATTTACATTCATTAAAATTCAAAAATAACACAAGTGAATCCCTATTACAGTGTTAACCTTCTTTCCACTACAACACCAGCAAGAAATCATATCACAAAAAGAAAAAGAAAAACTATATAACCCATGGGATCATGGACAAGTTCATGGATCGCAGTACAAAACCTGGCATCAATCCCACTTCTCTTTATCAGTTTACAAAGCTAGCCATCGGCGCAAATCCAAGCTTCCTTTACTTCATCCTTTTGTTTGTTGTACCCTCATTCAAAACTATTAGGGTCGTTGCTCCTGCTTCTTGTGCCCCACCCACTACCACTTCCCCCTTTGGTTAGACTTTGAGGACGACTATTACGGGCACCATAGGCTCTTTCATGAAAGATCAAGAGAGAGCCATCCTCAAACCCATAACTGGATCTCCAGTTAACTGAAATTGGCACCAAACCAACAAGCAAAGAAATTTTATTTTCAAAAATATCTTTTTCTTTTTTTACCAATATAAACGAAGAGAAAAAAACTAACTAAAAGTTGAAGCACTGCATAAAAGAACATTCCAATACTGGTGTCAATACCATTACAACAACATTCCAAGCAGATTATTCTGAATACCAGTTGATATCCAAAGACAACCCTTACTAAATAACTGTCACCACATAATTCCCAAAACTTAGATTTTTAAGCCTAACAAATAACTACATCATAACTCACAAGTGCAAAACAAATATGGGAAACTAAAGAAGAAAAACTTATGTAATCTAGAAAGGCTACACAAGAACCAACAAGTGGATTTTTAGAAATGCATTACGTGAAGGAACTTGATTGAACCTTACCAGAAGGAAAAAGATTTAATAATGACAAGCAATGAGACAGTAAACACAAAGTTTAAGTGACTACCTTCGCTTCCACAAGAATACCAAACTATTCGAAAGCACTTTTAAGACCCCTGTAAGATGTTGACCATGAAAGTCCTCCAATGAAACAACGGTACTCCAGCGGTTCAGATTTGTATTGAACTGCAAATTTAGACAGCAAGATACATCACAAAAGGAAAAATGAACATTTACCAAGACCAAATTGTACATGAAGTTAATCCAAATATGATCAGATGGTGCAAAGTTAACACATGTGTTGATGGTGGTTTTAGACATAGGGTAAAATTGTAAAACCCCGAATAACCCAATGTCACCGATGCCACATTTATTAGAACATTTAATGCATGTAGCCAGTAATTAATGGGGGGTATTTTTTTCAAATTAGGACAACGAGCAAAACCCTAATTCTCCTCCGTGCCAATGGCAAGTCATGCCAGCCACACCTAGTCCAAGCTAGCCGCGCCATGCCAAACACACTCTTCCTTGGCCCTAACTATGCTAGTCACACCAACCGTGCCAAAGCATGCCAACCATGCTAGCCGCACCTCTATGCCAATGGAAAATCATGTCAGCCACACCTAGACCAAGCTAGCTGCCCCATGCCAAATGCACTCTGCCTTCGCCCTAGCTATGCTAGTCACACCAACCGCGCCAAAGCATGCCAACCATGCTAGCCGCACCTTTGTGCCAATGGCAAATCATGCCAGCCACACCAAACGCGCCAAAGCATGCCAATCATGCTAGCCGCACCTTTGTACCAATGGAAAATCATGTCAGCCACACCAAACGCGCCAAAGCATGTCAACCATGCTAGAAGCACCTTTGTGCCAATGGAAAATCATGTCAGCCACACCAAACGCGCCAAACCATGCTAGCCGCACCTTTGTGCCAATGGAAAATCATGCCAGCCACACCAAATGCGCCAAAGCATGTGAACCATGCTAGCCGCACCTCTGTGTCAATGGAAAATCATGCCATCCACACCTGTCCCAAGCTAATCGCGACATGCCAAACTCACTCTGCCTTGGACCTAACTATGCCATCCACACCAAACGCGCCAAAGCATGCCAACCATGCTAGCCGCACCTATGTGCCAATGACAAATCATGTCATCCACACCTATACCAAGAAAGCCGCGCCATTCCAAACACACTTTGCCTTGGCCCTATCTATGCTAGTCACACCACGCCAAGCCAAACACCCTTACCTTGGCCCTAACCGTGCAACCTAGGCCAAATTGGCCACACATGCCATTGGTACATGCCAACACGCTCATTGGCAGCTTTTCTTACCAAGCCGTGGCCCTAATGGCCGAGCGTGCCATTGGCACATGCCAACACGCTCACTGGAATCTTTTATTACCAAGTCTTGGCCCTAATGGCCGAGTGTTCCATTGGCACATGCCAACATTCTCATTGGTAGCTTTCATTACCTAGCCGTGGCCCTAATGGACGAGCGTGCCCTTGGTACATGCTAACGCGCTCACGGATTTTCTTACCAATCCATGGCCCTAATGGCCGAGCGTGCCATTGGGACATGCCAACGCGCTCACTGGTAGCTTTCATTACCTAGCCGTGGCCCTAATGGCCGTGCGTGCCATTGGAACATGCCAAACACGCACGCTGGTAGCCTAACTTGTAAGTCGTGCAACCTAGGACAACTTGGATGTACGTGCCATTGGCACACGCCAAAACCCTCGCTGGTAGCCTAATTTGCAAGCCGTGCAACCTACCACCAAGGCATTCGGCACATGCCATTGGTACATGCCACACGCGCCTCTGGGAGCTTTGGCATTGCCACTTGCACTCAACATGAAACCTACCACCAAGGCATTCCACACATGCCATTGGCACATGCTACACGTGCCACTAGCATCTCTGGAATTTCCACTTGCACTTAAGGTGCAACCTGCAACAAAGGCATTCCGCACATGCCATTGGAATATGCCACATGCGCCACTTGCAGCCTGGCATTGCCACTTTCACTCAAGGTGCAACCAACATTCGAGACATCAACACAAACTGGGGGATTCTTTCCAGGGTCTTGGTTTGGCGGTCACATCATGCAGCGTACACTACGCTCACTTTAAGAAAGCGTGAATAGGAATAAAGCGGTCAAATAAATGAGAAAATAATGGTGAAAACGTTTTCACCCATAAACATCATGCGGTTACCACCTTCTCCCATTATTTCACCCTTTACTCTCTTCCTTCATGAGGCCAGGGTACGTTTCAATTTCGACTTGTATAAAAAGGTCTTACCTATTTCCACCAGACAACAAATCTCGGTCAGGAGAAAAACACAACACACTCAGAAAAGGCAACTTTGCAAGCTCTCCAAAAAGCTTTCATATCTTGCAAGCTTCCGAAAATTTCACTTTCTGATACAAGTCGAGACACTACTCTTCCAAAATTATTCTAGTCTCAATACCTTTATTCACTTCCCTCCCCAAATCAACCCTTCTCCTCCACTTTGTGACCGAAGACAGTCTGGAACAGCCATTTCTTGGTTTAGGCCGGACTTGTACAGATTGATCTCTCGAATCTAGAAAGTTCTCACGTGCAGCACATTTGTTTAGGGTTTAAACCAGTTTCTCACTCACCTACCGAATTTACCAAAATCGGCAGAAACGATTTTTACCCATAAATAATTGGCGACCACTGTGGGAGGATTGATCTTTCAGTTACATATCATCTTTTGATCTCATACTTCGATCCAGGCATCGGGATGACAGAATAAAGCAATATATTTGGGGATCTACAACTCGACTACTAGACAGCCTGGTTACCAGTCGTGAAACTACATGAAACGGCTGGGGACTTCACAAGAACCGAAAGACAGCCTAGTTACCAGTCGTGAAGACTACACGAGAAAACTAGGGACTCGCTAAAGATGCTATCAGCGATTGGGGACTTGCTGGCAATGCTACCAGCAAAGCCGCCTTTTACATGGAAAGGAGTGTGTTCGCAGCAAAAAACCTATAAAGTGAGTAAGTTTAGACCAGACAAGATATGCGATCTATTTTTGGGTTCTTAATAAAACCGTCATACTATTGCGTCTTGTGTCGATTGCTAGCACACACTTTCATAAAAGAAATATTCCTTTCACAAAGCATAATCAGAGTTATATTATCAAAACCATTCATCCCAGAAATAATCTATTATCCTCAAAAGCTACCAGTTGTCTATCAAGACCGGTCAAACTTTAAACCACACATCCAGTATGTCTTTCAAAAAAAAAAAAGGGGAACCAAAATGAAAGTTTAACGGAGAAACATTCAAGGGAAATTATCCAACATAGGTCCGCTCTTCTTGGAGAAAGTCAACTTTGCATCTTCAAGAGACGCTCTCTTCATAGTCAACATCTTGGAAAGCTTTTCGAGTTCTACCTCTTGTCGTGCAATCTCCTATGCAGAAAGGCTTTCATCTTTCAACTTCTGGATCTCAGCAAGGCCTTCGACAAACCACGAAGCGTTGAACTCCTTTTCTACACACACGTCGCGATGGTGCTCCCAGTCGGCAATGACGTCTTCATAAACGGTGTGGCCAGTCACCTCACGCTTGTCCTCGATGGAAGATAAAGCCTCTTTCACACGCTTGACCTGCGCAAATAGACTAGTGATCTTCTTGGTTGTGGCCATATGTCCATACTTCTACCAGATTCTGGTGTACAATGCCTCATACTTAGCCAGCACGCTGAAACCGCCAACCAGCACATGACTTGGGTAAGGAACCAAGTATGGGGGATCGAAAATGGAGCCTGCAACTGGACCCGTGACTTGAAAAGGGTCTTTTTCCATGTCTACGACAGCAACCATCAGGGAATCATCCACTGTGTAAACCACATATGTGCCCAGCGATTGGCCAACTTCCACCTCCAAGTCACCGGCAGCGGTCGCTGTCACCAAAGGAAAGTTTACGTGTGGCTCCGCCCCAGAATCGTCTTCCGAACCGGATTCCTCCTGCAAACTTGAGTTAGAATTTTTTTTAAAAAGCGGAGGAAGAAAGATAAAGAAGCGGAAAACTCACTGAACCATTTCCCGAAAAAAAACTAATGCTGCTTTCAGAATAATCACTCTCACTTGTCGAACTTTCTTCTTTCTATGGCTCTTCACCGTTATGAGAAGGCTCGGTGCTGCCGAAATGCTTCGAAGGAATTGTCGTGTACTAGCAACGTGCAAGAGCAGCAAAAGCATTAACACTACCGAAGCCCTAGTAGAAACAAGACACATGTTTTCAGCAGAAATTCACATGTTTTGAGACGAACCTACAAGGAGGTGACACATACCTGGTTATTGGAAGAACTGAAAGATACGACAGCTCTAGAAGGATCTTTTGAAACTGACCGGAACCCGCCAGCACGATTCTTCGTTTTCTGTTCCTTTTCCTGGGGACTTTCCGAGTTGCTAGGCAATTTTCGCTTGAGATATCTCAACATTGGATACTTCTTCAAAACTTCTAGGGAAGGTTTACAATGAACATTCTCCACCATGTTATTCAAAAAATCGCGAATCGCAAGATGCTCACGGCACTAGAACTCATTATAACCAAAAGTCGTCGAAGTTACTCTTCCCGATTGAAAGAAGGGAAGGAGGATACTCGGCCCAAGGGCACTGGAATTGAGGGCGGCACGCAATGAATCCTTAGGAACCACCAGCTGGTAAGCAAGAGGTACCCCTTGATCGAAACCCATGTGAAGAGCAGCACAGTCAATATTGTAAGCAGCTATTTGGAAAGACCCCATAAAAAAGACAGCATATAACTGGGAATGCAGCTTTGAATAAACAAGTTTTCACCAACACTCAAGCTGCCGTCAGAAGACAAAGTCATGTTCGGTGTCAATATGAGTCACAGACCTACGGACCGGCTCCCATGGGAGAAAACTGATTTCAAACGACTTATCGAGAAGACTAACCAAGCTCATACCAACTCTTGGATGCCTATTCACCCATTGAAAAATTCGGGAGCCGCCCCAACTCACGGGAATCGAAGGAAACGGTTTCGGAGCGTACTTCTCGAAGTGCTCCCATAACCAGGCTTGCAGAAAATAAACATGCACATATGAATCCACTTTCATGAAACCATTCAAAACTCGCATGTTCGCAACTAGGTGATCCAGATGCACATACAGGGAACCAAGGAATAGCTTGCCAATGGGAAGAACTTCACGTTTTTCTAACTTCACCGCAATCACTAGCAACTCTGGTCTTATTTCCTTCTTGCCAGAACCGTCATCAAAAATGTCTCTAGACAACCAGAGAGCCAAAAATGCTGCAACGTGAAGATCACTGCTTTTCTGTTTAGGTTCCATCTCATCCTGAAACCATTGAGATATCCACCAGTTGTAAAAGTACCTTTCATCCTATTTCCGGACAAAATCCTTCGACTTCGCAATGGAGTCTTTTCGTGCGATATCTCCCAACTTAGCGGCAAGGTCGTCCCGCATCTTCTCCTCACCTTCAGACAATTTCACCCCATATGCATATGATCGTATGAGTGTCCGAACACCATCTAGAGATAAAAGCAACCAAGCCCGGGATATCCTTCCTAATATGGAGACTGACTGAATCTCTGACAGCATCAATAATCTGCGCTCGAGTCAAGTTGGTATTTATATGCTCCTTACTCACCATGAACTCAACCCATCTATCAAAAGGACGCAATGGGCTTTGACAAATCCTGAAATCAATGTTGGAAGAAGAATATACCCCTTTATGAAGATAAAACCGTATGGTGTTCTCTGGGCTAACCGAACGTGTCTTCTTTTCATCTTCACCTTCGGTTAACAAAATTGACACGAAATCTGGATGATTCTTCCGATCTGGGGCGAAGGGTTTGGCAAAGAATTCATCATCCGTGTTTGGTTTGGAATTATCAGCATCCTTAGATGAAGGGAAACTTTTTTCAAGTAACATCTTGTAGGATTTATTCATAAAAATTTGGTAACAAGATATCTGCACAAAACAAAACCGAGAAAGACGAAATTATGTCCCTTACACATAACCGCACCTAATAAAAGGAAATCAGGGAAAAAAAAAGGTATTCTCTACGGGTTCAAAAATGCACGCGCAGTATTTTCTTCAGGTCCGAAATTCATATATGCAATATTTCCTATGGGTTCGAAATCATATGAAGAACATATACAGTATTCTTCTTCGGGATTCATATACAATATTCTTCTTCGATTTCAAAATTATATATGCAATATTTTCTACGGGATCGAATGCGTCTATAGTATCCTTCTTCGGGTTCAAAATTATATATGCACCATTTTTCTACGGGTTCAAATCATATATGCAGTATTTTCCTTGGGTGCATATATACAATATTTTCTACAAGAAACACGCCAAAAAATGATATGCGCAATATCATTGCAAGGATTATAAAAGAAAGACACCTACTGTTAGGGTTTGTACCTACATGAAAAGGGAAACAAGAGAAATATTGGAAGACATACCTGGAAGCCGGTTTTTCTTTGTGACTATGCCGCTAGCGTGAAAGGATGAAAGAAAAAAGTATAAGATGATAGAAAGGGATTTTATATATGGGCGTGAAGATTCCGAAATAGGGAAGGATTTCCCTTTACCAAAAATCATGCGTATAAGGAACGGACCCACAAGGGCGCCCAACTTCCCAATGTCGCCCAAGTTGCACCGGTCCCACCAGTTACGCCAGCTCCCCAGTACCGCCCAAGCCACACCGGTCCCACCAATTGCGCAACCTTCCCAATAACCACCCAAGTCGCGCCAGCTAGCACGCTCATCTTCCCCGCCTTGCGCCGGTCCCACCATCTAGCACGCTCAGTTTCCTAACCCGCGTCAACTTCTCAATGCCGCCCAGCTTCCTGTCTCTCAACTATGCTGACTTCCCAATTGGGCCAGCCTCCCGATTTGTGCAAAACTGCCAGAGGCAACGATTCCAAATCCTATCAATAAAAAAGGTCAGACAAGCCTCCTCAATTCTCTTTACGATTCAATGCTGATAGTTTGTCACCGTCTTATGCTTACCTCGAAACAAAGCTCATGTTCCGAGCTAAGCAGGGGACTTAATGTTGATGGTGGTTTTTAGACAAACGGTAAAATTATAAAACCCCGAATAACCTAATGTCACCGGTGACACATTTATTAGAACATTTAATGCATGTAGTCAGTAATTAATGGGGGGTATTTATTTCAAATTAGGGTTACAACGAGCAAAACCCTAACTCCCATCCGTGCCAATAGCAAGTCTTTCCAGCCACACCGAGCCCAAGCTATCCGCGCCATGCCAAACGCACTCTTCCTTGGCTCTAGCTATGCTAGTCACACCAACCGCGCTAAAGCATTCCAACCATGCTAGATGCACCTCTGTGCCAATGGAAAATCATGTCAGCCACACCAAGCCCAAGATAGTCGCGCCATCCCAAACGCACTTTGCCTTGGCCCTAGCTATGCTAGTCACACCAACCGCGCCAAAGCATGCCAACCATGCTAGCCGCACCTTTGTGCCAATGGAAAATCATGTCAGCCACACCAATCGCGCCAAAGCATGCCAACCATGCTAGCCGCACCTTTGTGCCAATGGAAAATCGTGCCAGCCACACCAAACGCGCCAAAGCATGCCAACCATACTAGCTGCACCTTTGTGCCAATGGAAAATCATGCCAGCCACACCAAACGCGCCAAAGCATGCCAACCATGCTAGCCGCACCTATGTGCCAATGGAAAATCATGCCAGCCACACCTGTACCAAGCTAGCCGTGCCATGCCAAACACACTCTGCCTTGGCCCTAGCTATGCCAGCCACACCAAACGCGCCAAAGCATGCCAACCATTCTAGCCGCACCTTTGTGCCAATGGAAAATCATGTCAGCCATACCTAGCGCAAGATAGACACGCCATGCCAAACACACTTTGCCTTGGCCCTAGCTATGCTAGTCACACCATGCCAATCCAAACACCCTTACCTTGGCCCTAACCGTGCAACCAATGCTAAATTGGCCACGCATGCAATTGGCACATGCCAACACGCTCACTGGCAGCTTTTCTTACTAAGTCGTGGCCCTAATGGCCGAGCGTTCCATTGGCACATGCCAACACGCTCACTGGAAGCTTTTCTTACCAAGCCGTGGCCCTAATGTCTGAGCGTGCTATTGGCACATGCTGACATGCTCACTGGAAGTTTTTCTTACCAAGTCGTGGCCCTAATGGCCGAGCGTGCCATTGGCACATGCCAACACGCTCATTGGTAGCTTTCATTACCTAGCCGTGGCCCTAATGGCCGAGCATGCCATTGGCACATGCTAATGCGCTCACTGGCAGATTTTCTTACCAAGCCATGGACCTAATGGCCGAGCGTGCCATTGGCACATGCCAACGCGCTCACTGGTAGATTTCATTAGCTAGTCGTGGCCCTAATGGTCGTGCATGTCATTGGCACATGCCAAACACGCATGTTGGAAGCCTAACTTGCAAGCCGTACAACCAAGGCCAACTTGGCCATACATGCCATTGGCACATGTTAGAACCCTCGCTGGTAGCCTAATTTGCAATCCGTGAAGCCTACCACCAAGGCATTCCGCACATGCCATTGGTACATTCCACACGCGCCTCTGGCAGCTTTGGCATTGCCACTTACACTCAACGTGCAACCTACGACCAAGGCATTCCGCACATGCCACACGTGTCACTGGCATATTTGGCATGGCCACTTGCACTCAACGTGCAACCTGCCACCAAGGCATTCCGCACATGCCACACGCGCCACTAGCAGCTCTGGCATTTCCACTTGCACTCAAGGTGCAACCTGCAACAAACGCATTCCGCACATGCCATACACGCCACTTGCAGCCTGGCATTGCCACTTGCACTCAAGGTGCAACCAACACTCGAGACATCAACACAAACTGGGGGATGCTTTCCAGGGTCTTGGTTTGGCGGTCACAGCATGCGGCGTACAATACGCTCACTTTAATAAAGCGTGAATAGGAATAAAGCAGTCAAATAAATGAGGAAATAATGGTGAAAACGTTTTCACTCATAAACACCATGCGGTTGCCACCTCCTCCCATTATTTCACCCTTTACTCTCTTCCTTCATGAGGCCAGGGTATGTTTCAATATCGACTTGTATAAATAGATCTTACCTATTTTCACCAGACAACAAGTCTCGGAAAATCTGCCAGTGGCACGTGTGGCAACTTGTATAAAACACAACACTCTCATAAAAGGCAACTTTGCAAGCTCTCCAAAAAGCTTTCATCTCTTGCAAGCTTCCGAAGCTTTTACTTTCTGATACAAGTCGAGACACTACTCTTCCAGAATCATTCTGGTCTCAACACCTTTCTTCGCTTCCCTCCCCAAATCAACACTTCTCCTCCACTTTGTGACCGAAGAAAGTATGGAATGGTCATTTCTTGGTTTAGGCCGAACTTATACAGATTGATCTCTCGAATCTAGAAAGTGATCACGTGCAGAACATTTGTTTAGGGTTTAAACCAGTTTCTCACTCACCTACCGAATTTACCAAAATCGGCAGAAACGATTTTTACCCATAAACAATTGGCGACCACAGCGGGAGGATTGATCTTTCGGTTACATATAAGCTTTCTATCTCATACTTCGATCCATGCATCAGGATGACAGAAGCAATCAATATATTTGGGGATCTACAACTCGACTACCAGATAGCCTGGTTACCAGTCGTGAACCTACATGAAACGGATGGGGACTTTACAAGAACCGAAAGACAGCCTAGTTACCAGTCATGAAGACTACACGAGAAAACTGAGGACTCGCGGAAGATGCTACCAGCGATTGGGGACTTGCTGGCAATGCTACCAGCAAAGACGCCTTTAACATGGAAAGGAGTGTGTTCGCAGCAAAAAACCTATAAAGTGAGTAAGTTTAGACCAGCCAAGATATGCGATCTGTTTTCGGGTTCTTAATAAAACCGTCATACTATTGCATCTTGTACTGATTTCTAGCACACATTTTCATAAAATAAATATTCCTTTCACAAAGCATAATAATAGTTATATTATCAAAACCATTCATCATAGAAATAATCTAATATCCTCAAAAGCTACCAGTTGTCTATCAAGACTGGTCAAACTTTAAACCAGATATTTCAAAAAAAAAAAAAGGGAACCTAAATGAAAGTTTAACGGAGAAACATTCAATGGAAATTATCCAATAGAGGTCTGCTCTTCTTGGAGAAAATCAACTTTGCATCTTCAAGAGCCGCTCTCTTCATAGTCAACATCTTGGAAAGCTTTTCGAGTTTTAGCTACTGTCGTTTAATCTCCTCTACAGAAAGGCTTTCGACTGCTGCATATTTCAACTTTTGGATCTCAGCAAAGCCTTCGACAAACCACGAAGCATTGAATTCCCTTTCTACACACACGTCACGATGGTGCTACTAGTCGGCAATTATGTCTTCAGAAACGGTGTGGCCAGTCACCTCACGCATGTCCTCGATGGAAGATAAATCCTCTTCCACACGCTTAACCAGCGCAAATAGACTAGTCATCTTCTTGGTTGTGGCCATATGTCCATACTTCTCGTAGACTCTGGTGTACAACGCCTCATACTTAGCTAGCACGCTGAAACCGCCAACCAGCACATGGCCTGGGTAAGGAACCAAGTATGGGGCATCGAAAATGGTGTCTGCAACTGGACCCGTGACTTGCAAAGGGTCTTTTTCCATGTCTACGGAAGCAACCATCGGGGAATCATCCACTGTTTTAACCACATCTGTGCCCAGTGATTGGCCAACTTCCATATCCAAGTCACCGGCAGCGGTCGCTGTCACCAAAGGAAAGTTTACGTGTGGCTCCTCCCCAGAATCGTCTTCCGAACCGGATTCCTCCTGCAAACTTGAGTTAGACATTTTTCAAAAAAACGGAGGAAGAGAGAAAAATAAGCACGAAACTCACTGAACCACTTATCGAAAAAGAACTAGTGCTGCTGTCAGAAGAATCACTCTTACTTGTCGAACTTTCTTCTTTCTATGGATCGTCACCGTTATGAGAAGGCTCAGTGCTGCTGAAATGCTTCGAAGGAATTGTCGTCTCCTTGCAACGTGCTAGAGAAGCAAAAGCATTAACAATACAGAAGCCCTGGTAGAAACAAGACACATGTTTTCAGCATAAATTCACATGTTTTGAGACAAACCAATAAGGAGGTGACACATACCTGGTTATTGGAAGAACTGAAAGACACGAGAGCTGCAGGAGGATCTTTTGAAACCGTCCGGAACCCGACAACAAGATTCTTCGTTCTCTGTTCTTTTGCCTGGGGACTTTCCAAGTTACCATACAATTTTCGCTTGAGATCTCTCAACATTGGATACTTCTTCAAAACTGCCGGGGAAGGTTTACAACGAATATTATCCACCACGTTATTCACAAAATCGCGAATCGCAAGACGCTCACGGCACCAGAACTCATTATAACCAAAAATCGTCGAAGTTACTCTTCCTGTTTGAAAGAAGGGAATGCGGATACCCGGCCCAAGGGTACTGGCATTGAGGGAGGCACGCAATGAATCCTAAGGAACCACCAGCTGGTAATCAAGAGGCACCCCTTGATCGAAACCCATGTGACGAGAATCATGGTCAATATTGTAAGCAGCTATTTGGAAAGACCCCATAAAAAGACAACATATAACCGGGAATGCATCTTTGAATAAACAAGTTTTCATCAACACTCAAGCTGCTTTCAGAAGACAAAGTCATGATCGAAGCAGAAGCAAAGGTGTCAATTTGATTCACAGACCTATGGACCGGCTCCCATGGGAGAAAACTGATTTCATGCGATTTATCGAGAAGACTAACCAAACTCATATTAACTCTTGGACACCTATTCACCCATCGAAGAATTCGGGAGCCGCCCCAACTCATGGGAATCGAAGGAAACGGTTTCGTAGAGTACTTCTCTAAGTTCTTCCATAACCAGGCTTGCAGAAAAGCAACGTGCACATATGAATTCACTTTCATGAAACCATTCAAAACTCGCATGTTTGCAAATAAGTGATCCAGATGCACATACAGGGAACCAAGGAATAGCTTTCCAATGGGAAGAACTTCACGTTTTTCTAACTTCACAGCAATCACTAGAAACTCTGGTCTTATTTCCTTCTTGCCAGAACCGTCATCAAAAATGTCTTTAGACAACCAGAGAGCCAAAAATGCTACAACGTGAAGATCATTGCTTTTCTGTTTAGGTTCCAGCTCGTCCAGAAACCATTGAGATATCCACCAGCTGTAAAAGAACCTTTCATCCTCTTTCCGGACAGAATCTTTCGACTTCGCAGTGGAGTCTTTTCGGGAGATATCTCCCAACTTAGCGGCAAGGTCGTCCCGCATCTTATCCTCACCTTCAGACAATTGGTTGTTAAGATTCCCGGTTACCGGGAGATTCAACAAGAGAGCCACACTCTCCAAGGAGAAAGTTATTTCACCCCATCTTCATATGATCGTATGAGTGTCCGAACACCATCTAGAGATGAAAGCAACCAAGCCCAAGATATCCTTCCTAATATGGAGACTCACTGAAGCACTGACATCATCAATAATCTGCGCTCGAGTCAAGTTAGTATTTATATGCTCCTTATTCACCATGAACTCAACCCATCTATCAAAAGAACGCAATGGGCTTTGACACATCCTGAAATCAATGTTGGAAGAAGAATATACCCCTTTATGAGGACAAAACCGTATAGTGTTCTCTAGGCGAACCGAACGTGTCCTCTTTTCATCTTCACCGTCGGTTAACAAAATTGGCACGAAATCTGGATGATTCTTCCGAGCAGGGGCGAAGGGTTTGGCAAAGAATTCATCATCCATGTTTGGTTTTGAAATATAAACCTCCTTAGATGAAGCGAAACTTTGTTCAGGTAACATCTTGTCGGATTTGTTCATAACAATTTGGTAACAAGATATCTGCACAAAACAATACCGAGAAAGATGAAATTATCTCCCTTACACATAACCGCACCTAACAAAAGGAAAGCCGTGAAAAAAAAAAGGTATTCTCTACGGATTCAAAACTGCACGCACAGTATTTTCTTCAGGTCCGAAATTCATATATGCCATATTTCCTATGGGTTCGAAATCATATGAAGCACATATATAGTATTTTTCTTCGGGATTCATATACAGTATTCTTCTTCGGGTTCAAAATTATATATGCAGTATTTTCTACGGGCTCGAATGCGTCTATAGTATCCTTCTTCGGGTTCAAAATTATATATGCAACATTTTTCTACGGGTTCAAATAATATATGCAGTATTTTCCTTGGGTGCATATATACAATATTTTCTACAAGAAGCACACTAAAAATGATATGCGCAATATCATTGCAAGGATTATAAAAGAAAAACACATACTGTTAGGGTTTGCACCTACATGAAAAGGGAAACAAGAGAAATATTGGAAGACATACCTGGAAGCCGGTTTTTCTTTGTGACTCTGCCGCTAGCGTGAAAGGATGAAAGAACAAAGTACAAGATGAGAGAAAGGGATTTTATATATGGTCGTGAAGATTCCGAAATAGGGAAGGATTTCCCTTTACCAAAAATCGTGCGTATAAGGAACGGACCCACAAGGGCGCCCAACTTCCCATTGTTGCCCAAGTTTCCCCGGTCCCACCAGTTTCGCCATATCCCCAGTAAAGCACAAGCCACACCGATCCCACCAATTGAGCCAACTTCCCAATAACCTCCCAAGTCGCGCCAGCTAGCACGCTCAGCTTCCTCGCCTTGCGCCGGTCCCACCATCTAGCACGCTTAGTTTCCCAAACCGCGTTAACTTCTCAATGCCGCCTAGTTTCCTGTCTCTCAATGATGCTTACTTCCTAATTGGTCTAGCCTCCCGATTTGTGCAAAACTGCCAGAGGCAACGATTCCAAATCCTATCAATAAAAAATATCAGACAAGCTTCCTCAATTCTCTTTACGATTCACTGCTGATAGTTTTTCACCATCTTATGCTTACCTCGCAACAAAGCTCATGTTCCGAGCTAATCAGGGGACTTAATGTTGATGGTGGTTTTTAGACAAAGAGTAAAATTGTAAAAACCAGAATAACCTAATGTCACCGGTGACACGTTTATTAGAACATTTAGTGCATGTAGTCAGTAATTAATGGGGGGTATTTTTTTTCAAATTAGGGTTACAACGAGCAAAACCCTAATTCCCCTCCGTGCCAATAACAAGTCTTTCCAGCCACACCTAGCCCAATCTAGCCGTGCCATTCCAAACACACTCTGCCTTGGCCCTAGATATGCTAGTCACACCAACCGCGCCAAAGCATGCCAACCATGCTAGCCGCATATCTGTGCCAATGGAAAATGATGTCAGCCACACCTAGCCCAAGATATCCGCGCCATGCCAAACGCACTCTGCCTTGGCCCTAGATATTCTAGTCACACCAACCGCGCCAAAGCATGCCAACCATGCTAGCCGCACCTTTGTGCCAATGGAAAATCATGCCAGCCACACCAAATGCACCAAAGCATGCAAACCATGCTAGTCGCACCTTTATGCCAATGGAAAATCATGCCAGCCACACCAAACGCGCCAAAGCATGCCAACCATGCTAGCCGCACCTTTGTGCCAATGGAAAATCATGCCAGCCACACCAAACGCGCCAAAGCATGCCAACCATGATAGACGCACCTCAGTGCTAATGGAAAATCATGCCAGCCACACCTGGCCCAAGCTAGTCGCGCCATGCCAAACACACTCTGCCTTAGCCCTAGCTATGCCAGCCAAACCAAACGCACCAAAGCATGCCAACCATGCTAGCCGCACCTTTGTGCCAATGGCAAATCATGTCAGCCACACCTAGCCCAAGATAGCTGCGACATTCCAAACACACTTTGCCTTGGACCTAGCTATGCTAGTCACACCATGCCAAGCCAAACACTCTTACCTTGGCCCTAACCGTGCAACCAATGCTAAATTGGCCACGCATGCCATTGGCACATGCCAAAACACTCACTGCATCTTTCTTACCAAGTCGTGTCCCCAATGGCCGAGCGTGCCATTGGAACATTCCAACACGCTCACTGGAAGATTTTCTTTCCAAGGCGTGGCCCTAATGGCCGAGCGTGCCATTGGCACATGCCAACACGCTCACTGGCAGTTTTTCTTACCAAGTCGTGGCCCTAATGGACGAGCGTGCCATCGGCACATGCCAACACGCTCATTGGTATCTTTCATTACCTAGTCATGGCCCTAATGGCCGAGCGTGCCATTGGCACATGCCAACGCACTCACCGCAGCTTTTCTTATGAATCCATGGCCCTAATGGCCGAGCGTGCCATTGGCACATGCCAACGCGCTTACTGGTAGCTTTCATTACCTAGTCGTGGACCTAATGGTCGTGTGTGCCATTGGAACATGCCAAACACGCACGTTGGTAGCCTAACTTGCAAGCCGTACAACCTAGGACAACTTGGCCGTACAACCTAGGACAACTTGGCCGTACAACCTAGGACAACTTGTCCGTACATGCCATTGGCACTTGCTAAAACCCTCGCTGGTAGCCTAATTTGCAAGTCGTGCAACCTACCACCAAGGCATTCCGTACATTCCATTGGTTCATGACACACGCGCCTCTGGTAGCTTTGGCATTTCCACTTGTACTCAACGTGCAACCTACCACCAAGGAATTCCGCATATGCCACACGTGCCACTGGTAGCTTTGGAATGTCCACTTGTACTCAACGTGAAACCTACCACCAAGGCATTCCGCACATGCCACACGCGCCACTAGCATCTCAGGCATTGCCACTTGCACTCAAGGTGAAACCTGCAACAAAAGAATTCCGCACATGCCACACGCGCCACTTGCATCCTGGTAATACCACTTGCACTCAAGGTGCAACCAATACTCGAGACATCAACACAAACTGGGGGATGCTTTCCAGGGTCTTGGTTTGGCGGTCACAACATGCAGCGTACAATACGCTCACTTTAAGAAAGCGTGAATAGGAATAAAGCGGTCAAATAAATGAGGAAATAATGGCGAAGACGTTTTCACCCATAAACACCATGCGGTTACCACCTCCTCCCATTATTTCACCCTTTAATCTCTTCCTTCATGAGGCCATGGTATGTTTCAATCTCGACTTGTATAAATAGGTCTTACCTATTTATACCAGACAACAAGTCTCGGTCAGGAGAAAAACACAACACTCTCAGAAAAAGCAACTTTGCAAGCTCTCCAAAAAGCTTTCATCTCTTGCAAGCTTCTGAATCTTTCACTTTCTGATACAAGTCGAGACACTACTCTTCCAGAATTATTCTGGTCTCAACACCTTTCTTCTCTTCCCTCCCCAAATCAACCCTTCTCCCCCACTTTGTGACCGAAGCAAGTCTGGAACGACCATTTCTTGGTTTTGGCCGGACTTGTACAGATTGATCTCTCGAATATAGAAAGTGCTCACGTGCATCACATTTGTTTAAGGTTTAAACCAGTTTCTCACTCACCTACCGAATTTACCAAAATCGGAAGAAACTATTTTTACCCATAAACAACAGGATAGACTCACATTGAGAAAACGATATAAACTGAACACTTTGATCGCTTCTTCTCATTCGAATCTGTAGCCTTCTCATTTGGATCATGAGATAAGTTTTTGAGCAGCAGCAATGTCTGGGAGTGCTGGGATTGCTCCTTTCTGAGTTGTAAAGATTTCTTCGCAAGCATTTGCAAATATGAGCCTCTTTTTGAATTTCCCTTCGTTCTGTGATATTTATGTTAGGAAAATATGACATTATTGTGGAGTTTTTTATAGAAAATTAGTCATACCCTCCAAAGGAAACCTGCATATAAGTAGAGAGACTACGAAAAATACCATGTAAAGTGACGGATTTTGGCTAGTGAGAAAATAAGTGGGCCAACAAAAGCATCACCAGCACCTAAAAAATTTATCCTGTAATATACCATAAAATTACTCTCATTGACAATTTTGTATGACTGAAAAATTACTATACACTAACCAGTAGAAGAATGACTGTCCTTTTTCTCATTCAGACACTTTGATCTCTTCTTCTCATTCGGACATGTAGCCTTCTCATTTGGAGCCTGAGATAAGTTTTTGAGTAGCAGAAATGTCTGGGAGCGCTGAATTACACTCATAAATATACCATAAAATTACTCTCATTGACAAATTTTTATGAATGAAAAATTACTGAATTACACTCACTAGTAGAAGAATGGCTGTCATGCATCTCTATTAGACCACTCTTCATATTACAAATGCAAACCATGTCCAACCTGCACAAACCATATATATTGGGAATTTTACAAACTTCAATTGAGAAAAAAAAGAATCAAATTTCCTTAGTAAGGTTATGTAATTCAAGATATCCAAAAATCAAACAAATCCAATACTTATAAGACCTTGGATTTGATAGGAAAGATTACTAACACAAAGATAAAATAAAATAAAAATAATATCGGAACAATATGTAGCAGGTGGATGGGCAGAATCACCATCGGAGAAGGTTTATCAGAAATACCATGCGTTTAAATACAAAATCTTCTGAAAAATCCCTAGATTTGAATATCAATTTCATATAAAGAGAATTGACTAAATACAGTGAAAATGAAAATAAATCACAATCTTAGCCCTTGTATTATCATCACAGATTCAATAATGTAATCACATAACAAAAGATTTGATCTTAATCTATATGATAAAGAAATCATCCTCAAAGGTATGTTTCGGAACCCCTAATTTCCATTTTATGACCTCACTTGTTGTACTTGCATCGATTCGAAAACTCAATAGAAAAATCAATAAATCCTAAATATAACAAAAAATCAGTTGAATAACAAGAAATCTCAACTCTTCAAAAAATCATTAGACTTGAGATTAGTCAAAAGTTCAACAATTTTTAAACAAATCCCTAGCTGGAAAAGGAAAAAAAAAACGATCTTCAACTAAGCAAAATTCCAAACTCCTCAAATCATCATTGGAGTTAAAATCAGTTACAAGTTTGAAAATTTAACAAAAAATAAAAATAGATCTCAGTGAACAATCGAGAAAAAAACGAATGATACTTTCTTAATAGAACAGAAGTTTAAAGAGAGTTAAAAAAAAAGGTGATTTGGTGTTAGTGGTGTGGTTGAAAGAGAGAGAGAGACATGAAGGTGGTTGAGTTCTTACTATGAGACATGGGATCTAGTTTAGTAAAAGATATAGGAGAAGAGGAAATGGAGATGGGATAGATAAAGAAGGCGGAGAGTGTGAGGTTGACTTAGGGTTTGAGAGGAGGAGAACGAGTGGTGCTTTATCTCTTTGCTTTAGGGTAGATAAGATGAATACCTAGATTTGGACGGTAGATAAGGAAGGTCAAGGAATGTCATACGGATTGCAAAACTTCTGCGACAGTGTGGATTCGTTTTAAAATGTTCATACGAAATGAGAATCTAGTGTTTCTCTTTGTGCTAGTACAAACTCGTGTATTCGGTTTTATTATCGACTTTTGATATGGAAAAAAAATCTAAAAAATATATAAATAAACTTAAGATATTATTATGGATCTTTGGTTATAAAAAAATTATGAAAAATATATGGGAATGAAGATGAAAAATAAGAAACGAATTTGATAATTGGTGTGTTTCTTTGTGCTTTTGTGCTTTCTCTTTGTGCTTCGGGTTTGAATTTCGACTAGTCACATAATTCATGAAGTCATTTTGACTAGTCATACAGGTCATGAACTTCAAACGTGGTATAACGGCATACAAACTATGAACCAAGAAGCTCCTGACTTCAAACTTAGCATGATACATCATCAAAATCGATAAATATGAAGCTCAGTGTCGATTCGAACTTAAAACGTGGTATAACGGCATAAAAACTATGAACCGATAAGCTTCAAGAGGGTTTAGACTTCAAACTTAACAGATTACATCATTGAAATCGATAAATATGGAACTTAGGTGTTGATTCGAATTTCAAATGTGGTATAACGACATACAAACTATGAAACGAGAAGCTCCGGGAGGTTCTGAATTCAAACTTAGCAGGATACATCATCGAAATCGATAAATATGAAGCTCAGTGTCGATTCGAACTTCAAATGTGGTATACCGTCATACAAACTATGAACCAATGAAGCTCAGTGTCGATTTGAACTTCAAATGTGGTATAATGTCATACAAACTATGAACCAAGAAACTCCGGGAGGGGTCAAACTTCAAACTTAGCAGGATACATCATCGAAATCGATAAATATGAAAATCAGTGTTGATTCGAACTTCAAATGTTGTATACCATCATACAAACTATGAACAAAGAAGCTCCGCGAGGGTTCAGACTTCAAACTTAGCAGGATACATCATCGAAATCGATAAATATGAAGCTCAGTGTCGATTCGAACTTCAAATATAGTATACCATCATAAAAACTATGAATCAATGAAGCTCAGTGTCGATTCAAACTTCAAATATGGTATATCGTCATACAAACTATGAACCAAGAAGCTCCCGGAGGGTTCAGACTTCAAACTTAGCAGGATACATCATCGAAATCGATAAATATGAAGCTCAGTGTCGATTCGAACTTCAAATGTGGCATAATGACATACAAGAAGCTCTGGGAGTAGATATGGAAATTAGGGACAAAACCCGCGGGTTAACCCTAACCCGGACCTTGTAAACCCGTCCTGTCATAACCCGTCAAATAAACGGTCCGGGTTAGGACTGGGATTTATATAACCCGTCCATAAACGGGTTGACCCGTCAAACCCGCGGGTTAACCCGTTAACCCGTCTAATCAATTTGATGTCGTGAATTTTAGGGTTCCATTGACATGTATCACAAAAATTATCAGCAATTAATTTGATTTTATATTCAATAATACCCAAAAACAACTACCCTGATCTTCATAAGAAAACTTTAGTTCTGAATGTTATTGATTTAGGGAAAAAACCTTAACTGATCCTCCATAAAATCGTTCAAACAACATTAATAACAACTGATATCTATAATTTCATAATTTTCAATGCTCAAAATCCCAGATCTATAACCTAGAAAAATGATTAGTTACATTCCATTAATCCATACGTTCAAAGAAAAAAGAAAAAGTGATCAGCCCTTATTTAGATTCATTCATATAACGTTTTCTATTTTACCTATATTAGTGAAACGAACGATCGAATCTCATATCATAATGAATTAATTCATCATCTGAATAAATTAAAACAATATACTTCGTAGAGATATATGGTTAAGAGAGAAGGATAGATCATGACATTCTAAAGAAAAATCATGAGATATAGATGATGATGCCGATCGTTTCATTGATTTGAGCCTTAAAGAATAGGAAAACTAATCTGTTTTTATTTGGAAGCAGGAAGACTCGTTTACAGAGATGGAATTAAAATGGGGGAAATTATTTCTAGCCCATTTTACATTTTTCATATATGAAGAACCCACCATTAAGATGGTAAATATATGGAGCCCATAAATAGTTAATAGTATTAGTAGATTACATATATAACCTTTATCTAAATTAGGTGAATAATATAGATTTAAAATAATAATAAAAAATAATAGCTTTGAAAAGTCAAAGTAAGAAAGAATTAAAAACAATCCCTAAATTAATGTCTTTCCTAGATTAATCAGGAACTAATTCAAAGTATTTTTTTTTTGACTTAAAAAACGTTTGTATCTTTTTCAAAAACTGTTATAATTTATATGATAGGATAATCCCGAAAATAACCCCATAAATTCTACTTTCCTATTTTTCATTTTTAGTCAAATCAAAATTTTAAATGTGAAAATATTATTTGAAACCGCTTCTAAATTATTGTCTTAGAAAAACTCGAATTATCACGCTAATATCACCTCATAACTCCAATTATTACTCCTAATATAACTCTAATTATCACCTTAAGAAACTGGTGAGAATTACAGTTTTCACAAATCGGTTAGAAAAAATAACTCCAATTATCACCAAAATTGGTGAAATTGCCGTGATGAAAACTCTAGTTTTCACCCTTGAGATTGGTGATGTTCTAATTTTAACAAATTGATAAAAGCTCCACTTATCCAACATAAAAACTCCACTTATCACCTTCCATGATTTATGAAAATCATAATCATCACTGATTTATAATCAATAACCATACAAATACTTAAAAAAAAAAACATGTCGAAAAATAATGTTTTTTCCTTATGTAAAGGCTAAACCGAGTCAAAATACAACTTCTTCTTTGCAAGTTGCAGTGCATCACGCCTTCTTTGTAAACAAACCCTTAATAATATATACTTTATAAATTAAGCCTTGTTCCTTTAGACACTTAATTAGCTTCTCGTTTAAATTTAGTCTTAACTGGAGTAGCAAATTAAAGGCATAATCTTATTGTATATATATATATGGTCTGATAGATTAAAGACCTAATCTTATAGATTTTGATGAACAATAGAGGTAATACGTGGACAAGTTAGTTAGGAGAGGTTAATTGAGAGAGAAAGGCGGAAAGAATTTGAGAGAGAGAAAAAACATGGAAAGGTTTAAAGAGGAATCCTATTTTTGGGGCTACAAACGGATGGGTTTTTGGGGGCTAAATGGGGTCATGAAATAACAACCCATAGGACCCCTTATCCATCAATTTTTGTAATGTCTAATCTACCCTTAATTTGATTAGTGCTAATTAACTTGATTAATCTAACTAATCAGTCTCAGTGAATCGATTAGACTAATCAAAACCTTAATCAAATTTTATTTTTTTGAGTTTGGAAGAAGGATAAATGGTGATTTTGGTGAAATTTTTTTGAAGAAAAATAATGAAACCATTCATCACAAAACTCAATATAACCTTATAATCAACTCCCAACATCAATTTCATCAATTCAAATCCGTCAAAAATCTGAAAAAATATGGAATTTGATTCTGTTGCGACCAGTAAATTTTGTCGACCTAGCCGTAATTAAGAAATTACGGTTTGGATATGATGAATTCCCAGCCGTAAACACAAATAACGGATGGGAAGTTAAGAACTTCTAGCCATTATTCAACGAGAATCTCCTGAGTCTGTTTTACGTCTGGGAATTCTTATATTTCCCGTCCGTAATTGAATCTGTAAGCTGAGAAATTTTGATTTTCAACATGAATACATACTACGATTGAAAATTAGTAATACTTTAATTAATTAGACCATAATAAAACCCATTACATACTTAATAGATCCCCGTTACAAAGTTGGTTTTAATAACACCCCTTTCGATGTATTAAGAAGTCTTTGATGATGGTGAATTGAGCTTCCAAGTTGAAATCATAACCTTTCCATTTTCTCTATTCCTTTTTAGCTTGATCCGCGACTTCTCTATCAGTCTCACCTCTAAGTCGATGTTGGTTACACATACGACATAAAGCCATATATTCTTCAACATTTTTGGGTATGTCTGAAAATCGAAGATACAATTCAACCCCATCGTGGTTGTTAGTGTTACATATTTCACTACAAAAATTCTCAAAAATATTACTCCAATACGATTGACTTGATAAACCAACTTTCCTTCGTTCATGTCCTCTCTTTGGATAGCATAGTACAAATTTTTGCAAAGAGATAAGTCTTCTTCCAAAGTAAAGTTGGGTTTATCCTTTGAGTACATTGCATTGAGTTTGTAGGAGTTTTAGTGGATATTATTAGTGTAGAAGGTGTGATTTGATTTGGAGTGGGTGGTTATATGGAGATGGAGTTATTTCGAGTTTAAATAAGTGTGGTTATATGGAGATGGAGTTATTTCGAGTTTAAATAAGTGGTTGAACAGCTAGAACCTTCTATAGATCAGTCTTCAAATGGATCTATTTTTCAAAATTCAAAAAACTAGCCGATATGATATGGTATTCAAAATTATAGGTATTTACGGCCTGGAAATAGCAGGGTAGACCCAGCCATTATTATGTATAAACTTGCAGGATTTGTGGTGTGTCAGTTTTACGGCTAGGTAGTTCAAGACGTAAATAATACTTGTTGTTTTTTGTCAGAATTACGGCCTGGATATATTGTAATTTCCAAGCCGTAATATTTTTACAGCCTGGCACTTCAAATGTCCACCAAGCCGTAACCAGAGATGCAAATTTATGTCATTTTTATGGATCGGAGTGCCAACCACAAAAAAATACACGACTCAGAAACGTAGCCATAACCCAGGCTCAGTTAATTTTTGAGTCTCCAGTGAAATACACGGCCAGGTATTTCCTGACCGTAATGGGGTTACATTTAGGTTTCCTAACCGTTTTTGTATAACGGCTGGGACTTTCCAACCGCAATGCTGTGCAAGTATATTTGACAAGGATTATGTGCACTTTCAGCTAGGTTATGTGAAGGATCAACCTAGACGAAAGTGCACACCAACTTAGTGAATCTTGATTTTTTCCTCAGCTTTCTTAGATTAGACAATTGGAAAGACTAACATTAATTAATAAATGCAAAGTTTTAAAAGTTCTTCCATCCAAATCCATAACCAAACACAAAAATAGTAAATAGACAAAGTCTTAGATAATAAAAGATCCATGAAGTAATATAATAAAAAGTAAATAGTCATTCACTTTCACTTGATCCCTCCTCCGACGTGTTTTCCAAAAACTCATCCAAATTGTCCCTTGTCTGAGGTTCCACAACTTTTTCTATATATAACTCTAGAATTTTTACCTCGACCGCTGCCACCTTGAGTTGGAGCCTTTTTACCTCCACTACGTCCTCCTCGAGCACTTGTTCCAACACGGATAACTTTTTCACTTGGTCCAGTACCTCGACCTTTTTCACCTCGAGCACTTGTTCCACCTTTTTCACCTCGACCACTTGTTCCAACTTTTTCACCTCTACCACCTCGGCCGGCTTTTCGTTGCTTAGATTGAACTTGGTCACGGGGGGGAGTGTCTGACTCGTCGCTAGAAAAAGGAGACCTGGCCTTTTTAGCTCTCCTTGGTGCTTCATCAGGATATAAACCTCATTTATCAGGAATAATTATGCTTCTAACTCGATTCCACATTAATCTTAGTTCAACTACCGTTATAACCTCACCCAAATTAATCATACGGCTGATGTCCTTGGCCACCCAATTAACTCGGTCGACCTATTTTTCATATTAAACACACATACTCCCATTATTCATAGATAATTAAAAAAAAACATCATATACAAACATAATTAGTAGTATACGTACCACCATATTCTCCCAATCATGTTCTTCATTCCTTGATGTCTTTGAACTCTGTTTCTCTGCATTCTTGAAATGTCTCTGCGCCTCTAGATCCAAATTTTCCACATAAGGATGAGCCCACTCTCCATACCATTCCATGTAATTCGCATCCGCTTGGGAAGTACCATGTTCTGCTTCAAGGAGTCTTCTACTCATTTGGTTTACTTCTTTGGAACTACCATTCCAATGTCCGATCGCCGGTGCATTTTCATAGTTCAATTTCTCCTGTTTTTCATTAAATTGGGAGGTGGATACGCTCAGTCTAAAACGAGTATCTTCGGGTACAATTTTCTGGACAATACCGATTTGGCGAAGTGTTCTACGAGGATCTAAAATGACGAACCCGGTTGCATGAAACAAAGGTCCCGTATAGGTTTCCACATCAGAAAATATTCTATCACCAACTTCCTCTTCTCCATCCACATCAAGTTTTAAATACGGATCAAAAACCACATCTTCAATTGTCAAAGCATCTTTTTTTTTCCTCATGTCGACCATTTCCATCTCTTTAGCCTTGTGTTGGGTCCCTCCAAAGTGGTATCTCGCTCATGTAGGTTTATCTAGAGTCCAATCTGTATTCCGAGCAGACCTCAAGCTTTTAAAATGGTCGTAAGTCCATGACTACAACAACAAAAAAAAATTGTTTATAAATAAGTTATTACATACAAATCAGTATATAAAAGTAAAACAAATAAACATTTGTTATATTAAAACAAAAAGATACCTGGATAAGAGCAACACATCCCGTAATTTGTGTTTCGTTCCATCTAGAATCTTTGCAAAGATAGTCCAACACATCAGCAAGGAGCGCGGTGGCCCACGAGTACTAAGGTACCTCGTTTGTTTTCTTATCGAGACTGAGAGTCTTCAACCACTGCAAGTAACGTTCATTTACCGTATTGCCTGAGAAATCAGGGAAAAGGACGGTCCCAAGAGCATGCAACAAGTAAGCTATAGCCATATGTCTAGCTCTTTCTACGTCCATCTCCACCAATCCCTTATCCGTCTTGCGTTTATAATCCCCAAATTTATCCCTCAGACGACCCAAATTAATCTTCCTTGACATATTAACTACTTCACCAATTTCTCTCGATGCACTAAATTTCCTTTTAGATCTAGGAGGTGCTCCATACCCTATCTCAAACTCTTATTCCGCTTCATCTTTACCCCACCCATGACAGTTCTTCGCCATGGCACAAATCTCATCAAAAGGCATGGAATTGTCCAAATCCTCAAACACTGCCTTTCCTTCCAAAGCTAGACTAGTGATTTGCTTTACGTCATCCGGAGTGATAGTCATATCGCCGAATGTGAGGTGAAAAGTCATGGTTCCGGACCAAAATCTTTCTCTAAAACCACAAACTGTGACAACATCATATGTCTTCTGCAAAGCATTGATTCCATACCATAACCCTGAATCTTTTACTAAAGCTATCACATCTGGATGCTCATCGTCCAATAGTCAAAACATTGCTTGTTGGTGCTTTAGTTTAGGGACCGCTTTATCCGGAAACTACAAAAAAAAAAAATGGTTGTAAAAATAATAATCCATAACAAAATGAATATAACATATATGTAATTTGATTTATTACCTTTGTGCCACAAACCCTAGCAGCCCATGAAGAAGTGTAGCCAATCAAGACGGAACGATCTCTTGGCTCACCCCATGGTCTCTCATTCCTCTTGGGAGGTAAAGCCTCCATACCATCAATTACTTCTCTTGGCGTTGTCTTAGGTTTATACTTCTTCTTTCCATCGTTCTTGACATCCTCTTTTCCCTCCTCAACTACGGATTTACCTTTATCAATAGGAGCACCACTAGAAGTGTCAACTTTAGTACCTCCGGTAACAATAAGTACACCTTCATTTCCACCACCACTAGAAGTGCCAACAACATCAGTAACAACAACTTGAGTTCCTTCAGTAACAGAAACTTCAGTTCATTCAGTGACTTCAACTCCATCTCCACCACCTTTATGTGCTCCAGTAGTCACAACACCACTTTCTTTCCTTGCGTCTGCACCCAATGGTTTTGCATGACGAGGTTTCGGAGTTGGGTCACTACGAGGTGTTACTTCTTGGGATCTTTTATTCTTCGTTTCTTTTCCTTTGTTCCTTGACAAGGAAAAAAAACCAAAAGTATATAAGCAATATGTCTGGGAAAATTTGACAGAACCAAACCGAAACAGCTAATACGGCTAGGAAAATTGGATAGTCCAAGACGCAAAATATATTACGGATGGGAAAATAGCAATCGACTAAGCCGAAAAACAAATTACAGATGGAAAACCTATACGTTGGTATATTGCTACTTCACTACTCAACACAGGCCAAAAACACGGCTAGGAAAGTTGGATAGTCCATGACATAACACATATTACAGATGGGAACATAGTAATCGACCAAGATGAAAAACCATTACGGCTAGGAAAACCTATACGTTTGAATATTGCTAGTTCACTACTCAACACGGGACAAAAACACGGCTAGGAAATTCCAAGCCGTAATATATAAACGGCTTGGAAAAACCGAGATGTAACGATACAACCGCTAAAAAAATTATGAACACAAGAGAATATACGTCTAGGAATATCCTAGACGTATACAACTAGTTACGGATAGGAATGCTCCACATCGTACACGGCAATTTAGTTACGGCTGAGAGTTATTATATATTCCAACCGTGTAATTTATAAACGGCTGGGAAATCATTAATTCCCAACCGTGATACATATTTACGGCTGGGAACCAAAGAACTCCCAGCCGTAAGCATTTTCAGACACCGTTTTGTCAGACCTAAAATTTTCGAAACCAACTGAATAATCAACGAAACGCTTAAAAAAAGACTGGGTTTTTCAATTCATACCTTATTGCTGTCATATCAGGAGACTCTGTGGCTGTTGGAACTCCTTCATTCACTTCCTCTTGATCTTCAGTTGATGAAGTTTCTTTCTCTGCTTCAGTAGGAGGTTGATTCGACGAAGAATCACCTAGATTTTCCTTATCTTTCATGGTTTTATAGAATGAGTTTAATCGACGACGATTTTTTTTTTGAATTGACGATTAATCGTTGAAAATTTTTCGATGGAAGAAGACAAGAAGAAGAAGGAAAGAATATGAGAAGAAGAAGAAGAAGAGGGCAGGGGCGTTTTTTTTCTTCTTTTAATGCCTTTTCCGTTTTTTTCAGTTTTTTTTTTATTAGATTAGGTAGTTAATGAGATGGTATAAGGGGAATAAATTAAAATTATGGAGGGTATTTTAGAACTTTTACACAAATCTGATCTCCCTTATAACATTTAGGCTCCACTTAGTAAATTAGCCCCCAAAAACTCTCCCCCTAGAGCCCCAATAATAGGATCCTTAAAGAGGTTGAGTAAAACGTGGAGTTTTATATTGTTAATTAACTTCCTCCCACAAAAGACGCCTATGACTACTTAGTTGACCAAATGTAAGTGAAATTGGTTGTACTACTTAATTGTTTTAGTTAATAAATCGTAATTTATAAAGGTTAATTTGGTCCAACAGAAAATATGAAAACCTAAATTCAAGCAAAAGCTATTGATCTTAACCATCATTTAGTATTTTGCGCTATAGATATATACCATCTTAATGATAGGTTTATGAAAGAAAGAGGAGCTAAACATGGATTACTCAGAAATTTCCACGAATTAAAATGGAGATAAATAAAAGTATAAAGGACCAAATGTGCTAGAGAATACATAAAGATCTGTAGTTTGACCGAGTAATAAATAATGGTTAAGGTACCAATATTAGTAATAAAATTTCAAAAACTAACAAAACAGAACGGTAGCTTAGTGGTTATGATGTTCCCCAACTAAGTGGTTGCCATGTGGTTCGATCCTCATGCTGACTGCTTTATTATTTTTTGAACTTTAAAATAAGACAACCTAGGTGGACATTTAATTTCCTAGGTCCGACCCGTCAATCCGCGGGTTAACCTGCTACGGGTTAGGGTTGGGGAATATGAACCCGAAGGAACGAACAGGCCGGGTTAGGATTGATGAAAGCTAGCCCGTAACCCGTCTAACCCGCCACGGGTTGACCCTAACCCAAACCGTTTCTACCTCTATCCGGGAGGGACTTATGACTTCAAACTTAGTCGAAATCTTGGTAAGAACGATGAATCAAACGATTCAAACCATTCATCGGTAAAATTCCATCAGAATATTCTCTGAAACCTTAAACAAACATTTTTCTGGCGACTTCGAGATCGAAATATGGAAGGGAGTGGACTACTATAAGTCGGAAACTTCATAAGAACGATGAATCCACTCATCTACAGGTAAGATTACATTGAAACATTCCGTGAAACCTTAAACACACCCATTTTCATCAACTTCTATACTGAACCTTTCTCCTAGATCGAAACCTTACCGCGAGTACTTTACTATAAGTCGGAAACTTCGTAAGAACGATGAATCCACCCATCTATACGTAAGATTCCATCGGAATATTCCCCGAAAATTTAAACAAACCCTATTTTGGCATATTGTATGCATAACCAGGCTCCGAGGTCGAAACCTGGCCCTGAGTGGGCCATTATAAGACGGAAATTTGGTAAGAACGACTAATACATCCATTTACAGGTAAGATTCCTTCGGAATATTCCCCTAAAATTTAAACAAACCCTATTCTGGCATATTGTATGCATACCCTGGCTCCTAGTTCGAAACCTAGACGGGAGTAGACGACTATAAGTCGGAAACTTGGTAAGAATGATGTATCAATCCATTTACATGTAAGATTCACTTTAAACAAACTCTATTTTGGCATATTGTATGCATAACCAGGCTCCGAGATCGAAACCTGGCCCTGAGTAGACCATTATAAGCTGAAAACTTGGTGAGAACGATGAATTTATCCATTTACATGTAAGATTCCTTCGAAATATTCCCCAAAAATTTGAACAAACCCTATTCTGGCATATTGAATGAATGCCCTGGCTCCGAGGTCGAAACATGGCCAGGAGTGGACTACTATAAGTCGAAAACTTGGTAAAAACGATGAATCCATCCATATACATGTAAGATTCCTTCGGAATATTCCCCGAAAATTTAGACAAACCCTATTTTGGCATATTGTATGCGTAACCTGGCTCCGAGGTCGAAACCTGTCCCTGAGTAGACCATTATAAGCAGGACACTTGGTAAGAACGATGAATCCATCCATTTACAGGTAAGATTCCTTCGGAATATTCCCCAAAAATTGAAACCAACCCTATTCTGGCATATTGTAAGCATACCCTAACTCCGAGGTCGAAACCTGGCCGGGAGTGGGTGACTATAAGTCGGAAACTTGGTAAGAACATTGAATCCATCCATTTACATGTAAGATTCCTTCGGAATATTCCCCGAAAATTTAAACAAACCCTATTTTGGCATATTATATGCATAACCTGCTCTGAGATCGAAACCTGGCCCTGAGTGGACCATTATAAGACGGAAACTTGGTAAGAACGACGAATCCATCCATTTACTAGTAAGATTCCTTCGGAATATTCCACAAAATTTAAACAAACCCTATTCTGGAATATTGGATGCATACCCTGGCTCCGAGGTCGAAACCTGGCCAGGAGTGGACTACCATAAGTCGAAAACTTGGTAAGATTGATGAATCCATCCATTTACATGTAAGATTTCTTCGGAATATTCCCCGAAAATTTAAACAAACTCTATTTTGGCATATTGTATGCATAACCTAGCTCCGAGGTCGAAACCTAGCCATGAGTGGACCATTATAAGCCGGAAACTTGGTAAGAACGATGAATCCATCCATTTACAGGTAAGATACCTTCGGAATATTCCCCAAATATTAAAATAAACCCTATTCTAGCATATTGTGTGCATATCCTAGCTCCGAGGTCGAAACCTGTCCGGGAGTGGACGACTATAAGTTGGAAACTTGGTAAGAACGATGAATCCATCCATTTACAGGTAAGATTCCTATGGAATATTCCTTGAAATTTTAAATAAACCTTATTCTGGCATATTGTATGCATAACCTGGCTTTAAATGTGGTTTAAGGGCATACAAACCATGAACCCTCAATGTCCGAAGTGGTTCTCACTCCAAATTTAACAATATATATCATAGAAAATCGTAAATATGAACCATTTACAGGTAAGATTCCATCAAAATATTCTCTAAAACTTTAAACAAACCCTATTTTGGATATTTTTACCCAATATCGAAACGCCCAAATTTCTAGAATAATTTAGCAGAAGTGAGAAAATTTTAGCAGAAGTGTTTGTACCCCTACGATAACTCTTGTAAAGGTTGTCAATAGTGATGACAAAAAAAATTAGCAGAAGTGAGAAATATTTTGCAGAAGTGAGTAAAATTTAGCAGAAGTGAGAAAAATTTAGCAAAAGTGGGAAATGTTTTGCAGAAGTGAATAAAATTTAGCATAAGTGAGAAAAAGTTGGCAGAAGTGTTTATACATCTACAACAACTCTTATAAAGGTTGTGAATAGTGATGGAAAAAAAAACACAAAACGACCAATATTGTGAATCCGGAAGTCTGCTTGATGACTTGCGTTGACACATAGTAGACTTCGATACTGAACCTGGCTCGGAAATTTTTGTCGTAAAATTTTGCAGAAGTGAAAAAAATTTAGCAGAACTGCATAACATTTAACAAAAAATAAATAATATTTTGCAGAAGTGAAAAAATTTAACCATCTGTTACAAAAATTTAACATAAGTATTGTCATTGTAGAATGTCTGTGATTGTTTACAGAGAAGGCTTCGCACTGTTTGCGGCTCAGGTGAGTGAGCCTTATTTTTGAACAACATATTTTGTTATTACAACTCTTATAAAGGTCGTCAAAGGTTGACATGAAGTTAGTATAAAAACAAAACCACAAACCTTACAAAATTGTTGTAGTGTAGGCATGGTTGATGGTATGGAATTGCACGCATGGGTCTCATGATCAAATCCCCGCAACCTCATTTTTCAACATCCTATATTTTTACTTCAACAACACTTATAAAGGTTGTTATACATTTTGATAAAAAAAACACACAAAAACCCAAAACTTGTGAATTGTAAGGATGGTTGATGGGTTAAACTAACACACAGTTGGTTAATATTCGAATCCCCTCAACACTATTCATATTTTTTTTTATCTTCAACGACTCTTGTGACTGGTTGTGATAGGATTATAAACTACATATACGGAAAACGGTTGTGAAAGCTACATGGCGTCATAACTATTTTTCTTAAAGGGTTGTCATTTGTTTTTTTGTGGAAACCCTTTGGTCTTGGGGGTTAGTAGTGATGCCCTTCTACGACATTTTCTTCGAAAAAAATTGTAAAACATAGGATGTTCTACGACATTTAGCAAAGAGTTGTGGAACTCCAGTTGCAGATGTATATTTTTCCTGTAGTGCGGAACAAGTGATTCATTTTGTTGTAAGTTACCTGAACGAGCGATTAATTTTGCTGTGAAAAAGTACTCAAGCAGGGCGGAGCCAACGCATTGCTCCCAGCTGGATCCAAAGCCCATTTTAAGCCTTATAAGATTATTTTTTTAACAAACAAGCCTATTTTTGTATTTTTGCACCCCTAAATTTTTTTGTTGCACCCATAATAAATTTTGGTTTTCCCTATTTCCCATCCCGTTTTTCCTATTTTCCATCCTCTTCACAATTTCTATAACCATTCTACTTTTGAATTCTGATATTTCCTATGTAACACCTACAAAAGTCGAATTGACTTTGACTATGAACATTACCATTTTTTATCTATCTTCTTATTCACCAAATCATAAACCTCAAGTTAGAAACCCTAGATTAAGTTCCATTAAATTACAATATGATTTTGAACTACCTAACCTATTAATCACCGATGTCCAATTAGTAACTTTTTCTTCTTTTTCTTATGAAGAACTAGTGCGATAATAATTGTGAACTTTAATTTAGCAGTGTAAGATACATGCTCAAGATGCTCTGTTAAATTTGAGACTACAGATTCCATGTTACTCTTGGTAACACACATGAGGTCTGAGAAAGAATGTTAATAAATCGATACAACTCCTTATCAAATCATTAATTCACTAATGACCTGTATATATAAACAACTCATCATTGGCCATGATCATTGTTTTTTGTTGGATATTTTCAATAACATAGAAAATAAAACGGTTTTGTTTTTTGGTTTGCTTCTACGACGGGGGAGCATCCTGTGTCGAATAGACACAATGGATGTTAGTTGGAGATGAAGATGCACATGGTTCATAAAAGACACAACCATTCCCAATAGACACCTTATGTGTCTTTTGGAAGTGAACAAGCATCTCCAATAGGCATGAATATCCCTATAAGTAGTGAAGGTATTCTCTCAGTCTATATAATTAATTCAACCTGTTTGCTCTCTTTCTAAAGCATCATCAGAATTATTTCTAGTGTATTCTTGATTGGGTCAAGGGGTGCAAACCTTGAATACAATTTCTCTGTTGTAGGGCTTTCATTGTATCCTGAAGGCATTATTTCGCATACCTGTTGCAATCGCCAATTGATATTGGGAGGGTAGAAATAATCGTCTAAAAGAAATCTTATGAGCCTTGAAAGTTTGGAGTACAACAATTTATTTTAGTGTTTCCATACTTTGTTTTATACCCACATTTTCCAACAGTTTTAGACGATTAACTTCTCGACAATGAAGGATGAAACTGGTTCTGGTATGGTTGAATTTCTTAAGAATGTTCCGTTCGAAAGGTTCCCGTCATGGATGTTGCTTTCAGGAGAAGTAGTCAGTTGTATGTTAAGTGTAAACGGGCTATAATATTGGGCTTCTTCATGATACTATCAGAAGTTGGGCTCTTGGGTTAGGCGCATATAAATTGCCTGATTACAATTTGTGTAACGAAGAAACAAGAAAGAATATGTAGACATCGGATCTTGATATTGTTACGTGGTGTGGATTGAGAGATTGGCGCATCAATACTTAACGGTTGTTGCTAAAGTAATTTGACGAATTGATAGGTATGTACCTGTGAAATTTTCTTTTTTTCTTTTTTATTTTCAAATTCTACCAGCAAAGAAAGAAGAACAAAAATGGTTTTCTCGAATGGAGTTTCTGATCACGAAATCAAGGGTTTCCTCTATTGGGGTTTCTAATCAAATTGAAAAAGAAAGGTTAGTATCAAAATTTCTTAATTGTACATCGATTAAAATTAGAATGATGTTGATCACTGGTTATTCATGCATTGGTGATACTGTATCCTTAAGCATGTTACTCTGAAACTACGAGGATGACTAAATTAAGTAGAAGATTTAATCATCACTTCACTTGTATCATCTTCGAAAAATATTTGTTTCTGTTTATGATATTTAAGATTGTTAGCATAACCATGTTTCAGAGTGAACCGATACCCGTTTTAGTCACCACTAGTAGTGAAAAGAGATCCAGACCCAAAGAATGCTATATGGGTTTGAAGATTTCCCTTTCTTGGGATAATGTGCAGACATGTATCTATAAGATTCATGTGATGGTGACCTTATGGTGACCTAGGTCAGGTCTCTAGACATGACGAAAGAAATAAGATAGGTTACCTATGAGTGGTTTCTTCTTCCTCACTAAGATTAAACCGGACTACTTGTGTATTTCATGTGTTAGTACGCCTAGCCAAGTTGTCTTGGAAAATCCATTATAGTGGCCAACGAGAACCAAATCCAATAGAATAGTAACCCTACGTTATGCTGGATTTGAAGATTTCTTTTGAGAAATTGTGGAGACATTTGGCAGGACCTGGTACTTAAATTTGGTGCAAATGAAATTAGTGAAGACTATAGAGAATATTATGAATTGAATTTTCAAGTACTATATCATGTGGATGGAGTACTTATGGTATGGTCTTCCAAGTTTTAGTTTAAGACTAAACTTTGATGAGATGTCTCTATGAACATTCCTTTTGGGAATACGGAAGAGAACGAAATTCTGGGACCGTAAAAGTAGAAGTATTTTATTTGATACTTGTATAATTCATATGATCTTGAATTTGTACATCAAATATGAAGTGGTCCATGTTAAATGAGAGCCAATTCCAATATCTAAATTATCTATAGTATTGGATTTGAAGAATTTTTTTTATGGGAATTATTTGGGCACGAGCAAATTGAGAAAGGAATTTGTTCCTGAAGTATATACTACTTTGTAATTTGTATTACATAAACTCTACCAATGTATCTAGTTCTTGAGAAGAACTAACGTTACGGTTTATGCTACTCTTGAGAATATCATAAAATGAAAATAATTTATATAGGAAATGCTATATAAATTTTTTAATGTTGTGGGGAGTTCGTCTATAATTGTTGACACAACAATTCTACGGCATGAGTATAATCCTTGCAAAAAGAATTATAGGTTCCAAAACTTGGAAGTTGGCATGTCTTAAATGACATCGAAAGGAAAGTGGAATACCGGTGAATATGTAACATATTTGAAGATTGGGCGGCTGACCAAATATCCAACGATGAGGTATTACGATATTACCGATGCATAAATTATGAACATTTGCATTACATAATGTAAAATGTTAAATAGACATTGTCTATGTTTTTGGGTATAAATTTGTAGAAGATTGGGCATGAGTAGAGGAGTTACTCATCGTAATAATGTTCTTGTTGAAATAGAAAGTAAGTTGTTAATTAGGATCACTAGAGAAGTTACAATTATTTTGTAAAATCAAAGAGGAACATTTTTTAATAATATTTTCAGAATTGATTGCATGAGTAGATGCAATTAAATAGGGAGGAATGGCTTAGAACTTAATTTGTAGAGATCCCATTTTCGGAAGAAGCCATCTCAAGCGGTCTTGATTAATTGTGAATCAGGTTATGATCTATAACGTCTCTAAAAAAGACTTATAATGAAAATTCAAGACATACAAGTCTTGTACATTGAACAGTAAGTCAATTACTCAAGAAAGGAGTAATTGCAGTTGGCCATTGAAACGGGGAAAAACTTGGCAGAATTATCATAAAGAGTCTCCCAAAGGAATTGTTTTCAATGAAGTATACAGAAATGGGACTAAGGTCTGTGAATGAAAGTTCGATCACCTATAGCAGAAACCCAACCTATGTTTTGAAAAAGATAAACAAGGTTCAATGTGGTACAAACAAGTTATGGAAGATATTATGGAGCACTAATATAAAACTTCCCATTTCTAATTAGTGTTGGGTTCTGCAATAAAATTGGATGGATGGAAATCCTTAATGATCCTGTGATTAGTAAAAGGTGTATCGCAGAAACACCTTCGAGACTTACCTATATGATTATGGAAATCAGGTCGTTTCCTAATAGAAGAAGACCGTTCGCTAAATAAGACTCATGAATCAAGGATATAAGCACATAGACATTAACGTGCTTGGCTACAGAACACATGATTTATGAAATCAATATGTGTGGAGACTCCGGTTTTATCATAATGGATACTTGGTTCAAGACTGGTTTCACCATAGAATCTCGATAAGGCTTTGAGTTTCTTACACTAAGTGAAGGTTCAAATCCAAAAGATACCTATCATTTATGTGTTGATTTCAACGATGATGCTTAGTCTCAATTGTGCTTGAACTACGTTGGCTTGATCCCACTCGGGTATGTAGGCAGTCACTTGAGTGATGCAGCCACTCCTGTTTTATAATTTTTTCTTTATTTTCATGTTTTTTGGTTATTGAGAATAGGGGGAGATTGTTGGATATTTTCAATAACATAGAAAATAAAACGGTTTTGTTTTTTGGTTTGCTGCTACGACGGGGGAGCGTCCTGTGTCGAATGGACACAATGAATGTTAGTTGGAGATGAAGAGGAACATCCAAAGGGTGTGATGGTTCATAAAAGACACAACCATTCCCAATACGCACCTTATGTGTCTTTTGGAAGTGAAGAGGCATCTCCAATAGGCATGAATATCCGTATAAGTAGTGAAGGTATTCTCTCATTCTATACAATTAATTCAACATGTTTTCTCTGTTTCTAAAGCATCATCAGAATTATTTCTAGTGTGTTCTTGATTGGGTCAAGGGGTGCAAACCTTGAATCCAATTTCTCTGTTGTAGGGCTTTCATTGTATCCCGAAGGCATTATTTCGCATACCTGTTGCAATCGCCAATTGATATTGGGAGGGTAGAAATAATCGTCTAAAAAAATCTTATGAACCTTGAAAGTTTGGAGTACAACAATTTATTTTAGTGTTTCCATCCTCTATTTTATACCCACATTTTCCAACATTTTTCTCAATTGATAATCTGGCTATCAAACAACCCCTAACTAGCTTAATATCCAGTCTCCAAAAAAATTCCAACCTCTTCCTATTTCGATAACTATACCAACTCTCTTCCAAACTATAAACAACCACCAAGTACCAAATTTAACTTAATTGTTAGTGTCCTTCTCAAGAAAGCTCATGGACTATAAAGCTTGCTGCACATTTAAAAAATTGCAACTAGGTTTAGTGTTTAATTATGTCGTTTTCTGAATTGATTTTTTTTTTTTTTAGACATTTCTGAAGACAATTTTTAATACAAAACCAAAAATTATAAGCAAAAATTGAAGAAAGATTATAGAAGGCGGTGGTGGATTGTGGAGATGGAGGAGAAATAGTGATAGGTGGTGTAGATGGAGAAGAAAAGCCGTCTATAAAGTAATTTATGTTTTTTTTCTTGTTTTTCCATTTTCCTTTATTATCGGGTGTACATAAAATGTCAAAGTGGATAGTATTTAGGATATATCAAAATATATATAGGTGGTACAAAAGATTATTGGGGATGAGGATTAAGGTGGATGAGAAATAATAAAAAGGGGATGGGAAACATGAAAAACCTAAATTTTTGCACCCCTTTTTATAATTCTTGGCTAGCTCAAGTATTCCGAGATTTCAGAGTCAAGAGATCACGAATTGCCAATATCCGTATCTCCTTCGCAGTAAGCTGGCGGTCGTTGGCTTTTAGCGGGGTATCAAACAAAAGAGTGCAATGCAATTAAATGTGGACGTAGTATGATCATGTCTTACTAGGCCTATGCATAAGCACTTACGCAGGTTGCGAATTCTTGCCCTCCAAAAAAACCGCATAGTCAATGGCATGCATTTTGGTGGATTCCCCGCTCGGAAATTCTTGCTTTTGGATTCTAGTCCAAGTGTTAGACTTGGACCAAAATGAGATTTTCAAAGTCAACATGTCGTACGTAACATCTGACGTAATACCTAAATACCCTCCAATTCTTTATTCAACTCGCATGTTCTTGAGGTTACTTTTAGTAATTGTACATGCCTTTTACGAGTTCAACATTTTAAAATCCCCAACTATATAAATAGCTAGTAAGTTAACTATAGCTAGTAAGTTTAGTATACCTACTATTTTGCGGCATCAATGAAACGACTCATTCCTAAAACCCAGTCAACACGTTAAAATCGCCAAAAACATGTCCTGGTTTTCTATTCAAACACTAGATATATGTCACTAGTTCTAAAAAGTGGACCGAGAAGGACACCAAACCCCAACCATAAAACCCTATAAATACTTGAACCTACCATTTCAAAAGCACACAACAATCTAACAACTACAGAAACAAGGAGAAGGAGAAGAACCAAAAGAAAAACAACACAAAATTCTCTTCTGAAAAACCTCTTAGCAAGCTATATACGAATTCAGTTTCCCAAGTTCATATTCATACTAGTTTCAGCAATGAATTCAAGACAAGCCATCGCATTCCTGTTCATTTTGATCGTCGGGGTTGCGGTTCTAAGCAGTGTCGAGGCAACTAGAGTGTTACAGGATGATTTTGCATCTTCTAATCACTTAGTTACATTACCGTCTGTTTATGAGAAAGCCAAATCAACCATGACATGCTGGCTTGGTCGTTTGGCATCGGGTCCTAGCCCCAGGGGTAAAGGGCACTAAATTACAAAGGAAATTACAGCGAAAAAGCTAATAAACGTTTTGTTAATAATCATAGGAGAAAGGATGTACAGATTGTAGTTACATTACTAATGAAATTCTTTGAAATTAAGTAATACAATTCAAATTCAAATTCGTTTTTTTTTTTTTTTTGACAATCAACAATTTCAATTTATTTATATTAAAATCGTGATTACATGATCGCTTACAAGAATAACAAAAACATCAAAATACAAGATAATCAACACCCTAATATAAATAAAGATATCAATTACAAGTATATCGCGAAGAGAAAGAGCCATAAACCGCAACTATATCCGATTTCTGTATATGCAATAGGGAAAAATGATGGTATAATCTGGAATCGATTCCGACCATTTAATCTGATTTTCATCTTCTTGAATAAGAGATGCTCCTAAAAGAAAGGAGTAATTTTCCCATAATCTTGTAGATCCAAACATACCTGGATGCCCCCAATCCCTTTGATTGAAACTGGATTTAAAGCAATACCGTGTTGAAACAACGATGTTTTTGTATCGAGAATAGCAAGCCACAAACCAGCGATCAAGGTTTGAAAAAATCTCCCTCAAAGCGAAGAGAAAATCGCCCCAAATGGCGAAGAAAATTCGCTCCAAACCGCGAAGAAAAATGTCGAAAGACATAAAAACTAATAGAAAAATTAGTTTTATTCAAAATCTACCTACTAAAAACTTAAAAAGAGAGAAATCTTGTTCAGATCTGGTCCAAAAAGGATCAAAACTGAGCAAGATGTTAAGGGAGAAATGTGTTTTTTTTTCTTAGAGAGAAGATGAAAGGAGAGGAGAGATTCAAAAAATTCGTATTCGTTTTATTATATCGATTATGTCGTTGGTAATATGTTGTATTTGCACACCTATTACTGTAGTTGCTGCTGCTAATGGTGTTTAGATTGGAATAACGGCTCAGTATTTGCACACCTATTACTGTCGCTGCTGCTGCTAATGGTGTTTAGATTGGAATAACGGCTCATTGGTAAAGAAGTTTGCTATAGGAGCTCCAACCAAATGGTGATGTGGCCTTACAAAATAATAAAGTTGGGTCATGTAATGGTAGAGGTGTAAATTGGGCTGTGCCAACACGAGCACAGGCCAACACAGCATATTAAAATTTGAGCACAACCCAGCCTAGCACGCGATTTAGCTCAGCACAACACGTTAGTTAAATGGGACGTGCTGGGTTTGAATAATTGGCACAGTAGCTCAGTATAGCATGCGGCACAAATTAGCATGTAGCACGACACAGTACAACACGTTAAGAAAGCACGTCATAATATGTATTGTAAAACATAGGATGTTCTACGACATTTAACAAAGAGTTGTGAAACTCCAGTTGCAGATGTATATTTTTCCTGTAGTGCGGAACGAGTGATTCATTTTGTTGTAAGTTACCTGAACGAGTGATTAATTTTGTTGTGAAAAAGTACTCAAGCAGGGGCGGAGCCATCGCAGCTGACTCCATTTTTGCATTATAACAAACAAGCCTTATAAGATTTTTTTTTTATAACAAACAAACCCATTTTTGCATTATTACACCCCTAAAATTTTTGGTTGCACCCATTATAAATATTTGCACCCCCTTCTCATAATTCTTGGCTAACTCAAGTATTCCGAGATTTCAGAGTCAAAAGATCACGAATTGCCAGTATTCGTATCTCCTTCGTTGTAAGCTGGCAGTGGTTGGCTTTTAGCGGGGTATGAAACAAAAGAATACACACAAAATTGGTTAAAAAGATCAAAATCAACAATTTCTGGGTGAAAAAGACATCTAGATTTTGATATTGTTTAAATAGACAAAAATGTAAAAATAGTCAGGATGTAAACAGTTTCATCCTGCCCATTTTCAAATACTTTTTCTTATTTTTAATTTACACATGATGCATCCAGTTTCATTCTCGTTATTTTTTAAGTTTAAGCCAGGATGAATCCAGTTTCATCTTTGCTAATTTTTTTTTATGTCCATTTCACCCATACTAATTTTTACTCGTCTGTTAGAACCGTGTTTTAAAAATATTTGGACAAATGACCTATTTTGCGAAGAATGCAATGCAATTAAATGTGGACGTTGTATGATCATGTCTTACTAGGCCTATGCATAAGCACCTACGCAGGTTACGAATTCTTGCCCTCCAAAAAAACCGCATCGTCAATGGCATGCATTTTGGTGGATTCCCCTCTCGGAAATTCTTGCTTTTGGATTCTAGTCCAAGTGTTAGACTTAGACCAAAATGAGATTTTCAAAGTCAACATGTCTGACGTAATACTTAAATACCCTCCAATTCTTTATTCAACTCGCATGTTTTTGAGGACACTTTTAGTAATTGTACATGCCTTTTACGAGTTCAACATTTTAAAATCCACAACTATAAATAGCTAGTAAGTTTAGTATACCTACTATTTTGCGGCATCAATGAAACGACTCATTCCTAAAACACAGTCAACACGTTAAAATCGTCAAAAACATGTCCTGGTTTTCTATTCAAACACTAGATATTTGTCACTAGTTCTAAAAAGTGGACCGAGAAGGACACCAAAACCCCAACCATAAAACCCTATAAATACTTGAACCTACCATTTCAAAAGCACACAACAATCTAACAACTACAGCAACAAGGAAAAGGAGAAGAACCAAAAGAAAAACAACACAAAATTCTCTTCTGAAAAACCTCTTAGCAAGCTATATACGTATTGAGCTTCCCAAGTCATATTCATACTAGTTTCAACAATGAATTCAAGACAAGCCATCACATTCCTGTTCATTTTGATCGTCGGGGTTGCGGTTCTAAGCAGTGTCGAGGCAACTAGAGTGTTACAGGATGATTTTGCATCTTCTAATCACTTAGTTACATTACCGTCTGTTTATGAGAAAGCCAAATCAACCATGACATGCTGGCTTGGTCGTTTGGCATCGGGTCCAAGCCCCAGGGGTAAAGGGCACTAGATTACAAAGGAAATTACAGCGCATAGGCTAATAAACGTTTTGTTAATATTCATAGGAGAAAGGATGTACAGATGGTAGTTACATTACTAATGAAATTCTTTGAAATTAAGTAATAAAATTCAAATTCGTTTTATTATATCGATTATCTCGTTGGTAATACATTGTATTTGCACACACGATTGATATTGCTGTCTGCTGCTGCTGCTGCTAATGGTGTTTGGATTGGAATAACGGCCTTCATGAAATGAGTCCCATTAATCGAGCACATGACAAGACTTTTGCCAGCTAAATGAAGTGATCCGAATTTGACCAAAGAATATAGAAAATATTTTGTAAAGATATATCGCCTAGGGATGGCAATTTGACCCACCCAAACTCATCCCCGTGGGGACCCGCCCCTATGGGTTAGGGTTTTACCCGTATAAACGGAGAATGGGGCGGGTACGGGGAATCCCCGAAAGTAGTGATGCATGGATGGGGTGGGGATGGGATTCAAGGTCCCCGCCCCATTGCCATCCCTAACTGGAGGTAGATTTGTAAGTATCCAACGACTTCGTCTAAAAATACAAGAAGCTCTGATGTGCACTCAAGATTGGTTGTAGGATAAGATGAAAGGCAAAAGAATATTTGTTGAAATAAAGCAATTTTTATGTTTAAATATTTTTTTACTGTTATGTGATATATTTTCTTTATATTTCGGTGCGTGGATTAAAATATGAACGGGGAACTTTTTGGGAAGATAATGAAGAAGACCATGATGAGATGATTAACATGGACGAAGATGGTTAATAATGAGGATTAAAGAACCATAATATTTAATTGTGGATCAATTGTTTGCTTTATTTTTCAGTTTTAGTGCTTAATTATTATAAACTTAAAATTTTAGAATGCACTGCTAGGTTATTATTATTGTTGTTTGACCCATTATAATTATTTTTGAATTATAATTATTTTAAATATTTAGTGTAATATTATGGTAACCCATGGAAAACTCATACCCTACGGGGATTCCCCATACTCGTCCACACCCCATTCTTACGGGGAACGGGTAAGAAATAGGTTTTGATTTTTTGAACGGGGTAGGGGATGGGATTCAAGGTCCCCGCCCCATACCCGCCCATTGCCATCCCTAATATCGCCAAACTAGAACAGATTTAAGGAATGATCGCAAGTCAATGCATGCTGACATCACGACGTCACAATTTAAGAAACATATCCTGCAGCAGAAAAAGTACGGCGAGGGGCTAAAGTCAAAACATATGCCAAAGTGTCCCAATGTGGTCGCCCATGTGCGTGCTCATTGGTAAAGAGTTTATTATAGGGCTTTTTAATTAAGTGACCCCCTTTTCGACCCATAATCAAAAAACGGGCTAACACCAGTTAAACTGTCTATGTGTCAGTTATTCTATATGGTAAAAGACAATTTAACCCTTGACTGAGTCCGTAACCGAAACAGCTTCGAGTCAACTCGCTGACCCGTATCACGTGAAGAGCATGTGCAACCGCTGTAACGGTCGGATTGACACGTGTCATCAACCGACCCATTTAAAATTCAAGGGATCAGATTCACCCCCTCTTATAACGGTCTTCTTCTTCAGATGAACTTCATATAAATCAGGGATTGCAGAGAAGAACCCTAGTGTTTCTCCTACCAAATAGTTCAAAAATCTCCCAAAAATCTGCAATAAACGCAAACATATAGAAAGACTTTAGCCAAAGTTCAAGTTCTCAAGGTAGCAGCAGCGACAGCATCAATAACAAGGTAAGAGTAAAAAAAAAAACTAATTTCATGTTCTGTCTGTGAACAGGGATGCCATGATCCAAAGGTTTGTCCTTGGATTTATTCCAGGTGCAAATATATACCATGTAATGGTATAAGACAACTATTGTGCTCAAAAACAAAAGAAACAAATGGACAGATATTTTTGAAGTGTTCAATTCCAACCTGTCTGTACTTTGAATGGTTTGAAGATGCAATTGATCCTGTCAAATGCAAGATGGTAAAGTTACCAGTAGAGAATGGGTCTTATGCTTGTGGAGAAGTTGGTCACTGCTTCAAAAACTGCCCACTGCAAAATCAAACCTGCAACAAAAGTAACTGCAAATCAAAGATGAAAATGAAATTCTGCAATAGTGAACATAACAAGAACATAGCATACCTCAGTTGCAAAGACTGTGATGGTTTTAAGTGGGTTTCAGATGAAGTCCTCATTTCTGCCAAAAACAAAATTATAAACTCAAGATTATAGCTAAATGCCATATGTAAGGAACTTAACAATCTTAAAGTGTAATCTGCAGATGTACTAAAGTACAAATATTTTATTTATAATCAAGTCTTAAAGTCTGCAAATGCCCATGAAACATTGTATTGTTACCTAACACTAGTGGAAAATGGGTGTTTACCGACCCACATCCGAGACCCTCGGTAACAGTAGTTGGACCATTGACCAAAAATAGCCGTCTCTGATATGCTAAAAACACGGAAAAATTCCGAGATGATTAATAGCCGTCTCTGAATAATTACTATTTTGCCCTAAAACTGCTACCGATCCGCGACCCATGAAAACCGATTTAGATGTGATAATTTTTTATTATTTGATAGAGCATATAAATATACCTCTTTCTCTCTCCCATTTCTCTTTCTTATTCTTATTCTTCTTCTCTCTCGGTCTCCTTCTCACCTCTCTTATCCATCTTCTTCACCCTCACCACCAAAGTGAAACTGAAAAAAAACCCAGCCCTTTTCCTCCAAATAAATCATCGAATTCTCCAGTAAAACATCTAACCACGGACTTAAGCAAAGAGGAAGAAATCCGTCCATTGTTCTTGAACCATCTTCTTCTTTTCATCTTTGCGGTTAAGGAGAAAACTGAAGAGATCTTGAAAATTCCTGATGAGTTGTTGAAATCGAAAGAAGGGGAGTTGGAGATTAAAGTGAAAGAACAACAGAAACTTCAAGTTGAGTTGAAGGAATTTAATCCTGTTGTGGTATGGTTTTCTTCATCTCTGGTTTTTAAATTTAGGGTTCATACATTTTTGATAACTGGTTTCCATATCTTGATCTTGATTTGTTGAATCAGAGTTTCTGATTAAGGGTTTTGATTTTTAGAGAAAGGGTTTTCGTTTATTAATCATGAATTGTTGAAATAGGAGTTTTGATTTAGGGTTTTAAGTTTTGATCTTGATATTTGATTTCTTCTAGATTTAGGTTTTAACTAATTGATATTAAATTCTGAACTAAGGGTTTCAATTTCTTATCTTAGATTTCTGAATCTGGGATTTGATTTTGATTTGGGGATTTTTCTTCGTATGTGCAGAGTCTTCCACTGGTTCAATATCTGAGAGAGAGAGAAGAAGAAAAGAATGAAAAGAACAAGAAAAAGAAGAACCCAGAGATGAAAAAACCATCATCAGCTTATGTTTTAAGGTGCAAAGATCAATGGGCTGAGGTTAAAAAAGATAACCTAGATGCAGAATTCAAAGAAGTTTCAAAAAAAAAAAAAGGATTCAAATGGAAGAGAACGAGGCATTGAAGCTACTCGAAGAGGATCACAAGCATAAAAATGCAATGGAATTGCTTGAACAGTACCTGTAGTTCAAGGAGAAAACTGAAAACATAATCAAGGTTTGTTTGTTTATCCATTCACTTATTTAAATTTCTGAATTGTTGTGGAATTGGAATCTAATGCAGTGTGTAATTGCAGAAAACGAAAGAGAACCAACAGAAGAAAAATAAGCTGAAGGGTGAAACCAGTGCAGTAAACTTTAACAAGCCAAATAGGCATGCTTTCTCATTCATTCTATTCAGGTAAAATTTCGTTTTTCGAACTTGCGAGTTTCGGCTTAGATGTTGTTATATGTGATTTAAGGTTTGTAGTGGTTTTGATTTTGGCAATGCAGCAAAGAGGCAAGGAAGAACTTGGTCCAGGACAGGGAAGGCATCAGTAATGTGACTATCAATGCATTGGTTTCTTCAAGACAATAAGTTTTGTATTTTTGGTTATAATCCCTAATTCATATTCTACTTTTCTGATGTTTTCCCCAGTAGTGCAGAACTTGAGTGCTTCTAAGTAAAGAGCTATTTTACTCAAGTGCCAAGGAAAGGAGTCTAAATCGGGTATTATTTTTCTGTTCTTACATTTTTTATTTTAGGTGAAATTCGAGTGTTTTTACAGGGTTTATGGAAAATGGGTATGTTGGGGGGTTATGTCAATTCCAGGGTTGTCAATTTGAATCATTTGAAACTAATGAATTGGGGGTTATGTCAATTCCAGGGTTGCGTATGTTGATTTGTGTTTTAAATATATGCCTTGCTCTTATGTACATTAAAATGGTTTAGAATTGAATATACTCGCAATTCAAACTTCTGGACTTTTCATGGAGACAACATGTTTGATAGAATGTCACAACAAACATTTATATGACTGCACGGACAGCCTTTCTGGAGGCTAGTTTCGGTGCGTATAAATGGTATTTTGGCTAATAGTTTCTTCTCGAAAAATATTTATTGTAGTATTCTCTACAGCATGTTGAAAGGGGCACGTTGTTTGGGCTTATAGTTTGGAAGATAGAGCTCAGAATGTACAGGCAGTCGAGGCTGAAATTTTCTGAATTCAGCTCATTTGTCGGTTTTGTCGTTTAATTTTAGACCCTTTAAACCCTAAATTTGGTATGGGTTTCTTCTATAAATCAGTAAATGTTGTTTATCCAGTCCAAAATGATATAATATGTTTGATTTGGTTCTCTAATTTAGAGATTATGGCTTCTCAAACATAACATGTCAGTGATGGGAATCCTGGGAAGGGAGTTCCGTTGGGGGGTTTTCCAATCTCTCTATGTATTTGAACAAATTGGAATATGGGTTATCCTTTGACCTGAACTAGGAAGTTGTGGATGATTGTAAGATCTTTATAGAATGGGAACAAGTGTATGATTTGGTTCATTACTTTAGATTTTATAGCTCAGCAACTAAGGAAGGCTAGAGCTGTTAAAGAGACTACTTGACTTGCTTATTTTTGTTTATAAGATTGCAGTGATAAAGAATACTAAAGGAACTAGGGGGCTAGCAAGTATATTATGGTATTCTAGTTCAATGTAAATAGACATCTCAGTTAATTATGGTAAGTCATTCATTCATATATTATGAATATAATAATTTCAGATGGGAGTTAGCTAATTTTTGCTTGATTAATTTCATTTCTCATCAAGTTCTGTCCGACGAAAGAGGAAATGGAACAACTTAAGGTGGACTTTTTTAATCCATAGCAAGTACTTAAGACAGGTGTTGTTTCTTATATATGCTTTTGTGCATATTCTTATATATGCTTTTTAATCCATACCAAATTCTCATGACATAAGACAGGTTAATATATTTGTCCAACTGATGCCTGTGGCCAAATATAGCCATATCAAAAGATTTTTTAACTTAGTGTTTGACCTCTAAGATAAAGAAAATGGTTAATATACTCACCATTCTCATATATCTTTGATACTTTAGTATTAAGCAAATGTTTGATGATTTTTTTGCGGCATTGTACGGTGGTATTCATGTAGCATTTGGGCACGATGACTCCCATTGAACCTGCACTTTTTTAGTTATTTGTCACTTTTAGATGTCTTGTATTCACATTTCAGATAATGTCTATTGAATGGTTTAAGACTTGTGCATTCTTTTCAGGATCTTTTGTCAAATGCGGTTAAGAAGGGAGGGATCTCTGCAGATGATGTTGCAGCGCAATACAAGTACAAAAACGCAATCATGGCTGTCAAAGTTAACACAAAATCAAATGTGGGTCACTTACATTTGTAATATGCACTACCGTCTTAAACTTTCCATGTTTATTTTACTACATGATTTATAGTTTTTAATCATGATATCTATCTTTATGGTCAATCTGGCAGATTTTGACAACCCTGACGTTCTTGGAGAATTGCTTCATTTAAGCTGCCCAACTACAACTCTGGCAAGGTACCAAGTTAATTTCTTAAAAATATTTACAGGTGCAAAATCTTAGTTATTATCTGATATACATGTACTTTTGTTATGTTGTACCTAGAGGCGCAATACTTCCATGATCATGCAACCGTCACGGCAGCTGTTGGCCTGAACCGGTCTCATTTAGTGCGAGAAAGTAAATGCTCCTGATCCAATTGTGAGTTCAGTTTGCCTTGAAAATTTTTCTAAACGAGCTGATGTTTTACCAATCAAGATCGCAAATCCATTGGTTGTTTTGTATACTATGATTTCCTGACATTGGTAATATTTACAAAATATCGCAGATCAACACTTGCAGTTTGTTTTACAAATTCTGGCAGGCAACCCATGATTTGTACGAGGCCATAAATCAATGTTAAGCAGCATTGGTAGCAACTGATCCACTGTTCATTGTTGTATATGAGTTGGTAAAGATAATAGCACTTGTAACACTACATTTAGTTTGTACTTGGAGGAAGATAGTTTTATATTTGCATTTAAAGTTTTTCGCTTGTGTTCTTTATCCTTACAAAGTTTGTTCTTTTAACCAGGAGATATGCACCTTGTTTACTCATGATCAGCGTATCAAAAATTACAGTTACTGAAGTAGTGCAGTGGATGGAAGAAAGAGCTGTCTCATCGGTTCTATCCTCGTCTTCCTCGTTGCAGATTTTCTAGGTAATTTGCCAATGTATCTGTTCTTTTTATTGTTAATCTTAGTATTCCCTGAAAATCCCATTGGAAATAATTCACAATCAATATGGTCCCATCAAGAAATCTAAAACATGTGGGATTTGCTTAACTAAGTTATTTCCTAGGAGTTTCTCATAGAAAGGTATTAAGACTAACAATTTTATTGTCCATTGTCTAATTCAGATTGGTTGTTTACGCTGCTTATTTCCTTGGTGGGAAGATTCAATAGAGGACTTTGTGATTAGTGTTGAGGAAAACATATAGAACAGGTAAGATCACTATCCAAATATACAATTTCCCAATTGTGATTCTTTGTTTAAGAACTAAGTGAATGATGATGAGTGGTTCATTGTGCTATTATTAAAACTTTATCATACTTAAGTTAACTGATATTGAAACTTTTTTTGCTGCAGGCGGTGTGTTAAGCATTGGACAAATTATCTTTTTGTGGGTTTGCACCTGTTCTTTAACAAACTCAGAATTTCATCTTTTTTGTGTAATTGTAAACCCAATGGGAAATTGGAATGAACGAATGAATGTGGAATTCTCAAGTTTTGAGTTTAAATTTGAATTTATTTCAGCTTGACTATGAATTGACTTAATTCAATTTGACTTGACTTTGATGCAGTCAGATTATTTTAGATTCAGGCATTTCAGCAAATCTGAATCTATATTTTTTTTTATTATAATTTAAATCTGAGACCCACGGCTGAGGGTCTGTACATCGGTACCCTTAAAATCGGTCGTTATTCAGAGACCCACGTCTTAGGGATGTATAAAAAAAGACGCTTTATCAACGACCCTATCAAAGACTGCTACAACAAGTCGTTTAACTCGTATATATGACCTGTTCTGACGGTCGCAGAACTTCTGTTTTCCACTTGTGTAAACCAAAACCAAAACCAAAAGACTATAAACACAAAAAGAAAATGGAAAACCAACAAAAAAAAAGTTCAAAACAGATCCAAATTCATTTCTTCATAGCCTTTCCCCTTCCCTTTCCCTTTTCTTGTCTTATATTCTGAGATATAGATCCAATGCCAAAAATTTTCTGAAAAAGGTTGTGTCCTGTAGAAGCTGGTTCGGGAGTAGAAGATGGTCCTGTAGAACATTCACCAACAAATGATGCAGTTCTATTCTTCTGGTTTGACTTAGATGCACCCTTAACTTTGCTTTTTTGGCTTGTATGTATGTTGGTGAAGGTGAAATTCTCTTCATCACATTCAGTCATTTTCCTCTTTGCAGTTGGATTAAATCCAACTTCACCACTAGCACATGTTCTCTTATTGTGATTAGTAATTTGTCCACATTTCCCACACCTCCTCTTCCTCTTCTCCACTTTAGGTTCATCATAACTTCTAACCCTCTTGCTTTTAGGACTTCCAGGTTTCCTACTGTGAGGAGGGTTCAAGAGATTCTTGTCCATCTTTGGCTGCAACAAGAAAGAGATAAGAGATAAGATACATAGTGCTCACGAAACCCTAAATGTATTGAAAAGTAAATGCACTTCTATCAATGTAGTTGAGAATATAAATAAATATAAAATAGTACCTTCACCTATTCATCTATGTCATAAAGTGGAATAAAAGTTGGTGCATATGTGGCCTTATAGTTTTCTACTGAATAGTAATCACTGCAGTACCTGCTCAAGCACATTATATAAAGGTTACTGCTACGTACATTTAACTAGAAAAGTGCAGGAAAAAAAAGTAGAAAAGCTATAGAGTTCAAAAAAGGGAATCTTACTTTCTCCAATGTGGCCTTATTGTATGCAATGCACTCACTGCATGCATACAAGGGAACCCCCTCAACTTCCACTGCAAACAAGATCAAGTCTTGGCAAGGATGTTCACTGTGAAAACAGAGTTCTTTGGACTAGTCACCATATATAACTATCCAGCCACACAAGGGTCAACACCATAATCATTCACAAACAACAATATTTTTTTAATCAACTTAACAGCAGTAGGAACCAAATTTTCATCTACCCATGAAGTAGATTCAGTCCTCCTATTGTACCATGTACCCATCACTAAGTTAGCATACATTATTCCTATCATGATAATTGGTTTATTTCTCATCTTGTAGATCATATTGTTAAAAGATTCTGAAAAGTTGTTATTCTTATGTTCACAACAGTGAATAGAGTTAAAAAAGGCCCTAGACCAAGTAGCAAGATTTTCTTTGTCAAGATAAAGACCAGCTGTCGTATTCTCTTTGACAATATTGTCCAAATGTTCATGCATAACCAATATATAGATAAATATTATTTCCCTGAAATAAAACCAACAATTATATTAAATTCACTATCAAACATTGCATTAAACCAACAACAACTACCTGAAAATGCTTTACTTTGTATACTTTTGATGCATTCCACAAAGATGCATATAATTCAAAACCCTTGTAATACTTCTTGAAATTTTTGTATACATGCCTGCATTCATATTGCAATTAAGCCTTAAACTGATGTATGGAAAAAAAAACTTTCACAAACGAGCAAAAGTTACAAGTGTAATTTACCTCCAACAGTATCTGTGGTGATGGCCAGGGAAGACTATATGAACAACTTCCAATTACCCTTTCTTCCTATCTGAAATGAAAGCCACTTTCACTGGATGTGCTAAGATGGCATCCCGCAAATGATTCAAAAAAAAATGGTCCAATTCTCTTTTGTTTCAGCTCTGCATACCATAATCCCCAACATTACTAACCCATTATATCCATCAAGTGTAGTTGCAGCCATCAATACTCCCCCATACTCTCATGTTAGATGACAGGTATCAAGCCCTATAACTCCCTGCAGCCTTTGTGAAAACCTCTCATTGCAGGTTCAAATGACAGTGTCATACTTTCAAATGTGTTATTCTTAGTGTCAAATGTGAACTTAGCAACAGGGCCTTCATTGCACTTGGTAAACATTGTGCAAAAGGCTGGTACTTCATTGTAGCTCTCTTTGTAATTCCCATAAAATGACTCTAAAACTAGATTTCTAGCCTTCCATGCACACATATATAGTATATTGACTTTCTTTTCAGCTAAGAAGTCTTCCTTGATTTTATAAGGGTCTGGAACAACTTTTTTAGGCTTATTCTTCAACTAATCAAGCACAAAATCTTTTACAAAATGAGGATCATCAGATCTATTCCTATTCTTGTGATCTCCTGGACAAGTGTGTTCCCAATTCACTTTCCTAAGGACAAAAGTCTTCTCACATTCTTTCTTGCTAGCATACACAAACCAAGGACAGTCATGTTCTAATTTAAACCTACACTCAGCCTTAACTCTAGTGGGAGCACTTCTATCCAATTTAAATTGACATCTATTTGCAACAAAAAAACCTCTAAGATGTTTCTTAAATGCATGTTTACTTTCAAATCTAGTTTTTACTTCCATTTTGGTAGGATCTACTGGAATAAATACCTCTTCTTCATGGAATAGATCAACTTCATGCTCACCCTTCATGCATATATTCACCAAAATTTTCATCAAATTGATCCATGTAAGATGGTATTTCATCCACACCCTTACCTGCACATTCAGTATTACCATAACTCAAAAAAAAAAATATTAAATATACCTTTGTCTTTTTCTTTTCCTTCTTCTTTGTCTTCTTCTTCTTGCTACTCTTCATCTAACCCATACTCAATGTCATCATCACTGTCATATAATGGAGGATCATCTAGATCCTCAATTGGGTGACATTCATCTATATTGATGTTTTCTAGATGAATATTCTCTAAATCTTCAACAAACTTCACTTTATTTATGGCATTGACCCAATGTCCAACATGAAATACATCATCATCAAGGTCAATAGATTGGACAAGTTTTGTCTGACTGCAACCACTGCTACTAGCATGAGAATATTTGGAAATGGGTACATCTTCAGGTTGTTGCTGCAAATCCACAAAACTCAGCTTTCTTGATACACCTTATGTTGATTTATCCACATTATTTAGCCTTGGGGATCTTTTAGGTGTAGTTTTCTTACTAAATCTCTTCTTTGGTGTACTTTTTAGAGTCCCAAACACTGTATCCTTCATCTGCATCCACAAACATATACACCCCTCCTCATTCACATAAGAATCCTCCCAAAAATTATCAAAATTATCATTGTTTAACAATGGCTCTGGCATACATGGATCCTTAAACCAATATAACTTAAACTTCTCTTTAACATCCATAGACAAATGCTTATATACCATATACTCAAGCATCCTCAACTCTGTTTCATCTCGATGGCAATCAGGAAATACCAAAGTCTCATTCTTTGGCTCCACATATACACTGATACTCCTCAATATGAACTTACTGAAACACAAATGAAAAAAACTCAAATATAAATCCAAAAATCTCCCAAATAAACTCTAGTCAATCAATCAATCAATCACGAAAATTACATCCTAATAGCATCTGAATTTCAATTAAACCCTAATTACAAAAGGTAAAAAACAGAAACCCTAATTTCAAAACTTAATTAAGCAATAATTCATAAATACCAACCAACAATCACAAAATTAAGAGCAATAGGGTTTCAAATAAACCCTAATTAAAAAGAAGAGAAAAAAACAGAAACCCTAAAAATTGATCAATTAACTATCAGAACATTGATTTTCATCATATATTAAGTTACGGGTTTCGTTAATCTCACCTTGATTCAGAGTATTTAAATCCGGGTTTGTACCTCATCTTCACTTTATCAACACCGCCTCTGAAACCCTAAATAAGCAGATTTTATCTTCCAAATTAACTTTGGTTCTTCACTAACATCTTCGTCTTCAACAAAGCTAGTTTCTTCTTTAATAATCAGTTCCCTAATCGAAATAAAAATACCTAACCCTAGTTTCTACAGAAGCAAGAGAGACAAAACGAGAGAGTGAAAGAGAGAGACTGAACTGAAAAAATAAAAATCTATTACCCCCCACGCGTCTTTTGGAAGTGGGCAAGGGTTTGATGGTAATATCACGGACCGAGTTTGACTTTGTAAAAGCATCTGACCAAATCGGTGGGTCCAGCTGTTATATCTAACGATATGGCCACTTTATAAAGGATTTCTATTTCTCTGGTCGGTTTATTAATTATATGGATGGAAGCTGGTTAGTTTATGAATTTTCCCTTTATTATATTAGCTCCAACCAAATGGTGTTGTGGCCTTACAAGATAATAAAGTTGGGTCATGTAATAGTACTCTACAAAATCCTTTATTCTATTATTTTTGTCAAAACATTTAGAGATAATCATGATACAAAAAAAAGAGTAGAAGATAATTATGATCATTAATAATTAAGCACCAACTTTGGTTTGAAAATCAAATCATAAGTAGCATCTGTGATAAAAAAAATATTATATAAGCAAATAAGGAAAAAAACTAATTTCTCTTCCGGTAGGCACACAGAGACGACATAAGCCACACCGGTGGGACAGACCACACCTTATGACCCGTGCTATTCTTAGCCTGTTGCGCCAGTTCGTGAGACACATTATTAGCTTGACGATTTAGATATGTAAAGGAGATGAACTAAAATTTCAGAGTTAGGGTTCTGATATCTTCAAAGCTTGAATGTATTCGATGATCTCCCAGGTAAATTTTTTTTTGATCTGTTCGATAATTCCTGTAGCATCACTCTCCACGATAGTTTTGTTTTCCTTCCTCTGCACAACTATCCTTAGGGATTCTCTAATTGCCCTTACTTCTGCCTCTTCTGCTGAGTAACATGTTAGATTTTTTATTTCAGCATAGATGAAAGGGTTTTTCGAGTCTCTAATGATAATACCCATTCCACCATTACTTGAATTTGGATTCCATGCTCCATTAGTATTAAATTTCGTCCATCTCTCAGGCGGAGGTATCCAAGCAGGAATTTGATGATTATATGTGTTCATTGCTACAATTTGATTGAGGGGATTCACGAAATTGGGGGTCAGCATCATTGATTTAGCCCTAGATAGGATTGTTGCTGGTTCTTCTATCTTGTTATTATGCACCATCTCGTTTCTACTCTCCCATATCGACCATATGAGGCAAGCAATCATGGTTAAGCTTTCCGATCTGCCTGAGTCGTCTTTGTAGGGGTTTAATTGAAGCAAAAATCTTTTCCTCTGCTGAAAGGTAAGATTCTGGAACTGTTGATTATCCACATTAATCATGAACCAAACACCAGTTAGTTTCCTGTAAGTAACCAGAGCATGCATAATTTATTATGATTTCAACTTACATTTCGGGCAAGTGAATTCAGATATATGAATGCGAGAATGTAGAATTTCGTTCACTGGCAAAGCCCCTTTTAGAGATTTCCACACAAAGAGTTGCACTCTTGCTGGAACTTTTTGTTTCCAGACTGATTTCCATAGGTTTGCATTAGTGTTATCACCCCTTACACTAAGGGAATTATATGCAGATTTCGTTAAGAAATTACCGTCTTTCGATGGTGTCCAGATTCTTCTCTCACTAGAAGTTTCTATGGTTAAATAGATTTTTTCTATCAACAATTTAGAATGTTGATCAAACACAACACTCAGTTTTTCTATGTCCCAAGTTCTTGTATCCTAATTAATCATATATTTTACTTTTATATTTTTATTAGGTATTGTATTAGCTTTAGGATTGGCCTTTCCTATTCCAGGAATCCAATTATCGCACCATGGGTTTATGAAGTTGCCTTCCCCCATCACCCAAGCAATAAATGGTTTTATCTTGGTCATGGTTTGATGGAGGAACTTCATACCCAGGATAACGTACCAGGACAATTAGAGTTGATTATTTCAGTATTCTCAAAATATTCTGCTTTTAGCACAGATGCTAGGAGAGAATCTGGATTTTCGACTAACCTCCATACACTTCTTGACAACATAGATAAATTATTAGTTTCACTTTTCCTGAAACCTAATCCTCTTTCTTATTTTGATTTGCAGATACTTTCTATAGCTACCAGATGCAGCTTTCTCTTTTTTTGATTCTGGATCTTCTCCCCACCAATATTTATTCAGGTGAGATTCAATATTATGACATAAACTTTTTGGGATTAGAAAAGTGGCCATTTTTTATAGCGACATTGCCTGACCAACATGTTTCACTAGAGTAGTTTTGCCTGTATGTGCTATGAATTGAGTTAGCCACCTATTTACTCTTTTCTCTACTGAGCATAAGAGAGAAATATGGGTTTGAGTTTTTGATCTTAGAATTGTTAATAGTGCACCCAGATATTTTTCACCTATACTCATATTAGAGATATTCAAGATTCTTGCAAGCATTTTTTGTGTGTTTAGGTTGTACTTTCCTACTAAAAAGTACACCAGATTTTGTATAGTTGATTTCCTGACCACTTTCCTTACAATAAACTTGCAGGTAAGATTTGATAGCTATGAAATCTGGGATCGTGGCATTGGTGAAGAGGAGGCTGTCATCGGCAAAAAGAAGGTGACTAATAGTTGGTACTAATTTGGCACATTTGATTCCATTCACTAGGTTAGTCTCTACCAAGTGATTCATATAAGATGAAAAATCTTCTGCACATATAATATAGAGGTATTGGGACATGGGATCCCCATGCCTAAATCATATCTCCGGCTTAAAGAATCCCATATGACTCTCATTGATAGGGATATATAGAGAATGAGACTGTACTTATGCAGTTCATTATGAACGACTTAATCCAGTTGTTATGAAATCCCAACTTTTTCATGGCTTTCGCTAGGAAGGACCATTCCACTCTGTCGTAAGCCTTGGACATATCCAGTTTGATTGCTGCGTAGTCCTTTTTTCTTTTGTTGTTCTTGATTGTATGTATGAGTTCATGTGTTAAGATCACATTATCTGCTATCTGTCTTTTAGGGATAAATGCACTTTGATTTGGAGAGATCACTCTATCCATCAAAGGCTTCATTCGGTTTTCCAAAGTCTTGGAAATTACTTTGTACACAAAGTTACATAACCCAATAGGCCAAAACTAATCAACAGAGTCAGCCACTGGGTTTTTAGGTATAAGCGCAATATTTGTATGATTAAATTGAGTTAAAAGGAAACCTTTCTCGAAGAAGTTTTGCACCATTTGAACTACATTTGCCCCGACCACATCCCAGTAAGTCTGGTAGAAAATACCTGTAAAGCCATCCGGGCCCGGGGATTTGTTTGCCACCATTTGAAAAGCTGCAACTTAATCTCTTCCTCTGTAACATGAGATAATAAGGCATCATTATCCCTTTCTGAAAGTTTTGGCTTTATTGTATCAATTATAACATCTTGGTTATCAGACCCTGATGTGTTATATAGTTGTTGAAAGTAATAAATAAATTCTTCTTCTATTGCTTCTCTGGTTGTTAGCTAAGTACCATTACAAGCCTTAATCCAGGATATATGATTTCTTTTTCTCATGAACATAGTAGATTTATGGAAGTACGGCGTATTTTTGTCTCCTTCATTTATCCAGAGCTCTATTGACTAATCTTTCCACATTATCTCTTCCAGAGAATAGAGATAGGTTAGTTTATCACTTAGTTCAACAATTTTCCTAGTGTTTCCCGGTGATCTTGTTTGCGTATCATTGATAAGAGATTTTATTTCTGTAATAGAGTGGTTGATATTACCAAAAGACTGTCTATTCCATTTGTTGAGGCTTTTCTTGACGTGCAACAATTTTTGTTTCAGTTGATAAGCTTTGGAACCACTTACTTGAATTGACCAGGCTTTCTCTATAATGGTTTTGCAGGAATCATCTTTGATCCACATCGAGATGAAATGGTACGGCTTATACAGATTTTCCATACCATGACTTAATAATATGAATATGGGTGCATGGTCAGAACTTATGCGAGGAAAATGCATGGTGTGGGTTTGTGGAAAAGCTTCCTCCCACACCTTGTTTACCAAAGCACCAAGTTGTCTCCTTCTTGTTTGTTTGTCCAGGTGAAATCCGGACCCAATAATGGCATATCTTTAAGCTTCCATTCTTCCATCAGGTTCTCCAAAATATTTGTGTCGCTTTTTGTAGGTAGCATCTGCGATATGAAAACCAAACCACAAGTACAATATACAGTGGGAATTCAAATTATAAACTAGTGGGAAATCAAATTATAAACTAAATATACACCAGGGAACTCCAAACTGTAGCCAAATTCAGGGTCATCTACGGTTGGGAACAAAGCACTTACGATGGGAAAAATTGGGTTTGATTTGTTTACCTGGTAATTCTACCTTACAGTTTGGATAGTAAGAACCCCAAACCGTAGAATTGGGTTGAAATTTCACCTAAGGTTTGGAAATATAATTATTTTAAAACCTTAGAGTTAGTTTACGGTTAGTAGTTCAAGTTTTCCGAGAGACAGAGTTGATTTCACCACAGTATGTTGCTCTGAAATTAATTTTAAAATTCTTAATTTGACCAAATTTATTATACAATCAAAACCAACAAAAAATTGTGGTTTTTTGATTTTTACATGATTAAAGTCATTATGATGGAAAATGGAGGGTTTTTAGAACTGATTTCCAAATTCATAATTATATCACATCTAACATACTTATCATCACACTAGAGAAGAAGAAGAGAGGGAAAAGAGATAAAGAAGAGGAGTTGAATTAGAAATAGATTAGATTTAGGATTTTGTTTCGGTTTTTATATCAGGTTAATCATTGAAAGGTTTTAAAATTTTGTTATAGATTAGTTCGCCCTTTATCCTAATTTAAGACATTTAAATGTATAAGAGCCCTCAAAACCATTTGGTTGGAACCCTATAATAGGCTTCTTGGTAAAACCCTCCCTTAAAATGACCGTATTCAAATCAGTCAATTTCTTAGTTTGGGGGTAATTTTGTGTTTAAAATTGATAAGCTTGCGCTAAAAGGTCTATTAAATTCCAACAAGACCTCCCAAGGTGGAGACTAAGAGGTATGGGGTTCCGTTCCCACCCCGTAAGGAGTTTGTTGTTCCCATGGTGCTGGCATACCAAAAAATCGGATGAGTGTGCATGGGAGACCGAAATTCAGGTTGGGTAGTGACCGTGGGTGTTAAAGTCTACCCTAAAACAAATTACATTTGATCAGAGAAGTGTGGTATGAGGTCTATACCACTCTAGCCTTATAAGAAAGAAATAAAGGCGCGACAAGGAACGTAGTCTACCATGACATTTTTTGTATTTTTTAACTTCTCTACAGATTTACATATGCCTATTAATATATAGGGTGTTTGGGTATATTTTCTGAAGCTACCGTTTCACTCTGGAATTTTGAAAAACTAAAAGTTAGAGCTTCTCCAATGGTGAATATGGTTCTTTCATATGTGGTATCACTTTTAAGACATCTTCTAGGTATAAATTCCTAAATATTAGGAGAAAATAAATTTTATCTCCAACCCATAAAATGTTATATTATTCCTTTACTTAATTGTAAGCATGTGATTGGTTAAAATAATTGACTTTTGTTTGAGGAAAAACAGAGAGAAAACCAAATGGCAAGAGAGATTCTATTGATGGAGGAAGCAACAATATTACATAGCATAGTATGCTTTATATACAAGTAATAAGAGAACCCTAGATACTATATTGGGCCGCACATACATGGGCTACAAGCCCTACAACACTCCCCCTTGTGCGGTTCAATGACAAAACTTTATACATAGTGCATCACATATAGTGCTTTGAATGTAGTTCTTCAAATGTCGTTCTCTCCTTGATGACTTGTGCCGAAATAAATTTCCTAACTAAAACTTTGACAAGAAAAAACCCATTGGGATAAAACCTTGGTACACCTCTTCACATGTAGTACTTCACATGTTGTCTCTTACCTTACATGTAGTTCATCACATGCAATACGATCTTCACAGATCGATGAGTCTAAATTGATTGCCTCGTTAAAACTTCGCCAGGGAAACCCAGAGGGACAAAACCTGAACTAAATAAAAAGAGTACAATATTAAGCAAACTTAGAACATAGTTGGACTCAAATATGTTGCCTCATTAAAACCTTGACAAGGAAAACCCAATCGGATAAAACCTTGACGAAGGGAAAATAGTACAACGTGACAGATGCAAGTAAAGGTGATCCGTTACAGATGATCACTTTGTTCCGTTGAAATTGATTAGTTTCTTCACAACTCCTAAGGAAGAAAATCCTTGTGAGAATGACAATAGACTTAGTTGGGAAATTACTTCCTGGTTTTTGTTGTTGTCTCATCAAAAACATTGCCGAGCAACCAAACCCTGTGGGAAAAAGTAACCTCGGTAAAGGAAAAGAGTTCAACACACCATTAGATGCTCCCCCTGATGTCAGACAATTTTCATTAGTCTAATGCAGTCAAAAGGAGTTTATCACACTGTACCTTGGTGACTTGAAAGCTTATAAGACCATGTTGTTGATCCTGGAAGTTACGTTGCTTAACAGACTATCACGTTTTATTTCTTTGATTCATATATTTTCAGTAATATCAACGCGATCTTTATGTCTTCAACGTTCAACATACTTGATGTTTTTAGTGTCGTCTCGCTAAAAACCTTGTCGAGTAACAAAACCCTTTGGGGAAAACAATTCTCGATCTAAGGGAAAAATAGTACGACACAACTTCAATTTCGAAGTAAATTATGTCGACATCATATCCTTGGATCCTCCCCCTGATGTCGGCATCTCCCCCATGATTAATTTCAGAGTTGTTCTAGAAAGTTCCCTTAGTCATGTATTTTTCGAAACTGAATATTAGTAATGACTTAAAAAAATAGTCTACCATATCTCCCTCTGATTACTTTCGTTGGAGAAGAGATTGTTGTTCCTTCATAATCAACAAATTTTGGATTGCACTTTAATTAGCATTCCTTTTAATGTCTTTGCAGGGAAAAATTTTTTTTTATGCCAATGGTTACTTTTAAGTACATGATAACATTCACTCTACCATTCCAATGACACTGCGTAGGCGCTGAGCTATATCTAGCTAACAAATTCCTTGAGGATGCAAAATTTATCGAGTACATTAGTATACTAAGTACAACAATGCGTCTATTGTACTTAGATATGGGAATTTCATCTCCCAACACATCTTCATCATTTTCCTTAAGACGAAATGGTCACTTACTTACATTTGAACCTAGACTAATCATGGGAGTGCTATCAGGATACATGTCTTTGTTAAATTGCCTGACAACTTTAGACAAATGCAAATTGGTGGGATAATATACCACAAGCTCAGTATTCGGTCGAGCTTTCCCCAGATTTTTCATCTCAAATTCGGATTTCAAATACCTTTTAAGGTCTCTTAATTATTACATAAAGAGTATCCATCATGTTTGTACCATCGACATAGATAGCTACAATTCGAAATCAGGAACTTTATTGTGAATACGCAAGGAAAAATAACTTACTTGTCTATCCCATCCAAATCAAATAGTCACTTGGACGGGTATACCACATCCGCATGATTGATTGAATCTATAAGTGAGTGTTTTATCTAACTGTAAACGTACTCTGTGGTTTAGAGTCATTTGATTTGGGAAACAAAAGTCTATCAAGTACTTTTGTAAATATCTTATATCTCTTGATTCTTTCAGAGATACGTAACAACCACATACATATGCTGCATTTCAAGTCCTTTTGAAATTACCAAGATAACTAAGTAGCAAAATGCTATAATGCTCATTCCAACAAAGTAAACAATTCCAGGGCTTTGTGAGATACCTCGCGCCACAAGGAGAGTCTTTATACCATTTCGACTTCATTATTCTCACTATGCTTTGTGACAAATAATCATGTATGTCCTCAGGTTTTACACTTGGTTGGTTAGCACTACCACACCAAATACCTATATATTTTGTCAAAGAATCAAATTCTACCTGGATTGTGTAGGCCAAATATGCTCTTAATTGTTGATATTCAAACAATAAGAAGCATGGTTCGATCTCATCGTGCTCGATTTCCTTTAGCAACTGTATATGAAAATAATAATCATTAATATGCTCAAATGATCTTTCCATTGACTCGTGTGTGTTCTCATAATCCACTTGGGATGTCATTGTTCTCTAAAATCGTTAAACTTCGGAGCGTCCTCCAGTATTGATTCATGGACATAGTCAGAGACAATCAAATGAGATGATTTCATTAATGATACAAATTAGGTTGTGCCTTACTCATCTACTTCCTTTTTAGGTGAGCATTGATCGAACCTAGTGGCATCTCCATCTTCCTTTATGGAGCCACGGCCTTAACTACACTTCCACCAAGTGTAGTTGAAACACCTTAGTCTATGGTGTACCCCATACTGAGGATTTCTAACCTTGCAGGAATATTTGCAGTTGGTATGTGTGATCTTGTCACTTCAGCGACATCAGTGTACGTTCTGAAAATCGATTATTCTTTGTCACTTCACATTTACATTTATGGAGTACAAGAATCAATAGGAGACATAGTGGGAACACACCACGACAATTCCCGTCGTTCCCTTAGAAAATACTTTTTCTTATCTCCCCCTAATGATGGGAAGAATATCTCATTAAAATGACAACCCGCAAATCTAGCGGTAAGAGATCTCCTGCCAAAAGTTTTAAAATGCGGATAATTGTTGGGAACTCATTTCCAACATAACTACTTCACAGTTTTGAAGACCCATCATAGTACGATGTGGAGTCGTAATGGCATATATATAGTGTAACCAAAAATGCGTAAAAACACGAATGTCAGGATTAAATCCAGTTACCAACTGGTACGCATAAAAGGTTGACTAATATTGGGTTCTAAAAACAAATTAAGTAAGATGTGTGTAATATTGCATATCCCCAAAGCAATAAAAGATAGGTTGGTACACATAACATATTCCTTAGACACCATCTGTAACCTTTGATGGTAGCCTCTGCGAGACCATTGGGTATAAGATGCTCTGAATTGATCCTATTAAACATGCAATATTCATCAAGTCCTTTTGATGTAAATTCTATAGCATTAACAAGGGTGGTTAGCCTTTGCACTTTACATTGTGTAATATGTTCTAGTAGTTTTCAAACGCAAATTTCTTGGGAACTATAACTAGTCCAAAATGTCAAAACATTCACCAGACATCAGTTACTTTAATGGTCTGCATTCTGCATGAATATTTTCTAAAGTTCACGTTGTTTTCTTTGTAATATGGAATTTTTACCATTTGCATCTTAGGATGATCTCGATCCTGTTTTACTGAAGACTTTGTAAAAATGAGTGATATGCTCTCTTACTTAAAAGCATAATGTGAGGGAGAAGGGGGTTGTTCATATAGTACTTTAGAAAACACTTATTGAAATATATGGCACATTCTGTCAATATTGTTCCCATTTTTGTTCACTCAAATAAAGTGATGTTCGCATGAGTCCTTTCAAAACGATCATCATGTCACAACCAAAGTTGCTTTATGGTTATGTCCAAAGCCTGTGTGAGTCAATTTCCAACATTTCATCGTTGGAGTCAATATGATTCAATAATCCAAATATTATAGTGAATTACATTACACTAGATTGACTCATTAGTTTCTCTAAAATATTTTTCCTTCCAAATATATTAGAGACTATAAAATATGAAATCAATTACATTCTCATCATTTTGATGTTCCACATGATATCCATTTTCACTGGTTATTGGGAATTTAACAAGGTGTGATTATCTCTTGGTACATGTAGATATTTTGCTACGTCTTTGTTCTATCTTGAAAGAAAAAAATGAGCAGTACTGCGCTCAATAAGATAGTCAATTGGCTAGGAAAAGTTCTTGTTTCCATTAAAGTTGATGTGAAAATTGGTTGTTACTATGATACACATACATATTATATTGTATATACCAACACCTATGACCAAGGTGCATTTCCAACTCTTTTATTTATGATGGGAGCTAGAATTACATTTTAGCTGATCCCATGTTCAATTGATACCTATACTTTGGTGTCGTTACTGCTGGGGAAAAAAATATGATGGGAGCTAGAATTACATTTTAGCTGATCCCATGTTCAATTGATACCTATACTTTGGTGTCGTTACTGCTGGGGAAAAAATATGATGGGAGTCGTATTTTTTCATTTTAGCTGATACCTACTGTTGGGGAAAAATATTTTTTTTTTCATGATATATGTCCCTTTTCAAATGCTTTATACGAGTCGGTACGTCTAAACCTCATTACGTAGGGGTTCTTTCCATTTTCAATTTTGCTACATTTAGCTTAATTTGAGAAATTTATTTATCTCAATAGGCCAAGAGAATCTCACTACACATGTCAACCACTTACTTTAGGTTGAATATATTAATAAAGATAATTCTCTTGTTGTCATACTTCAACATATACCGGTTCGTTAGTATTATGGATGAAGTAGAGAAATGAAAATTTTATGACTCATATCATCTTTTGTGAGTTCTTCCAAAATTTTTTTGGAACACATGTGATTTTATTTGAACGTATGTTTTCAAACTATTGACAGATTAATATATAGTTGAGCAAGTGGATACATTACACGGAACATTCAAAAAATTTGAGAAAATATCAAGTATCCGATAATGGTGCTCAAGTACTTCTAAGCCCCAAATGAATACATTGGAATCGAGTTGGTACAACCAATTGAACTAAAAAAAAAGCATCATTCAACTATAGCCAATATAATATTCAAGAGAACAAGATAACAATAAAAACCAAATTTTTTTAATGGTCGAAATCAACAACTAAAATTTAAAATTGACCAATAATATATGGACTTATCTTAAGGGAAAAACAGAACTAGGCATGTTCCAAAATAAATAAATTAATAAGCCCAACAAAAAATCAAATGTGAACACACAGATTAGTTACATACCTCAAAATCGGTGCCCACTACATATACATAAAACCGGAATGGACATCGTCGCGCACTGCCCAATTTTTTTTGGAACAAGACAGGTCAGAGTTGGACCGGACCGGTTTGAGTTGGACCGGACCGATTTGAGTTGGATCGGACCGGACCGATTTGAGTTGGACCAGACCAGTTTGGAACAGGATAGGATCGGAACAGCTGCAGCCTGGAACGAGATTTCCTCTTCCTAGTTTCTTCTTCACAAGCTGCGAAGAAAACCTAGATCCCGCACCCTTATCCGTTTTTCTTTCTCTTCTCTATTCCGGGTGGGGGTGGGGGTGTGAGAAAACAAAGAGGAGAGAGAAAGTTTTAGAATAATTTTTATTTGATTGTATTCTTACCATTCTCGTAGAATTCATAAAAGAAGCTAATAAAAAAAATTGTGATTATTCTTGAAGTTTGGATAAATCTTTGTGAAATCTCATTAGGGTGTGATTGTAGGGAAACCTGCAATTACAACTCGGATGTCTAATTTTTTTTATAAAAATTGTAGTGTATTCTATGTGGATGGAGACTTTTTTCTTCACACACATTCTATTGGAGAAAATAATTTTCATAGTAAAAATGTTAACTTCCTGCGAAGTTAATTTTTCTTGTTTGTAGCCCCTACCTCCTGCTTTCCATTAATCCATTAAAAATCCTTTGAAATTTTTACATTTAAAAGAAAGTTTTCTTAATTAGCCACCCATGATTTTCTTTTTTTTCTGTTGATTATCCCTTTCTAGTTAAAAGTTTCTGGCTCCGCCCCAACTTACGGTTTTTGGGCGACATATGTACGATGATATCCCAGCATGCTCAAGCCTTATTACTATTTCAATCCTATTTCTGAGACTGGGGTGGACCACAAGGAGTCCATACTCCATACGGATCCCTAGCAGTAGCACTATCCCAAGAATTAAAAGAATTGTTCTTAACAGATCGAGAATGTGAACTATGGCTAAACCGCCGTACATAGTTTTTGTGATGGGTCCCAGTAGGCCCCTGGGAAAAGTGCAGGGTATCGCTTTGTGTGTGGTTATGTGTCTGGCTGTTTTTTACGTCGGTTTTTTTGCTTATCCGTCCAGAATTTTTGGAATCAAAAATAAAAATCCACGCTAGTTTCAAGATTTTTATTTAGACTTCAAAAATCAAAAGATTCAAAACCTTAAAAGTAGACTTTTTCTCTTGCTTCAAAAGAGAGGTTTGTAGAGATAGCGACTTCCAAAAGAGGATTTAGAATTTGGACGATAGGCAGTAGGTGTTCAAGTAGTCAATTTAATTCAAGTCCCTAGTGAGTAAAGCCACACCCCTATGTCATAGTAGCCCCATCTTCTTACTATTCATGCATCAAAGATACCAGACATACGACTCATTCATAAACCCTGGTCAACACGAAATCGTTAAAACCAGGACCCAATTTTTCATTCATAGTACTGAATATTTATTACCAGTTCTTCAAATTGGACTGAAGACCAAACCTTAAAATTTTTCTTTATTTTGACATCGAACCTTATAAATATTTGAATTCACAAATCATTTCATCAACACAAAACTATCTAATAGCAACGAGAGAGTAGAAGAACAAAAAGAAAGAAAACGCCAATTTCATATTCTTAAAATTATCAACAATGAATTCCAAACAAGCCATTTTGATTTTGTTTATTTTGATCGTGGGGATAGCGGTTCTAAGCAGTACTGTTGAGGCAACTAGAGTATTAAAAGAAGATTTTGCAACTGCGAATCACTTGGTCAGATTACCGTCTAATTATGATCAAACGAAATTAACCATGACAAGTTTGTTGGGTCGCTTAGTATCCGGACCTAGCCAGGGTGGTAAAGGACACTAGCTTATCATTACTAAGGAAGAAGTGTAGTGCAAAGCTATCAAGGATTTGCTACGCTCCAATTATGATGTGGTCGGGCCACATATATTTTGTACGTGACCCCTCTTAATATTTTGACACGTACTCAAATTAAAAACCAACCCCCTCTAAATCCCATAATTGTTTTACCTTTAAGACAAAAAGTAGGAAGTTAAGACAAAAAGCTAGGTAATGAAACTGTTTTGGAGAAAAAAAATCTTGGTGTCACTTTTTAAAGATGGGCCACATACTTGAATGATGTGGCCCGACCACATCGTAGCCGCACCGGATTTGCTATTATTATTTGTACCAGAAAATAAATGTATAGCTGTAATAATTACTAAAATTCTTCGAAATTTGTTAATGAATAAAAGTCAGATTATCAAGGAGTATATTCTTTTTCCCCATTGGCAAACTAAATAATTAGAGCAGATTAGTGGAAATCCTGCAGGTTTGGTTGTGGTGACAAATTACTTTGTAGAGAAACTTTTTAATTCATGTCCAGGGTAATGGGCATGCTTCATAAATATTCTCAGGCCCAGCGGCATTTGTCTAATTTCAAGGCATTGGTTTCCGCTTTTCACCTCTAGGATTGAAGGCTGTTTTTGGGCATACCAAAAAATTACCGGGCATACATTTTGTCTAAGTTCGGCTTAAAACTTGTGAGCCGAACCTTACGAACCTAGGCAAAAGAAAAATTGTGAGCCGAACCTTGAGTATGCCCGGTAATTTTTTGGTAAGCCCAAAAACATGTCTCCTAGGATTGGTATGCAGAAATAACATAGGGAAACTTAGGCGCAGGCCCAAAAAAATTAATATTCCCATTGTCAGGCCCACAATTAATTTTTAGTTCCATGTAGACGTGGCAATCGGGCGAGTCGGGGCTTGCTTGGTGCGGGTTACACGGGTTCGGGTTAACACGGGCCAAAACCCGCGGGTTGATATTCTTCACGGGTTGTCATTTCTTCAACCCGTGCCCGTAACGGGTTAAACTTGCGGGTTCACGGGTTAGCCCGTTTCTGGTGAGTCAACTCAGGTCAACGTAAGTCAAGGAGTCAAGTGGATGATAGTCGGTTGGTCTTAGTCGGCTGAGTCACTAGGCGACTCACCTGAACTGAATTCGGCAGAATTCATTCTGTTTTTGGCTATTTCCGGCTGTTTTTTTTACAGCTCTTCCCTGCAATCATTCAACATCCTAAACATGCACTAGTTCACAGTTCAAACAGAATACCAAAAAAAAAAAAAAAATCACAGTTCAAACAACAACAGATTCTCTATTTCTCCATCGACCCATTCAATCTTCTAACTACCACAACCATCTCTTCCATTTCAACCGAATCATCAACAAGTTCTCTATATCTCCATCGACCCATTTAATCTTCTAATTTATTCAATCTCTGCTTCATCTCTATTTCTCCATTGACCGATTCAATCTTCCAATTTCTTCAATCTCTGCTTCAATCGATTTTTCTGATTCTTGCATCATCTAAAAAAATTCCGGAAGTCCAATAGATTCCTTGATTCAACGCTTTTGACATCAACCAAGAAATTTCAGATGAATAAAAATTCTTGCATCACCTGAAATAAGAGACATCAAGCAAGGAATTTCAGATGAATATAAATGAAAAATAATAACCTAACACTAGATTTGAGACAAATAAAGCATAAAAGAATTATTACAGTAATCAAAACCCATCCTTTAATTCCTCTATTCATAATTTATTTCACAGTAATCAATTATGAAATTGAAGAACCTTAAATTACTTTTTTCTTAAAAAGTAAGATCCAATATGATACAAACAAAAGAATCATAAAAAGTACCCATCCAAATTAGAGTACCCATAACCCATCCAAATCAGTCACTCATCTCAGTTACAATATGATACAAACAAAAAAAATTATAAAAATTAAGAGAAAATGGTGTATAAGTACATACCAGCTTGGGAAGGAAACTTAATCAATAGCGTGACAGCAGGAGGAGTGATGGAGGTGGTGAGGAGTTTGAGAACTGAGGAGGGAGACGCAGCAGCCGTAGGAGAAGAGGGTGGGGAGAAAAAAAAATAGGAAGAAGAAGAAAAAATGAAAATATTATAGGGTTTTAGTGTTTTTATATGTTTAATGTAGGGATATGATTAAGTTACCTTTATATCCAACGGTGAATATTAAATTTAGTTTTTTTTTTGATATATATTAAATTTCGTTTACTATACACAGGTTTACCCGTATACCCGCGGGTTTACGGGACGGGCACGGGTTAACCCGTTTACTAACGGGTCATCATTTCTTTAACCCGAACCCGGCCTGTTTATAACCAAGTCAAGCGGGTTCGGGTTTATCCGCGGGTTTCGGCTTGATTGCCACCTCTAGTTCCATGACACTCATAATTATATGAAATTATTAAAATTGTCTGCATGACGGATTATGCATCCGCATGAAGGGTTATGCATAAGGGGTATAATTGGCAACACAACTTGGATATAACATATCTAAAAATTCGCACCTTGGAATTTTACAAATTTTATATCGTTGAAAATCTTTTTAAGAGAGCTATGCAACGAGTACAAACAAGAATATCAAAAAAAAAAAATTCACAAAAAAATCGGAGGTGATCCTCATTTTAGGCAAATTTTTCGAAAACTTGATTCATAACTATTATGCAGCTACCAAAAAAGATGCATAACATATTATGCAGATGCATAACGAACTATGCCACCATTTTCTCGGATGCATAACAAATTATGCATATATCTATAACAAGTTATATAACCATTATTTTGGTTGATTTTAGTGCGTACATAAAAAATTGATGCATAATACATTATGCATCTATATTTACGGATGCATATCAGGTCATGCATCCATTTTTTTGATGCATAATGCATTATGTAGCCATATTTTCGGATGCATAACAGGTTATGCATCCATTTTCATGACTGCATAACATGTTATGTGGATATTATCGTAGGCGCATGACAAGTTATGCAACCTTATTTTTTGTTGGTTTCAATACTAACAAAAAAATAGCTGCATAACGTGTTATGCAACCATTTTCTAGACTGCATAACAAATTATGCAAAAATTAAAAAATTGCATAACGTGTTATGCAACTATTTTCGGGACTGCATAACAAGTTATGCAACAAATTTCATAGATACATAACAGATTATGCAACCATTTTCATTAGTCAATGATTTTGCGTCAATCATTAACATATAACAATGAAAAAACCTTCACTACATATAAAGATGATTTCAGCAAAACAGAAAATGTACGTAAAAAAGACATACCGGTGCTTGAGCCTAGGTGTCTCAAAGAGATCAACATTCCAAAAGCTTGTTTAATTATTATCACTTGGATTCTTAATCTCAAGCGGTGACTACCAAGAATTGAAACATACAGAGAAATGTCCTGGTTGAATTAGCAAGCCAAACAACTTTCTAAATATTTTTTTTTGTAGCAAGACAGCTACGATGTTCACATTCCCTCTCAAAGGTAATTCCAACCAAACAATACTGCCAAGCATATTCCAGAAAAATTAATCTCTCTATTAGTTAGTCTTGATATACAATAAAACAGCATCAGTTGTCACAATTTCGAACCCAAATCATCCCCAAGATTCAAGCTACTCCTGCTGTGTTCCTCCAAGCTTAGGTTATCTACCAAAACCCCTTGTAGAGACTCACAGAATCAATCACAGTTACAGCTTGTTTCAACTGAACTCCTCTCTTCTGAGTTGGTGTCGAGAACAAGCCCCAACTACTTGCGGCAAATACTAGTAAAACCAGGCTGGATGGTTCAGCAGTTCCGTGAAACGGCTGCTGTGCACATGCTTGATGTTGTTGTTCTGCACGAAGGAATAATTTTCTGTGGCTCTCTAGTACTGCAAAAAATTCAACATACAAACGAAAATTCGTAATAATTTGAATCATTCAAACACACTTCAATTCAGCTCCCAATATCGACAGCATCTCCATCATTCACAGTTGCAGCTAGTTGTCTACAATCTTTTGAGAAACGATTATAAAGTAGAAAAATAACAAGAAAAAAAAAAGAGCAACACCTACAGTGAGCCGCTAAGTCGATGAATAGAATCAGGTTCACCGCCATTTGATGTAAAGATACCAGATAATACCGAAGCTCGATCCGATGATAAGAATTGTATAAGTAATAAGAAACCCACAGGTACCATAAGAAGACCTAATGGACTTAATAACTCAGTGACAATAATGCTTCACAAATTTCCCTGGCACATTTAGGGGCGACCCGGTCGCAATTAGGGGCGACATTAAAAGACAAAAAAAGGTCACCCAAACGTAAAACTGAGCCACCCCTTATCCGCAATTTTTTAAAATGACAACTATACCCTTTTATAATCGGTAGCCAAAACAATAATCGGTAGGTTAGTTGTTAATCGGTAGGTTAAATTGAAACTATACCTACCGAATATTGTGTAGATACTTCGGCAAATAATCCTTTGTTTATTCGGTAGCTTATCCAAATTTTAAGGCTACCGATTATAAGGAGCCCCTTATATAACCTTGGCCAATTTCGGAGGTTCTGAGGGGTGCAGAGCTAACCTTAACCACTTGGCTTGAGCTGTGGATTTAGCTGTATTCGGACGGATAATATGTTACAACCCTATCGATTATAAGTTGCCCCAAAATGATATTTTTTCTAAAATCCTTCACGTAAAGAATTTAGAAATCTTCGATAATCGGTAAGTTATACAACTACAAAACCTACCGAATATATCGAGCCCCAGATCGAACCTTTTCCATATTTCATAGTTTTTGAGTGTACACAGCCAGCCATAACTAGTTGGTGCGTGTTTTGGGTGCAGCCGTAATCGGAAGTTTTATATATTACAAAACCATCCGATCATAAGTAGCCCCAAAATGATTTTTTTCGAAAATCCTTCATGCATTGAATTTTCAAATCTGCTATAATCGGTAGGTTATCTACCTTAAACAACTTACCGATTATAAGGAGATCCAGATCGAACCATTGCCAAATTCCATAGGTTTAGAGTGTTCAGAGCCAGGGATAACCACTTGGTTCGTGTTTTGAATGTAGACATATTCGTAAGGAAAATTGGTTCCACAACCTACCGATTATTGGTTTCCCTAAATTCAAATTTTGTAAACTACCATATTCGGTAGGTATTATTAATAAAATTACTACCGATTATTGGTTTCTCCACTTTCAACTTTCGTCAAATTAGCCGTTGCATGTTGAACCAAATTTTAGAAATATCCGCTGGAGTTTTGGGGAAAAGGAAAAAGAGCCGTTGGACCCTAAGTCTATATAAACAAACCAATATCTATCACCCCAATTGCACCAAACTCTTTTCTCTCTTCAGTTCTAATTTAGAAAACCTAAAACATGGATATTGCTTTTGCAGAAGAAGAAGATTGTGCTATTTATAGAGCGTGGGATTTTGTAACTGTTCATGATCGTGTTCACAATCTCCACAAACGGGAATCCGAAGAGCAGTTATGGAACCGTATTTTAATGGTATTTGAGGCGTTAGATGGTAATCGAATTCGAAGATCATCCAATGACATTAAGATGAGAATGAAGGAGATCGATAAGGAGATTGACAATCTTGAAGATGAAGAACGATTTGTTAGGGATGCTTTTCCTCAATGGACGTATCAAAAACGAGTAAGTATCTTTCATAACTCCGGCTCACTTGTTACTCATTCGTTAATACTAACTTGGTCATTCGTAATTTTAGAGAAATCTTGCGGATTATCGGTATATGGACCTCTACGGGAAACGATTTGAACATGAAGGATGTTACAAAATCAAGAGGGACAATTTCTGCGGTGTCTGGACGTTATGATTTTTTTTAATACTTTTATGGTCAATAAGTAGTATGGATTTAGGTGCTTTTGACGAAATTATAAGGTTGTGGTATTTTGAGGTTTATGTAATGCACTTAATCATATGAATATTAATATTAAAAGTTTCTAATTGTTAAAATTCGGTAGAATATCTCGGCAACCAAGTTCCCGATTAACATATTCGGTAACTTTGTGAGTCCACATACTTTCCGATTATGTTGTTATTTGATTCCAGGAAACCAAGTTTTTTCACACAGAATAATCGGATATTAAAAAAAAAATATCCTACCGAATATAATTATTCGGATGTAAGGGTGAACATTTACCTTCCGATTGTTGGGTTGTTTGGCTACAGAAAAGAAAGTTTTTGGGCACAGAATAATTGTAAGGAATTCATACTATATTAACTACCGTTTAATATAATCGTTAACCAGTGAAGGAATATATATTCCCGATTAGGGTGTTATTTGGTTCCAGGAAACAAATTGTTTTCACACATAATAATCGGAAATGAACCATTTAAAAAACCTATCGAATATTGTTATTCGGAAGGAATGGTGAAAAATAACCCTCCGATTGTGGTGTTGTTTGGATACAGAAGACAAGTTTTCTTCATACATAATAATCGAAAGGAAGATTATATTATTAACCTTCCGATTCTGACTAAATATTTTGCAAAATCTCCAGAATCGGTAGGTTAAAAATATATAAAGCTCCCGATTCTGAAAAAAAATGCAAAAACCCCAGAATCGGTAGGTTCTTATATAAAATTAACCCTCCGATTGTGTTCCAGAATTCAACAGTTACATGTCTTATCATGTGATTCGCTTGTGAGTCATCGTTAAATGCATAAACATAGAAATATAGCCATTCATAATCCATAAAAGGAAGAATTCACAATCCATAAACATAACGTACTAACTAATAATCCGAAACAACCTTTTAAAACGACATAATCCGACATAAACTTTGAAAACCATAAAATTAACTAAAAACAACGAGAGTTTACAACATCGAAAGTTTATTTCTTCTTTTTTCCCATGACTTTGTGACCTTTACTGTCTCTACCACTTGGACCAACATCATCACCGGTTTCATCAACTTGAGTGCTCGGTGACGCCCGAGTTCTTTTTTTCACAACCTTTTAGGTTGCTTGCCTTTATCCCCAAACCGAGATGCATAATATTCATTGTCAATGTTATCAATCATCTCTTGGTGCTCTTTTATGTTCTCAAGTGGCACAGGCTCTCCGAATTTTATGCAATTAGTGCACCATTTGGACAAACTTCTTAACCTGTTCATCTGTTTTAAAACATAGCATACCATCAAGGACGGTTCTAGTCTGATTATGACCCATAAAATACAACTAAATTAAGAAACCAATACGTACCAATCTATCTAAACCCGGAGGTTTTTCTTTGAGGATACTCTTATACGGTGCGGGCTTTGCTTTAAGATCACGGATTACGCGAAAATGAGATACATCCCGATACCAATCCATATAGTTGGGAGCATTTTCATAACCGTTGTTGGCTTGCCTTCTACCGCTGATCAAGTAATCCATCCTTCTATCCCAATGGTGTTTGCAGGATGGGTTACCCTTGTAAACCACTGTGATTGAAGAGTTATCTGAATTACATTTATCCACATCCAAATTTTTTTTTCCATTGATTTGCCACTTTGGTAAAGCTTGTACATAACCGTTTTGTCGCATCACCCTCGAGGCATTGTACATCACGTATCATGTTGGGTGCCACAATGGCCCAAAATAAAGGGCCAAATCGGACCGACCTGCGATATGTCCTTTATATTGGTCTTCCTTGTATGGATCAAAGCATACGTCTTGGGCTTTCAGTGAGTCCGAAACCTCCCTCAAACGAATCAGTTGCTGCTCCTTTGTTCTAGAATGGTTGTCATCGAAGACGTACTTCTTTCCTCTAGGCTGACCTGGCGCCAACCCCGGGTTTTGAATGGACAATCCCAAGATAGGGAAGTGGTCTTAGATCCATGTTTGTATTGACATTTTTGCAAGTTTTAGGAAATTGATTCTTCAATGGTAGAAAAATAAAAAAACTACCAAGTATGTAGGAATAATAAAAATACCTGTAGTAGACTCACGTTCCCGGCCACTTGGCTAATTCCAAGACTCGACGCCTTTCTCAACTCTTCCATCAACCACGCATGGCATTCCGTGCCCCAAGAGTACTCATGCACTTTATTAAGGGGATACAGAAGTTGTAAAAGGTTGGCGTCGACCCGATTTCCACTAGTATTGGGGAAAATTACACATCCCAATACACATAGGAGATATGCGGTGGACGCATGGTTCACTTGCTCATCAGTTAAAGTTCCATTCTCTTCTTTTGCCTTGGTTCCCTTGAACATATCCATCAGAGTACCAATGTTGAATTGTCTAGTTCTATACCCCATGCATCTCTTGAACTCATTTTTTGATGTTTCTTCATCCCAACCAAAATACTTGTTAGTTAGAGCATAAAGTTTGGCCCATTCCAACTTCTTTGTGAACTCAGCCCTGACACCGTTTCCATGGTCAGGGAGTCTAAGAATCTGTACAACATCATCTGGGGTAATCGTCACCTCTCCAAACGGGATATGGAAGGTGTCCGTCTCAGGATAAAGTCTCTCCACAAACGCCGATATAGCCACCCGGTCATGTTCCAGCATAGAGTTTTCAGCAGCATTAGCCAACCCCGAATTTGCAATAATTGTGTTGAACCTTTGACACTCACCGGATAAAGGCCATTCCAGCATTTTAGGTGGTGCGGCGGTGGGTTTGAGTAAACGAACCGCATCGGAATGGTACTATTATACACATGACAAGTTAAAAACCAATTATAATTACCTAAACTTATTACCCTTAAAACTACTATTACGATTACACAAAAAAATACGTACATAAAACGGATACGATTATTATCTCAGTTTCATATATTTCTCTTGCCCAGGAATCTTTGTATCCAAATAACAATTCTCTTCCATCAGCCGGCATCCCAAGGATTGTTCCCTCTGGAATATCCTTCATCTTGAGTTCTTTTGGGACAAAGTGTTTCGCCTTCTTTCGAGGAGGAATTTTCTTTTCGGCTTCTCCTTCTTCTTCCGCACCACTGGGTTATCCAGCTTCCATAACTCTTTCTTCTGGTGCTTCTGGTTCAAAATCAGGTTGAATTTCAGGATGTGATTGTGGAACAGGTGGTTGTACAACTGATTGAACTGGATGTGATTGTGGGGCACTTGGTTGAACACCTTCTTCAAGTGGATCTATTTGTGGGGCAGGTTGTTGAGTTCTATCTTTAGCAATTGAATTGGATTTAGTGACCCTAGCTCTCCTGGCACTAGCTGTCAATTTCTTATTCCTTTCCAGCCTTGCACTATCCGAGACCACTGCGTCTTCGGGTTTTTTTCCTCGCCTATCCCTACATAGCATGAAAAGGTAAAATAGATTTATAATCAGAAGTATAAGTTAAGCATAACCGTCCGATTATAAATAATCGGAAGCATAATTTCACCATACTCCATCGAATACACATAATTGGAAGCCAAAAAAATATTATACTTGCCGAATATGCAGCAGTTTGTGTCCAGGAGATACATAAGCCTATTATAATCAGAAGGAAACCTATGATTTTGGCAACCGAATATGACAAATGTTCTTTAACAGTGAGATTTGGAGCAATAATCGGAAGTTTACAAAAATATATAACCTCCCGATTCTGTGTAATAAACGAAAACCCTAAGAAAACATTTCGTGGTTTCTTCGAATTAAAGTAATACAAACCCAAATCTAACAGTACAATGTTACCTAATTGGGGCCATTTTTAGTTGCTTGAGAGTTTGGTTATCGGAATCATCTACATCAGGGACTTGTTCTTCATCATCTTGTTCACGTTCTTCGTGTTCTTTGGTGAGAACCTCTTTATTACGGGCATGCATTCCAATGTTTGAATCACCCCCATGAACAACATTTTGGTTTCGACCCGATTTACGCACTTTATCTTTCATCTTCTTAGAGAATATTCGACGATTATTCGATTCGACGATTAACGATAATGATGTATTGTAGAGGGGGAGAGTTTTGCTCTCTGTATATGGAGAGCAAGAAGAGGATGGGAGAGTTGTAGTTGAAAAGAAACGAAATGAAAAAAGAATTAGGTTGACATCGGTTTTATCTTTCAAAGGTACTATAATCGGAGGTTAAACTAGACAATTTTTCTACCGATTATATGTTTCCCCTAATCGGAAGTGTATTATACTAAATTAACTTCCGATTATAGGTTGCCCAAAAAATGAGTTTTCCCAAAAACCCGTCAATTCCAAAAATTTGAAATTAAATATAATCGGTAGACATATTGGCTACCGATTATATGTTTCCCCTAACCACTTGGTGCGTTATTGCGACGTATCATAATCGGGATGTTACTCTACTAAATTAACTTCCGATTATAGGTTGCCCCAAAAATGAGTTTTTCCAAAAACCAGTCAATTCCCAAAATTTGAACTCAAATATAATCGGAAGTTAATTGGATATCGATTATAATAATCCCCTAAACGAACCTTTGCCAAAATTTCATAGGTTTTAGGTTAATGAGCCTGCACTAACCACTTGGTGCGTGTTTGCGACGTATCATAATCGGGATGTTACTCTACTAAATTAACTTCCGATTATAGGTTGCCCCAAAAATGAATTTTTCTAAAAACCAGTCAATTCCAAAAATTTGAAATTAAATATAATCGGAAATTAATTGGCTACCGATTATAATAATCCCCTAAACGAACCTTTGCCAAAATTTCACAGGTTTTATGTTAATGAGCCTGCACTAACCACTTGGTGCGTGTTTGCGACGTAGCATAATCGGAAGTGTATTATACTGAATTAACTACCGATTATAATAATCGGACTCTTTCACATGAAATCGGTAGCAAAGGTACTATATTACGGTGTTGGGAATTTTTTTTGGAGTAATAGTCCCAATGACTCCCGATTGAGTGAGAGAAGAAGAAGAAAAAAAAGGAGAAGTGGGTATATTTTTCCACTTCTTCCGATTATAGGTAGCCAACTTCCATAAACATGAATGGGTATGAAGAAGTAAGTGAAGTTGTTGAAGTTCAAGATTCATTACCGTTTAAAGATGACGATTTGGGGTATTTATTGAATGATCCACACTTTGATGGAGATGAAACCCTAAAGTACGATTTCATGGAAGAATATGGACAATCACCCGAAATCAAAGGTAACAATGCATCAAAAAATCAGGTATGTTGTTAACAAACTCTAATAGAAATGTTATGTGTGCTTGTGTGTGATTATGAACGTGAAAATTCGTCACCTGTTATACATTGAATGCCATTAACGACTATTAATCGGTAGTAATATTAGAATAATTATCTACCGATTATTGACAATCGGGAGTATTTTATGTATTAACTTACCGAATACAATAAAAATCCCAAATTGAGATGTTCAATAATCGGTAATGTGTTTTAGTATTTGATTACCGATTGTTATACAATCGGTTGTACAATCTTTAAAATTTTATCCGATTATTAATGCGTAACTTGTTGTTGTGGTGAGTAGGCTGTTGATGATGAATATTATCTAAGTCCTGATACTGCCGTACACTATGAAAACGATTTGGTATGTTCATGAATTATGTATTCTTTTTCGAATCATATATGTTATATGGTTATGCTTATTTTGTTTGTTTTGTTTTATGCGCATTTAGATATTTCAAAGTAAGAAGGAGGCCAAGGCTTGGCTAATGAAAAAGGCAAAAGAGAACATGTGCGTCGTAGTTCAAAACCCTTGTGTGAAGAATATTGGGTTTGAAATGACTTGTGAGCGAGGTGGGGTGAAGAAGAGTCACGAGGGAAAGAATAGTAAGTATGTAGGAAAGACGGAGAGAAAGAAATACCGAACTCATTCAAATAAAATTGGATGCCCATTTAAGATTGTCTTCTATAAGCCCAATGGTAAGGATAGTGTAGAGTGGAAAATGTCTAAAGTTGCTAATGGTTGTCATAACCATGATGATCCGGATACTCTTGTTGGACATGTAATGGTTTCGAAGTTAAAACCACATGAATTGGAGACGGTGTGGGCAATGCGGATCCAAAAGGCGAGCGCGATCTTAAGTAAAATTAAGGCGGACGACCCCAACAACTTGTCTTCTTTATCTACTATTCAGTCGGCGCTAGCTACAATCAAAAGGACGGAATGGGATGGTAGAACGGTCATGCAAAAATCTCAGTGGTTAGCTGCATTACACGACTACACTTTGAGAACGGAAGAAAATGATGGTAAAGTGGTACGTATTTTATTGGCACATCCCGAAATGATAAAATTGGCTCAGTGTTTTCATCAAATTTTGTTGATAGATGCCACTTACAAGACAAAAAAATATAACATGCATTTGTTGAACATTGCTTGTCACACGTCGGACCAAAACACGTTTACAATTGCATGGGGTTTAATGGATCATGAGAACAACGTGAGTTTCATTTGGATGTTGGAGACGTTGAGGTCCATTTATAATGGGGATGATTTTCCGAGGGTTATTGTAACGGATAATGATCAAGCATTAATGTATGCAATAAGGGTTGTGTGTCCTGAAGCCCGAAACTTGCAATGTACGTGGCACATTCAATGCAACATCAAACACAACTGCCATCGCCATTTCCAAGCTAAAAAACCAAAGAAGGGTACCAAGAAGTCGAAGGAATAGGATGAGCGCATTAGTAAATTAACCGTGGAAGAAAAAGAGGAAGAGAAGAGGTTATTTGATGATAAATGGATGGAGGATGGAATTATTTGGAGAATGTTCATGAAATCATGGGACAAAATCGTTTGGTCGAAGACCGAGGAAATTTACGAACGAAACTTGAAGAAATTGGAGGATGAATATGGAAAGGACTACCCAAAACCGGTTGAATATTGTAAAACACAATGGTTAATGATCAAGGAGAGGTTTGTGTTTTCATGGACATATGAATGTCGCAATTTCAAGAACGAGGCGACAAGCATAGCGGAGGGGTCTCATGGACGGTTAAAGAAAATACTTCTAGGTAGTCAAAATAGAGTTGTATCGATCCAAGAAGTAATTCATGAATTCACGAAGAGAGATCTCGTTAAGATTAAGGGTTATATGCAATTTAGTGTACATAAATTCCCGACGGAACATGAAAAGGAAAGATTGCTTATAAGGGGAATTATGCATAATGTTTCAAGATGGGAAATAAATCACATGATGAAACAATTGAAGTTATATAAAGATTACAATGACGAGAACACGGTTTGTGTTTGCAAAGATATGATAGGTATTGGTCTCCCATGTCGTCATAAAATGGGAACGTACGTCGATGTGATTGACATCAATGATATTCATCCATTTTGGAAGCAATTAAGATTCACTCCAAGCACCCCCGTAGTTGATGGTTCGTCGTTCTTGGATTCTTAATTATGTGCAAGAATAGCCGAGCATTATGCTACAACAAATGGCGCCAAGAAGCAAGTATTGATGCATGATTTGGAGCAAGATCTTCACCCTAGTCTAAGGGAGGTTGATGAACCTATTAAGCAAAAGGGGGCGGGTAGGCCCTCCGAAGTGTCTTGGTCCATGGGAAGAAAAGAATTGAAAGAGTATTTGTCTAATCGAAGAATATTGTGTAGGAATGAGCGTTCGGAAGCCGAATTTGAGGATGAGCCGCAACCCAAGAAAAGAGGTCATCCAAGAAAAGATCAAAGTGGACCAACCGGACGACAAGTGGGCCCAAAGGTCTCTACGAAGCCTTCTCAAGTGAGTCAAGCCGAGGCGGCGGAAGAAGTTGTGTTAGTGGAGACCCAAACTACCTCCGTAGTTATAGATCAAATGAGCAACTCCCAAGAAACACAATCAACGGAAATGGTGACTATAAGAGAGAAGTATGGTACTCTTCATTGTCCTAGGAATTTTCATGGAAAACCTACGCGATCAAGGTATACAATTATAGAAGAGTATATGAAACAACTCCCTCCCCTCATTGTTCCATTTTTTTTGTCCACCGACGAGGTGGATGGGGATGGTAATTATGGGTTTCACGTCGCTACGGAACAAATTGGTTACTTTGGAGAGGCCGTGGACGAAGATGTCACCGAATGCCAATATTTAAGAACTAAGATGGCGGTACAACTAATAAAGGACAAGGATTTCTATATGGGGATGATGAAGCAAGGAGATAGACACGACAAAGAGCTAGAGTTCAAAAACTTAGTTGCGCGTGTAAAGTGCCGAAAGGGATTGAAGACTATTGGATCCAAGTATTGGATGAGAATTCCTTCATGTGGATATCTCTTAGCGGATGTTTGGAATTGTGTGGTACATTTCTTTGTTCCACCTAAGTATGGACATTCCTTTACGTTTGCACCAACAAGGACGGTTTGCGATGATTCGGTTAAAGATAGAAGAATTGTGATGGCATTTGTGAATGAGATGCATTTTATCGGTTTAAGAGTAAAGAGAGATTGCCCATTACCTCCGTTGGATGGTGCGACAGATTACTTCACAAAGAATCATTGTAAGGATTGGTTGAAACAATATGAGACCAACATGTTGGATTGGGATCGCGTCATGAAAATCAACTTTCTGGCAGGCATACTCGAATTAGTTCCCTTGGATGATGAAGATGAATGATCGTTACTTGCAAAATTTGTATTTTTTGGAAATTTCTGGAATGCTCTGTGAAGTATAAACCTATAATAGGTAGTTAAATTATAAATATTTCAACCTATTATAAATGCTTTTGTAAACAGACTCAATCAAATTTATAATCGGTCATTAAAACTTCTAAGTTACCCTCCGATTGTAAGTATAACAAAATTACTGAAATTTATTCCCCAGAATCGGTAAATAACATCTTACATTAACATCCGATTGTCACCAAACTCTGAAATTTTTTTGAAAAAGTTTCCAAGAATCGGTAGACAAAATAGAACATATACGTCTGATTATTACCAAACTCTGACATAAAAAGATGAAAATCTCCCCAGAATCGGTAGATAAGTGATAACAATAACTTCCGATTGTAACAATTAATAAATATTTATACTGTGGTCACGGACTTCAGGAATTCATAACTCCCATCATAAGTGAATTCTTCGCCCTTTTCCACAAAGTATTATCTTTTTTCGAGTGCCTCCTACATAAACAAACACAAAATAATTCCAAGTTGGTTTTAGTAAGAAATATTAGACACAACGACTATTAAAAATACAGAATTTAAACCATACTTACAAATTGTTGGATTGACAAGCTTAAGTGGCTAGTATTAAACATCCTCTTTTGTATCGTTATATAATCATTTACCCATTTTTGGACAAGTCGGAAACGATCATGAACTTGTTGGAGTGATCTTTGCTTTGGATTTCCATACTCTCGCACAAATTGGATATATACCCTCTACCAAAAGAATTCAACTGTTAACGTTCCCGCTATGACATCTTCACGTCTTGTTTCATGATACCAGGTTTTCACAATGACCAAATCTTCAGCTGCGTCAAACGTTGCCATGCTAGTAAGTTGAGATATATAAGGAATGAACTACAGTAGACGATAGAAAACATATTTGTAGAATACACAATGTTATATATGTGTTGTTTTCTACATAAATAAGAAGAATTTACCCTCCTTATATAGATGACACTCCCAACGTCTCTTTTTTTTGGAAAATATGGACGTTGATGCGTACTTTACAAGACTGTACTGAAGTTGCGTACAATTATTACACATAATCGGTAGGAAATTCTGTAACATAAGTAACCGATTATGTTAACTCGGAACCTTAGGATACTTGTGAAATTACCGATTATAGACTGTTTTGTTAACAGGGTAGGTAGAAAGTTTTATTAAGGAGGTATAATCGGAGGTTTATCAATATGTTTTCGCTACCGATTTTGTGTGGTTTTCGAGGCTCGGCTTCAAAAATAGCCGTTGAAGTATAATCGGTAGTTAAATAAATAACATAAACTTCCAATTTTATTGGTGTTTGGGAAATTCATTACAATATCACCTCAACATCATCATTAATTTTACGTTGAACTTCCACAAATTCTATTACAATGTATTGTGATTAGCGTCGTGGACGTGTTGGACGAGTCCTAAACGGATTAAATCTTTCCATCGCCATAAGGATTCTAAAATGAGCTTCATAACGGAAGCTTGATCTTTTCCATCTCCGCCATTCCCCGAGAGATTGTTCTATAAACTCATCATTGGTTGCACCCCTCAATCGATATTGATTCACAAGATAAGTTAAATCGAAAGATTCTCCGACACGTCCGTTTATTGAACCAATTTGGCAGAAAAGATCAGCAGAGTGACGGTTGTTTGGGTTACCGGTGTCGGCGCAGAATTTGTCTTGAATTCTCCCCAAAGAACTCATACTCATTATGCCTCCTTGCCTCCATTTTTCTCCCCATCTCGGATAGAATTGAACGTAGCGCCTACATAAAGATAAATCTTCTTCAATCGTGAACTCCGTTGGATTAATGAATGGTTGGGCCATTATGTTGAAGATGAAGTTGGAGAGAGTTAAAAGGTATTTGTGTTCCATAGAGGGTACAAGGATACAATCCTTATATAGGGTTTAGAGTTCCAACGACTCTTTTTTTGTTGGGGAAACTGTATAATCGGTAGCCAAATAAGGTATTTAGCTACCGATTATAAGTTGCCCCAAATTTTGTTTTGGGAGAAATTTCAAATCATATGAATTTGAGAACTATAATAATCGGTAGTTTATATGACTACCGATTATAAGTTTCCCCAAATATCTTCTTTGGGAGATACTATTATCGGTAGTATAGTGAGGTTATTATTACTACCGATTGTTATAGGACCAAGATTCACATTTGGCACGAAATCTATATTAATCAGTAGTCAAATATGATTACTAACCTTCCGATTTAGTGTTAAACAATCGGACACAAAATTGCTTCCGATTATATGAGGGCATTAACGTAATCTCCACGTTTTTCGACACCCTTTAACGTGGCCTCTGGGTTGGGAATAAAAAAGTCGCCCCTAATTGCGACTGAGTCGCCCCTAAATGTGCCAGGCAAATTTCTTCCCCACCTAGATAGATTGGTAGTTTTCACAACAAAATTTGTCAATAAAAAAAAAGAGTGTGGGTGGTAGTTTTCACAATAAAATTTGTTTTCGAGGAATAAATTTCTTTGCAGATAAATTGACGAGCAACCAATGATGAAGTGGAGAGTGTGTATTCCACTGGATAAAGAATGTTTCAGGTTGGCTGGGGCCGGATCATGGTAAATCTATATAACTCGTGCATACCCACCCAGCCTATTTCCCACCCGGTGTAATTGGCTTCTAAGGCTAAGAAATGAAGGCTCGTTTAAGATTTCGGTTATACATAGAATGGGCTTCCAAGCCCATTTTGCCTCCCCTTCTCAGATTATGGCATGGGTAGGAATTTTCTCCTATCCATTTCCTATAGTCCTGGTTCTACCCCTGCTCTTGCTAGTAGGTCTTCACTCTTGTGTTCCCCCACCAGCTATATCTATTACCGATTTGGCCGATCTGGTTAGAACATATGAGTATCTAGGAATTATTAGTTAATCCTCTTTTGAAGACCCACTTAATGCATAGTTTTCACATGCCAATTCAATCGCCTAAAATTTTCATGGTTCATGACCGACACTGATTGTGGTTCAGTGAATCAACTTCACCCACAATCACTCATCCTTGCATACTGGCATAAAAGTACGCATCTGCCTTCACTCTGAAGGCTTTGCACGACGAAAGTCTTTTCTTCTTTCTCTATAACTCTTCATGCCCCCTGTTAGCATAAGAGGTTCTGCTATGTACTTGAACAATTCTCACACAAATCAGAAACACAATTGAATACAAATAATACTGCAACAAACCCATTTTATTGCACAAAAGGAAGATTACATCAAACAGTCAATCACATGGACTAAACAGGCCATTACCCTCTTGGTAATACCTTATTCTCTCAAGTATGAGACTATATGTCTACAAAACTCTATCATATGTAAACCTAATGATTTTCCCATTTCTTAAGACTATTTATACACTAGATTTACTTGTACAAACCATGCACAACTGTTGCACAAGTATGGGACAACCATCTGTCCCACGGAGTAGTTCTGTAACCGACAATAACTGTGCTAACCGGCTAGTTCTCTTCCAACTCGCGCCAATCATCCAACACATGTTCCAAAGCAGTTAAGAACCTTCTTCCATGCTTATAAACTTCCTTTATAATCGTTCTCCTTTTCCTCGCATCATTGGCATGCTGATGATGCCCGTAACCAACTCATAACCGTCACTTGTGCCGTATTGCACCACTGTTGTGCTTTACCGAATTCTGCCTTGTTCCAATGTTCAACCACCTTGGTCCTACATGCTTACTTCTCTAAGCTAAAGCACGGATAATCCTTGCCTTTTAATCACTAAGGCCAACTCCTTAAGATCATTCTAGTTATTCATGCGACATATGCTTCACTTAGCGAATTTTCTTGACAATAACAATGCCACTCTTGCATTACTTGGTTGTTTGTACTGTTCAAGATTTGGCCAGCCTTGAACTAATGCCATAGACCAACTCCTAGCCTATTCTTTACTCTTACATCATCCTTGAGTTTGGTACAACTTAAGTCCTTGGATATGCATTAATGCCAACATAACATGTCTGTCAAATTTTGCCTCGTCTTGCCAATCCTTCGATGAAGCTTCATTGTGTTGGCCAATAAGCTTCATTACTTGGCCAAATGTCTTTACAGTGTAGCGCTAACTTTTCACTTTACTGGCCCTGCGGGGTTATGCAATCCTTAGAACTTGATAGTCTACGCAGTGTTGCGCCATTCTGGCTGCACACTGACTTGGCATGTAACTCTTTTAATGCATAATCATTATGCGTACTTGCCGGACCGGTCATAGACCTCCCCACCTAATTCGTTCAACGCCCTAGTTGAACGCAACCAAGTATAAACTCTATATTGGTATCAAACTTCGCTACATGCACATTCAGAACCCTCTCTGAAATTCAGCAATCTTCCAGCTTTTGCAAAACGCCCTCAGCCAACTTTTATGCTTTAACATCAACACCACTTAGCTTTACTGCCTTTCCATTGATCCTACTGATCTTGAACTTTGTTGTTGCGTCGCGACCGCTTTCAACTCCATCTCAAATCATATATCAACACCCAAGTGCACTTGCGATCTGTTGCTATGCATTTTCAGAACTCCTCTGAAATTCGGCAGTACTCTTTTAGCTATACCCTAAGCCAATTTTCCACATCCGGTTGCATCAGCATCATAAATATTTTCTCCAGCCATTCCTTGCCTATTTTTACATGCCAAAAAACCAACATATCTCCCTAACATGCATAACTTAGCTTACTGCCTTCAATTCCGACTGACATTGCACTCTTGCAATTCAATAAGCCTTATTGTAGACTAAGTGTTCTTCAATCATATGCGCCTATGAAAAATCATGACATGCCTTAAGGTATGCATTCTATGATTCCATACCACTCTGGTATGCACCAAAACCCATAGCCTTTGCTGTCTTCAACAATGCAACAAAACTTACACTAGATTTGGCCTCCAAATCATATTATAAATTATGCCTCCTAGATTTCCACCATTTGTATGCCAAAGAACCATCACCTCGCTGTACTTTGCTTGCATTATTGCTACACCTTGATTGAAATACATAGATTTGGTATAGTGATGACTTAGGATACCCGGGGAATTCCACCGTCTCACGGTACATGCTCCTCTTCACGCGCCTTTGAAACCAACAAGGAATCACTTGTTCTTTCAAACTTCTACGCTTTAATGTAGCGGAAAAACAACATCATGTTCTTCCTAACTATGAGTTACTCATATACTTGATGGACTTACATCTTCATTCTTGTTGCGTTACTCCATGCTATCACTGCCAACCGCTGTCGCACATCCACATAACTCTCAACATCAAACTCGACTATACCACCAACTTATATATTTGCTTCTTTCACTTTCAGCATCTTCCATTGCATATTTGGCTTAATATGCTATGTAGCATCTTCTACACGAACTAGCTTTACTTTGAACGAAAGAGACAAGAACTCTCGCCTTAGATACTCTCATTCAATACTACCTTACATAGAGAGACAATTCCCAACACCAAGGTCCCCTCGACCCAAAATGAAAGTATACTCAAACTTGAGAAATTACTTGCACCAACTGATTGTAACTTGTTAAACCTAAAAAGCTTTGCATTACTGACTTTATTTCCGCTTCTAAGGAACAAAGGAAGCGAGACAACACCTACTGTCCCCAATGTAGAAATTTACTTTGCCACATGCACTCTTCTACTTGTCAACGTTCTTATGCAACTCCCATAACGAAGCATAATATAATTGACACTTAGTTGAATACTCCTTCAAACTAATGATATCATGTTGCTTTAGATTTCAAGAAGATTTCTCCAAAAATGACCTCATTCCATTCTCATGCATCACCACTACTTTATCATTCCTTCTCCATGCATCATTAGTTCGGTCTAACTTGCATTATGCATCTTGGCCTTGCCCAAATCACATTTGTCGCATGTTACTGTTGCATACCTATTATGCCAATTAGCACCCAAATCTTGACACAAACTTGTGCACCTTTGCACAACTGGAACACTCTTAACTTGGTGATTCTGAGCATCACTATATTGCTCAGCAAAGTCATATCTATCAATGAATTTCGCGAATAATTCTCTTAGACAATCTTAACAAAGCCACAATCCTTGCAAATGAGGCGCCACTGCCTACGTTCAATAGAGAAAGAATGCTGCATTCTTCTTCAAACTTGGAACTCATTTTTACTTCCCACGCACGTATGGTTAGTATTGTCTTTCCCCTTCTCCAAAATCAACTTCAGTAGCAACAATTTTTGATTTGTAGTCAAAAAGAACATTCTCTTGTAGTTATGATCAAATACAGGTCTTTGGACACCCTTGTCCAAGCATATTGATCCCACTCATAAACCAGGTGCAAGCACACTCCTTGTGCACATCTAGCATCAATGAAGAACTCTTTTCAAACACAATACCACGGTGTATCGGTTTTCCCCTAACTTGCGCTTTTGTCTCCAGCCTTTCCATAAGCTGTATGCTAGATATGAATTGGCCATCCAATTCTTTCTTCAGGGCATCACATTCCCACAAGTATGCTGGTTCGCAACCAGACTTTGTATTACCACCAAGGTAAATGCATTCAAGAGAGATAATTTTAATCTCCCATCAAACTGGCTACGATGAGAATACCTTCAATCTATCGCACATACAAGTTCTTCATCTACTTTTCCACTGCAAAGGCCAACACCATCTTTGAGTTCAAGAATTTTCACAAAAATCCCATTACCTCTTGTAATGTATTCGCTACTGACGACACCAAAAAGATATGCATTCCAAATGCGTAATCTTTGCATACTTATGAGAAACATGGACTTCAAACACCTGGCTTGCACCATAGAAGTCAACATACTCTTCAGTTTTGTCATGCAATTAGTTAAAAGCCCGTTTTTAAATGATTCATGCGTGTTCATCTAACATTTTGGGCAGGAATTTTGACACCTTTGTCATACACTTTCATGGCCTGTTGCTACTTTAAGCTTCAAGTTAATTTAAATTTATGCTTCCACACAAGACCAACTTCTTCTAGTCTCCATATTAGTGAAACCAAAATAATTCACCTCTGAATTTGACAAAAAAATGACACCAACTTGAGTAAAAGAGAGAAAAATCAGCAACTGTGTCCCCTAACACAGCTCTGTTACATGCTGTCACACGCCCATTCAATCGCCTAAAATTTTCATGGGACATGACAGAAAATGATTATGGTTCAGTGAGTAAAATTCACCCACAATCATTCATCCTTACATACTTACATCTAAGTACGCATCTGCCTTCACTCTAAAGGCTTTGCACAACAGAAGTCTTTTCTTTTGTCTCTCTAACTCTTCATGCCTCCATAAGAATAAGAGTTTCTGCCATGTACTTGAACAATTCTCACACAAATCAGCAACAAAATGAACACAAAGAATACTAAAACAAACAAATTTTATTACACTAAAGGAAGATTACATCAAATAGTCCATCACATGGACAAAACAGGCCATCACCCTCTTGGTAATGCCTTATTCTCTCAAGTATGAGACTACATGTCTACAAAACTATATGTTAGCCGAATGATTTTCCCACTCCTTAGGACTATTTATATAGTATATTTACTTAGCCAAACCATGCACAACTGTTGCACACACATGGGACAACCATATGTCCCATGAAACAGTTCTGTAACAGCCAATAACTGTGCTAACTGGACAATTCTCTTCCAATTCGCTCCAATCATCCAACACATGTTCCAAAGCAGTTAAGAACCTTCTCCCATGCTTATAAACTTCCTTTATAATAGTTATCCTTTGCCTCGCGTCATTGGCATGCTTATGAAGCCCGTAACCAACTCCTAACCGTCACTTGAGTCGTATTGCACCACTGTCGTTCTTTACCGAATTCTTCCTTGTTCCAATGCTCAACCACCTTGGTCCTGCATGCTTACTACTCTAATCTAAAGAACGGAAAATCCTTGTGCTTTAATCACTAAGCCTAATTCCTTAAGATCATTTTAGTTTTCATGCATCATATGCTTCACGTAGCGAATTTTCTTGGAAATAACAATGCCAGGCTTTCATTGCTAGATTTTTTGCACTATTCAAGATTTATGTAGCCTTGAATTAATGCCATAGACCAAATCCTAGCCTATTCTTTACTCTTGCATCATCCTTGAGTTAGGGCCAACTCAATTCCACGGATATGCATCAATGCCAACATCGCATGTTGCATCGGTCAACTTTGGACTTGTCTTTCCAATCCTTCAATGAAGCTTCATTGTATCAGCCAATAAGCTTTATTACTTAGCCAAATGTATTTACAGTGTAGTTCAACCTTTTCGCTTCACCAGCCTTGCAAGGTTATGCCATCTGGCTACACACTGACTTGGCCAGCAACTCTTGTAACGCACAATCATTGTGCTTACTTGCTGGACCAGTCATACTAGTCCACCATCAAAAAGGTTTTGATCGCTGGTCCAAAAAAATATTTTTTGACCAGATCTTTTACTCTCTAATCCAGCACACGTGCGAGACTTATTATGTTTTTTTCCTAAATGCCCAAAACATACATACGTATAGAAACAATTTCTGAGGCAGTCTTACAGGGAATTTCATTTTTTCGTATCAATTTCATACATCAAAGTAGCTCTGGCGATTCATGGAGATTAGGTTTTTTCAAAATCGTGATGTTGATGGACCCTTGTTGCTTTTCCAAAAGCTAAGAGAATCTCCAATGGGACGTTGTTAACATCCTTATTTCTTAGGCCACATAGGATTTTAGATTTTTTGGTTAAAAAATTCTCTCAAACGGGAAGTTGTAAACCAATGTAGAGATGACATGGCTAGAAGTTAGGAGTACATCCTCCAGGAGATCCTCTGGTTTTAAAAGATCTTGTTAAGGATGTGAGAAATCCATGTCATCAATTATTAACCAATCAACGATTTGGTTTTATCAAAGCCAAAAATTATGAAAATACTGATTCACCAAAGCCAATAATAGTATTACAAGTGGATTATAAGTTCAATTCAAGGTTATTCCATTAGAGATGGATAATTAGAACTTCCTAAAATTATGGGATTTTAATTCTAAGGATGTCTTTAGTTATTAGCCACATAGCAAGCACATCACGTTCCCATTGGAAATGCTCTAACTTTTATTTTTCTAATCTTGATCTTAAACATCTTTTAGTGTTGTTTAAAAAGGAGAAATCATTTTTAGGGTTTTCAAAGTTTATCTTTTTGGTCGTTCTATGGTAGGTGGTTGAACTTTATTTTTTCTGATTTGACTTTAGGTTATCTTTGATACGTGTTTAATTTTGATTTAGATGTGGTTAATTCTAAACTTTTATTTGATGGATCGGTTAGTTTATGTTAATCAATTATATTTTCTGAAGCTTTTTTGATGATGGAGTATTTTAAGTTACTAGTGTTTCGAATTAGTTTCATTGGATTTAAAGATCTGTTGTTTCTGCTGCTCATGAAGATCAATTAATTTTCAGTTTTCGTTAACATGTAAAGTGAGAAAATTGATTGTGGTTTTATGTTAGTAAAAGCATTAGTCAACTTCATGATATAAGGTATCCATGTGTACTATTGTTTCACACAGAACATATCCATACGTACTATGGTTTCACTTAGTATATATTCACACGTATTTCACTCGGTACATATAAATATATATCAGGTTTTCCGTTATTGTTTTCTTCAATACATGTATATATGTACTGCTTTTTGCATTTTGAATCTCTTAAAATTTTTATTGGATTCCAATTTTCTAATCTGATATATTCTAGGAGATTTGAAAAACATGACTATAGATATCTTAGGTACTTATCATTACATATTGTAAAGAAAGTTTGTTCTCAAGGTCATCATCAACTAACTTTTGGTTTGCTGATACTTTTAGTTGCTATCATGTTGTCTTTTTCCCCTGGCTTTCATTTTTTCTATGTAATTCAGAGAAACTAGGCTCCTTGTTAAGTGGTTTTATTAAGTTTAACTCTCACTGCCTGAATTTAAGTTTTATGGTTTATGAATAGGGTACCACTGATCTACATAGTAGCCGACAACTCTCTATTAGGGACAGAATTCAGAGGGAGCTCATGTTAGCTAAAATAATGATTGCTATAGTTCATGTCTAAAGTGACAAGGTTTACATATGTTAGTGAATTGGAGAGGAAAAAAGTAGAGACCCGTTCCACCTGTAAGACCAAGGGTTTTAAAAGAAGAAAGGTATGGTTTGTGACTTGGTTTACATAATCTTTCCAAATGATCACTACATATTTATATGTATCTATATCAATATGCAGTGATAAAATATTTGTTCGTAGACATATGAATTTATGTCTATTATAGGGGTTATATCCTATAGTAGCTATGAAACTTCATGGAAATCATATGCAGTTGAATAGTGGCTTTGTATTTATAATACCATTAGACATATCCATAGACACGGTACTTTTCAGTATGTTCACAGTAAATATCCTGTAGCAATTTGTTCATCAGACATATTATGTAGTAATATAGCTGCAGTACAATGTTTTTGATATTTATACATATCATCTGCAGTTCAATATGACGGAAACAAGTGATCCGTATTTTGACAATAATCTCTACATGACAAAGAAAATATTTTTGGTGTGGTTGGCATGATTTTCCGTTGGCACACGTGGGAATTAGCGTTTGGCTTGTCGTAACCCTAATTGAAAAAATACCTCGGTAATTATTTACACACACATTAAAGGTTTTAATAAATGCGCCTAGTAAATGCTTATTACTTTAAACGTTGTGACGTCACCATCTACTAGGGTTTAGGGTTTTACGATTTTATCCCTAGGCTAAAAACCACCATCAACACTACCAGATGAAATTGATTGGTCTTCATCTGGAGTCTCGTCTGAATCACTGGGTTCCGATGGTGGTTCAGAATCATTCAGTACACGGATCTTGAGCCTTCCCGGCACAACGTATGCCCTTCGATGTGTTGAAGTCAAGAGTTTTTCAGCAACACGCGGAGGTCTTGAAGGAGGACTAAGAGCTTTCAGAGCTTTCTTCTTTGCCTTTTGCAACCTAAACAAGAACAATTAAGAAACAAAATTATAAGTCGGCAGGGTCGACAAATATAACATTGTCGGCTACATAACAGTCGGAAGGGTCTATAAAGAAATACATGCTTGCTAAAAAAAATATAACCTGCCGGCTTATAAAAAATATGAACACAGTAGATACAAGGATTTTTCACCAAACCAGTCGGCAAGGTCCATTACCCATACATTGCCGGCTAACAAACAGCCCGCATGGTTTTATCAAAATATCATTCCGGTTTCAAAATTCAAGGCATCCGGAGACACAAAAAACTTGAAATACAACCAGCAAGGTAAAAATTTATAACCAACCCGGCTAACAAAAAAAACTTCCGCCGGCAGGGTCTGAGGTTGAATAACTTGCCGGCCCTGCAAGTAAAAGTTACAGGTATTCAACAGCCAGCACGATCTTCAATCTAAGAGCCTACCAACCAAACCCTAACTATGAAAAGCCGGCAAGGTCGATAACATAATACCTTGCCGGCTACAATAAATGAAAATCAAAGAATTGATTTTTCTGACCTAATTTGATATGCAAACATGAAATTGAAGTACTGGAGTGAGTTTAAGTAGGCCCTTACTTTCTTAATCACACCATTTCTTCGTTTTGAGAGGGTTCAATTTCTTCTTCAACCGTTTTTTTCTTCACTTTTTGTTGAACTAGTTTTGCAATTCCGGGGTTGTATTGATTGGGTTTTCTATTAACGTCTTTCATACGACTTGCCTTAGGTATTGGCGGATCCATTGATGAAGATTAATCCGAGTTTTTGAATCGACGATGTTAACGAATTAATCGATGAGTTTCAGTGGCTGGGGATGGAGGAGCCGGTAATGTGTTTGAGGAGGAGAAAAAGAAAAGGAGAAGATGAAATGAAGAGAATAAAAACTGATTTAGGGTAATTAGAATTATAATGGGAAGGGGTAGTTTTGTAACTTATCCATTAGGACTCCCCCTAAAACCCTTAAAAAGAGTCCCTTTAAAATTGGGTATACCCCAATTAATCTGGGTATACCCCAATCTCGCCAGAATATTTTACACATATCGGTATCAAAAATAAGAAATTTGGTATAAAAAATCAGCAAAAATAGAAGTATAAAGTAGAAGTCGTGCCCTTTCCTTGGAAGAAACCGCATGTTTCTTCTTATTTGTTGTTGGTTGAGTATCCATTAGATTTTTGTAGAAATCAGCTTCATATCCACGGTTTTTGATGCTTTTAGGCTTGTTTTTGAGTCTCGATTTTAATTTTCTATTTTGATTTCGATTTTTGTTGATGATTTCCCTATTTTTGATTAATGGAATGATTTATCAACGACAAGAAAAGGGATATGGTGGATACTGAAATGGAGTTAGGGTTACAACTGCTGATAATGATCGATTTTTAGAGATGATTAAGCATGGATTTTAGAGATGGTTACTGAAATGAAGTTAGGGTTTGTTGAAGAAGATTGAAGAATGAATTTTTTCTCTGAAAAGTAGATGAAAACAAGAAAGTTTTCGTCTGAAAAGATAAAGAAGAAGAATGAGATATAGTCCATACGTGATTGGTAAGGATGGTGAAGTAATTTTGACTTATTTGGACCACCGCAGTGGCGGAGCCAGACTTTAACAGTGAGGGGGACTAAAGAAATAATTTTATATAAATTGTGGACTAAATTTATAAATAAAGTGGACTAAATGTAAAATATATGATAAAATTAAAGGCTTTTTCATGATTCTGGTGATTTTAAGGGGGCTAGAGCCAGGGTTAGTCAACCCTTGGCTCCGCCCCTGGACCTCCGGTTATTTTATTTTTGCTGCTGAACTATAGATTAAGCTGGGTCGGGTTTTGTGGACCAACCAACAAAGTTCTCGCATAGTATTGGCTATTTTCAGATCTGGTTGCGCTTCGGTTCAAGCAATTTTGATCGAGTAACAAAGGTCGTCGAGCTGAGACACACTCTAAAATCCCTAACATCCATTGATACCAACGCCGCCATTATTGCATCCTCTTGAAGGGGTTAAGTGAAAAAGGAGATGTGTTCTTCTAACTGCAAGCAGATGAAAAAATTACCCTAGAAGATAAAATCATCGAACGGGGTTTAACACATATCAAAATATATAAAACAAACCACAAGAAGTGCGATGATGGAGAAAATAACATAAGAAAAAAGAAAGAACTAGTTGCAATTGTTAATCGTACAGTCGAAGAAGATGAAGAAGGAGCCCCATATGTTATTGCAGTCCATGGACCTCTGAAGGTTGGGAAGTCCTTATTGATTAGATATCTAGTGAGGTATTACTCTGCTGGCCTCCAAGATAAAACACACGTGGGCTCAGGGTCCTTACGCTCGTGTTAGGTAACAGAAGACGGATACAGTTTGTAGAGTGTCCGAATAATGTTTATGGCATGATTGATGCTGCAAAGTATGCAGACGCAGTGATATTCCTGATCGATGCTAAGTATGGGTTTGAGATAGAAACATTTGAGTTATTAAACATATTACGAGTTCACGGCATTCCTAAGATTATAGGAGTGCTTACGTTTCTCGATAGCATAAAAATGTTGAAAATCAAGCCAGATGCAAAAAACACCTCATGGATCAATTCTGTGCTGAAATAGATGAAGCAGCAAACCATTTCTGCTTATGTGGTCTTGAATCATCATGAGGAATGTACTGAATGCAAGAAATTGGTGAACTGGCGAACTTTATACTGCATATGGAGTTTCACCCTTCGTCATGGCGCGCCGAACCTTATGTTCTGACAAACTATTTTGTGGATGACACTCCTCTAGAAAGGGTGAACCTGGATCAAGAATGTGATAGAGACGTATCTCGGTATGGCTACCTTCGGGGCTGTGATATCAAGAATGGAAATAGTAAGGTTCACATTTGCTGGTGTTGGTGATTTCCCTCTATTTTGGGTAACAAGCTCGGCCGATCCATTTCCTTTACCTGCTGATATTTGCAAAAGGAAGAGATCTCGAGAAGAGGGATTTGAGATTGAGGGTTTTGGAACAGGGAATTCCCTAAGGTTGGAGGTTCGGAATGTTCCCTCTGAGGTGCTTAAACGTTTTGGTCCTTACCATCCTAAGCTTGTTGGATTTATTAGTTTTGCAGAAGCAAATGTTGGGTATATGCAAGTGACACTTCAGCGCCATGATTGGCATATGAAACTATTGAAGACTGGCGATCCTGTCATTGTATCAATTGGTTGGAGACGGTACCAGACGATGTCAAAGATTCTAGGTTATTGATTTTAATGTCTCACAATTGTGTAGACAGAATTGTATTTGATCTCATATTTATACTAGTTACATAAGAAGTAAACAATTAACCTAGAACTGTTTGTACGAGTTTACAGGGAAGACTATACATAAGACTAGGAAATTTTACAGGACTAAATTACAGCAAGTGAATAGCAGGAGAATAGGACTTTTACAACAAAATACAACTGCAAGAATTGGACTTAGTTTCATGTGGACTTAGCTTCATGTGTTGATGTTGTGTGCCTGCCGCACACTCCAAGTATTACGTCTAATACCCCCCGCAAGTTGGAGGCATAGAAGAATCTTGACGAAGACCCAACTTGCTGGCTAGTCGTCGAAAATGATCCACTCCAAGTGGTTTTGTGAACAAATCTGCTAACTGTAATGCGGAGGATAAATAAGTAGGTTTGATAAGACCAGATAGTTAACAGAGTAAGTGATGTCAGGACGTGTTACCTGAAGATAGAGAAGACGACCTATTAGACGTCGATAAATACTAGGATCAGACAGTGGAGTACCCGAAGATGGAAGTAGTTTTAGATGTTGTTCCATCGGAAAAGGTGAAGGCTTAGCTCCTAAAAGACCAGAGTCATTCACAATGTCAAGAATATATCTGCGTTGACAAAGGAAAATACCTTTGGGAGAACGAGATACTTCAATACCCAAGAAATATTGTAAGTGGCCAAGGTTCTTGAGAGAAAACTGTGGTTCAAATTTATGTTTTAGGTCCTGAATAGCAGAATCATTATTACTGGTGATAATAATATCATCAACGTAAACTAAAACATAAATAATGATTGCACCAGAATAGAAAGTAAAAAGAGAGTAGTCAGCACGAGATTGTGTGAAACCTGCATTAAGAAGAGCTGTAGAGAATTAGCAAACTATTGAAGAGATGCTTGCTTAAGGCCATATAAGGACTTATTGAGCTTATAAACACGAGTTTCTCCCTTCTTTTGAAAACCTGGAGGAATTTTCATATACATATCTTCTAGAAGATCACCCTGTAAAAAAACATTGTTAACATCCAGTTGATGAAGAGACCAATTATAAATAGATGCAATAGATAAATGAACATGAACCGTGACCAATTTGGCCACTGGAGCAAAAGTGTCGTGAAAATCTATGCCTTCTTGTTGCGTATAACCCTTAGCAACAAGACGCACTTTGCGACGTTCAATCGTACCATCAAGTCGATATTTGGTTTTAAAAACCCATTTGCATCCAATGGCAGTTTTGCCAGGGGGAAGATCAGTAATAGTGAAGGTGTCATTGTTTTCTAGAGCCGTATGTTCCTTGAATATGGCATCACGCCAATCTGGAAGTTTCATGGCTTCTGTAAAATTGCGTGGTTCATCATTAGTGAGAACTGACGAGATGAAAGCACGATGTTGTGGAGTGAATCGATAAAGTGATAGATAATCGGTAATAGGATAAGGAGTAGTCGACTTACATTGTTTAACAAAACAAATATAATCCTTTAAATGGGAAGTCCAATGATGTTCTCTTGTCGAACGGCGTAAGAAAGTTTCAGGCGCAGCAACAGCAGGAGAATAGGTTGTTGATGGAACAGTAATAGAGTCTGCACTTGGCAGAGAAGGTTCAGGAGAAGTAGTGTCGTACAATGAATCACTAGTAGAGTATACTGTTAAATTACGTGAAGACTGAGAAGTCGTATGGGGAGAATACTCCAAATGAGAAACAGGATTAGCATGTGATGATTGCAAGTCTGGACAAGCAGGAGAATCGTCATAAACAAAATCATCTTGAACAGCAGGTTGAAAAATATCATTAGTAGGAATCTGTGCATCCTTAAAGGGAAAGAGATGTTCATGAAATATAACATCACGAGATACAAATGTCATTTTTGTGGAAAGATCGAGGACAATTTAACCTTTATGGTTATATGGATAACCAAGAAACACTCCCGGCACAGCGCGCAGATCAAATTTATTAGTTATCTTAGTATTACGAGCATAGCATAAACAACCAAAAATGCGAAGATTGCGATAGTTTGGTTTCGTACCTAACAAGACCTCATGAGGAGAGTGTTTAGAGAGCACCGGAGTTGGCATTTTATTGATAAGGTAGGTTGCTGTTAAAATGCATTCACCCCAGTAGGTGATTGTCAAATTTTCCTGGAAACGAAGAGCCCTAACAACAATCAGTAGGTGACGATGTTTCCTCTACACCACTCCATTTTGTTGTGGAGTATAAACACAACTGCGTTGAAGATGGATACCATATTCATGAATCCACGCCTGAAATTCTCGAGAAAAAAATTCAGTGCCATTGTCTGATTAAAGACGTTGTAAGATTGGAAAAATAGGTAAAGAATTACCTGTAGAAATGATATGAAGTTGCTTAGAGTACCGAGTCACAACATGACGAGCAAAAAACTTGAGGAATTTGCATGTTTCACTCTTGGTATGCATAAGATACACCCAGGTACATCTTGAAAAGTCATCTACAATAGTTAGAAAATACTTTGCACCAGTCATAGAAGGGGTGGAAAATGGTCCCCATATGTCACAATGAATAAGCTCAAAACAACGAGTAGAAGAAATACGATTTTTATTAAATGATAAATGAGTTTGTTTGGCCATTGGGCATACATCGCAGGAATTAGAAGAACTAGACTGAATATAGTCATGGGAATTACATAAATAACGGAAATGATCTAAACTAGGGTGTCCTAGTCGGCAATGCCAAACGTCGATGGACATCTTATTATTAAACAAAACTTTAGGCGATGCTGGTTGAGATGTAGAGGCCCGTAGCTGATAAAGACCGGAAGTAAGTTCACCCTGACCAATCACTTTGGTCGTTAGCGGGTCCTGAAAAGTGAAAGAATTATGTGTAAGAACAACAACACAATTTAGAGTGCGAGTTAATTGGCTCACGAATAATATATTAAATTTAAAATTTGGGATATGATGGACATTAGACAATTTCAAAGTTGGTGAGAAAACTACTTCACCAATATGTTTGACAGTAGATAAAGTACCATCAGGGAGTTGCATTTGAATCAAAGACGTAACCGGTGAGTAGGAAGTGAAATACGATAATGAGTTACAAATATGGTGAGTAGCACCACTATCCACAAACCAAGGTTCAAAGAAAAAGGTATTAAACAGCTTACCGGCAAAGTTCACCCTTGGCTCCGTTGGAGTATCCTCAGATGAAGGACTTATCAGTGCTAACAGATGAGAGTACTGCTCAGCAGAAAGAGCAGGCAGTGCAGGTTGATGTGCAGGCTGGGAATCAGCATCAATGGTATTAACAGCAACAGGTTTTGAGGCAGATGAAGAAGGGAAACCGTGAAGGCGATAGCAGCGGTCTCGAACATGTCCATGGTGATTACAATAATCGCAATGGGATTTGGGCCTTTTGTTGTGAGTGGTAGAAGGACGATTAGCAGAAGACGATGCAGAAAAGCGATTCTTATTGAGTGCAGCCGACTCGATGCTGGGGAGGGGACTTGCAGTAATATGCTGCTGTTTTTCCTCCTAAGGCACCATGTTGAATATGCGGAGAGCAGTCGGGAAAGGTTTCATCATTAGGATTTGACTTCTGAGGTTGGAGAAGCGATCGTGTAATCCTTAGAGAAACTCCATGGATCTTTCACGTTCGAACCTCTCAAGAATAGATTTGCCAGCACCACATATACAAACTTCGGTGGAAGCCACAAGAGAGTCGTATTGATCCCACAAAGTTTTAATCTTTGTGTAATACAGAGAGACATACATCGATTCTTGCCTAATAGCAGTTATAACAGACTTTAGGCGAAAAAGAATAGGTGCATTAGATATACAGAATCTCACCTGAAGGTTTTTCCAGATGGCATGTGAGGACGGAGCATAAAGACATCTAGAACGAATATCAGGTTGGCATGAATTCAGTAACCAGCTTCCGACGAGATCGTCACATCTTTTCCAACACTGATATTGCAGTGCATCTTTTGGCGGAAGCAGTGAACCATCTACGAAGCCAAGCTTTCCTTTCTCGTTTAAATATTTGGTGATTCCACTCACCCAAGAACCATAGTTGTCTCCCTGTAAAAGAGGAGATGATAGAACTGTGGCCGGATTGTCACTTGGGTGGATAACGTAAGGGTTTAGGGTTCTGATATTCCCTGAAGAATTGGCTTGGGTTTCATGATTAGAATGAGTTGGACTGGGAGGAGATTGATCGGAAGTTGGACTTGGAGGAGATCGATCGGTAGTGTCAACCATTGTGAGAGAGATTAGGGTTGGATAGTTGAGCAGAAGGGATAAAGATAGGTCCTAGGATGGATCAAGATGATACCATCAAAGATTCTAGGTTATTGATTTTAATGTCTCACAACTGTGTAGACAGAATTGTATTTGATCTCATATTTATACTAGTTTCATAAGAAGTAACTGTTTGTACGAGTTTACATGGAAGACTATACATAAGACTAGGAAATTTTACAGGACTAAGTTACAGCAAGAGAATAGCAGGAGAATAGGACTTTTACAACAAAATACAACTGCAAGACTTGGACTTGGTTTCATGTGGACTTAGCTTCCTGTGTTGATGTCGTGTGCCTGCCGCACACTCCAAGTATTACGTCTAATACGATACCTACATATGCCAAGGAAGGCTGCGATGGACGACTTAAAAGGCTTGACTACACCCCCAACGACAAGCAATGTCTTGCAAGATTTTGGAGCCCTCTTGCACCTCCCTAGACCAAGGTTGTTATTGTACAGAGCTTGTCAGACTACGAGGCAGCGTTTCGGATTTTAGCTACTGCAATTGTACTTGATTATAACCATGCTGCAATGATTTTTGAGAAATGCATACTGACTGGAACTCCTTGTAAGATCTTCAACAAGACTTCTTATTCAGAACATGTTTACATCGGGTCTCCAAATTGACGTGTATAAAGATAAAATAATTCGAACGAAAAGCGGAATTCAGGGGGAAATTAAAAAGGCTGCAACGAAAGGGCTTGTTGATAGTCTGAAAATGAAAGACGGTCCTAAAGGTGTGATTAATTGCTAAATTCTAATGAGTGATACCGTCTTCATGAGTGTGTGGAACAATGTTGAGGTTCCCTGCATCTTCGACCAAATGCCAGCTCCACAACACAGAAATCGTATTTGGAAACACTTGGGACCATATGATAAGGCGAATTCTTCCCATAAGCCAGTTCCCGAGGAGGAAGAACCAGAGTCTTTTGGCCAAAAAAAAGAACCCGAATCAGAAAAGTGTCAGAGAGGGGGTCGTTCAAGAAATTCGTAGAGAGGATTCAAGAAAACAGACGCAACAATTTTGCTGCAGGGTGGCGGGAGACGCTTGAACTCCAACGCGCTGTGAGAATTGTTGAAGGGGTGCCTAAAAAACTAAAGTACAATCAAAGGACTTGAGATATGATATCTGAGAATGAAATTGAAAGTTATCACATTGGGAATATGGGATGAACCAATTCTTTGGTAAACCAGAGCACCAAAAAGATTCTAAGGGTGATTCTTTTGCTTCTAATTAAGTTGAAGGTGAACTTTGTTTGAACCTAATTAAATGTGATGATGGCTCTGAGGACAGTGTTGGAGAGGGAGATTCAGAAAAACGAGGAAATTCCAGTGCTTCTAATTCAATTGATGACAACATTGACAAGCTCCGATAGGTTTAATGAATGGTTCAATTCTTGTTAAATCAAAAATAGCACAATTCACTACTATTATAATTTTTTTTTTTTTTTTTGCTGCTCACAAGTCACAACTGACAAGCAACCTAATGAGAATATCTTGAAAAGTCTAATTAATTATCTGATGTCTTGTCCAAAACGAGGCTTGACTCTAGCTAGTGCATGCCTCTTGGAATATAGGGCCATATCCATCTCTTCCAGTTACATCATTTACTTCTAAAATTTCCAACCAAGCAAACAAAGAAGGTGGATGAGATTTCATCGAATCCAATGAAAGAGGGGTTTTTAACTAACAGGTTAAGTAACAACTAACCTTCCTAACTGACAATCAATTTTGCTTCTACAAATCACTTGGTTATGTTACCATCTGTTTACGAGAAAGCCAAATCAACCATGACATGTTGGCTCGGTCGTTTAGCATCGGGCCCAAGCCAAGGAGGTAAAGGGCATTAGACTTTTCACAAAATCACAGAGGAAGTCTAGTGCAAAGGGTTTCAAGTTATTGCTAAAAAGTATAGTCATATTGATTACAAAAATTCTTTAAGTCTGTTGATAAATATAACTCTGTTCCTTACCGATCGCAAAAAATAAAAAAAACTCTGTTCGTTTTATCATCTAGCAAGAAAACAAGATCGGTTGTCATCTGTCATGCTTGCACATAATTACTACCACAATTGCCAAGGTTTGAAGATCAGGACAACTTGCGGTCGCAATCTAACCTAAGAGGGTTAGATTGCGAACAGGACCCAATCGATGGACAACTCATGATACTAGGATAAAACGGAAGATTCTACATTATATAAACAGCTCATTTATTTATTATAAGGCAGGAAATTCATCTGTTAACATCTGCTGCTGTTTTACTAAACGTAGAAGTACGACAGAACAATAGTGAATACAGTAACAGCAGAAGTAGGCATCTTTTTATTATTTTTAACATCTCAATAAGCAGACTTCTCCAAGTATAATGTAGTTGAAGCTCCCTGCCGAGAAGCATGTGACGTATTCCTTAGCAGTAGAGATTATCCCCAGGCTGGGCACCGAGTTGTCTACAGTACTCGAGGTAGTACTTTACCCGAGCTTGAACAGCATCTGATCTTCCTCCATTGCATTCTTGGTCACCATTAATCAAGCGGATTGTTTGACCAAACCCTTGACCTTGAACTGCCGCCTTATGAACAAAGGTCATCCAGAACCATAATGCAGTCTTAAATGCTACGGTTGGATCATTAGCCACTTTATCTGGATCATTTACACCATCAAAGCCAATTGCATTTCCTGCTGGCTTGTAATTGTAGTTCCAGGATATTTGTAAGGGTCCTCGTCCGTAATACCGCTTGCCAGGAGCACATGGATATTCTCCGCTCGGCTGACAGTAGTCCATACTTGGATTTTGTTCACTTCTGTAGCACATAACTTGGAAAAATAAAAATAAACCATCAGTTCACCTTGCCACAGTTCAGTGAAAGACGAAGCAAACATATATAGTAGGTACTTTAACAGTAACAACGGAAAGAGAAGAAAAACTTACATCCAGTCTCATGGGTAACATGAGCAAAGAATGCGGCAATTTCTCGTTTAGGAAAAGCTCTTCGACCAAAACGAGGGTACATATTCACAGCTTGAAGGAAGGAATCACGATTGTAGAAATTCTTTCCATCACAATTCCCACCACGGGCTTGATTAATTATGTTGTTAAAGAAATCTTGCGTTACACGTTCAGAAACCTGAGGGCCATAGGGTGGGAACGGATCGTCGGCTTTAACATTCCCAGAGAACACTCCAAGTAGGACTACAACAATCGAAATGAAGGTTATTGAGGTCAGGGGATTCATCGCGCTTAGATGAAAAATGAAAATGCAAAGAGGCGTTGGTGCAAAAGATACTGTCAGGTCTGAGTTGTATTTATAGCACAGTTCACTAGCACGGGATTAGTTTTCTCTGTACGCAAGCAACCTTATCGTTGTGCTGTGAAATCTCAGAATTCGGATCTTATCCACAGTGAGGGGATTTGCTTGAATCAAGTGGATGGACCGTGGATTGCGAGGTGTTTGTAACACCGTGTATATTTATTCTGGGGTCATCGCTCATCTGGTCCATCGAAGTAGTTGGATCTGTTTTCATCCGTCACAATGGAAATACTCTTTGTGAGGAATTTCTTTTATGACATCGCCAAATTTGCGTCACAGAGGAAGATCCTAATGAAGTCATATTGTACACATTGTATGAGGGACACTAATTAGGTTAAAATCTTATCTACTCCGGTGACACTGCATAACCCCTTTACCGCTCAATTAAGAGCAAGTTGCGCGCGTCCGAGAATCATTTCTTAAATATCTTAGTATCTATCAAAGGACGCCAGCATATAATGCCACTCTACATTTAAAGATTGGGACCCAACAAAACTCACGAGTGATATGCTCCACTCTTATGGAACTTGGATGGATAAATGGAATCGAACTTTTTTCTGGATTATCACACAATAATTATTTTATATTTACTTACCGCTTGTTAAACTAGTTTATTAGATTCATATATGGACTGGGAAGATAATTCAAGTCCTAATATAGCTCGAATACGGGAAATGGACTTCAACTGGCTGGTAAACATTGCATGACATTCTTAGCAGTAGATGTTGTCTCCAGGGGACACTCCAAGTTGGTAGCAATAGTCCTTGTAGAAATTTACCCTAGCTTGAACAGATTCCCAATTTCCTCCGTTGCATTCCATACCGTTAAATGCACGGATTTTGGCACCAAACCCTTTGTTTGATGCTACGAGCTTGTGAACATTGTTCATCCATCGAAACCATGTAAAAGAAAATATCGAGAAAAAGAAAGTTAACGAGGAACAACATATACAAGTTTACTGGAGCCAATGATCACTAGATTGCACCATAATGTACCTTTATCAATGAAGTCTATACTGCCTTGTCCAAGTGTAGGGTTTAAGATGATTGTTGAAACAAAATGCGGTCTGGTTGGAGACTATACATACATTTTTCTTATACAATTCACAGATAGCATAGCAACAACAAGTGAAGAAGTTGAGGTTACTTATGATGTGTGAGACGGCGTCCAGCTTGAGCTTTATCTCAACCAAGAATCCCATACACGTACATTCTTAGCAAGTGAGATTGCGTCCTTCTGACACACCGAGTTGGCTGCAGTATTTCTGGTAGAACTTAATCCTGGCTTGAACTGCACGAGGGTTTCTACCTTTGCACTCGCCACCATTGATTGCACGGATTGTAAGACCGAATCCTTGACCTGTAGTCATGATTTGGTGAACATTCTTCATCCAAAACCATATTGCAGTCTTGAACGAGATGGTTGGATCAGTAGCAACAATTTCTGGATTCTTTAAGCCGTTGAAGCCGATACTTTGACCCGCCGCTCCATAATTATAGTTCCATGTAAGTTGAAGCGGCCCTCGCCCATAGTACTTTTTACCAGGAGCACATGGATACGATTGGCTTCGTGCACAATAGGTTCCTCTATTAATTTCTTCTATGTAACAAAAATCTGGACACAATTCCACAAATAAAACTAAGATTCATAATAACACAAACCTTAAACTAAGAAAGGAACTCATCTGAAACCACATATTTAATTACAGATAATAAGAAAACGGCAATTGATCGAACACCTTACGTCCAGTTTCATGCGTTCCATGGGCAAAAAACGCAGCGATTTCTCTCTTTGACTTTATCACATTGCCAGCATGACCAAACCCACTGTACGCATTGGCAGCTTCAAGAAATGCAGCACGAGTATAAAATCTCTTTCCAGCACAACTTGAACCAGCCTGATCTATTATACCATTGAAAAATGCAGGTGTAACCATACTTGCAACAGAAGTGCCAGCAGTTAACGTATTTCCATCAGAATGCGGCTCTGCCAATTCATCAGTGACTTGATCAATTATGCCGCTAACAAACTCAGGTACAAAACTTGAAAAGGAGGAATCATCATTCTGCTTTCCCACAACACAACTTGACAAATTTCCAATCAGAATTCCGACTAGTGTAACGTATTTGATTATATTTAGTTCCACCATTTCTATGATATATGCATAAGAGGACTTGAGCAACTTGCAAGGGATCCAACTCTTAAATGAATGTAGATCTTGAATGGCATGGGCGGACACACCACCAAAAACTCTTTTCTCTATTCTTCTCGGAGCTTTTTTTTATCACCTCTATAGGTCAGATGTTCGAGTCCCAGCCTTGAGAAAAAAATAAATATCTAGGATTTTAGTATCTGTAGAGTTTAACAGGAACCTTGGTAGCTGCTGCTGCCAAAAAAGGAAAAAAGTCTAAAGGTTTTAACAGGAACTTTGGTAGCTGCTGCTAGGATTTAAGTATATGTATCTCTAGGGTTGCCTGGGTACGTACTTCTCTGTATAGGGCTCTTTGGTTAACACCGACAGGGATGAAATCAATAGGAAGAGAGGAGGTGATCTCAATGGCATTGAAGACAGCGAATAAGACTACAAAACAGAAAAGTAGAAGCGGTGATGTTTCAATATTCGGATATTCCTGCAAAGTGAGATCGTTTGTGAAATACTAAGCAGACTTCCGGTGAAAACACTCATGCGATTCCAGTATGTAAAGGTTGCTTGTCTATAATAAAAGATGGCACATACTTCATTGGACCAAATGTCATCCAAATAGAAATTGTTACATTGTCCTTTCATTACACAACATTAAAATTGACATTACAACCTTCGGTAGGCAGATATGTTGATATCTGACAGAATATCTTCCTCTTGACTCAAACCACCTAACGGGACTGGATCATTGATTTACACCTTACTCGATCAAAGTTAAGTCCACGTTTCACTCTAGCAATCCTAAGGAACGGCTGCTCCAGTCATCCAGAAAATTGTTACATTGTCCCGCACAAGGCGGATATGTTGATATCTGATTTGTCAGAGACTCAGGGACTGGATTCTGGAAAAATAGCTACAGGAGCAACACCAAGACGGTTTCGTTAAAATATGACGGAATTCTGAAACCTGTAAATGGATTGATCTGTTTCACAAATAGATGGCGTTTGTATATACAATCTCAGCACCCGGAAATTGTCACCATCGATCAATACAACATTTGCAATAAACAAAACAATTCTTGATGACTATTTTCCAACCTATCAATTTGGGTTTGATCCTGCCACTAAGGAACACAAAGTGATTTGCATGTGGAATTATAGAAAGAATGATTCTGCCTATGTAGGAACTGAGGTGATGACAGTAGATGCTTAATACATGGAGAGTTATTGATGAGGTCCCACGGCACCGTCTCGCCGAAACATCTGTATATGCAAATGGATCTATATACTGGATCACTTATGATATTTTTAACAGTCATAGCGTGAGTGAGCGTAAAGTACTCATAATTTCATTTGATGTTGGAAGTGAGAAGCTTAAAGCAATTGCAGTCCCTAAATGCATCACTAATCAGTTTGGTAAAGGTTTCAGTGATGTAACTCATTTGTTGGTAGTGAATGGTCGTGTCGCTCTATCATCCATACTACCTCATGGTAATATTGCCAAGCTATGGATACTTGATGATGAAAAGGTTACAAATAGTATTGCTACTAATTGGAGAGAAGTGACTCTCAAATTGCCTTTTCGGTGGGATAGAAAACAGTGGGTTGAGTTTCATGGCATCGCTGGAACAGATCAGATACTTATAGAAACCTATACGGACAAGGAAAACATGAAGCATGTCTCTCTTTATTCTTACAACTCGGAAAGCAACGCTTTCACAAAGGTGGAAACTGGTGAACTGTACTCTTCAATCCGCAAGGACTGCAACTCGATTATATTGTCTAAATATTATAAGAAAGAAGCTTCCTTGTGTGAAACATTTACCGCTTTTGTTTGTTTAGAAGAAGTAAGCTGAAGACAAAGTTGTTTAGAGGTACGAAGCTCATATACAGAATCTAGACACTGGATCAACTCCCACTGATTTAATTTTCATGAATTATGATTCATTTTAATTGTTATGTCGAACATTGATTTCAACTATATTTTTATTTTGTTTCATAATCAAAATAATCTACAGTTTCACCTCGTCCAGGTTGTTTTGCAACACAAATTATATTGTGTTTTTTTTTTTTTTTTTTGATTGAAAGAGAAATTGATATTGCAACACAAATTATATTGTCATGTCGCTTAAGAATGAATCATTATTGTTGAACATGGATTCCAACTATAAAAGATCTATTAGTAACCTTTATGAACTAGATAAATCAATTTACCGAGTTTGAAAGAAACAAGTAAAATATTACATGGCATGGACAAACACATCAATACCATTGAACAAAGGGGAAACACATGTAGGGATGAGCAGGTGTCCAATCATGTGGAAACTTTCTCCGCCATCTTCATGCATATTAGGACATGCAGGGGTGAAGTCTGTATCATCTAGTAAATGCATACTCCATGCTGCATAATTTGGATCCTCAATCGAGAACTTATCCCCTCAGCAGTACAATACTCAGTACCGCCAACTGTGTGTGACGCGTGTGAAGTCTTTCACATCCCTTTCTTATCCTTTTCTACTTATAAGAAAAGTTTATCCTTTTCTACGTAATAGATTTGTGCCCGTGCTACGCAGCGGGAATTTCTCCTTTTTCAACTTGGTCTGCATGGGGTTTCGTCCCGCACCGTGAGAATGCATTATATGGTGCGCGCGGGGCTTCAGCTCGCTCGGTGGCGATGATTTGGTGTGGCGGGAAGATTATATTCAATAGGTGGAAAAAAAGAAGGAAGTATGTGCAGATTTATTTATTTATTTATTTTATTTCCACAAAAAATATATGTGAAATACATGGTTTTTTCCCTCTTTATGTATTAATTTGGAAATAAGAGTCCTAATACGATAGGTACTTAACTTCCGAATTGAATTTGGACTTCGGTAAAAATCCAGACACCCAGGACCCGGGTATGTATTTATTTTCTGTTAACTAAATTTTTGAATTTGGACTTCGTGCACTGAATGGAGATATCACGGAAATATCAACGCATGAAGAGATATCAACGCATGGAGACAATGAATGATCAATGTACGGAAACTTTATATATGGTGAAATATCAATATTAATGCAAAATCAATCACCATTGAAATCAAAGATGAAAATATGAAAATATGGAAACAAATAATAATAAGTTTTAAGGGAATATGGTTAATGTTGATTTCAATGAGGTTAATGTTGTGAGAAAGAGCATGCTGCTGGTGGTAGTTTATTGGGATTCAGTTTTGTTTTGTTTTTTGTTCTTTTTGTTCTTTTTTTGGTTGATTACGTTTTACTTCTGAAATTATATCTGAGACTGTGTTTTTTTCCTCCGTTAACACAACACAGCATAAATCGCATTAGTGATCGCCTAGGCCTAATACAACATAGGTTAGTGGTTTTATGCGTCTCGATTAAAAGCAAGACTAGATTAAAAGCTACCTAAAAGATGGCGATATCTTTATCCTGAAAAGCTATCAAAGTTGTCGGATGCAGAGAATTCAATTTGCAGAATCTCTATGGTTTTCTGAAACAAATATATATGGGAAAACAAAGGCTAGGATATGGGCAAACATAATTTTTTTGGAAGTCCTAATTTTGTTCGATTTCCTTTTTTTGCTTTGTGAACTATTCTTTTTTTACGGGAATTTAAATTTTTCACTTTTTTTTTTTTTAAAAAATTTAACGGTGTGGACGTGTGTTTTGTTCACCCTAATTAAGTACAGTTAAGTATAGGTGTAAACACGGTGTAACTAAATAATTCAAGTTTAGATTCTAACATAAGTATTGTCCACCTACTTTTTTCTAAACACCGTTACTAACGGACAGTTAAGTATTTGATGTATCCAAATTGCAACCAAATTTTAATTATTACAACCAATAAAGTTATGCCAAGTGTCCTCACCATAGCTTCTGCATTAGAAAAAGCCTTTCTAGACCAATAGGAAGCGAGGGTTTCATCACCGTTTAACGTAAGAGCATATTTTGTCAAGGCCTTTAAGGGGGAAGATAAGAAAAGTGCAATTGATCGCACAACTATACTTAAGTCCAGCATCATGTGTTATAAAGGGCTAGCTCTTTCCTTGACACCAACAATGAGTGAAATCAGTAGGAAGAGAAGATGATGTCGACGGTGTTAATGAAAAATAAAGGCGGTGATATTTCAATTTTCCTGCAAGATGAGATAGTTGTTGAAATACTAAGCCGACTCCCAGTAAGAACACTCATGCGATTCAAGAGCGTATGTGAACGTTGGTTGTCTTTAATCAAAGATGACCCATACTTCATTGATTTACACCTTACAAGATCCAAATTACGTCCATGTTTCACTTTAGCCATCCCAAGGTCAACTTATGGTAGCTTTCCTGCAGGAGAAACTTATGTCCACAATAAGCCGCACAAGGCGGAACTGTTGATAGCTGATTTGTCAGAGACATGTAGAATAACTACAGGAGCAACGCCAATTATTCACAATGTTGGGAAGACAGTTTCGTTAAATTATGACGGAATTCTGGAACCTATAAATGGATTGATCTGTTTCACGTCTGTTTGGGTAGAAAGAGGCGTGTGCATGTACAATCTCAGCACCCAAGAATTGTCACCGTGGATTAAAATAACATCTCCGGTAGATAAAAATATATTTTTTCGCGGTGACTATCTTCCAACCTATAAATTTGGATTTGATCCTACCACTAAGGAACATAAAGTGATTTGCATGTGGAATGATAAATTGGGAGAGTCTGGTTACGTAGCTACTCAAGTGATGACAGTAGGCATACATGGAGACTTATTGATGAGGTCGTCCCACAGCATATACTGGATCTCGAAGAAACATCTGTATATGCGAATGGTTCTATATACTGGATCACTTGTGATCTTTTTTAGAATCGTTACATGAGTGAGCCCAAAGTACTCATAGTGGCATTTGATGTCGGAAGTGAGAAGTTTAAAACTGTTGCAGTCCCAAAATTCATCACTGATCAGTTTTGTAAAGATTTCAAGCTTGTAACTCAGTTGTTGGAAGTGAATGATTGTGTTTCTCTATCACACATATTACCAAATGGTAATAATGCAAAGCTATGGATACTTGAGGACACTACTAATTGGAGAGAAGTGACTCTTAAATTACCTTTTCGGTGGGATGAAAAACAGTGGGTTGAGTTTCATGGCATCGTTGGAACAGATCAGATACTTATAGAAGCTTATAATGACCGGTATGATATGAGGCATGTCTCCCTATATATTTACAACCGGAAAAACAAGGCTTTCACAGAGGTGGTGGATACTGGTAAGCTGTACTCTTCAATCGGTGACTCGATTCCAGTGGCTTGTAGTGTTAAGAAAAAAGCTTCCATGTGTGAAACATTCACCGAAAGCCTCCTGCATGTTCATCAGAAGTAAGCACAAGAGAGAGTTGGCTAAAGGTACGTAGTTCAAATTGTTGGGGGAGGCTTACGAAATCCGAGCCGCTATGCGCAATACGAAACCTACACGAGCAATGAAACACAATGCGGAAATACACAACTACGCAATATAGAAGCAATCACACAACACCGGCAATTACGTGGAAAAACCCCTCCAAGGTGAAGGGTAAAAAACCACGGGCAAATCTTCCACTATAATCAATAATGGGTTACACACAATTCTCCCAAATTTGGGGATAACAACAACCTCAAGGTGCCTATAGCACTTGGATATCAATTTTCCTAATTACACTCACCCCTAAGGATGGATCAACAATACATTCATATATAATATGAGATTCACTATCAATTTAAGAACAAGAAGTGATTTGAGATACTTACTACTAGGGTTTGACAAACCCTAGATTTTTCCCCCTTTGAAGAGATGTGGAAATTAATCAATCAATTCTCCACCACAACCAACCAAAAAATCCTTCAACAAGAACCCTTTCTTCTCCTCTTCAAGATGCCTCTAATCTCACCAAAAATGGTGGATTAATTCTCTCTAACTCTCTTTCTCTTCTTCCTCTCTTTCTTTCTCTTTCTTCTCTTCTCAAAGAAGAAGCTAAACCCGTGAGACTCAAAAACAAGTCTCCTGGATGTTTTTGTTAACAAAAACATTTCAAACAAAGCATGTGTTAGTCACTCCCCCTTAATTGATAAGGGGGCACCAAAGACTATTGGGTCACAAAATAAGACGTAAACCCAACAATCCCCCCCTTACGACTTATGGTAAGGTACCCGTCACCACCAAACCTTCCCTACTGCAGAAATACACATGCTTGTATTTTGGTAGCGACTTTGTCATCATATCAGAACCGTTGTCATCTGTATGGATCTTCTCAATATACAAGACCTTCTCCTCGAGAACTTCTTGTATCCACTGATACCTAATATTGATGTGCTTGGACCTCGAGTGAAAAATCGAGTTCTTGCTGAGATGGATGGCACTCTGGCTGTCACAGTAAACGATGAACCTCTGTTGCTTCACACCGAGTTCTCTAACAAACCTCTTCATCCATATCATCTCCTTGCAACTCTCTGTAGATGCAATGTACTCTGCCTCTGTAGTAGACAATGCCACACATTTTTGTAACTTGGATTGCCAAGACACGGCTCCCCTGCATAGGTAAATAAGTAACCCGATGTAGACTTGAGACTGTCTTGAGCACCTGCCAAATCTGAATCTGTGTAACCAACTAACTCTGGCTTGTCACCTCCATAGCACAAACACATATTAGAAGTACCCCTTAAATACCGTAGTATCCATTTCACTGTTTCCCAATGCTCCATAGCAGGATTTGATAGAAATCTTCTTACCACTCCAACTGCATGAGCTATATCCGGCCTTGTACACACCATTGCATACATCAAACTACCAACTGCGGACGCATAATGAATTTTCTCCATCTTCCGTTTCTCAACATCATTCACATGACATTGATCACGAGATAACTTAAAATGGTTTTCAAGTGGACAACTTACCGGCTCAGCCTTGTCCATGTTGAATCTTTGCAACACCTTCTCAATGTAGCTTTCTTGTGATAGCCACAACTTCCTCGCCTTCCTATCACGAGTGATCTCCATGCCAAGAATACGCTTTGCTGCACCCAAGTCTTTCATAGAAAAAGACTTGCTCGATCTGACTTCAACCTTGTCAATCTTTTTCTTATCTTTGCCAACAATAAGCATGTCATCAACATATAGCAAAAGAGTAAGAAAATCACCATCAGCAAATTTTTGAATGAATACACAATGATCTGAAGCCTTCCTCTTGTACCCATGTTCCTTCATGAACGATTCAAACTTCTTGTACCATCTTCTTGGAGCTTGCTTCAAACCATATAGACTCTTCTTCATCTTGCACACCATGTGCTCTTTGCCTTTGACTTCAAAACCCTCGGGTTGTGCCATATACACATCTTCCTCCAACTCACCGTGAAGAAATGCTGTCTTGACATCTAGTTGTTCTATCTCAAGATCCAAACTAGCGGCTATTGCCAAGACAACCCGAATAAAAGAAAATCTCACCACCGGTGAGAAAATCTCGTCAAAGTCAACACCCTTTCTCTGCTCATAACCCTTTACAACTAAGCGTGCTTTGTACCTTGGTTGTGAGTTACCATCTTCAGTCTTGATTCTATACACCCACTTGTTCTTCAGAATTTTCTGGTTCTCAGGCTTGTCAACCAAATCAAAAGTGTCATTCTCATCTAAAGAGCCAACCTCTTCTTTCATGGATTTCAACCACTTCTGACTTTCAGGAACACTAAGAGCTTCTTCATAAGACTCTGGTTCACCTGCATCTGTGAGCATCACATACTCATGTGGTGGATACTTTGTTGAAGGTAATCTAGTCCTGCTGGATCTTCTCAACTCAGCTTCTGGTTGTTGTTGTTGCTGCACTTCTTGCTCAACATCACCCACTGGAACATCTTCATGAGCTTCATCTTCATTGCCATTACCATCAAAATCATCATCATGTTGTTCAAGAGTAGGAACAACTGGATTTGGATCCAAGGTCATATCATCTTGAAGCTTTGGCATCTCAATCTTCTCAAAGTCTTCAATTGTCTGGTCTTCAAGGAATACTGCATCCCTACTTCTGATAACCTTCTTCTCAACTGGATCCCAAAATCTGTAACCAAACTTCTCTGTTCCATAGCCTAGGAACACACACTGCTTTGCTTTGTCGTCAAGCTTTGATCTCTGATCTTTTGGGATATGAAAAAATGACCTGCAACCAAACACTTTCAAGTGATCATAAGTAGGCTCTTTGTCTCTCCATACCTTTTCTTCTACTTCTCCATCTAGCGGTCTTGAAGGAGATCGATTGATCAAATACACAGCAGTATTCATTGCTTCACCCCATAAATGCTTATGCAACTTGGAAAGAGATAACATGCACCTTATTCTCTCAATAATAGTGCGGTTCATCCTCTCTGCAACACCATTATGTTTTGGAGTCTTCGGTACTGATTGTTCATGACGTATACCCATGCTCTTGCAATACACTTCAAGTGGCCCAATGTACTCTCCCCCGTTGTCAGAACGAAGGCACTTCAAGGTTCTACCTGTTTATCTTTCCACCATGCTGTGAAACATCTTGAACACAGGAACAACATCATCTTTGGTCTTGATTGCATATGACCAAACCTTCCTTGAAGCATCATCTATGAAAGTAACAAAATAAACAGCACCACCAAGTGTTTTGACCCTTAAAGGTCCACATACATCAGAATGAACAAGATCAATAATACCATAATTGCGCTTGGGTAAAGCTTTATGAAAAGAGACTCTAGTTTGTTTACCAACTAAACAATGAGTACACTTACCCAATTGCATACCTTTGGCATTTGGAAAAACTTGTCTTTTGGTGAGGATTTGAATTCCCTTCTCACTAAGATGACCAAGTCTTCTATGCCACAGCTCGGAGATTGAATCTTTGTCAACAACATTCAACTCACCTTTCAACACCTTCATTTGTGTCTTGTACAATGTGCCACACTTCTTGCCTCTTGCAATAACCATGGATCCCTTGCTTAGCTTCCATTTTCCATCACCCAAGTGATTGTTGTACCCTTCATCATCTAACACTCCTGGTGACATTAGATTCAAACGAAGATCTGGTACATGTCGCACATTTCTGAGAACCAACGTACAGCCAACACTGGTCTCAACCTTCACATCACCCATTCCTACAATTTTCGCAACACCACTGTTTCCCATTCTGACTGACCCAAAGTCACCATCCTTGTAGGAGGTAAATACATCTTCATGAGGAGTAGCATGATAAGATGCACCTGAATCAACTATCCATTCTGAATCAGAACCTGCAAAACTAACACAAACATCATTACAATCTGAGAATACAATGATATCATCATTTGTCACAGTAGCTGCAACACCATTGTCTTGGTTATCATTTCCTTTCCCATTCATTTGAATAATGACCTCTCGTATGACAGTTCCAACATTCAACTTCCTTTCTGGACTTTGATTTACCCCTTGACTTGCTACGGCAAACTTGTCTTCTATCTTTTCTTCTACCCCGATTTTCTGTCACAAGAGCTTCTGAATGAGATGAGTCTAATGATCTTCTTCTAACTTCTTCACTCAGCAAACCGCTAGTTGCAACAATCATGTTCAACTTCTTGTATGGAGCAGAATAACTGAGACAATTCCTCAATGGCTCCCAACTGTCTGGTAAAGTATTTAGCAACAAATAAGCTTGAACCTCTTCAGGAATTTTGAGGTCCATAGATGTAAGCTGATTCATGATACCCTTCATTTCATTTAAATGTTGCGCCATTGAACTCCCTTCTTTTGTAACACAACTTTCCAAGCTTTTTGAATATAAGAGCTTTTTCACAAGGAGACTGCTGATCATATATCTCCTCTAACTTGGTCCACAAAGGATATGCTAGTGTCTCACTAGCCACATGATGAAAAATGCTATCATCAATCCACTGACGAATATAACCAACTGCTTTTCGATTAGTAACCTTCCAATCTTCTGCACTTGTCGCCTCAGGCCTTACTCCCTTACTCTCTATTGGACCATAGAGATCTTTACAATATAACCAGTCTTCCATCTTCGCCTTCCATATGACAAATTTCTCACCGGTCAAATTGACCATTCTATTACTAGTGCTAGCTTCCGCCATTGCACAGGACTAGCTCAACCCAAAATCTTTGATACCACTTGTTGGGGGAGGCTTACGAAATCCGAGCCGCTATGCGCAATACGAAACCTACACGAGCAATGAAACACAATGCGGAAATACACAACTACGCAATATAGAAGCAATCACACAACACCGGAAATTACGTGGAAAAACCCCTCCAAGGTGAAGGGTAAAAAACCACGGGCAAATCTTCCACTATAATCAATAATGGGTTACACACAATTCTCCCAAATTTGGGGATAACAACAACCTCAAGGTGCCTATAGCACTTGGATATCAATTTGCCTAATTACACTCACCCCTAAGGATGGATCAACAATACATTCATATATAATATGAGATTCACTATCAATTTAAGAACAAGAAGTGATTTGAGATACTTACTACTAGGGTTTGACAAACCCTAGATTTTTCCCCCTTTGAAGAGATGTGGAAATTGATCAATCAATTCTCCACCACAACCAACCAAAAAATCCTTCAACAAGAACCCTTTCTTCTCCTCTTCAAGATGCGTCTAATCTCACCAAAAATGGTGGATTAATTCTCTCTAACTCTCTTTCTCTTCTTCCTCTCTTTCTTTCTCTTTCTTCTCTTCTCAAAGAAGAAGCTAAACCCGTGAGACTCAAAAACAAGTCTCCTGGATGTTTTTGTTAACAAAAACATTTCAAACAAAGCATGTGTTAGTCACTCCTCCTTAATTGATAAGGGGGCACCAAAGACTATTGGGTCACAAAATAAGACGTAAACCCAACACAAATAACCTATCGGCATATCAGAATATATATGTTATCATTTTTATGCCAAGTAATTTTGAACTTTTGTTATGATTGGTTTCACAGTCAAACCTACTAAAGTTTCTGCTTATTAAAGTTATTTTTCATCTCTTATATGCTATATATTCATGCGGTTTCTTTTTTTTTCAGAATATATATGTTATCATTTTTATGCCAAGTAATTTTGAACTTTTGTTATGATTGGTTTCACAGTCAAACCTACTAAAGTTTCTGCTTATTAAAGTTATTTTTCATCTCTTATATGCTATATATTCATGCGGTTTCTTTCTTTGATGGCATTACCTAGTCTTTTGGTATGCAGGCACATCTAGTTAGCATACAATTGCGAAACTAGTTAGAGAGCTTTAAATTCAAGTTTAGCAAGGTTTAATCATTAGTAGAATTTCAGGTTCTAACAAAACTTAATTCATAAATCTTATAAACTGGGTAAACTAACAGAATGGAAACACACTGCGAATAAAACGCTTACAAACTGAGTTATTTTTTTTTGCTTGGTATACAAACAGAATTATCAACAACATCTTCTGGGGATGACCAGGTGGCCAGTCATGTGGTAACTTTCTCCGCCATCTTCATGCTTATAAGGACATGCAGGGGTGAAGTCTATATCATCTGGTAAATGCATGCTCCATGCTGCATTTGGGTCCTCAGTTGAGAACTTAGTCCAAGTAGCTGTAGAATACTCGTACCTACTGTGTGTGATACGCGTGAAGTCTTTCACATCCTTGATAATGCGTGTGATATGCGTAAATTCTGTCACATCCTTGATTTTTTCCTCACCCTTCGATGTTTTTGGGAGATCTTCCGGAAGGTCGAAAGAGAAAATATCTCCATAAGACCTCACAGAGTGATCAAAGAGAGGCAAAGAGATGGGATCAACAGAGACACCAGCTACGTCCGAAGTCACAACGATACTACGTCCATCCGGACTAAGGAAAGGATGGTTCACATGTCCTGAGATATTAATTCCGCTTGTCATAACCCTTACCAACACTGTTGGATCATTCCACTTCACTAGAAACACTGCAAAGTATCCTGGGTCAAGACCTTGGTCTGATTCTGGTGCACCTTCAGGCTTGTCACGGGTTGACGAATGTACTATCCAATCTCCCTTTGGATCCCACTGGCAATGTGTATCAGTCCAGTTCCCATTTGTTAGCCTTCTGGGTTTAACTCCTTTGACCACCCCTCGTTTTGAGTCTTCCATTATGTATAGATTCTTGAATCCGTCTTCTCCTGTTGACCGGTACACCAATTTCTTCCCTGTTTAAAATTTCAACTCATTAGTTAGTAATATAATTGCCTAAGCATACAAGTATATATGGAAAACTGTGAAGTGAATTGCTACCGTCTGGACTGCTTGATGGGAAGGCGTTATTATACTGATCTGTGAGCGGATGAGACTGACGCCTATACTTCGATACGTTAGTAATTGCGATGATGTTCACAGGCTTTTTCTGGTTAAAAGAAGGTCCAGCACATACATACAATGTGTCCTCAAATTGGTTCCAAACTGGGGAGAACACTTTGTCCGCTCCTTCCTCCTAAATAGATAAATTCAATCATTTATCACATGATAAATAAATAACTGCTATATATAAGAGCGTCGTAGGATATGTTTATGTACCTCGTGAGCAATATGCAATCCGTGCTTATCAGCAACCCACACAGCCTTGAACTCATTGTCAACAAATGCAAGCTTTTTTCCATCTTTGGAAATTGTGGGGAACACCCCTGACACTCTGAATATGCCTACATCTTTCAGTGGGGACTCAAGCACCTGAAATGGTGTTTCCACAGCTTTGTCGAACTATCACAGGCAACAGAACATACAATTTCATTAGTATAAGATTCAAAAAAAAAAACAAAAAAAACTGGTATATCAGGAAGCATATTAAACCAAGTACCGAGAGTTTGTCGCTCCTGCCACGATGGTAACCAATGCGCTTCCCAGCCCTGCTGTTTATCAGAAAGGGGTTGAAATGATCGGCTTTTAATGATTTAGTTGTTTTTGTGATTTTGGTGCTTTGATTAGGTCCAACACTTCTATCAAAAATCTCAATCTGTCTAAACTGGTCCACGTCACGTGCTGTGCCTAAGCCAATCGACTCTTTACGAACTGTTACAACAGCCACTTTGTTTTCATCCATGGCTGCAGGAGTGAAACCATCTATATCCTTCGGAGTCACACGTTCGGGAATTGAAGTCAAACCGCCTCTAATGTCGACTCGGTAGACACCCCAAAATACGTCTTTGGGATATCTGAAGCCCTCGATTTTTGGATGATCAATAGGATCATCCTTACGGTGGAAGAATATGACATCGTCACTTCCCCAAGTTGGCCACCCTCCATTCTCTACAACCATCCTGCGAGTGTGAGGTGCGCCAACGTCCATGACATAAATGTTAGTCTTTAGATCTTCGATTTCACCCCCCCACTCCCCATCCTTGCCCTGGAACGACGCCATAGCTATCATTTTCTTGGACGGTGACACTGAGGGGCTTAAATCTGCAGTATCTGTTTCGGTGCACATATTTTTAATAAAGAGAAAATCAATAGCATCCTAAAAATAAAGAACAAAATCATGATATAAGTAATAGTTTTGGTAATAGAAGAAGAGTAGAAACCTCTAGGTGTAAGACGTTTAGTTTCTCCAGTCCGGAGATCGGTTTGATAAACAGCAGTCCATGGCTGCTTACGCTCTGTAGCTGGTTCCTTGGTGCTAACGTAGATGAGATGATTGTCAGTAAAACAGCCGCTATCTTCCAAGCAAACCTTATTGAAATCAGGGTTTACGCCGAAAATATCAGCTAAGCAGAAGACTTCGACTTTGGGTGGGCTCTCAAAGCGGAGAGCTATGTGAAGTAATTCAAGGTTGTTTCGCTCAGATACGAAAATAATGCCCGTAAGATGACCATTATCTACATCGGCTTCTCTGCCTTCAGTTTTCGATTTCAACTTTTCATTTTTGAGAAGTTTCTTTAGAGCATCCTTTGGAATTTCTCGGCCGTTGTAATTGTACTGATCTTTATTATCGTCAATCATGAGTAGTTCATCGTTGTTTGTGCTCGAAGGTAGTTGGAGCGGGCATGAGTATATGTCAAGTGGCACCGGTGTTCGATAGGTTGCAAAGAAAGCAATGCTACCTCTCTTATGTCCAACCATCTGCAATTTTAAAAGGCAATTTTAGAAGCACGGAAGCTTGCTCCTAATAAAAACCTTCATGATGAAAAATAAATAGTGACCGAGAGAAGAGAGTAGAGACTACCTTCTGTAAATTCTGATCGGTGGTGTCTAACTTTCAGGGTGAAATGACGCCGACGAAGATGGTTTCCTAGATAGAAGAAAAGAAAGACTTGAAACCCACTTAGTATTAATTCAACAATGCCTTCTATAAATACCGATCAATTGCGCTAACAGGAGAGGACTTGCTCGACATAGACTGTAAACTAATAATGATGCACCAGATTACATAATTAATTACTACAAATTGCATCGGATAGAACTGAAGCATCCGGGTGGACGGGTACATCAGCATTGATTAGGATCTTCCATCTGAAACTTCATAAGAATAATAATTTCCTTGACTCAACAAAGGCAGTCTATTAGTTTATTTAGCAATTGCACAGTGTGAAATTGATTTTTCGCTGCCAATCCTTACCTACCTCTTTAGTTGTTAGCTAGTTGCTATCTGCAAAACGTAATGGCCGGCTTAAATAAAATTTCCATTTTTTTTTTATCAAAAACAATTATATATCGGAAATGAAAAACTAAAGACAAAGGTCAAGTATCTCAAAATTTAAGTATGCCCTGGTACTTTCGATCTAAGTATCAAACTTCTCCCAAAGGCCAATTAGTAAAGCTATTCACAATTTCCATTGAACTCTATTATTGGGGCTATCCAAGGCTGGGTTTTTGGGGGCTATTTGGGGTCATGAAATAACAACCCATAGCACCCTTATCCATCATCTTTTATAATGTCTAATTTACCTTTAATTTGATTAGTGCTAATTAATTAACTTGATTAAGCTAAACTAATCAGTCTTAGTGAATCAATTAGACTAATCAAAACATTAATTTTTTGCAAATCAAAACCTGATTGTTTTCAGTTTTGAAGAATGGAAAATGATGATTTTGGTGAAATTATTTTGAATTTTTTGAAGCTTAATGATAAAACCCTTCATCTCAAAACTCAAGATAAGCTTATAATGAACTCCCAACATCAATTTCATTAATTCAAATCCGTCAAAAATCTGAAAAATTATGGAATTTGATGCTGTTACGGCTGGGAAATTGTGTCGACACAGCCGTAATCCATTTATTACGGCTTGGATATGATGACTTCCCAGCCGTAAACACTAACAACGGATGGGAAGTTAAGAATTTCCAGTCGTTATTCAACGAGAATCTCCTGAGTCGGTTTTACGGCTGGGAATTCTTATATTTCCCGTCCGTAATTGAATCTGTAAGATGAGAAATTTTGCATTTTCAACATGAAAATTAGTAATACTTTCATTAATTAGACCACAATAAAACCCATTACAGACTTAATAGATCGCCGTTAAAAATTTGGTTTTAATAACACCCCTTTCGATGTATTAAGAAGTCTTTGATGATGGAAAATTGAGCTTCCAAGTTGAAATCATAACCTTTCCATTTTATCCATTCCTTCTTAGCTTGAGCCGCGACTTCTCTATCAGTCTCACCTTTAAGTCGAAGTTGGTTGCACATACGACGTAAAGCCATATATTCTTCCACTTTTTTGCGTATGTTTGAAAATCGAAGATACAATTCAACCCCATCGCGGTTGTTAGTGTTACCTATTTCACTACAAAAATTCTCAAAAATATTACTCCAATACGATTGACTTGTTAAACCACCTTTCCTTCGTTCTTCTCCTCTCTTTGGATAACATAGTACAAATTTTTTGCAAAGAGATAAGTATTCATCCAAAGTAAAGTTGGGTTTATCCTTTGAGTACATTGCATTGAGTTTGTAGGAGTTTTAGTGGAGATTATTAGTGTAGAAGGTGTGAATTTGATTTGGAGTGGGTGGTTATATGGAGATGGGAGTTATTTCAAGTTTAAATAAGAGGTTGAACAGCTAGAACCTTCTATAGATCAGTCTTCAAACGGATCTATTTTTCAAAATTCAAAAAAATAGCCGATATGTTGTGGTATTCATAATTATAGGAATTTTCGGCTTGGAAACAACACGAGAGACCCAGCCATTATTATGTATAAAATGGCTGGATTTGTGGTGTGTCATATTTAAGTCTCGGTGGTTCAAGCCGTAAAACTTAAGTGTTATATTTTTGTCAGTTTTACGGCCCGGATATATATGAATTTCCAAGCCGTAAACCAGAGATCCATTTTTTTGTCAGTTTTACGGTTAGGAAAGCCAACCGCAAATAAAATAACGGCTTGAAAACTTTAAGGACCCTCAAAAACGTCAACGCTATTGGACCGGTCAAGTGACGATTTAGCCGATAATAACTCGATTAGTTTAACACGAGCGATAATTAATAGGAATTGATCTAACAATGATTTAGATACGAAATTAGTATCGTTAGATAGATCTCGAAGAGTTACGTGGAATAGACTACTCAAACGTGTCATTCGGATATCGGACGAAGAAGATATCATCAGAATTATTTGAAGGGAAACGGTAACCGCTTGGCTGCCCTTATTAATTTTTCGGGTGCCTTTAGAAATTCTTGTCGGCCTTATCAACCCAAAGAGAGAGGATAAACTCTCATTTATTTTCTTCTTTATCTTTCTTCTTCCTCTTCCTTCTTTTCTTTTCTCTTCTGCTTCTCTTCTGTTCTTCTTCACCAAGTTTATGTGAGAGTTTGAGTAAGATTTGATTGAGGGAGACGAACTGGTAGTACTGATAGATGATTGAGAAGATGGTGTGGTCGTTAATTTTGAAGCAGAACAACTGGGGTTTGAATCAAAGTGTCGGAATTAGGGTTTGTAGTTTCGATTGATGTTCGATTGTTAATGAAGAATCATGGGTAGAGGATTAATTGAAGTTCTGAAGTTATTTTAAAGAAGAATCAATAAATTAGGTTTTCTCAAGATGAAATGGAGGTTCGATTTAGTGATGTTTAAGAAGGATTGAAGTTTGGGTTTTTGTTGATTGAGAAACTGGTGGAGTTAATTAGATGTTGGAGCTTTAATTTCAGTTTAATTGTGAATTTGAGAATTAGGGTTCTTGAGTATAGACCTCAGATAAAGAAGATGTAATTGAAGGATGAATTTGGAAGTCTAGAAGATAGATTAGAGATGGGTTTCCATGTTGTAATGAATGACAGTGAAGTTAAGGTGTTGGAATTGGTTGGAAGATCAGTGGAAGGTGTGTGTTGATTTCTGCAGGACATGTGTGATGTTTTGAATGCATCTGAAGCTGTTAGTGGAGACTAGATGGTTGAGTTAATTATTCTTCACTGTAATTAAAGTTATTTGGTTTATATTGAAGTTGTATGAGATGATGTTGCTGAGTTCATGTGATTGATTATGAAGTCAATGTAATGAACATGACAAGGGAGTTGGTGTTAGAGTATAGTTTATAGATGGAAAGAGTGATTGACTGGAGATAAGGCTGGTGGAAGATAAATATGAATCAGGTTAAGGTTGAACAGTTGTATAGGATTATGATTTGTGTCTAAGACATGAGATGAATTAGCTAGAGATGGTGGTGTTGTTGATGAAGATGAAGTGAAATAAGATGTAGCTGGAATTGATTTATTGTTGGTGGTTTAAGATGATGGTTGTTTGTATGTTGAGATGGAAAGTATTGTGAATGAAGTGAGTTTGAATGAATGTGATTACAATGAAGATATGATTGTATTACAGTAGTGGTGCTGGTGTTACGTCTCATAATATTGGCAGTGAGATGTTGAAGTTCAAGGGATGTGAATGAAGTGGTGTTTCAGATGTATTGGTTTGGTTAATTAGTATGAATATGATGGGTTAAGTAATGCAGAGTCTTGTTATAAGGAAGATTGATACAGGGGAGGTTACAGGTGGTGGTTAGTGAGGTGAATGATATGTTCTGCCTAAGTTATTGATGAAGTACTGGTTTCCTAAGACGTATGAGCTAAACTTAGTGGTAGAACTGTAATGGGTGATTCAGGCTTGAGATGTGTAGTAACTAAGGTGAATGTAGGGAATAACTAATCACTCCATTGGAGGCTTGCTACTGCTTTTGCAGGTAGGCATAGTTTGTAATTGTATTTGAGAAGTTCTTTTAAATGATTGAATTGATGTTTTTCTAGTTTGAAGTTGAACTTGAGTTAGAGGAGTTAGAGTGTTGGTGTTGCATAATGTTTATGCATTATCTACTCCTTGGCCTGAGCAATGGCTTTGGCATGTACAAGTGTTTTGGCCTTGTGCCATTCATCCTAGTCAGGTATCTGACTCTAGCTGACTTAGTCCATCTAACTGAGTCGAATCAGTTTGACTCATTGAGTCATAAGACCTGAGTCAACGACCAGTTGACTCGTTTGACCTTGAATCCTTTGACTTTGACTTTGACCTGACTTTGGACGTGGACTGTTAGTTGACTCCCCTGACCAAACGTTGACCGTTACTTGACCAGTTAGACCAGGCCTTAGATCAATGGGATAGAGTAGAGGATTTGGGCTTAGGACTTCTTTAGTTTATTAGAAGTTTTGGACCATTTATGGTCTCAAATACCCTTTGACTTCTTCTACAAAGTTCTAGATTTTCCTAAGACTTAGCTTTGGATTATATAATCAATCTAATTGGATTAGTAAATTCCTAGTTATAATAAAGATAGAGAATAAGATACCATAATGGACTTAGAACCATTAGATAGAATTGTATGATTCTTGTGTGAGCCTTTTGGCTAGATTCTTAGACTTCTTGTGTGTTTAACAGTTAGTCTGTCTTAACAATGGTCGATTCCAGAGGATGAACCAGTGGATCGTGGATCTCGAGGTAGGCGTGGCTTGTCATCAAAAGAGGTGGGAATACAGTTAACTCTGTAGTAATTATTATTGTTGTTTTTACAAAACTTTATGCTTATCAAACTCATGCACTGTTTATTTGCATACTCCATGCTTTGTTTGTATTTATGATTGTCTTTGGGAAATGAGAATTTCCAACTATGGTATATCGGATACGCTCCTTCATATTTTACTTTTGTGCTTTAATCGGTATGGAATTGGCATCAATATTACGGGTGTGTACCTTCACCCACAGACTATCTAGTTGGTACGTAATGTCCATCAGTATTACGGTGTGTAAATGTCACCACAGAAATTATAAGGTGTGTAAATGTCACCGCAGAAACTAAAGGAGGAGTTTAGGTCCATATACATGATTGTTTATTTCAGTGGTTTGGTTGTCTTCTAATGTTTGGGAAAACATGTAATGTTTTCCAAATCTGCATATGATTACTTAGAAGTTAAATGTTAATTATTCCCCATTTTCAGTTTCAGTGACAGATCAGAGTTGCGCAGCGAAAGTTCCGAGAAGTTAACTTCGTTAGTTGATTATATTTTGATATGTTGATTGTGTTGTATATTCTTTTTTAAACCAAATGATTATTTTATATATATCATTGGAGAGGAGTTCTTGTATATATATTTTTGAGCGGGGTTAGATTTGAGTTAAATTTTTGTAATAGATTTCTTAATTGAAAGTTCAAGTGTTTAATTTGGATTCGTTAGTGCCTCTTTATTTAGTTAAATTCTTGGATTAGTCAACTGCTAGCTTAGGGGGCGCTACAAAGTTGGTATCAAAGATCACTATTAGATCTTATATGGGAAAAGATAGAAGTAGCCAGTGCCAGTAAGTGAACTAGATTAGCTTAGAACTAGGTTGGTTTGTGAGATATATCTTAATCTCTAAAATCTATCAATAATTAAAAGATTTATCTGATCGATTGATTTTTTTGTTGATTGTTTGTTTATGTATTGAAGTAAAAAATTGTAGGGTACACCAATGACTTTAGGATTTGATAATGATTAATCTAAAAAGTATGAACAACTACATAATCCAATAGAAAAATTGTGAGATTAACACAATTGATAATCTTGAAAGTTACATAAAATTTATTGAATACCTTGAATTATACATAGAAATCAACAACTTATAATCACATAAACGTTAATAATATATTTGGAACTTAATAATAATTGAAAGAGCGGTGCATAATAGTTCAACCATCAATGTTAATAATAAAAATATTATAATAGTAATCATAAATTATAATAAGAGTGATAATTATAATAAGGTAATGTTAGCATACACCAATTGGTATTATATTAAACGTAACTAAACTAAAATTTAATTAAAGAAATATGACGATAAAATTGATAATTATGATTAAATAAATATGGAAAATTAATTACGCTTATCTACAATTAAGTTTTGTAAATTGAACTAAATTACAAATTATCTTTAATCTAACAAATGATCCAGTAAATCTTTAACAGGGAACAAATCTACATGAAGTAGTAAGAATAATATTCAGATGTTTAGTATGATATTAGAATTCAAATAAAATAAATCCGTTTATTAATATATATGATACTTCACATTATTAAAAAAATCTAAAGACTATGAGGATATGTTATAAATTTTGTGTAGACTCAAAATTAAATTATATTAAATTACCAGCGTCAATATTCAACAAGATATAAAATACGAATTCAATATGAATAAATAAATTCAGATAGCTAAATTACTTAAAATGCTGTGAACTATTTACTTATTTTTACAAAGTAAAATTTTAAGTTACGCCAGTTACGATAAAATTTTAAAAACTAATTAATCTTAATAAATTAATAATTAGTTTATCTAGCACTGGAGAATAGTGAAGGTTGTGTTTTCTCTGTTCGTATGAAGGCATTGTTGGGATTGGCCAACCTTGATAGGGTAACTGCATCCAGAGATGAATGATCATAGAAGTATAATTTCAATCTTTAAAGAACCGATAGTTTCAATCTTACTTAGACCGATTTGTAGGATCCTTCTTTGAAGTTAGAGACAGATATGTTAAAATAGAAATTAGCGTAAGAAACTTAGACTTCTGTATTTGAATGAATTTAAAATCATCATAGTTAACCTAGAGTTACAAATTTTAGTTGTAGAAGCCATATAGGTTTGTGATTTATTTTCTTGTTGTTTGCGCTTAAACAAGAGATAAGATTATTCTTAAGGTGGGGAGTTTGAAGATCAGAAGGGTGATTCGATTTTCGAGGACGAAAATCATACAAGGTGGGTAGAATGTAAGGACCCTCAAACACGTCAACGCTATTGGACCGGTCAAGTGACGATTTAGCCGATAATAACTTGATTAGTTTAACACGAGCGATAATTAATAGGAATTGATCTAACAACGATTTAGATACGGAATTAGTATCGTTAGATAGATATCGAAGAGTTACGTGGAATAGACTACTCAAACGTGTCATTCGGATATCGGAAGAATAAGATATCATCAGAGTTATTTGAAGGGAAACGGTAACCGCTTGGCTGCCCTTATTAATTTTTCGGGTGTCTTTAGAAATTCTGGTCGGCCTTATTAACCTAAAGCGAGAGGATAAACTCTCATTTATTTTCTTCTTTCTCTTTCTTCTTCCTTCTTTTATTTTCTATTCTGCTTCTTTTCTGTTCTTATTCACCGAGTTTCTGTGAGGGTTTGAGTAAGATTTGATTGAGGGAAACGAACTGGTAGTACTAATAGATGATTGATAAGATGGTGTGGTCGTTAATTTGGAAGCAGAACAACTGGGGTTTGAATCAGAGAGTCGGAATTAGGGTTTGTAGTTTCGATTGATGTTCTGAGGCTTTAGAAGATGAATTAAGGAGCTATTGTTAATGAAGAATCATGGGTAGAGGATTAATTGAAGTTCCGAAGTTATTTTAGAGAAGAATCAATGAATTAGGGTTTCTCAAGATGAACTGGAGGTTCGATTTAGTGATGTTTAAGAAGGATTGAAGTTTGGGTTTTTGTTAATTGAGAAATTGGGTGGAGTTAATTAGATGTTGGAGTATAGGTTATATATGGAAAGATAAATATGAATCAGGTGAAGGTTGAACAGTTGTAGAGGATTATGATTTGTGTCTAAGACATGAGATGAATTAGCTAGAGATGGTGGTGTTTCTGATGAAGATGAAGTGAAATGAGATGTAGATGGAATTGAGTTATTGTTGGTGGTTTAAGATGATGGTTGTTTGTATGTTGAGATGGAAATTATTGTGAATAAAGTGAGTTTGAATGAATGTGATTACAATGAATATATGATTGTATTACATTAGTGGTGCTGGTGTTACGTCTCATAATATTGGCAGTGAGATGTTGAAGTTTAAGGGATGTGAATGAAGTGGTGTTGAAGATGTATTGGTTTGGTTAATTAGTATGAATATGATGGGTTAAGTAATGCAGAGTCTTGTTATAAGGAAGATTGATACAGGGGAGGTTACAGGTGGTGGTTAGTGAGGTGAATGATATGTTCTGCCTAAGTTATTGATGAAGTATTGGTTGCCTAAGACATATGAGATAAACTTAGTGGTAGAACTGTAATGGGTGATTCAGGCTTGAGATGTGTAGTAACTAAGGTGATTGTAGGGAATAACTAATCACTCCATTGGAGGCTTTCTAATGCTTTTGCAGGTAGGCATAGTTTGTAATTGTATTTGAGAAGTTCTTTTAAATGATTGAATTGATGCTTTTCTAGTTTGAAGTTGAACTTGAGTTAGAGGAGTTAGAGTGTTGGTGTTGCATAATGTTTATGCATTAGCTACTCCTTGGCCTGAGCAATGGCTCTGTCATGTACAAGTGTTTTTTCCTTGTGCCATTCAGACTATCTAGGTGGTACATAATGGCCATCAGTATTACGGTGTGTAAATGTCACCATAGAAATTATAAGGTGTGTAAATGTCACCGCAGAAACTAAAGGAGGAGTTTAGGTCCATATACATGATTGTTTATTTCAGTGGTTTGGTTGTCTTATAATGTTTGGGAAAACATGTAATGTTTTCCAAATCAGCATATGATTACTTAGAAGTTAAATGTTAATTAATCCCCATTTTCATTTTCAGTGACAGATCAGAGTTGCGCAACGAAAGTTCCGAGAAGTTAACTTCGTTAGTTGATTATATTCTGATATGTTGATTTTGTTGTATATTATTTTGTAAACCAAATGATTATTTTATATATATCATTGGAGAGGAGTTCTTGTATATATATTTTTGAGCGGGGTTAGCTTTGAGTTAAATTTTTGTAATAGATTTCTTAATTGAAAGATCAAGTGTTTAATTTGGATTCGTTAGTGCCTCTTTATTTAGTTAAATTCTTGGATTAGTCAACTGCTAGCTTAGGGGGCGCTACAAAAACGTAGCCGTAACAAAGGTTCGGTTAAATTTTGAGTATCCAGAGAAACATACGGCCCGGATATATATGAATTTCCAATCCATAAACCAGATCTCCATTTTTTTGTCCTTTTTACGGTTAGGAAATCCAATCGCAAATAAAATAACATCTTGGAAACGTAGCCGTAACAAAGGTTCAGTTAAATTTTGAGTATCCAAAGAAACATACGGCCCAGATATATATGAATTTCCAAGCCGTAAACCAGAGCTCCATTTTTTTTTCTTCAGTTTTACGGTTAGGAAAGCCAACCACAAATCAAATAACGGCTTGTAAACGTAGCCGTAACAAAGGTTCAGTTAAATTTTGAGTATGCATAGAAACATACGGCCCGGTATTTCCTAACCGTTTTACTATAACGGCCGGGACTTTAAATCCTCAATTCTGTGAAACTAAATTTGACAAGGATTATATGCACTTTCGGATAGGTTATGTAAAGGATCAACCTAGCCGAAATAGCACAAAAATTTAGTGAATCTTGATTGATTCCTCAGTTTTCTTAGATTTGACAATTTTAAAGACTAACATTCATTAATAAATGCAAAGTTTTAAGAATTCATCCATCCAAATCCATAACCAAACCACAAAAAATTAAATAGACAAAGTGTTGGATAATAAATGTTCCATGAAATATAATGAAAAGTAAATTGTCATTCACTTTCACTTGATCCTCCTCAGAAGTGGTTCCAAAAAGTCATCCACATCGTCCCTTGCCTGAGGTTCCACAACTTCTTCTATAACTCTAGATTTTCTACCTCGACCGCTGCCACCTTGATTTGGAGCCTTTTTACCTCCACCACGTCCACCTCGAGCACTTGTTACAACACGTCTAACTTTTGCAGTTGGTCCACTACCTAGACCACCTCGAGCACTTGTTCCACCTTTTGCACATCGACCACCTCGATCACTCATTCCACCTTTTTCACCTCTACCACCTCGGCCGGCTTTTCGTTGCTTAGATTGAACTTAGTTGGGGGGGGGGGGTCCGAGTCGTCGCTAGGAGAAGGAGATCTAGCCCTTTTAGATCTCTTTGGTGCTTCAACATGATATAAACCTCCTTTCTCAGGGAGTATTATGCCTTTAACTTGATTCCGCATTAATCTGAGCTCACCTACCGTTAAATCCTGACCCAAATCAATCAAACGGCTAAGGTCTTTGGCCACCCAATTCACTCGCTCGACCTATTTTTTCATATCAAACACACGTACTCCGATGTTTCATAGATAATTAAAAAAAAAAATCATATACAAACATAATTAGTAGTATACGTACCACCATCTCCCGCCAATCATTTTCTTCACTCCTTGGTGTCTTAGAACTCTCTTTCTCTACATTCCTGTAATGTCTCTGCGCCTCCGGATCCAAATTTTCCACATAAGGATGAGCTCACTCTCTATACCATTCCATGTAATCCTCATCCGCTTGGGAAGTACCATGTTCTGCATCAAGGAGTCTTCTACTCATTTGGTTTACTTGTTCGGAACGAGCATTCCAATGGTCAATCGCCGGTGAATTTTGATTGTTCAATTTCACCTGTTTGTCCTTAAATTGGGAATTACCTACGGTCAATCTAAAACGAGTCTCTTCAGGCAAAATTGTCTGGACAATACCGATTTGGCGGAGCGTTCTACGAGGATCTAAAATAACGAACCCGGTTGCATGAAACAAAGGTCCCGTATAGGTTTCCACATCAGAAAATACCCTATCATCAAATTCCTCTTCAACATCCTCATCAAGTTTCAAATATGGATCAAAAACCACATCTTCAATTGTCAAAGCATCCAATTTTTTCCTCATGTTGACCATTTCCGTCTCTTTAGCCTTGTGTTGGGTCCCTCCAAAAGGATATCTCCCTACTGTAGGTTTATCTAGAGCCCAATCTGTATTCCGAGGAGGCCTCAAGCTTTTAAAATGGTCGTAAGCCCATGACTACGGAAAAAAAAATAAAAATTTGGTTTATAAATAAGTTATTACACACAAATAAGTATATAAAAGTAAATAAAACAAATAAAAATTTGTTATATTAAAACAAAAAGATACCTGGACAAGAGCAACACATCCTGTAATTTGTGTTTCGTTCCATCTTGAAGCTTTGCAAAGACATTCCAACACACCAGCAAGGAGGTCGGTGCCCCACGAGTACATAGGTACCTCGTTTGTTTCCTTATCCAGACTGAGAGTCTTCAACCACTGCAAGTAACATGCATTTACCTTATTGCCTGAGAAATCGGGGAAAAGGACGGTCCCAAGAGCATGCAACAAGTAAGATATAGCCGTATGTCTAGCTCTTTCTGCGACCGTCACCACAAATCCACTATCCGCCTTGGGTTTAGAATCCCCAAACTGTGCCCTCAGACGAACCAAATTAATCTTCCTTGACATATTTACTGCTTCAATTAGTACGCCCGGTGTACTACATCGTCTCTTAGATCTAGGAGGTGCTCCAGACCCAATATCAAACTCTTCTTCAGCTTCATATTTACTCCACCCAAGACAGTTCTTCGCCAAGGCACAAAGCTCATCAAAAGGCATGGAATTTTTGAAACCCTCAAACACTACCTTTCCTTACAAAGCTAGACTAGTGATTTTATTTGCGTCATCCGGAGTGATAGTCATCTCGCCGAATGGGAGGTGAAAAGTCATGGTTTCGGGCCAAAATCTTTCTCTAAAACCATAAATTGTGACAACATCATATGTCTTCTGCAAAACATCGATTCCATACCACAACCCCGAAGCTATGACCAAAACTTGCACATCTGGATGCTCATCGTCCAACGACCAAAACTTTGCTTGTTGGTGCTTTAGTTTTAGGACAGCTTGATCCGGAAACTACCAAAAAAAAAATTGGTTGTAAAAATAATAATACATAACAAAATGAATATAACATATATGTAATTTGATTTATTACCTTTGTGCCACAAACCCTAGCAGCCCATGAAGAAGTGTATCCAATCAAGACGGAACGATCTCTTGGCTCTCCCATTCCTCTTGGGAGGTAAAGGATGCAGGTCATCAATTACTTCTCTTGGCGATTTCTTAGGTTTATACTTCTTCTTTCCCTCCTCTTTTTCCTCCTCGACTATGGCTTTACCTTTATCAATAGCAGCAGCACCACTAGAAGTGCCAACTTCAGTACCTCCGGTACACCTTCATTTCCACCACCACTAGAAGTGCCAACAACTTCAGTCACAACAACTTTAGTTCCTTTAGTAACAACAACTTCAACTTCAGTTCCTCTAGTGACTCCAACTCCATCTCCACCACCTTCTCTTTCTCCAGCAGTCACAACTTCGATTGCTTTCCTTGCGTCTGCCCCCAATGGTTTTGAGTGACGAGGTTGCGGAGTCGGGTCACTAAAAGGTGTTACTTCTTGGGATCTTTTCTTCTTCTTTTCATTCCCTCTGTTCCAAGACAAACAAGGCAAGAAAACCAAAAGTATATAAGTAAAACGTCTGGGAATATTAGACAGAACCAAACCGAAATAACAAACACGGCTAGGAAAAATGGAGAGTCTAAGACGCAAAATTAAACACAGATAGGAAATTTTTTATCGACCAAGCCGACAGACACATTACGGATGGGAAATTAGTAATATACCTAGTCGAAAATAGAATTACGGATGGATAACCTATACGTTGTCATATTACGGATAGGAAAACCAAACCGACTATGTATTTCTAGTTCACAATACAACACAGGGCACTAATACGGCTAGGAAATTCCAAGACGTGATTAAAAACGTCTAGGAAACTGGATATTACGGTCAGAAAATACACATACGGTTGGGAAAACCTATATGTAACACTAAAGCTACTAAAAACAAATGAACACATGAGAACATACGGCTAGGAATATCCCATCCGTATACGAAGGGTTACGGCTAGGAATGCTCCATCTCGTACACGTCGATTTAGTTACGGCTGGGAGTTCTTATATTTCCCAACCGTGTAATTTATAAACGGCTGGGAAATCGACATTTCCCAACCGTTATACTAATTTACGACTGGAAATACAAGAACTCCCAGCCGTAAGCATTTTCAGAAACCGTTTTTTCAGACCTAAAATTTTCGAAACCAACTGATTAATCAACGAAATGCTTAAATAAAGACTGGGTTTTTGGATTCATACCTTATTGCTGTCATAACAGGAGATTCAAGCGTCTATGGAACTTCTGCATTCACTTCCTCTTGATCTTCACTTTCATCTTCAGTGGATGAAGTTGGTTTCTCTGCTTCAGTGGGAGGTTGATTCGACTGGGATTGACCTAGATTTTCCTTTGGCTTCATGGTTTTATAGAATGAGTTTAATCGACGACGAATTTTTTTGAATCGACGATTAATCGTTGAACAATGGTCAATGGAAGAAGAAAAGAAGAAGAAGGAAAGAGGAAGAAAAGAAGAGGAAGAATAAAATGGGGGGACGGTTTTTTTTTGGTTTTAATGTGTCCGTTTTTTTTTTTTTTTTTTTTTGATTAATTAGGAAGTTAATGAAAGGATATAAATGGAATAAATTAAAATTATAGAAGGTATTTTAGAAATTTTACACATATGTGATCTCCCCCTATAACATTTAGGCTCCACTTAGCAAAATAGCCCCCAAAAACAATCTCCCCTTATAGCCCCAATAATAGAGTTCTTTCTAATTCATGTTTTATTCTTTGGAACGATTCAATCGACCTAACCTATCCATTCAAAAACTTAAAAAATAATTCTGACAAGTTTCATTTCCATAATTCAAAACTATCCATTTTAATATTGAACCGACAATAATAATGCAACCACGTATGCATTCATTGCATTACATGACAGCATCAGTAGGGATCGACATACGTGTTCACAAAGACTTCCATCTCATTTATATTGTGATGGAATCAACCAAGACTTCCGCGTCTACTGTAAGCGATATAACATCGGAAAATGAATTATTTGTTCAAAAAAAATTAAAACATAGTTTAAATGGAGAAGTAAAAAAACATTTATGAGTGAAATGGACAAATAAAAAAAAGTAAGGATGAAACTGGATTTATCCTGACTTAAACTCAAAAAATAGCAAGGATGAAACTGGATGCATCCTGTGTAAAATAAAAATAAGAAAAAGTATTTGAAAAGGGCAGGATGAAACTGGTTACATCCTTCCTATTTTTCAATTTTTGTCTATTTAAACAATATCTAAATCTAACTGTATTTTTCACCCAAATTTTTTTGATTTTGGTCTTTATCAAATTTGTGATATAACATGTAGCGACATAAGTATTCACGAAAGAAAAACCAACTGAACTCAACACACGTAGGGCTGGCAATGGATAACCGATATCCGGGATCCGTTTCCGATTATTCGAAATCCTATAGGATTTTATCCGTTATATCGGATATCGGATATCCGGATCCGATAAATTATCGGATATTTTCTCTTAACCTATCGGAATCGGATTGGGCTCTATCCGATTGGTTAATATCCGATATCCGATAAGGTAGGGGCGTACTAGTAATTTCAATACTACCAATACTAGTCGAGGTCGAGTAGCCGAGAGAAGGAAAGAACATTTCTGACCTTCCTTTACTTTTTTTCTTCTCTTCTCTGTCTTATCTCGCTCCCTCTCCTCCCTCTCGATTAATCACTCAATAGTCGGTTCTCACTTCTCCAATAACTAATCTCGGAGTATTTAATCGCTCCCCCTCTATGTTGTTAATGATTTATTCGATTTCTATGTTCAATTCTTATGAAATTAGGGTTTATGTGTTGCAATAAAAAATTAGGGGTTTGATTTTTCTATATCAGTTCGATCTAAATCTCTCCCTCTTCTAGGGTTTACACAACTTCAATTGATTCTCTAGAAGATTAGATCAGTTCTTTCTGATTCATGTTTGAATATAACCCATTGAAGTGACAGATTGAATGATTTCTTGGTCATATTGTTGTTTCTGTTCAGCTAATTACGATGGATTAAGGTGGTTTAGGTTGTTGATAGGTTCATTTGTTGTTTCTTTTGCATTCACTAGACTGGGAGTAAACTCTTTAACTCTAAACATTGTTCTTGTGTGTGGGTTTATACTTTTACTGAACATTTTGAACTTAAAAAGACAAAGACACTGTTTTTTTTCAAGCTTTTAGTATTTTTCCTAGTTATCAGATTTTAACGGATAAAAATCCGATATCCGATAGCTTAACCTTAACCTTATCGAATTGTATTTTCTAATATCCGTCGGATGTTATCGGATATCGGATATCCGATAACTCTTAACCTTAACCTTACCGGAAATGCTAATATCCGCCGGATATTTATCCGTTGCCAGCCCTAAACACACGTATTCACACTAAAGTAGAGCTGGGGTCTTGACTTGAGTTTACTAGCTAATCAATGCCGACTTTTTTGACCCGGTTAAAATGACTATTCATAAAACTATACTATATATTTGCCATTTACAGACAGTGTTAAGATATTTTGAATAAGTTAACGTCTGCATAAATGAACAGCTGCAAATCCATCAAAAACTAAAGGTCAGACCTCAACAAAACATTGTATGATATGCTCTAAAATAGTCTAATAACTACACCAATACCTAATACGGAAAACTATGGCCGGGCATGTAAAGGTGCCAGTACTTTAAAAAGTTGGTTTTTCTATCAGTAATATCCTGTTAGAGAATAGGAAATTTTAGCTTGTTTCTTATAGAAATACAGTTTTTCTGTATATAATTTTTGCTTATTTTGTAAATATCTTGTAAGCCAAGCTAAGGCCATATTCCCTGTACAAGCATTTTGTGTAACCTATGCATATATATAAACAAAATATATTTTTTGGTTTTCTCACTTTGAGAAACCTATCAAAACTTAAAGTCTATCTTGGTATCAGACAGGTGGATTCCTACACGACCTGTTTAGGGTTTTATTTTACCGCCTTATCAATTTTCTTCTTTTTTATTTCTTATGACATGGATACTACATCTTCTTCAATTTATTCAACTACTTCGTCTATGTCTACCTTCTCTGCTACATCTTCTGTCTCTGTAAATCAGGCACCCTATGAACGTCTACATGGTGCTATTTCAGAAAAGTTAACAGGTCATATCTAGTTGTTATGGAAAGCTCAGTTTACACCTTATTTACAAGGCTATGATTTGGAAAAATATGTTGATGCTTCTCTTGAAACTCCCTCAGTTCTTCTCAACGGAATCCCTAATCGTTATTTTTATCTTGGAGGCATACCGATAAACTTCTTTTGGGTTAGATTATGTCTTCACTTACTGCTCTAGTGTTAGCCAAGGTTAAAGCATGTACATCTTCTTTTGCTATATGGACCAAACTTGAGTCCATGTTTGCTTCTAAACTGACGCTCATCTCATTCACCTTAAAGAGTCTCTTTCATCAATCAAGAAAGGAAACTCAACTATGTCTGATTACATTCAATCAGTTAAGAATATTGTGGACTCTCTTGCTGCAAATGGTGTTGAAGTTTGTGATAAAGAGTTCCATCACTATGTTGTAAAGGGTCTTCATTCATCATATGAATCAATTGTTAGATATTTAATCACTACCATGGGTGTTATTACTACTGATGATTTTGAATCCATGTTATTGTCTTATGATCTTCGTGTCACTGCGCAGAATCAGGTTGCTCTTTCTCAACCACTTGCTAATATTGCCTCTGTTACTAGCCCTGTAAATCATCCTGCAGATGTTCCTCTTACAAGAGACGGTAAACCATCTGTTGTTTGTCAGATATGCATTAAACCCTTTCACAATGCTAGGGATTATCGCAAAATGTTAGATATTGTGACATATCCTCCTCGTGAGAAACGTCCACCATATAAGAGTAATTCTACTAAAGGAAGAAGACCTTCTTCCAATGCTCATGCTCCATATACTTCTTCTCACAACAATGTTTATGCATATGACTGGCTTCCTGATAGTGGTGCGACAAATCACATGACTAATGATCTCAACAATATATAATCTCATCACGAATACAATGGACCTGATCATATTCGAACTGCCGGAGGTTCATCCTTGACGATTTCTAATACTGGTGATGGTATTCTTTCCACTCCTGCTCGTAAGTTTTTTCTTCCCAATGTTCTTCATGTTCCACATCTTTCTAAAAATTTATTATCAATTTCTAATTTATGCCTTGATAATAATGTCTTTTGAATTCTATGACTCTTTTTTCTTTGTGAAGGATCGTCAAACTGGGGAGATAATACTTTGAGGAATGCTTAATAAGGAGGGTCTTTATACTCTCCTTCTCGTTTCACTTGTCTCTTCTCTTGTTGGTGAACATACTTCTTTACAAACATGGCACTCTCGTTTAGGGAATCTAATGCTAAAAACTATTAAAGCCATTTTTTCGAAGCATAGCTTACCTGTTTCTGCTTTTAAATTTTATATATGTCAATCTTATTTAGCAAATAAAAGTCATAAACTTAGTTTTGCGGCTAATTCTACAGTTTACGAACATCCTTTGGATCTTATTGTTTCAGATGTTTGGAGTCCTGCTCTACTTTTATCTAATGAAGGATTTCAGTACTATATCATTTTTGTTGATGCTTTCGGTCGGTTTACTTAGATTAACCCTATGCATACAAAATCTGATGTTATTGGTATATTTGATGTATTTTATCGCCAAGTACAAACTCTCTTTGGTCGTAAAATTAAAAAAATTAAGACCGATAATAATACGAAATTTAAGAAACTCAAGCAAATTCTGCGACAAAATGGTACCCAACATCGCCTTACTTGTCCTCATACATCTTCTCAAAACGTTCTTGCTGAAAGACGACATCGTCGCATATTTGAAACCGTCTTAGAACTCATGTCCATGGCTTCTGTTTTGCTTAGTTTTTGATATGATTCTTTTTCCACAACCACTTTTCTAATGAATCGTGTTCCCTAAGTTCCCACGGGTGTTAAATATCCGTATGAACTGATGTTTCATAAAGTCCCATATTTTATGTCACTTCAGACTTTTGGGTGCTTATGTTTTCCTCACCTCCGAGATTATCGATCTAATAAACTTGAATCGCGGTCCTCTTCATGTGTTTTTCTTGGATATTGTGCTACTCGTAAGGATTATTATAAGTGTTTACATATTCCTTCCGGTCTAATTTATTGGTCGTGTCATGTTGTCTTCGATGAATTATCTTTTTCTTTCGTAGATTCACCCGCCTCAGGACTACCATTTGCCCTACATCCATCACAGGTAAATCCTTCTTTACCTCATATTTATGCTGCTTCTTTGGTCCCTCCTTCTAGTATCTCCAGCTCTTCTTTCCGTATTAGTGGTCCTAACGTTGCTTCTCAGTTTGTTTCTACTGTTAGCCTTCCAGAATTGGTTAACTCTCCTTCTGTTCCTATAACAAATAGCATCCCAGCAGCTGTTACTTCTCTTGACAATGACACCTCTAAGGTTTCTCTTTTGGGAAGTTCGTTTCCAACTTTCCCTAGAATATGTTACTGTTTATGGGTAAAAATCGTTTATGCCGATTTCGATAAATTCAGTAGGTGAGTGAGAAACTGGTTTAAACCCTAAACAAATGTGCTGCACGTTGAGAAATTTTTAGGTTCGAGAGATCAATCTGTACAAGTCCGGCCTAAACCAAGAAATGGCCGTTCCAGACTTGCTTCGGTCACAAAGTGGAGTAGAAGGGTTGATTTGGGGAGGATAGCGAAGAAAGGTGATGAGACCAGAGAGTTCTGGTTGGGTAGTGTCTCGACTTGTATCAGAAAAAGTAGAAGCTTAATTAGGAAGCTTGCAAGAGATGGAAGCCTTTTGGGTGAGCTTACAAAAGTTTCTTTCTGATAGTGTTGTATTTTTCTCCTGACCAAGACTTGTTGTCTGGTTGAAATAGGTGAGACCGATTTATAAAAGTTGAGATTGAAACATACCCTAGACTCATTACGGAATGAAATAAAGGGTAGTTAAATGGGAGGAGGTGGTAACCGACGTGTTTAAGAGTGAAAACGTTTTTCACTTTTATCTCCCCATTTAATTGACCGCTTTTATTCCTTTTCACGCTTTATTAAAACGAGCGTAGTGTACGCTGCATGTTGTGACCGCCAAACCAAAACCCTAAGAAAGCATCCCCCAGTTTGTGATGATGTCTTGAGATTTGGTTACACCTTGAGTACAAGTGGCGCTTCTAGGGGCGCGTGTGGCATGTTCCAATGGCATGTGAAGAATGCCTTTGTTGCGGGTTTCACCTCGAGCGCAAGTGGAAGTGCCAGAGCTGCTAGTGGCGTGTGTGGAATTCCTTGGTGGTAGGTTGTACGTTGAGTGCAAGTGGCAGTGCCAGAGCTGCTAGTGGCGTGTGTGTCATGTGCCAATGGCATGTGTGGAATGCCTTGGTGGTAGGTTGCACGATTTGCAAGTTAGGATACCAGCGTGGGATTTGGCATGTGCTAATGGCATGCGTGGACAACTTTTATCATGGCCTGTAATAAAATCTACCAGCGATGCGTGTTGGCATGTGCCAATGGCATGCTTGGCCATTAGGACCACGACTTGATAAGAAAATCTACCAGCGAGCGTGTTGGCATGTGCCAATGGCATGCTCGGCCATTAGGGCCACGGTTTGGTAAGAAAAGATACCAGCGAGCGTGTTGGCATGTGCCAATGGCATGCTCGGCCATTATGGCCACGACCTGGTAAGAAAATCTACCAGCGATGCGTGTTGGCATGTGACAATGGCTTGCTTGGCCATTAGGGCCACGGCTTGGTAAGAAAAGCTACCAGCGATGCGTGTTGGCATGTGCCAATAGCATGCTCGGCCATTAGGGCCACGTCTTGGTAAGAAAAGCTACCAGCGAGCGTGTTGGCATGTGATAATGGCATGCTGATGTGTTTTTAATGTTGTTGTAGAAAGTGGTAGTAAAGTTCTTTCAAAGACTTATATAGATTGATTTTAGACTTAATATATATACAAGATTGTCACAATAATATCGATAGGTACTTGGACTTAGGATTCCACCAAAATTCACAATCAATTGGTTCATACAATGATTCATAATAATTCAAGCTCTTTTGTGGACTCTATTTCTTTGCCAAAAGTAGATTTTATAAAGCATTAGATGTAAATCATAAGCATAGTGCATCAAGAGTTCTTAGACTAAGCATACACTATCATACAAAATCACAAATAATCAATGAAAATCATAAATCGATTAAAAATCAATGCAAAAATTCATAAAAAATCAATTATAATTACCAAACAATTGTGAACGTGGCTTCCTCCGTCATCCCAGTGTTGGGGTTTAGCTCCTCAGATTAACCATGGTCTCAAAATATGTGTTTGTTGCTCAAAATATGATTAATATGGTGCAAAGGTTTAAAACAGCGTGTTTGTAACAGTTATAACTGTTACAAGACTCGCTGTTACAGAGAAGCGTAAATAGAACTGATGCAAAGTTGATTAATTGTTGGAAAATTGTTACAAAAACTGTGACAAAGTCTATTGAATATGAAAGTATAGGTCACGGAATCTGCGACTGACTCTGATGGTCAATGTTCTTCAGCTTCTTCTTCCTTCTCTGTGATGATGAAACTAGTCTATGTGGTCTCCTAAACTCCTCTGCAACCACCCCCAAGGCTTCCATCAACTCCCTAAACTCTCGACTCCCCTTGTGCAACCTCCCACAACTCTTTTTATACCAACAGCAACCCTAAGACTCGAGTAAATCCCCCTTTTCCTCTCCCCCAAGTCTCGGCTTTTTCTTTATTTTCTACGCGTCTCTGCCCTGAATTGTTTCCTACTCTTTCCAATATTAGATAGAGTTAAATATAGAAGAGATTATCTCCTCCCAAACCTTCACGCAACTTCCAAGTATAATCCACAAAATCCCGAGGAACTCTCTTCCCATGTGTCCGTGTGAACTACGGTTTACTATCCCCTTCTTTTACATAGATAAGATCGTTACGACCCCTGGTTTTCCGAAACAGGTTCATTCCCATCCAAACTGCATGAAATCTCCGAGTAAATCTCTAGTAAACTGAACCAACAGCCCGAAATGTTCTCACTGCTCTGTTTTCACGAGAACCCATGATAATCTTCTGTTCTTTCGATTCTAAAACACCTAACAAGCCTGACTCATCCAAACATGCCTTAATCAACCTAAATAACCGAGAAAACTCGGATCAAATCTCTTCAAACTCAATACAGGTCTTCGCAGGTGCATGAATTTTGAACTCGAGGTTTCCCTCCAAATTATGTTCTCGAAAAAATGAAGAAGAAAAAGGAAGCCCCATATCCAGCAGCCTGTGTGCCCTTAACAGATGCTCTAGGGGTGCCATGAAATCATAAGTATGGGTGTATTTAACCATAGGGTGCCCCTTAGTAATTGGGTTACCCCTAATCTAAAATGAGAGTCCGAATAGTAATTTTCTCCCACGAGCGCAAAAACCACTTTTCGAGCCAAATTCGCTGCAAAAGCTTATTTCTCTAAAAACACCTACAAAGACATAAAATAACCAAATAAGTACAAAATCGAGCACTAACAAAATACATAATTGAGATCAAAATAGACACATAAATGCGTCTATCACATGCTCGGCCATTAGGGCCACAACTTGGTAAGAAAAGCTACCAGCGATGCGTGTTGGCATGTGCCAATGGCATGCTTGGCCATTAGGGCCACGACTTGGTAAGGAAAGCTACCAGCGATGCATGTTGGCATGTGCCAATGGCATGCGTAACCAATTTGGCCTAGGTTGCATGGTTTGCAAGCCTAGGCGCGGGCGCTACTTTGTCATGGCGTGGCTAGGGCCAAGGTAAGGGTGTTTGGCTTGGTGTGGCGTGACCAGCGTAGCTAGTTCCAAGGCAGAGTGTGTTTGGCATGGCGCGGATAGCTTAAACTAGGTGTGGCTGACATGATTTTCCATTGGCACGGAGGTGCGGCTAGCATGGTTGGCATGCTTTAGCGCGTTTGGTGTGACTAGCAAATCTAGGGCCAAGGCAGAGTGCGTTTGGCATGACGCTGCTAGCTTGGGATGGCATGATTTGCCATTGGCACGGAGGTGCGGCTAGCATGGTTTGCATGCTTTTGCGCATTTGGTGTGACTAGCATAGCTAGGGCCAATGCAGAGTGCGTTTGGCATGGCGCGGCTAGCTTGGGCTAGGTGTGGCTGGCATGATTTGCCATTGGCACATAGGTGCGGCTAGCTTAGGCTAGGTGTGGCTGGCATGATATTCCATTGGCACGGAGGGGAATTAGGGTTTTGTTCGTTGTAACCATAATTTTAAAAAACACCCCCTATTAATTACTGACTACATGCATTAAATATCCTTATAAATGTGTCACCGTTGACATTTGGTTATTTGGGGTTTTACAATTTTACCCTTTGTTTAAAAACCACCATCAACAGTTACCTGCACTTGATTTTCACCAGTCTCCGGTGATTGTTTCTGCTGACCAGACTGCTACTACCACCTGCGCTACACATTTATCTGCACTAGATTATTCACGGTCTCCTGTGCTTACTTCAGCAGACCACTCTGCCACTGCCACCTGCACTGGAACGTCACCTGTTTTGAAATGTCAACGGTATCTTTTGATTAATTCTGCAGACCATTCTGCTATTTCCACCGAACCAGCTGTTGTTGTCCAACGAATTTTTTCACCTGCAGTTCACGACCTTCCAGCAATCCATCCCGGAGTTGCTGATACTCCATCAGCGCAACTGCCACATGTTAATTATTTTTTAACTCAACTGTCAGGTCCTTCTGTTACCACAAATCCATCACTAGACCAGGTTGTTCAAGCTTCTCAACCACCAACTCGTAATGCACATTATATGGTTACAAGAGGAACGGATGGTATTTTTAAACCGAAAGCTCTTTTAGCTTCGAAGTATGCAATTGTTACTGATGCTTTCTTTGAGCCAACTTGTTATTCGCAGGCGAAAGAAGATCCAAAATGGCAAAATTCTATATACGATCAATATAATGCTCTTATTCAAAATGGCACTTGGTCTTATGTTCCTCGTACTCCAAATATGAATTTTATAGGGTGTAAATGGGTGTTTCGTGTCAAACGCATTTCTGATGGAACCATTGAGAGTAGCAAATCTCGTTTAGTGGCTCAAGGATTTCATCAACGTGAAGGACAAGACTATGGAGAAACCTTTAGTCCGGTTATAAAGCCTTGTACAATTTGTGTTATTCTTACTTTGGCACTTATATTGGCTTGTCCTATTCGCCAACTTGACATACAAAATGATTTTATCAATGGTCTTCTTACATAGGAAGTATATATGAAGCAACCTCCTAGATATACTGATCCAAATTACCCTGATCATGTTTGTCGACTACATAAATCCTTGTATGGACTCAAGCAAGCACCAAAGGTGTGGTATACTCGTCTTAGAGTGTTCCTTCAACAACTTGGCTTCACTATTTATCGGGCATATTCTTCCCTGTTTATTCGTCTTTCACCTACTGATGTCACTTATCTTCTTGTGTATGTTGAAGATATTATCTTAACAGGCTCTTCTTCTTCTTTTTTGCAAACTCTTATTGATACACTTCACAAGGAATTTGCAGTCAAGGGGAAAAGCTTGTAAGTACTCCTTTTACAACTTCAACTGAGATAAATCCGCAAGGTGGAGTTCCTTTAAAAAATCCTACTGAATATCAAAGTCTTTTTGGAGGTCTTCAACATTTGTTAATCACCCGGCCTGAGCTTTCTTTTTCGTCAATAAAGTTTGTCAATTCATGTAACATCCTACTGACAAGCATCTTCTTCTTGTCAAAAGAATCCTTCGGTATTTACTAGGTAATTCTACTTATGGTCTTACTCTTCGTCCTTCGTCTAATTTGAAACTTAGTTTTCAAGCCTACACGGATAATGACTGGGCTGGTGATCAAACTTATAGACGTTCCGCTAGTGGTTATTGTGTTTACTTGGGACCCAATATTATTTCATGGAGTGCTAGAAACCATAAAATTATCTCTAAATCAAGTACAGAAGCTGAATATCGTGGTTTTTCCATTGCAACTGCTGATCTCATGTGGATTGAATATTTACTCAAAGAACTTTAAGTTACAGTATGCACTCCTCCTGTCTTATGGTGTGATAATCTTGGTGCTACATATCTTACTATGAATCCAATCTTTCATGGTCGTACTAAACATATTGAAATTGATTATCACTTTGTTCGTGAAAGGGTTCAACGTGGTCAGTTGCATGTTTGTTTTGTATTTTCTAAAGATCAGGTTACGGATGTCTTCACTAAACGTCTTTCTCGTGATCGATTCTCTTTTCTACGCTTTAAGCTTACTGTTTCTGATCACCCACTTAGATCGAGGGAGGGTATTAGATAATAGGAAATTTTAGCTTGTTTCCTATAGAAATACGGTTTTTCTGTGTATAACTTTTGCTTATTTTTTTTGTATACGGTTTTTATGTCTTATTTTTTTTATACGGGTTCCCCCATCACCTACTCTCATAAATCGGCTGAGGTCTAGAAAAAATTTCAAACCCTAGGAAAGAGAAAAGTAGAACTTGGAAAAAAAAATTCACAAATGCTTAATTATTTGTCTTGAGTGGGATAAAAATCATTACATGGCTTGGCTATCTGATCCAACGCTAAAAGTTGCAGAAACTTGGTAACATACAGTAGATTCGAAAAATCGACGAGTACTTCGAAAACTTCGCCGGCAATGAAAGTAAAATCAACAAGGAAACTTATTAACGATGAATAAATCCAGAAGTCATAATTCACTAAGGCAGCTTTTCCATATCGCGGTGGATGTAATTGAGTGCCTGTCGTGTTCCTGTCTTCGATTTTACTTAAAAGTTTTTGAGGCTATGTTTTATGATTTACAATGAGCAAGATAAAAAGGAAAAGAAGAAAAAAATTGAAATAAACATACAAACTTGATGCTGATATTTTTACATTCTTTATTAAAATCTTGATTGTGCTTCTGAGTCAAATTAAGAGAAGGAAACCAAGCATCGAATGGACTTGCGAACAATGCGGCAGATGGAAACGAAGTTAATAACTTAACCACTGTTATTTGGGATAACACAGTCCCTAATTTATTAAATTTCATTACATTATGTGATACGTTAGGAATGACGTATCCCCGTTTTTTTCTTTCCAATCATTAATGCTTCAAAAAAAAAAAGTTATGTGAGGACAATTACTTATTCAAAAAGGATTCAGGCCTTTGTATTTGCTGCAACAACTTCCGTGTTGAGTTGGACTCTTGGGGTGGGATTTCGCCTCCGTATCAACTTCTCTAGTTCGGTTCTAAACTTGGAATCAGTCTATTTATAATCTCTTTTTTTTTCCTTCATGTTTTAGCTATCTCTTGTAGCTTTTGTGCATCCTCCTAAAAAAAAGGGTTTCCCTATTTCCAATCCCCACATTTCCTATTTTCAATCCCTTAAAATCCAATCCTTAGGTAAAATCACCCTACAGCTTAAAAAAAAAAAACCCTAGGTAACGTTTCCATCTCCACCTCCACCTCCACCATCCACAATTACCTCTTCTACTTTATCTCCATAATGCATCACCAGTTCTTCGTAAATTAACAAAGAAAAAAAAAGTACTGATTGAAATATGCATAACTGTTGGGGGATAACAATAAGCATGTCAAGTAGATGAACCAAAATTATGAGCCAAAGGAAAATTCTTCCTTTCATGATTCCCAACGATTGAAATTAAAGATTCTTTGTAATAGAACTTTACTACCTGTTGTCTGGTAATACAAACGACTGAAGAAGAAAAAAATTATCCACGGATCATCGTCATCATAGTTTTTTTAAAGAGATCAAAGAAGAAGAAAAAAATAAAAATAGTAATAATCATAGAGAGTCAATTTGACTTTGATGGTACATAGGAGAAACCAAAATAGAAAAGTAAAATTGATTTTAGAAATGATGAAGGGAACCAAAATAAAATAAAAAATACCTATGTTATGTGAGGCGCCAGATGATGCGGATGCGGAAGTCATGCGCCTCACTAGTTGTCCAGTAAATGCGCCTTTGACCTTAATTTAGTGCTAGAACAGGTGTTTAAAAATTCTCAACATCTCTCACTAGAAGCGTAAAATTAAATTTAACAGGGGTTTACTCAATAAATATATTTGTAGAGATTTAAATAGAGTCATGAAAATTAATAATTTTGTGAGAATTATACAAAATTGAGCAAAATTTTGCGGAGTTATGCAGAGTTGTCTAATGTCTTGCAGACATTTTAGAGTCCTGAAGAGTTGTAAAAGAAATTTTATATGGAAATATGCATGATAGACATAAATACAAAATTTATTGTAGCTTATTTATTAGAGTAACTTCAACTAAATTAAAATAAATTATTATTATTTTATTTTATATTATATAACTTTTTTTTTGTTCAATAAAATACAATAAAGTGTGACAATAAATTAAAATAATTATTATTGTACATTTGTACATAATAATTAAAATTAAAAAATATTAAATCATGTCATATAATTTATGCTCATCTATAATATGAGTTTTATAGATTTTGTATTTATGAAATAAAATAAAAGAGAATAAAAAATGTTTTTATAAGAAATTTGGAAATCTTCCAAAATCTTACATATTTTGCAAGACTTTTATCAAGGCAAATATATACACAAAAGTCACTCAAAGTCTTAAAAATAGGTAAGTATGCAAAGTTTTTGAATTTTCAAGTTTACAACGAGTAACACAAACTTTAGAAGATCTTTTGACAATATACAACGAGTAACATAAACTTTGAAAGAGATTTTAAAAGTATATAACCAATAACATAATACTTTATAAATCCATTAAACTCTTTGGAAATCAATAAAAATATTTATTGAGTAAACCCCTGTAAGACTTGAACACATTGTTTGAATGACATTTGGTTAACATTTGTGCGCCATTGTTTTTGTGAAACTCGATCAGCAATGAACTTGAAGTTAATATTCTTGTCACATCTTCCTCTTCTAAAGATCTACCTTCGTACCATTGGGCTAACAATACACGAGTTGCTCGACCCAGATCACTGTAAACTGATAATGATGCACCCAATTTTATTGACTAATAAGTTCAAATTCATCCCCGGGTAGATTGCGAACGTCCTGCAATGCCATGTGAGTTGATTGTTCATTACATAATTATAAATTCATTGACTCAACATGTGAGTCTATTTGTTTATAGCAAATGTCCTGCAATGCCATGTGAGTTGATTGTTTTTTCTGTCATTAATCATCTACCTATTTATTAGCTAGTTGTTATCTACAAACAACAGGTTGTAACTTGGAAGTCAATTGTGTATAGCGTAAGTCAATTGCTATATACCTATTGATTAATCATCTACCTATTTATTAGCTAGTTGCTACCTATTCATTAATGACAGAAAAAAAAAAAAAAGGTAGATGATTAATCAACAACTGACTTCCATGTGAATTGATTGTAATAGTAACTTAGAAACTACTTACACTATTACAACTACAACCTATTTTTTTCTGTCATTAATCAACTACTTACGCTATACACAATTAACAGCTAGTTACTACCTACGACGGCAATGTTATGGGGCTTTAATTTCGCAAGAAAACTTAGATCTGTCATATTGTCGCAACAAAAATACAAAAGAACAAAAGGTTAAGGCAAAGTCAATGGGTTTCTACATGAAAATATAGAGACGTCCTGGGATTTTGTCGCAATGAAAAAAGATGGCAAAATAAGACCTTTAGTTAGGAAGGCAAAATAAGACCACATGAATACAAGAAAGAATGCAATCTTACAAATTATGATTGAGAGATTATGTAGAGGTAATTGCGATTTTATCGCAAATTATTTTATTCAACAAAAGCAACATGCTCAATCATTCATCTGAATACAAATAACAGATGCAAGTATGGGAATGCATAGAATAAATTAAATGTTATTTGTTTCCACATAATAGATTTACGCATAAAAAATTAACTATATATTGATCAATCATATTGCAAGAGAGAAAGTTTTTCTAACATATGCAGGATGAAACAAAAAAGATCTCATATTAAAGATTGGAGAAATTCACAGTGATAGGTTACAAGAAAAGAAGATCAAAGAACGAATGTACAAGTTTTACAAGGGAGCAAACAAGAAAGAAAAATCTATTTCTTGCTTGATTCTTCATTGTCTCCATCAGATTCTCCACTAGAACCTTTTTCCTTATCTTCATCAGACTCTTCCTCTTCACCTTCTTCAGATTCTTCTTCATCAGCTTCACTATCAGAGATGACCAAATTAGGCACATTTACTGGAATTTTGTCTAAAAGACAAGGATATTTGGAGTGAGGAATCTTGTTGTCATCACAAATCTCCTTGATGGTGTTGTTACAGAAAGAAATTGCGTCATTCCCAAAATTCGCAATAGTGATTTTCATTTGAGTCTTCAATCTTGAACATTTCTCATTGCGAGAAGAAAGATCCTTTGCGAAACTCTCCTTTTCATTTTCAAGCTCTCCAATTCTACTGCGATATCTCTCTTCAGCTTCTGCGAAAATACATCAGTAAATCAACAATTTGATGGAAATTTATGAAAAACAAATATTTAAATAAGAAAGAACGATTAACAACCTTCTCTGTTAGAAATCATATCTCTAACCAAGGCCGTTTGCTCAGCTTGAAGACTAACATCTACACGTAAATTATTCTTGGCGTTATCTAGAACTTTCGCAGCCCAAGCAAACTCATCATCATGATTTATAAGAAGGAGGGAACGAACTTGACTTTCCCTCTCAATAAGAGTAGCATTTCCGCGAATAAGTCTATCTCTTTCAACTTGGACTTCAAGAAGAGTCTTGTGGAAATCCGCTAAAGATTGAGCACCTTGATTAGTGATACGGTCTTTATCATCAATAAGATTACTGATCTTAGTTATTAATTTATTAATTTCTTCTTTTGAGTCAACATAAAAACGTTTAAACTTATTGGCTAATCCCAAACTGGATCTATGTTCAATTTTTAAAAGATGGATTTTGGATCTAAGTTCATCTATGGAAAGAGATTTAGTTTCATCATTTAGAAAGTTGTTTAAAGAATCATTAAGGTGTTTAAGAAGGGTGTTATTATCCATAGGGTTTGGAAAAGAACGAAGGAATAGAGCTTCATCAGAGAGCCCGTAAACATCTGCGAAGATGATTAATCAAATAAGATAACACAAAGGAATAAAGGGATAAAGAGCAAAAGAAAAATTTTCTTACCATAAAGTTGGTTGTTCGCCTTTTGAAGAGTAGAAATCGTATCCTTCTGATGAGTAGAATCAGATTCCAACTGGTTATTCTTCTCGCGAAGGTTAATAGCATCAGCTTCAAGTTCTTCATTCTTCTTGCAAAGATTGATAGCTTCAATCTCCAATTCTTCATTTTCCTTACTCTTTTCGCGAAGACCAACAACTTCAGTCTCCAATTTTTCATTTTTCTTGCGAAGTTTAAGATTCTTCTTTCCAAAAGCCGCACGCCTCTTTTCCAAATCTGCGACAACAGCAAAGGAAGCTTTCCCAGCCTGCGAAATAATGCAGCGAATTTTAGGAATTAATTATGAATTAAAGACAAAAATAAAAAGAATAAAAGTATAAGAATGAAAATTTACCAGGCTATTAAGAGAATGTAAGAAACTTGCAGATATAGAACTTGAAACCCCGCAAAGAGATTCATTATTCTCTAGGAGGGGGGCATCACAAATAGTTTCTAGGGAGTTGCAGGCATTGGTAAGAGTAGTATCATAAATTCCCCAAATAATGTTGGAGAAGATGCCATATAATTGTGCCATAGAAGATTCAGGTGGAGAAAATGCTTCTTGGGCAAAAGAAGCATTAATATCTTCATTTTCATTGTCATCGGTATCAGAACTTTCACTAAATTGAAGATCTGAAGGAGAGGGAGATCGAACTGTTCGTTTCTTTAAAGGAGGAGCACCAGATTTCTCCTTGCGAATAACACCTTTGCCTTTGCCTTTGGTTTTCACAACCTTTTTACTATTCGTAGCAGGAGCAGGATCTTCAATTTCTTCTTCTACAACACCAATCTTCATATACAGATAAAGATAAGAAATAGAGGCAACAATATATTGTTAAAATATATAAAAATAATATTTCTTACTTCATCTGTGATCGAACGCAAAGCTTCTAAGATATTGGGATTCTTAGTATTGGTATAGCTCGTCCTCAACTTCTCAATCTAACAATTTCGCAAAGATATGAAGACAACGATGTTCAGTGAAATCACATGTAAAAATATAGAGAAGCAAAAGTGAAGCGAAATATGAAGACATACCTCCTTCTCTTTTTCGGGCCAATTAAATACCCAAGGATGGTAATTAGTGAGTTTCGCATGAAGTACATTTGAACCAGAAATGTAAGCCCCCTTCAAAGTCAATGGAAAGACGCACCACTTTTCATATTTGGATTGACTAGGAAATATATTCTTGCCAGAATGCAAGTCAATGTCATGCATAAGTTTTTTATCATCATCAATATTGTCTCTCCTCTTCAAACGGATACCCCAGCGAGTTTTGACATTCTTCATTGGTATTAGTTCATAATTATCAAAGAAGCTCTCTGCGGTGTACTTTTCGGGTTGAATTTCTAGTTCCTTAAATTTAGGATCTCTAACATCTGATGAATAAAGAAAACCTCTGCCAGCACCACGGTTGGCGAATTCAAGCATTAAGCGAATGAAATCTCCACTTAATTGATATATAGCCCGCGAGAATTTCGCATGGGAGAGAATTTCGTAGAATAAAGGAAGATCAGGATTGTAAAGAGGGATAGGGAGGCCAGCGAGAATCTGACCTAGCGAAACTATGATCTCTTTATCATTACACTGATGATCAGAAAATAATTGGCAGAAAGATCATATTTAGAACCTTGACCAGGAATAGGAGATAAAATAAAATCTCTGGTTAGAAATTTCTTTCGAATTTCTTCAAAAGAAACTTCGTTTTTACGACCAGCTGGAGGCATTTTTAGTATGGGAATGAAGAAGGAAATAAAATTAAAGGAAGGAGAATCAAGGAAAATTACAGTAGCAAAAGAGAAATTTACGGAAGAACAGTAATATAGAGTTGTAGAGAAAACAAAAGAAAAAGTAAAAAAAGAAGAGAAGAAGAATGAGAAAGATATGTATAAAGAGGAGAATTCACCCGCACCTAGGCTACCAGCGATGTGTGTTGGCATGTGACAATGGCATGCTTGGCTATTAGGGCCACGGCTTGGTAATAAAAGATACCAGCGATGCGTGTTGGCATGTGCCAATGACATGCGTGACCAATTTGGCCTAGGTTGCATGGTTTGCAAGCCTAGGTGCGGGCGCTACTTTGGCATGGCGTGTCTAGGGCCAAGGTAAGGGTGTTTGGCATGGCGTAGCGTGACCAGCGTAGCTAGGGCCAATGTAGAGTTTGTTTGGCATGGCGCGGCTAGCTTGAGCTAGGTGTGGCTGGTATGATTTTCCATTGGCACGGAGGTGCGGCTAGCATGGTTGGCATGCTTTGGCGCGTTTTGTGTGACTAGCATATCTAGGGACAAGGAAGAGTGTGTTTGGAATGGCTCGGCTAGCTTGGGCTAGGTGTGGTTGTCATGATTTTCCATTGGCACGGAGGTGTGGCTAGCATGGTTGGCATGCTTTGGCGCGGTTTGGTGTGACTAGCATAGCTAGGGCCAAGGTAGAGTGCGTTTGGCATGGCGCGGCTAGCTTGGGCTAGGTGTGGCTGGCATGATTTTCTATTGGAACATAGGTGCGTCTAGCTCAGGCTAGGTGTGGCTGGCATGATTTTCCATTGGCACGGAGGGGAATTAGGGTTTTGTTCGTTGTAACCCTAATTTGAAAAAATACCCCCTATTAATTACTGACTACATGCATTAAATGTCCTAATAAATGTGTCACCGGTGACATTAGGTTATTTGGGGTTTTACAATTTTACCTTTTGTTTAAAAACCACCATCAACATTAAGTCCCCTGCTTATCTCGGAACAGGAGCTTTGTTGCGAGGTAAGCATAAGATGGTGACAAACTATCAACAGCAAATCATAAAGAGAATTGAGGAGGCTTGTCTGACCTTTTTTATAAATAGGATTTGGAATCCTTTCCTCTGGAAGTTTTGCACAAATCGGGAGCCTGGCACAATTGCGAAGTCAGCATCATTGAGAGACAAGAAGCTGGGCGGCATTGAGAAGTTGACGCGAGTTGGGAAACTCAGTGTACCAGCTGGTAGGACCGGCGCAAGGTGTGGAAGCTGATCGTGATAGCTGGAATGACTTGGGCGGTCATTGGGAAGTTGACGCGAGTTGGGAAGCTTGCGGTTTAGGGTTTGACACACTGAAACCTTAATTAGCGCCCTTTGGTAAAATCGTTGTAGAATTCGCATACGAACTCGAATTTTGACGGTCCGCCCCTCTATCTGACCGGAAAATAATTTCCCATACCAGTACGAGGGAATATTTGGGTTTTGAGGTCGTGTAGGTGGTGAAAACGGCTCGGCAGCGAAAATCTGGAAGAAGTCAGAAGGGATGTTGTGGGCCCGGGGTTTCACAGTTGCGCGCTGGTCACCCTCTTTTGTTTTTCTGTCGTTTGTTTGGAATCATGCTTTCAGGTGCAGTGTCTCTCTAGTGGGTTCCAAATTCACCAAACTCTGTTGTATTCTTGGGAAGCTTGGAAGATGCGCAGCATTGGGAAACGGGAAGCTAGGCGTCCTTGGGAGTTGGCACAAGCTGCATGCTAGCTTGGTGGGGCCGGCTTAAGATGGGAAGTTTGTGTAAGTTGGGAGACTGAATAAGATTGGGAAGGTAGTCAGGATTGGGAAGCTTGCATGTATTGTGAATATGGTGCCGGTTGGGAAGATGACCCTGGTTGGGAAGCTGGCGCGGATTGGGAAGCTCTTGCAAGGGAGACACTTGTGGTTTAGGGTTTGATACACCGAAACCCGAATTGGCGCCCTTCACTAAAGTTGCTGTAGAATCCTCGTTTGGATTCGGCTTTTCAATGTCCGCATATGTATCTACAAGCCCAAGAAATTTTCAAGATTTCACAAAGAAGCTTTTTGAATTTTGAGCATGTTCAGGGGATGAAAAACGCGAAACAGTAATATTCCAGGAGGTTTTCAGAACTTTTCCAGGTTGCGTGTTGTCTGATGTTCCGGTCACCTCTCCTTGCTCGTTCATCCGATTTCCATGAAATTTTGACATGATGTAGGTAACTTCTATGCGAAGAGAATGGTTCATAAAAAAACACTATATTCCACACCAATTGCTTCCAATTCATAATTGAACACAAGGCAGTGTAAATTTCCCTCAGCTGAGTTTGTTTGGAAAACGTGTTTCATGACTTCGGTACTTCTTGCATATGTTGTAGAAGCATAATAAGGAACCTGAATGATGTTAGTTCACTTAGTTTCTTAATTTTATGATCGTACTGATTTTCCACGCTTGATCCATCCTAATCCCATGTAATCTTCGTATTAGGTGCTTAACAATGAAGTTGGGAATCATGGGTCCACTAGTACGAGTAACCCTGGAGTTATTAAAGATGAACCACTTGCGCCTCCAGGTTATGAAGTATTGATTTCCAATGAAGTGGAAGTTGCGTAAATCCCAATTGAGCCTCAGATGGTGGAACCCGAATCGAGAATAGTAGAAACTGCTTCGTCGGAGGTTTCCCCCATGCACAACCTAATCTCATTACATCTCCTTGAATTCCCCATACAAATGATCCGACATGATCCTATCTTACTCTTCGGGATGTGACAGTAGGATGCTCAGAAATTACTTAATGAAATATTCTGATAGCGCAGGTTTGGGACCCTCCACGACCCCGTAAAGTGTTGAAAGCATCTTCTATACAGAGAGATGGTGATATTCTTGCGATGTACCCTTGAAGAGTAGATGACCTTGTTGTGAGTGCGGATTTTGGTTGACTGTTTCTTCCGATCTTTGATAGTGAAGGGATCCCGTGTATATCATCAATTCCCAAGTATGGTTTACATGTTTCCATATTTGTAGTAGTTGTTGTTGTGGTGAAGCTATGTCTGGTATCAATGAATAAGCAGCAAAAATTCTCGGTAGGAGATGTAATCAGAAGAGACTACGTTGTCGTGGTAACAAAGTAGGTTGGATGGAATTGTATGGACTTCCGTGGAAGTAAAAGGATTGGCTGGCTATGATCGTGATCCTTGACATGGGGAATGTGGTGGTACGACCCTTTGCAGGAAGAAGCGGTGTTGATGAAGCTTCGGCTATTGGAGAGGATATTGAAACTTAGGAAGCTAAACGTTAAAGTTTTGGCTTCGGACACTAGAGAAGCTTATGGAGAGAATTCTGAAGATGAGCGGTTGCGTTAATCAGTGCGTTGTCAAACCAGACATCCTTCAAGAGAACAATGGTTAGGAATCCTTGGTTCCTTCTATCAACCGTGCTTTAGTTTGAGAGCGACTTCTCTGGTTGGAAATAGATGCTTCCCTAATGCAGTGCGGTTGAGGGATGCATATATGTCTTGACGTTGTTCCTTGGGGAAACATAGAATCTCACATAAATATTTCATCATGGACCGCACAGTTTTGTGGGCGAAGTCTCCAGAAATCATGCGTCCCTTGACAGGAAGAGAGTCTCCGTGAACCCAGGGGGGTTTGATAATTTGCTTCGATTTTGGAAAAGTCGTTCCTAATCTTTACATGCGATGAAATTGGATTGCTGCTTCCCTATGGGGCGTTCAAGTGCAACGGTAGAAGGATATAGGCTGCCAGCGCTGTGAAGATGCAAACTGGAAGTGCAAGTGTGACGTAAGCTATCAATGCTGGAAAAGGTGCAAGCTGCTAGCGCTAGAAAGGATGCAGGCTGTCGGAGCTGGAAATAGTAAGTTGTCAGCGCTGGAAGACGCAAGTTGCCGGTGCTATCCATTGAGCAGAGAAGCTAGCACCGGAGAGACACTATCTGTTGTTGCTGACCAGGTTGTGGTTTTTTGGCCGGTCATGTGCGTGCTGCATGTGTTCCTGACATGTGCATCTGGCATGTGCATCCAGTAAGCACGCCTGGAAAGCGCGTCTGGTGTTATCTTGGATACGGACTGTTGGTGCCGGAATTTTGGCTATCAAGTTGTGATGATAGCGCGAGAGGCTTCTTTTCGTGGGACGGTGGAATCGATACCTGGAAGGCGTGGATAGTGGATCATGGAATGCTAGTGTTAGTGGTAGCAACAAAGTGGGCAAGCATATTCTGGCTATGCACTCCAGCGTTCCTCCTTCAGTTTGTTCTCCTTTTTTTTTGTTGGTGCAAACCCTATCCATAGGTATGCCTTCCATAAATCTATAGGAATATAGTTCCTCTCTTCGAATATTACTGTAATAGATTCATCTACCTCATGAATAGTAACTTGTAACAGTTATGATTCTAAATCAGTACACATGGTGATGCAACAAAGAGTTGGAGCTAAAACAGGTGGTCCTCCAAATGACGAATGGCGTCTTCTTCGAGAAAACTAAACCACTGTTGAATGTCTTCCTTTACACTTTTGTCTTCTGAAATTCTTCTGTGTTTTTTTTTTGAAAGGAAAATGAAACACCTGGCTTATAGTTTTGATTTTCTGGATTTCTGGGTTGATAGGCAAGTGTTACCTATGAGGGTTTTGGGTTATTATTCGGGATGAACCGTTTTTGGATATGGAAGATATGTAAAGATGAATATGTGGTTCCTCTTATTTTTTAGGGATGATGCCACTTTTTGGTTATGATTCTAAGTGATACGAACATCCCAGGGAAGATATGGAATCGTGAACATTGTGTGTTGGTAGATGACATGGGACAGGGCATAACATGGCTATTGGTTTTATCATTCCCGTGAAAACTTGAAATGGTAAACCATATATATTCTGTATAGGAAAGACTTACTCGGTTTCCCGAATCTCCTGACGAAAGGGGATCCTCGTGTGTAAGATCGGATTTAGCGGAAAGCACCACTATGATTGTGGAAAGTCCCTGGTCATTTTAAGTTACTTGATGACTAGATCGTTTGCTTTCGATTTCTGTGAAGTCCTCGGCCGTTTCATGTAGCTTCACGACTGGTGACCAGGTTTTCTTTTGGTTATTGTGAATACCCCAGCCGTTTCATATAGTTTCACGATTGGTAACCAGGTTGTCTGGTAGTCGAGTTGTATATCCCAAAATAGATTGCTAGCTTCTGCCGTCCTGATGTCTGGATCAAAGTATGAGATCGATTTCTGAAAGCTGTTATGTAACCGAAAGATTAATCCTCCCGCTGTGGTCGCCAATTGTTTATGGGTAAAAATTGTTTCTGCCGATTTCGGTAAATTCAGTAGGTGAGTGAGAAACTGGTTTAGACCCTAAACAAATGTGCTGCACGTTGAGCACTTTTTAGGTTAAAGAGATCAATCTGTACAAGTCCGGCCTAAACCAAGAAATGGCCGTTCTAGACTTGCTTCGGTCACAAAGTGGAGGAGAAGGGTTGATTTAGGGAGGATAGCGAAGAAAGGTGATGAGACCAGAGAGTTCTGGTTGGGTAGTGTCTCGACTTGTATCATAAAAAGTAGAAGCTTAGGAAGCTTGCAAGAGATGGAAGCCTTTTGGGTGAGCTTACAAAAGTTGCTTTCTGATAGTGTTGTATTTTTCTCCTGACCAAGACTTGTTATCTGGTAGAAATAGGTGAGACCTATTTATACAAGTTGAGATTGAAACGTACCCTAGCCTCATTACTGAAGGAAATAAAGGGTAGTTAAACGGGAGGAGGTGGTAACCGACGTGTTTAAGAGTGAAAACTTTTTCACTTTTATTTCCCCATTTAATTGACCGCTTTTATTCCTTTTCACGCTTTCTTAAAACGAGCGTAGTGTATGCTGCATGCTGTGACCGCCAAACCAAAACCCTAAGAAAGCATCCCCCAGTTTGTGTTGATGTCTCGAGAGTTGGTTGCACCTTGAGTGCAAGTGGAGCTGCTAGGGGCGCATGTGGCATGTGCGGAATGCCTTTGTTGCGGGTTGCACCTCGAGCACAAGTGGTAGTGCCAGAGATGCTAGTGGCGTGTGTGTCATATGCCAATGGAATGTGTGGAATTCCTAGGTGGTAGTTTGTACGTTCAGTGCAAGTGGCAGTGCCAAAGCTTCTAGTGGCGTGTGTGGCATGTGCCAATGGCATGTGTGTAATTCCATGGTGGTAGGTTGCACGGTTTGAAAGTTAGGCTTCCAGCGTGGGTTTTGGCATGTGCCAATGGCATGCGTGGCCAACTTGGATCATGGCTTGGTAAGAAAATATACCAGCGATGCGTGTTGGCATGTGCCAATGGCATGAGTGGCCATTAGGACCACGGCTTGGTAAGAATAGCTACCAGCGAGCGTGTTGGCATGTGCCAATGGCATGCTCGGCCATTAGGGCCACGACCTGGTAAGAAAAGCTACCATCGATGCGTGTTGGCATGTGACAATGGCATGCTTGGCCATTATGGCCACGACTTGGTAATAAAAGCTACCAGCAATGCGTGTTGGCATGTGCCAATGGCATGATTGGCCATTATTGCCACGGCTTGGTAAGAAAAGCTACCAGAGAGCGTGTTGGCATGTGCCAATGGAATGCTCGGCCATTAGGGCCATAGTTTGGTAAGAAAAGATTCCAGCGAGCGTGTTGGCATGTGCCAATGGCATGCTCGGCCATTAGGGCCACGGCTTGGTAAGAAAAGCTACCAGCGATGCGTGTTGGCATGTGCCAATGGAATTCTTTCACATTAGGGCCACGGCTTGGTAAGAAAAGCTACCAGCGATGCGTGGTGGCATGTGCCAATGGCATGCTCGGCCATTAGGGCCACGGTTTGGTAAGAAAAGCTACCAGCGAGCGTGTTGGAATGTGCCAATGGCATGCTCGGCCATTAGGGCCACAACTTGGTAAGAAAAGCTACCAGCGATGCGTGTTGGCATGTGCCAATGGCATGATTGGCCATTAGGGCCATGACTTGGTAAGAAAAGCTACCAGAGATGAATGTTGGCATGTGCCAATGGCATGCGTAACCAATTTGTCCTAGGTTTCATGGTTTGAAAGCGTAGGCGCGAGCGCTACTTTGTCATGGCGTGGCTAGGGCCAAGGTAAGGGTGTTTGGCTTGGTGTGGCGTGACCAGCATAGCTAGGGCCAAGGCAGAGTGTGTTTGGCATGGCGCGGCTAGCTTAAGCTAGGTGTGTCTGGCATGATTTTCCATTGGCACGGAGGTGCGGCTAGCATGGTTGGCATGCTTTAGCGCGTTTGGTGTGACTAGCAAATCTAGGGCCAAAGCAGAGTGCGTTTGGCATGACGCGGCTAGCTTGGGCTGGCATGATTTGCCATTGGCACGGTGGTGCGGCTAGCATGGTTGGCATGCTTTGGAGCATTTGGTGTGACTAGCATAGCTAGGGCCAATGCAGAGTGTGTTTGGCATGGCGCGGCTAGCTTGGGCTAGGTGTGGCTGGCATGATTTTCCATTGGCACATAGGTGCGGCTAGATTAGGCTAGGTTTGGCTGGCATGATTTGCCATTGGCACGGAGGGGAATTAGGGTTTTGTTCCTTGTAACCCTAATTTGAAAAAACACCCCCTATTAATTACTGACTACATGCATTAAATATCCTTATAAATGTGTCACCGTTGACATTAGGTTATTTGGGGTTTTACAATTTTACCTTTTGTTTAAAAACCACCATCAACAGTTACCTGCACTTGATTTTCACCAGTCTCCGGTGATTGTTTCTGCTGACCAGACTGCTACTACCACCTGCGCTGCACATTTATCTGCACTGGATTGTTCACGGTCTCCTGTGCTTACTTCAGCAGACCACTCTGCCACTGCCACCTGCACTGGAACGTCACCTGCTTTAAAATGTCAACGGTATCTTCTGATTAATTCTACAGACCATTCTTCTATTTCCACCGAACCAGCTGCTGTTGTCCAACGAGTTTTTTCACCTGCAGTTCACGACCTTCCAGCAATCCATCCCGGAGTTGCTGATACTCCATCAGCACAACTGCCACATGTTAATTATTTTTTAACTCAACTTCCAGGTCCTTCTGTTACCACAAATCCATCACTAGGCCAGGTTGTTCAAGCTTCTCGACCACCAACTCGTAATGCACATTATATGGTTACAAGAGGAACGAATGGTATTTTTAAACCGAAAGCTCTTTTAGCTTCGAAGTATGCAATTGTTACTGATGCTTTCTTTGAGCCAACTTTTTATTCGCAGGCGAAAGAAGATCCAAAATGGAAAAATTCTATATACGATCAATATAATGCTCTTATTCAAAATGGCACTTGGTCTTATGTTCCTCGTACTCCAAATATGAATGTTATAGGGTGTAAATGGGTGTTTCGTGTCAAACGCATTTCTGATGGAACCATTGAGAGTAGCAAATCTCGTTTAGTGGATCAAGGATTTCATCAACGTGAAGGACAAGACTATGGAGAAACCTTTAGTCCGGTTATAAAGCCTTGTACAATTTGTGTTATTCTTACTTTGGCACTTATATTGGGTTGGCCTATTCTCCAACTTGACATACAAAACGATTTTATCAATGGTCTTCTTACATAGGAAGTATATATGAAGCAACCTCCTAGATATATTGATCCAAATTACCCTAATCATGTTTGTCGACTACATAAATCCTTGTATGGACTCAAGCAAGCACCAAAGGTGTGGTATACTCGTCTTAGCGTGTTCCTTCAACAACTTGGCTTCACTATTTCTCGGGCAGATTCTTCCCTATTTATTCTTCTTTCACCTACTGATGTCACTTATCTTCTTGTGTATGTTGAAGATATTATCTTAACAGGCTCTTCTTCTTCTTTTTTGCAAACTCTTATTGATACACTTCACAAGGAATTTGCAGTCAAGGGGAAAAGCCTGTAAGTACTCCTTTTACAACTTCAACTGAGCTAAATCCGCAAGGTGGAGTTCCTTTAAAAAATCCTAATGAATATCAGAGTCTTTTTGGAGGTCTTCAACATTTTTTAATCACCCGGCCTGAGCTTGCTTTTTCGTCAATAAAGTTTGTCAATTCATGTAACATTCTACTGACAAGCATCTTCTTCTTGTCAAAAGAATCCTTCGGTATTTACTAGGTAATTCTACTTATGGTCTTACTCTTCGTCCTTCGCCTAATTTGAAACTTAGTTTTCAAGCCTACATGGATAATGAATGGGCTGGTGATCAAACTTATAGACGTTCCGCTAGTGGTTATTGTGTTTACTTGGGACCCAATATTATTTCATGGAGTGCTAGAAACCATAAAATTATCTCTAAATCAAGCACATAAGCTGAATATCGTGGTCTTTCCATTGCAACTGCTGAGTTCATGTGGATTGAATATTTACTCAAAGAACTTTAAGTTACAATATGCACTCCTCCTGTCTTATGGTGTGATAATCTTGGTGCTACATATCTTACTATGAATCCAATTTTTCATGGTCGTACTAAACATATTGAAATTGATTATCACTTTGTTCGTGAAAGGGTTCAACGTGGTCAGTTGCATGTTTGTTTTGTTTGTTCTAAAGATCAAGTTACGGATGTCTTCACTAAACGTCTTTCTCGTGATCGATTCTCTTTTCTACGCTTTAAGCTTACTGTTTCTGATCACCCACTTAGATCGAGGGATGGTATTAGAGAATAGGAAATTTTAGCTTGTTTCCTATAGAAATACGGTTTTTCTGTGTATAACTTTTGCTTATTTTTTCTGTATACGGTTTTTATGTCTTATTTTTTTTATACGGGATTCCCCCATCACTTACTCTCATAAATCGGCTGAGGTCGAGAAAAAATTTCAAACCCTAGGAAAGAGAAAAGTAGAAGTTGGAAAAAAAATTCACAAATGCTTAATTATTAGTCTTGAGTGGGATAAAAATAATTACATGGCTTGGCTATCTGATCCAACGCTAAAAGTTGCAGAAACTTGGTAACATACAGTAGATTCAAAAAATCGACGAGTACTTCGACAACTTCGCCGGCAATGAAAGTAAAATCAACAAGGAAACTTATTAACGATGAAGAAATCCAGAAGTCATAATTCACTAAGGCAGCTTTTCCATATCGTGGTGGATGTAATTGAGTGTCTGTCGTGTTCCTGTCTTCGATTTTACTTAAACGTTTTTGAGGCTATGTTTTATGATTTACAATGAGCAAGATAAAAAGGAAAAGAAGAAAAAAATTGAAATAAACATACAAACTTGATGTTGATATTTTTACATTCTTTATTAAAATCTTGATTGTGCTTCTGAGTCAAATTAAGAGAAGGAAACCAAGCATCGAATGGACTTGCGAACAATGCGGCAGATGGAAACGAAGTTAATAACTTAACCACTGTTATTTGGGATAACACAGTCCCTAATTTCTTAAATTTCATTACATTATGTGATACGTTAGGAATGACGTATCCCCGTTTTTTTCTTTCCAATCATTAATGCTTCAAAAAAAAAAAGTTATGTGAGGACAATTACTTATTCAAAAAGGATTCAGGCCTTTGTATTTGCTGCAACAACTTCCGTGTTGAGTTGGACTCTTGGGGTGGGATTTCGCCTCCGTATCAACTTCTCTAGTTCGGTTCTAAACTGGGAATCAGTCTATTTATAATCTCTTTTTTTTTTCCTTCATGTTTTAGCTATCTCTTGTAGCTTTTGTGCATCCTCCTAAAAAAAAGGGTTTCCCTATTTCCAATCCCCACATTTCCTATTTTCAATCCCTTAAAATCCAATCCTTAGGTAAAATCACCCTACAGCTTAAAAAAAAAAAAACCCTAGGTAACGTTTCCATCTCCACCTCCACCATCCACAATTACCTCTTCTACTTTATCTCCATAATGCATCACCAGTTCTTCGTAAATTAACAAAGAAAAAAAAAAGTACTGATTGAAATATGCATAACTGTCTTAAAAATAGGTAAGTATGCAAAGTTTTTGAATTTTCAAGTTTACAACGAGTAACACAAACTTTGGAAGATCTTTTGACAATCTACAACGAGTAACATAAACTTTGAAAGAAATTTTAAAAGTATATAACCAATAACATAATACTTTATAAATCCATTAAACTCTTTGGAAATCAATAAAAATATTTATTGAGTAAACCCCTGTAAGACTTGAACACATTGTTTGAATGACATTTGGTTAACATTTGTGCGCCATTGTTTTTGTGAAACTCGATCAGCAATGAACTTGAAGTTAATATTCTTGTCACATCTTCCTCTTCTAAAGATCTACCTTCGTACCATTGGGCTAACAATACACGAGTTGCTCGACCCAGATCACTGTAAACTGATAATGATGCACCCAATTTTATTGACTAATAAGTTCAAATTCATCCCCGGGTAGATTGCGAACGTCCTGCAATGCCATGTGAGTTGATTGTTCATTACATAATTATAAATTCATTGACTCAACATGTGAGTCTATTTGTTTATAGCAAATGTCCTGCAATGCCATGTGAGTTGATTGTTTTTTCTGTCATTAATCATCTACCTATTTATTAGCTAGTTGTTATCTACAAACAACAGGTTGTAACTTGGAAGTCAATTGTGTATAGCGTAAGTCAATTGCTATATACCTATTGATTAATCATCTACCTATTTATTAGCTAGTTGCTACCTATTCATTAATGACAGAAAAAAATAAATAGGTAGATGATTAATCAACAATTGACTTCCATGTGAGTTGATTGTAATAGTAACTTAGAAACTACTTACACTATTATAACTACAACCTATTTTTTTCTGTCGTTAATCAACTACTTACGCTATACACAATTAACAGCTAGTTACTACCTACGACGGAAATGTTATGGGTCTTTAATTTCGCAAGAAAACTTAGATCTGTCATATTGTCGTAACAAAAATACAAAAGAACAAAAGGTTAAGGCAAGGTCAATGGGTTTCTACATGAAAATATAGAGACGTCCTGGGATTTTGTCGCAATGAAAAAAGATGGCAAAATAAGACCTTTAGTTAGGAAGGCAAAATAAGACCACATGAATACAAGAAAGAATGCAATCTTACAAATTATGATTGCGAGATTATGCAGAGGTAATTGCGATTTTATCGCAAATTATTTTATTCAACAAAGGCAACATGCTCAATCATTCATCTGAATACAAATAACAGACGCAAGTATGGGAATGCATAGAATAAATTAAATGTTATTTGTTTCCACATAATAGATTTACGCATAAAAAATTAACTATATATTGATCAATCATATTGCAAGAGAGAAAGTTTTTCTAACATATGCAGGATGAAACAAAAAAGAGCTCATATTAAAGATTGGAGAAATTCACAGTGATAGGTTACAAGAATAGAAGATCAAAGAACGAATGTACAAGTTTTACAAGGGAGCAAACAAGAAAGCAAAATCTATTTCTTGCTTGATTCTTCATTGTCTCCATCAGATTCTCCACTAGAACCTTTTTCCTTATCTTCATCAAACTCTTCCTCTTCACCTTCTTCAGATTCTTCTTCATCAGCTTCACTATCAGAGATGACCAAATTAGGCACATTTACTGGAATTTTGTCTAAAAGACAAGGATATTTGGAGTGAGGAATCTTGTTGTCATCACAAATCTCCTTGATGGTGTTGTTACGGAAAGAAATTGCGTCATTCCCAAAATTCGCAATAGTGATTTTCATTTGAGTCTTCAATCTTGAACATTTCTCATTGCGAGAAGAAAGATCCTTTGCGAAACTCGCCTTTTCATTTTCAAGCTCTCCAATTCTACTGCGATATCTCTCTTCAGCTTCTGCTAAAATACATCAGTAAATCAACAATTTGATGGAAATTTATGAAAAACAAATATTTAAATAAGAAAGAACGATTAACAACCTTCTCTGTTAGAAATCATATCTCTAACCAAGGCCGTTTGCTCAGCTTGAAGACTAACATCTACACGTAAATTATTCCTGGCGTTATCTAGAACTTTCGTAGCCCAAGCAAACTCATCATCATGATTTATAAGAAGGCGGGAACGAACTTGACTTTCCCTCTCAATAAGAGTAGCATTTCCGCGAATAAGTCTTTCTCTTTCAACTTGGACTTCAAGAAGAGTCTTGTGGAAATCCGCTAAAGATTGAGCACCTTGCTTAGTGATACGGTCTTTATCATCAATAAGATTACTGATCTTAGTTCTTAATTTATTAATTTCTTCTTTTGAGTCAACATAAAAACGTTTAAACTTATTGGCTAATCCCAAACTGGATCTATGTTCAACTTTTAAAAGATGGATTTTGGATCTAAGTTCATCTATGGAAAGAGATTTAGTTTCATCATTTAGAAAGTTGTTTAAAGAATCATTAAGGTGTTTAAGAAGGGTGTTATTATCCATAGGGTTTGGAAAAGAACGAAGGAATACAGCTTCATCAGAGAGGCCGTAAACATCTGCGAAGATGATTAATCAAATAAGATAACACAAAGGAATAAAGGGATAAAGAGGAAAAGAAAATTTTCTTACCATAAAGTTGGTTGTTCGCCTTTTGAAGAGTAGAAATTGTATCCTTCTGATGAGTAGAATCAGATTCCAACTGCTTATTCTTCTCGCGAAGGTTAATAGCATCAGCTTCAAGTTCTTCATTCTTATTGCAAATATTGATAGCTTCAATCTCCAATTCTTCATTTTCCTTACTCTTTTCGCGAAGACCAACAACTTCAGTCTCCAATTCTTCATTTTTCTTGCGAAGTTTAAGATTCTTCTTTCCAAAAGCCGCACGCCTCTTTTCCAAATCTGCGACAACAACAAAGGAAGCTTTCCCAGCCTGCGAAATAATGCAACGAATTTTAGGAATTAATTATGAATTAAAGACAAAAAAAAAGAATAAAAGTATAAGAATGAAAATTTACCAGGCTATTAAGCGAATGTAAGAAATTTGCAGATATAGAACTTGAAACCCCGCAAAGAGATTCATTATTATCTAGGAGGGGGGGCATCACAAATAGTTTCTAGGGAGTTGCAGGCATTGGTAAGAGTAGTATCATAAATTCCCCGCATAATGTTGGAGAAGATGCCAGATAATTGTGCCATAGAAGATTCAGGTGGAGAAAATGCTTCTTGGGCAAAAGAAGCATTAATATCTTCATTTTCATTGTCATCGGTATCAGAACTTTCACTAAATTGAAGATCTGAAGGAGAGGGAGATCGAACTTTTCGTTTCTTTAAAGGAGGAGCACCAGATTTCTCCTTGCGAATAACACCTTTGCCTTTGGTTTTCACAACCTTTTTACTATTCGCAGCAGGAGCAGGATCTTCAATTTCTTCTTCTACAACACCAATCTTCATATACAGATAAAGATAAGAAATAGAGGCAACAATATATTGTTAAAATATATAAAAAGAATATTTCTTACTTCATCTGTGATCGAACGCAAAGCTTCTAAGATATTGGGATTCTTAGTATTGGTGTAGCTCGTCCTCAACTTCTCAATCTAACAATTTCGCAAAGATATGAAGACAACGATGTTCAGTGAAATCACATGTAAAAATATAGAGAAGCAAAAGTGAAGCGAAATATGAAGACATACCTCCTTCTCTTTTTCGGGCCAATTAAATACCCAAGGATGGTAATTAGTGAGTTTCGCATGAAGTACATTTGAACCAGAAATGTAAGCCCCCTTCAAAGTCAATGGAAAGACGCACCACTTTTCATATTTGGATTGACTAGGAAATTTATTCTTGCCAGAATGCAAGTCAATGTCATGCATAAGTTTTTTATCATCATCAATATTGTCTCTCCTCTTCAAACGGATACCCCAGCGAGTTTTGACATTCTTCATTGGTATTAGTTCATAATTATCAAAGAAGCTCTCTGCGGTGTACTTTTCGGGTTGAATTTCTAGTTCCTTAAATTTAGGATCTCTAACATCTGATGAATAAAGAAAACCTCTGCCATCACCACGGTTGGAGAATTCAAGCATTAAGCGAATGCAATCTCCACTTAATTGATATATAGCCCGCGAGAATTTCGCATGGGAGAGAATTTCGTAGAATAAAGGAATATCAGGATTGTAAAGAGGGATAGGGAGGCCAGCGAGAATCTGACCCAACGAAACTATGATCTCTTTATCATTACATTGATGATAAGAAAATAATTGGCAGAAAGATCATATTTAGAACCTTGACCAGGAATAGGAGATAAAATAAAATCTCTGGTTAGAAATTTCTTTCGAATTTTTTCAAAAGCAACTTCGTTTTTACGACCAGCTGGAGGCATTTTTAGTATGGGAATGAAGAAGGAAATAAAATTAAAGGAAGAAGAATCAAGGAAAATTACAGTAGCAGAAGAGAAATTTACGGAAGAACAGTAATACAGAGTTGCAGAGAAAACAAAAGAAAAATTAAAAAAAGAAGAGAATGTACTTTTATAACAGTAAAAGAACAGTAATACAGAGTTGAAGATCCAGCGAGATTTAGGACATTTGCGAAAATGTACTTTTATAAGATTGCGATAGTATCACAAGCCAGATTCTAAAATAAAGGACGGATTAGCTGTCATCCACTATGTAAATCCCTATATGAAGGGTTGAACATGCGTAAGTGAGAGAGAGATCTTTTTCGAGTATTGAGCAAGTCATTTAGGAGAGAGAAAGTTCAGAGCGGTTGTGTAACATCCACACTTGGAATTCTAGGTCGGCCTCCCTAAAATCCCAAGTGTGGCATACCCATGGACCACTTTACACACTCAAACCGTCAAGACAACAAATGGAGATCGAGTTATTGTATGGAGCACATTTCACATTAATCCGAAATAATTAAATAAAATGATTTTATTTAAATGAAGTTGATAAGAAAAATTATAAAGTAAAAAAAAAAAAAATCCTTTAGAAATAAATCATCGACACACAGGTTGTCCCAACAAATAATTACTAAGAATCTGTGAAATAAAGTAAATTTGAGTCTGAATGTAAAAGAAGTACGGCAACAAACACCTTATGGGAAATACATAGAAAATCACTTTTGGGACGGAAACACGGTCTAAAAATCAAGTTGCCATGTAGTCACGATCTCCTGAAAAAATAGTAATTTGGGTCAGACCCTAACTAAGAATAGGCTTTCACTCCCTTATATCTTTTAAAGACGGTGTAACAAGCCCTAATAATCTTTTTTATCAACAAAATGCTAGACTAGCAGTAATACGATTTGTAAGCATTGGGGCTACTAAAATACCATTAAAATGACAGTACCTCAAGGGCCAAAAATAGAATGTAAACAGGTCGTTTAGTTATGAAACCGAAAACGTAAGCCATACCCGTACCCAGGTTCTATTACACTTTGCTAACTGCCCTTCTCTCGACTCTTAGTCTAACCGTACGACAAAACGCATCAACCCTTGTGTAGTCCAACTAGTTCTCTTACCGTGCGCCGAAGGACAAGGTGTTGTCGAACCCATTCAAAGATAATAGATCCATATCTTTTAGGCGACCCAGTGGTCATCACCAAAATATACAATGGGAGTCGAGCCAACTACAAGCGATGGAAGAAACAACAAATAACCACACCATTCATCTCACTCGATGGTGATATACCGACTAACAACAATAACAACAACAAAAAAATGGCAGTCAAACGACACACTACACACATTTCTTTCGTCATCTAAACACACTGGCGGTTAAGAAATAACTAACTACGACATATGCACATATCATCTCATGTGCAAAGCTTAATTATGCCAAATAAATCTACAATCATAATTATTTTCTAGAATTCTTCACACCGTTAGGTCCCCTATTCAGTGGCATAGATTTTCAGCTAACTCCTTAAGCACCATTAGTTTACAACTCTGGCTCCCTGTATATTCAGAAGTTCCATTATCTATGCCTTTAACCAAAACATGTCCAATGAAATCCTAACACCCCCTGTACAGTGGGCATTAGGATGAAGGAAACAAGTTAAATCTAAAACTACAAGCCAACAATATCTTATCGGGGATGTAAGTAGGACCATTACTATGCACCTAAACATATATGTATACATAAATAGAAATGGAAAGTATTCCTCTCGACTGTACGTACTCCAACCTGTACTACCAATGGTATAATCGAAACATCACGGGTCGCTCCCTTATAATCCGCATCTCACTGTATTCAATCATAATCAAAAGCAAAACCTTTACGCAATTACCCCATTATCAAGATTCCTATGGCTAGATCAAAAGGAAACATACCACTAATAGATCTTTCTTCTCTTTTTACTTTGATTTGTTAGGACTTATCTAAACTCATTATATCAAACTTTAAAAGGAATAAGAGTTAGAAAACCTACCTGCTGTAACGCGGCAAGGTACAAATCATTCAAAAATGTTTTATCCTTCGCCTCCATATTGATTCATTTCTTCTTCCAACTCTTTATCACGGTAGTTGTTCGCAATGGAGACTGGTTTCTCTTTTTCAACACCAACCTTCAGCTTCTACTTGCTCTCATATCTTCCTTTCATTATTTCTCATCGTAACAGGAGAAGGGATGTATTTTTTTGCGGCTAGCTCATTTATTTAAGGTTTAGAGAGAGAAAAGAAAATACAAACCCTAGGTTTTTATGTGTATATATATGCACCAGTAAATTCCAAAAACAACCTTGCTACTACTATTTAACACCTAGTCTAGGATAAGGGGTTTTACAGGTTGTTAATTCTTGACTTTATTTCCTTTTCGTCTTGTAAAATTTGTGAGATTAATCAATAAAAGTTAAGATTGTTGATCTAAAAATGATTTGATTGTATGAATTCTTGTGAGGGGTGTAGTGTGGGATTTCCTGCTACTACAGCTTCTTCCCAAAAATGTGGCTTCATGTGTGCACCAATCAAACAAGCTCTTGTAATCTCAAGTAATTGTCTATTCTTCCTCTCTGCAACACCATTTTGTTGTGGAGTAGAAGGACAAGTAGTCTCATGAATTAAACCATGTTCCTGAAAATAACCTTGTAAAACTTCATTAACATATTCGCCACCATTATCAGAACGAAGGACTTTTATAGCAGTGGAAAATTGTGTTTGAATCATTACATGAAAAGACTTGAAAATATCAGCTACATCACTTTTACTTTTCATAAAGTAAAGCCAAGTCATACGAGTGCAGTCATCGACAAAAAGAACAAACCAACGAAATCCTGAAGTACTAGGTAATTCAGCAAGGTCCCCAAACATCGGAATGAACCAAAGCAAATGGAACTAATCTTCTGTTAAAACTATCAGGATAAGTAGTATGATGGCTCTTTGCTAAGATGCAAGTTTTGCAGTTAAAATCAGAGGGTTTGCAGGTTGAAAATAAGGTTGGAAATAAATGTTGTAAATAACCAACAGAAACGTGACCCAACCGGTGATGCCATAATAATATTTGATCTTCATATGCACGTGAAGACCCTTTGGCTAACAAAGATCGTCCTTCACACACATCATCTACGTAATACAACCCCCCTTTCTTAGTACCACGCCCAATTATCTTCCCGTCACTGAGATCTTGGAGAAAACAGAAAGTCAAATAGATCAATAATACACAATTTAATTGTCCAGTCACTTGTGATACTGATAAAAGATTATTAGAAAGAGAAGGAATCAACAGAGTATGTTCTAAAGTCAAGGAAGAATTCAAATCCACTCTCCCAGCTGCAATAACCGGACATGGAACACCATTGGAATTATAAACCGTTGAGCATTCGGGGGCACATACATCTTTCAAAATAGATGCTTCAAATGTCATGTGATTAGTGGCACCAGAGTCAAGTACCCAACCATGATCTTTTTCAGAATTTGTAGTAAGTAAAGCTATATCAAATTCACTTGATTGCTGAAAAATGTTCGGATTAACCAAAGAATGACATTCAACAACGAAAGAATGAGCATCGGTTGTTGTCGTAACCATTTAAGTACATGTATCTGCCACTCTTTGATCGATCTTTGTTTGTATTTTATAGGCGTCCCACCAATCGGGATACCCAATTTTCTTGAAACATTTATCCATAAAATGTGAATTGCTTCCACAATAAACACAATGTCTATCGGCAGTCATTATCACGATCAAAGAAAAAATAATAATATAATGTAAGTTTGTATATTGCAAGCAGCTTGCCAAAAGTTTGCAAACGGTTTGCAAAGGAAAAAAAATGGTTTCGTTAAAAATTTGCCGATACAGGGAAGAGGGCAATCAAAAGAGTTACTAAAGAACTCAAATCACAAAACACGTAACAACAATAAGTATTCACGTTCTTAATGAAGAACTCAATCATAAAACAGGTGAATTAAAGTACGGTAGATACCAACTTAATTAGTCAAAAAATTAATAGCTAAAATCCAAAGACAAAGCAGTAAGGACAATCTTAATAGTTAAGATTAATCACAATCACTCAGCAAGGTAGTACAGTAGTTTCAACAAATACCACTGTTCCAAAAAACAACCAGTAAGATCGACTAAAAATAAAATTAAATCAAGTAACAATCAAAGAATCAACAAATGATTCAACGATCCAGTAGAGTAAATAAGATCCAACAAAGGGTTCGAACACAAATTTACTTACAAATCACAGAAGAAGAAAAGTACCACTTACTTGGAAGTCGGAATAAAAACAACGAGAAAAAGAACCTTAAGCAAGCGGAAGAAGGATAAAAAGAAGCACTCACTGTTATTAAGAAGTTGTTGGAGATTATTAGTCCCACATGGTTGGGTTATTTAAGATCTTGTGGTTTATAATCTATTAGGACATCTCCACTCATTGCGAATTGGTTTTGAGTTGGATGCCCGTATTCTAACATGGTATCAGAGCATGCTATTTCATGTCGAGTCAGTTGACCGCACCTTTACTCTGCGTCACCAAATTTAATTGTACACGTGTTTGTAGGACCCGTCGAGGCTACACGTGAGGGGGCGTGTTGGAGATTATTAGTCCCACATGGTTGGGTTATTTAATTAAGATCCTGCGGTTTATAATCTATTAGGGCCTCTCCACTCATTGCCAATTGGTTTTGAGTTGGATGCTCGTATTCTAACAGAAGCACTCAACTCACCATGGAGCTCTGATACCATGTCAAGAGACTCAAGGTTCATCAACAATAATAATGTTGGATAGATTAAAAACAGTCTCCAAAACTAGTCATAAAAACCCAAGGTGACCAAACTTGTGGTACAAAAACCCCACTCAAATGTTGGGATCCATTAAAACTCCATTGTAAACAAAATTGATACAAAAACCCCAAATTTTAATATTGGTTTCATCAAATTTTATTTTGGTTTCATCGTGATGAAACCAAAATAAAATTTGATGAAACCAATATTAAAATTTGTGGTTTTTATGTTACTTTTGTTTTTTTGGGGTTTTTGTGTAACTTTTGTTTTCATAAGTTTCTTGTAGATGAATAGTGATATCTTTGTGATTATAACTCACAGACCGATCTCCAAAGGAGATTTTTATGGTGTTTACATGAGAATAGGAAAACACGTTTAGAAACCGTGTTGTCAGGAGTAGAAGAAAAATGGGAAAAATGAAAGTCAAGTTTAGACAACTAGACTACTATTACTTACTTACACTATACACAATTGACTATTCTACACTCTCCCTCAACCGTGTTGTCAGCTCACTGAATGATCAAAAATGATGTAACTGTAGTGATTATCATATCGTTGAATGCATTAATGCCATGGACTTAACTGTAGTGATTATCATATCGTTGAATGCATTAATGCCATGGACTTAACTGTAGTGATTATCATATCGTTGAATGCATTAATGCCATGGACTTGACAGTATATGAACTTTAGTAACCAGTTCCCCGAAATTTAACAGATAATATATACCTGACTAGCTAGACCAAATTAAATACTACGTGTATTTAAAACTTAAAAATTGCTTATTTGGTGATTGATTCTATGTGTATATATAGCGTTTGCTCTTTCTCTTAGGAGATAGGGAAATTTTCGTATCCTCACTGTTTAACAAGTACGGTGTTAAAAATCTGTTTCTCTCTTCTCATACTCGCTTTCTCACTTTTTGACAATTAAGTGAGTAACCATGTCCTGGTATACAGATCCCCGGCTGTTTATATATTGGTCGAGTCATTATGGGAAATTTCGGGTATGCAGGATTCATAGACAGTATTCCGTTGTTAATCCAATACAAGGCGATGACTATTACTCAAACACTGAAGATTTAAATTTCTATAAACATCTTTCTTTCGGCAACAACAGAGAGAGCGATTTTGATGCTTTCAAATCTAGGTTCCCTAGAAATTCTGGGGGAGATTTCAAGTATATAAACTGTCAAGGGTTGGTGGTCAACTGGATTGGGAGGATAAAGATGGGTATCTGGTCCCGTGAAGAACTTGAGTCGAACTTCTATAGTCTACCTGGTCTTCCTCTATCAGGATCAGGAGCTAGCCTGCTGGCTGAGAAACGAGCCCTCGAGACAAAAGTATCCGCCACTGAGGCAAAACTTTCAACTCTTCAGTATGAGGTCAATAGAAATAAGGACGAGAAGCAAGCTCAGGTAAAAATAATATCTGACTTACAAGCTGGAAAGCAGTCTCTCGATAAACTAGTTTCAGAATTGAAGTATGAGAAACAGGCCCAGGTAAAAATGATTTCTGACTTGCAAGCTGGGAAACAATCTCTGGATAAAATAGTCTCAGACTTGCAAGCGGAGAATTCCCTTTTAAGGGATGAACTCGAAAAAGAGAGGGATACGAAAAGTGCGTTTATCAATGATGATCTTAGTGAGGAAACCTGGACAGGTACTGATACTGTTCCTAGCCATTTGGTTCCTTTCGAGGATCTTGATGTTCTATTATATGCCAGGAATATTCCGTTGACGATCATTAAAGCTTTTGGCGCACCCAAATTCAGCGAAGATAACACGACCAATATTCGAAGGAACCACTTTTATCAAGGAGTGTTTCCTATAGTGATTGTTAATGTCGATGAGTTGATTCCCAAAGAAAAGGCGAGGTTTGATCCAGAATTTTGGGGTTTGTATCACGATACTGCAGGAATACGTTATGCAGCGCGTAAGCTGTTTGAGTCGGAGGTGCAGGTCAACGAACACAAGACATGTTAATATGTCTTCAGATTAGCCCGTTGAAGCAACCATTTGAGGGGCTCTCACTAATCTCTGCATCATTTTTATATTTTTCAACTTGCTTTGTTTTCTTCGGTTTGTATTTTGTTTCGGCTTTCTCTTTTGTGTTTGTGGTAAAGCCTTTTGGACTTGTACCAGCTATTGGTTCATTTGAATTTATGTGTGCCTGCTTTGTGTTTAATGTCAACTGTCCGTTTTCTATTAAGTGTTCATTAATTTGTATTCATAATTTTTTCTTCGTTAATATTAATCAAAATGGTGGCAAAGCTTGCCCACATAGGTACATTTTCACTCCAAATCAAGAAAAATTGATGTTTCAAACCAAGGCATCATAAGGCCAACGCCGACACTAGGAGCCTTAAATTTTTAAGGCCCAGTGATATGTAACATTTTAGATAAAATCCAATGAAAAGCACTACTATATTGACACTCTTGAGTCACAATGATGGCAAAACTTGCCAGAACTCACAATATTGTGGTGGATGTAATTGACTACCGTTTGTGTTCTTGTGTTCGTTTTTCCTTTTAAAGTTTTCCTGGCTTAATGTTTATCTTTATAATTAATTTACAGTGAACAAGAAAAAATAACAAAAAGTGAGCAAAATTTTGAAAACAACATGTTTGGTCGAAGGAATTGAATTCATGGAAATCCAATTCTAGGGAATGCGGCCAATTCCTTAAACCAAACAACACAAATAAACTCCATGCAATTAAGAATATTGATTTCTTGGAATCTAGGTCCCTCCAAAATGATAAATTTCCGTTGCATTGGTTTAGTAGTGCAATGTAATCGGTTTCCAGGGTAAAACAAAAGTAATTGAATTACCTCAATCAAACAAACACATATTGTTTGGATTTGATTCGATAATTTCAATTCCAAGAATTGGATAACTCCATAATTGAATTCCTAGGAATTCAATTCTTCCAACCAAACGAGGAGTAAATGTACTTACTAACTTGATGCTGATATTTTGATGCTCTTGATTGTGCTTCTAAGTAAAACTAAAACATGCTCTGGAATGAAAAGAAAAAACTGTCTATCAAGAAAGGTTATTCCCTGCAATAAATTACTAGGACATGTTTGTTCTACAATTGTATTTTATAAAATTGTATAGGGGAGATTAATACTGGTTAAAGTTATTACATGTTCATACATCTCGAACCTGTCCAGCAAAATCAGAATACACTGAATCATCCTTCTTTTGCTCTTGAGAAGTTCCATTTCCAAATTGGCCTTCAATAGGAATCCTGCGCCTAAAATTTGATGATGACGACGAGTCATCCTCTTCTTTAATGATGTCGAATGGAGTTCCAAAGACCTGAAAGAACCCATTCCTCATTTCTTCAGCAGCCTCAAGAAAACCATTGATACCACCAAAGATGCCTTTTTCAAGAGCTTCAATGTCACTACGGAGCCCAGGGAAGTTGAATGGCTCACCCGCTGAAGAGGAACCAAAGGTGACTGACCCATGTGATTGGTTACATCGTCCTCAGTGTACTCTGTTGTTGAACTTACCACTTCTGTGGGCCTGAAAGGAAGAGCATACTAGTTACATGCCTCAACTCATAAACATGACAAGTAAGTTGATAGGGGGTGATTCTTATGCATAATAATTTAGTACAGAAATACAAACCACGCAAACAACTAAATGTGTAAGTTTTTGGAGGCTGTAAAATACTACTGTATTACACTTGTTATTATCCAACTTGAAACGCTGTAACAGGAATCTTATTGAACTACGATCCTTCAAATAAGTAAAGTAGTTTGTAAACCATAGAATCAAGGTACAGATAGCTAGGTGCCAAACCATGAATATGGATAGGAGTAATCCACTTAACGAACGTTAGAATGAAAGTAGCAGTTATAATGGAACAGCAAAAACCTCAGAACAAAACTATCTTCTAGGAAGGATGGGAGAATTAACTTCAAGACTTTCCAGCATTACCAAGCATGATATCAGGGTCATGTAAAATACCAATTTTAGCGTCTGCCAGAACCGAAGGTATTTCTTTAAAAAAAGTTTGTTGAAGATGTGCATCCAACCATGCTGGGTAGATGACATGGCCTGATTTTATACAACACACACCAAGACAGAACCACATGAAATGCATCAGCCACTAGCTATGTTGTGTGAGGCGCAAGGTGATGCACCAAGCCAGGCGCCTCATGGATAGGCACTTTTGGCGACAAATTAGACTTAGTGCTATAACAGAAGTTTAAGAAATCTCAACATCCTTCGCTAGATTGTGTTCATGCCTAAGACAGAAATACAACCTAAAAATATGTCACTAGTAGTCTTCTAACAAGCAGAAAAACATCATAATTCCCTAACACATTCAGAAACAAAAAATCATAGTCTTTATCTATTATTTGGTCACGTCGCTCGCATTATATTGACAAAAGGACGTGCCCACAACCCACCAATTGAAGCACATAATGCGTCATCACATTATCAAGCTTAATTCAAGCACATAATGAATCATCACCTTATCAAGATGAATTTTAGCATGTGAATCGTGCGCCTTTGGCAAGCAAGTGAGCGCCTCAAGATGTGAGGCTAACAGATCAGCTCACTGTCGACCTGAATAGTTACACCCAATAGGCCAATAGATGTGCTGTCAAGAAATCAAGGTTCGAGGGAAATTGTTCAAGAACCTATATGTCCAGCGCTTCTACGGGAGGTATGTTCATTACTGATTCTTATAGCACTGTTTAGGAGATGATATGCTAATTCCAGTGGATGTCTATTTGCGCTTCTATAACAAAACCTAAGCCAATACCCAATTCGTGTAATCAATTCTATTGAAAGAAAAACCAACACAGATTCCCAATTCGGTGTTCCTATATCGCAAAATTAAATGATTCGATATGATTGTTGTAGTTGCAGGAAAACCTACACTACACCCTTCACAAGAATTCACAATAATCAACACATATTTGAAGATTAAAAATAGCACTTTATTATTTGATTCTCAGAAATGTTTATAAGAAATGGAAGAAATCAAGAATACAATTGCTCTCTAGGATTTTCTCTCTCCTCCAAGCTTTCTTAGCGCTCAGAAATTCATCATCCTCTTCTGAACCTACCGGGTCTCTTTATATAGGATAACTACATAATGGATGACAGCTAAGCTGTCCTTTAATTTTGGATCTGATTCGCGATCTTATCGCATCAGTGATAATGTTAACCATCGCAGATACTGTCACCATCGCAGAATGGTCACACTCTTCTCATGTTTCATCTATCGTCATCTGTTACGTCATTGCTTTGAGTCATTCTGCGACACTCGTGAAATGTTATTGAACAACTCGCAATTTTGTCGCTGTCAATGTCGCCGAAGTATTATTGTGGCGATATTCTGATCCTACATCTTGCCTCTTCTCATGTCTTTTTCTGCGAAGGAGAAAAGGTCATGAGAAATAAAATGCCGCAGCTATTCATCGTTTCATCTTCTTCCTCCGACAAGGCTCCGTGAATTAAGTATAACGGCCTATACGTGTCGAATATTCCTCTTTGTACCGGTTAATCTTTTATTACCCGGTTACCATCCTTGTGTCTATAAAAGAGAGAACCTATCAAAGAAATATTATTTCTTCTTTTACTTCTCCGTTCTCTGCAAATTTCTCCTACCTGCAACTTTCTTCTTTTGCAGATTCACCTGCTGCTGCTTTAATGGAATCACCAAGGTATGTGTTCTTCTGACGTTATTAAACTCGATTTTGCTCGTCTGAATTATGTTTATTCACCCTATTTGATCTTTTTTTGCTTGATTCTATATAATTCCCATACTATGTTTTCTTTTCAGTGGAACTACATCCAACACCCAGTTTGTCGACCAAAACCCTAATCTTCTCGAAGATTCACAACAAAAACTCATTGAAAAGAAAAGGAAGCCTACGAGTCATAAGGTAGTAAGAAACATTTGTTTTCTTTATAACAATATTGTTTCCTCTGTTTCTTATCTATGTTATTACTCGCAGGGTGATGAAAATGCTGTTAAACCTTGCAAGAAATATCGCAAAGCCAAGGCTCTTGAGATTGATATTACTATTCCCAAATTTTCATCTTCAAAATCTGTTTCTACTACTTCGCAGACGGAACCTCCATCCTCTATTTGCGAGAATATCATTATCAATACCCCCAATTCCATTAATCCTCTAATGAATGAGACTCCCAAAACTGTTATGAATAAAACTTCTTCCTCTCCTATTTTACTTCCAACCGTTACTTTTCCAGACACTCCTCCTTCTGGTGATGCAACCATCGCAAATGACTCAAATCTCCAACTCGCCATCATTACCACTTCACCCTCTGCACCTCTTCTCTCATCTAAAGAAGCATCAGTAGGGGTTGATGCTTCTTTTAAAGTTTTGTCTGACATTTTAGATGATGCTAGGAAATATTCTACTGACCCTTTCAAATATGACGTTTGTAAGACTTTAATAAAATATTTTGGTTCTGATCGAACTGCTTCGCGAGCGTCTTCAGAAAATGAAGTTGAATCTCTAAAGAGAAGTCCCCAAGCCAAAAATTCAGACTGTGATATTCTTGATCACAAGCTTCGCAACTTTTTACTAGATTGGGAAAATCTTCGCGATAAAAACAAGGAGTTAAAAGGTATAGTTCTTCTGTCTCTGCCTCTAATTTTTCTGTTCTAGTAGATTTTCATCTTTCCTGTACTCAATTCCCTTTAAAATATTTGGTTTGCCTATCTAGCTTTAAATCAGAAACGATTAATGAAGATATTATAATTTGAGTATGTTGCTGAAGAAGCCCGTGTTGAGAGAGATTCTTGGATGGATCAATATAATAGATTAGATAATATTTACACATATTCGATCAATCAAATAAATAATCTTACCAATGAGAACGATCAATTAGCGCAAAGGCAAAATCTATTAAGTAGAGAAGCTAATCACCTCTCATATTTGTTAACCCAAGCTAACTTGGCGATGGAATCTTTAACAGATAAAAATAAAATTTTGTTTCAGGAGAAACGTAGCTTTTTAAACAAGATGGCGATCTCCTCGCAGCAAATAAATATTCTTCAGAAAGTGTGTAACGACCAAGAACAATCTCTTCATTCATTAAAAGACGAACTCAAGAAAGTGACTGAATCTTCTGCTGCTGAGAAAGATAAACTTATCAAAGGCAGGTTAACTCTAAGTTGAAAGGCCAGTAAACTCCAAGATCAATATTCTCAATTAGAAGAATCTTACTCCTTATTAGCAAAAGAAAATACTTATCTCCTCTCCAAAGAAGAAATTCTAAAATCTCGCCTGAAAGGTATAGTTGGAGATAATTTTGATGATGCCATGAACCAATGGGAGGATTGTTTCTTAACACTAATTCAAAACTTAATTTCTCAAAAGGAAGGTAGTCATTTTGACTGCCTTAATTGTTAATTTTTCTATTTAATTTGTCTGTTATATTGCTTGCGAGATTTTTATCTGAACATTTTCTTGTCAACTTATGTTTCTCGCAGAATCTGAAAAAAGCCTTCATTCTACCATTTCTGATCTGACTGAAAAACTGGCTAAAGTTCTCAAAGAAAACGGAGTGCTTACCGCCAATCTTGTCCAATCTCGCTATCGAGCAGAGAGGAGATATGACTACCTTGAATACTTCAAAAATATGGAGATTAGAAATCGCGATAGTGGCTTCATTCGCAAAATTCATCTTATTGCTGAAGTTCTTGTGAATGATATTATGATATCCTAGTCTCTCCCTCCTGTATCCATTTATCCTCTAGAAGTAGATGATGATGAAATTCATCTTCCCATTGATGATGATCTAAACTATGCAAGTGGTGAACAAGATGTCTCTCAAGAAGACCCAACAGAAGAGGAAAAAAGTCCTTCTAAATAAATAGCTACTGGTGGTGAAGCAATTACTGGTGAAAAGTTAGATGAAGAAGGAACTCAAGATGATCGTGTCACGAAGAATATTGGCAACGAGAATGAAGCTGGCGAGACCAATATTGAAGTTTGAGTTTTGTTTTTGTTTTATTTTTCTTCTTCTTTCTTGCGAGCAATGTAACTTTATGCAACTTTGGAATTTAATTTTATCTCTATCATTTTGAATATTCTCAAGGAAGATAATGATATTTTATTTATCAATTCCCATACTTTCCCTTCATTATCTTTCTTGTAATGAACAAGTCTTTCTTGCGAAATATGTTTTGAATAGTACCTGCGATATTATGAATACTTCTGTGAAATTATGAATAATCCTGCTGTGTGATTCTGAATAATATGTCTGAGAAATTCTGAAGGATACTTGTTTCTCATCATCTCTCCTGCGATGAACAAATCTTTCCTGTATTCTTAAAAGAAAATAGTTAATGTTTGGGATTATTCTGTTGGTCTTATTTTTCCTTCCTAGTTAAAGGTCTTATTTTTCCAGTTATTTGTATATGCGACAAAATCGCAGGACGTCTTTACATTTGCATGTAAAAACCCGCTGATCTTGCCTGATCCGTATTTTGTCAATTTCTCTGCAACAATATGACAAGTCTAAGCTCCCCTGCGAGAACAAAGACTTATGACATTGCCGTCTTGCGATGAAATCACATGACGTCTTTACAATTTCATGTAAAAACCCATTGATCTCATCTTAGCTTTTTGTCATGGCTTGTTGCCTCTGTATAATATTTGTCACGCGAAAATATGACATGCCTAAATGTTCTTGCGATCATAAATCCCCATGACATTTCCGTCTTTAGACACTTATCATCTCCCTAATGGAGGATGCCGCCCTTATATTCCCCCTGGTTGCCCCTTCAAGGAGGGAACATCGGCCATACAAGAATAGATCCTCCCATCCGGTCTTAACAACAACCAGTTATTTTCGCAGCCTCTTATCCTCTATTCCTATATGGATTATAGTTACAAGACTGCACCCTAAGTGGGGTTTTCTTCAGGCCAAGTGCATCATAGCCAAGACTTGCCAAGAATGGCCAAAGTAATTTCGTACGCCCCGGGCACCCTTGGCTCAACCGTGTTAGTCATACTCTGCACTCCTTAGAAGATACCCTCGGTCGTCCAACCAGGGTATAACCTTATATAGTTGGAAATCCAAGGTACCTCCCTCGGATAGGTTTTCTTTAACCCCAACATCTCCATGACTCAGGTTCCAGCAGCGGTATAACCTTATCCCTGAGCCATGCAAAGAGATACCCCCTTATATGACGCACTTTAGGTCTTACATTTTCCTCTTGCGAAATTTTATTCGCGAACTAGGGTGTACGCCATTAAGGTTCGTCCCATTATTATGTCTCTGCGAAATTTTATTTGCGTTTCTTGTGATATATTCGCATTTCTTATTTGCTCTGTCAATGGAAGAATCTCGCACTTGTGATAGAGAAAGAAAAATTTATTATCCGTTTCATCATATAATATACCAGCATCTCTAATCTCGCAGAATTTTTCATTGATAATATCTTTTCAGATATAATCTATTTCATGGTCTATTAAGTCTTTGACCAAAATCTCTACCTTCTGGGTCCATTAATTTGTATGCTCCGGTTCCAACTATCTATTTAATGATATACGGTCCATCCCATTTTCTCGCCAGCTTTCCACCATTTTCTCATTGATAAACTGGTCTTTCTCGCAACACTAAATCACCTAGTTGGAACTCACGTATTTTGACACGTTTGTTATACTCGCGAGCTAATCTCCGCTGATAATTTTCCATATGTTGTAGGGCTTTTTCTCTCTTCTCATCAAGTTTATTTAGAATCATACCAGCACTAAGATTCTTCTCCCAAACTTCTCTTTTAGTTGTAGGAATATCAACTTTTGTTGGTAATACATCCTCAACCCCATATGTCAAACAAAAAGGTGACATTCCAGTAGCTTCTCGTCTAGTTGTATTTTAAGACAATATTGCATTATGTACTTGTTCGCACCATGCACTGTGGTGTCCTTCTAATTTCTTCTTCAGTATATCTGCAATTGTCTTATTTTTTTCCTTTGCCTGTCCGTTGGCCTGTGGATATAGTGGTGTTGATTTTACACATTTAATCTTAAATGCATTAGGTAACAATTCGATATTCTCTCCTTCAAACTGTTTTCCATTATCAGATACCAACTGTGCAAGAATCCCAAATCTGCAAATTATATTTTCAAATATGAATGTAAAAATGTCTTTGTCGCGGATGTGTTGCACTGCCTTTACTTCTCCCCATTTTGTGAAATAATCAGTAGCGACAATTAAATATCTTCTTTGTCCAGAACCCGGTACAAATGGTCCCACAATATCCAACCCCCATTTTCCAAAAGGCCACACACTGGTTGAGGATGATAATGGTGCCCCTGGTGCATGTATTTTCTTTCCATATCGCTGACAATCTTCACATCGTCTTGAAAGTTGCTTTGCGTCCTCATGCATGTATGAACAATAATAACCTTGAATTTTTGTTCGGTATGCCAAAGATCTTCCCCCACTGTGATTACCAGCATCTCCACTATGCAACATTTTTAACACCTTTTGTCCTTCTTCCCGTGTCAAGCATCTTAGCGATTGTCCATTAAAAGATTTTTGATATAATACTCCATCTCTTAATTCATAATTTGTTGCTCGACTTTTTAACTTATGTGTTTCTAATCTATTTCTTGGTGTCTCCCCTCTTTCCAAATATGCATGAAGTTCTGCTCGCCAATCTGCAATATTTCCTTTTGGTTCTTCTTCACCACCTTCTATCATCATCACATCTACTTCATCTTATTTTTCCTTATTGACTGAGGGTGATACAAGTGTTTGAATTTTTATGCATCTCGCTGCTGGATTTATCATCATGCTAGATATGAAAGAAAAAGCATCTGCGAGTTTGTTATCTTTTCTTGATATATGTCTCCATTTTATTATTGGAATTCTCGCAGATAATTCTTCAACGAGTTTCTTGTATTTCTTCAAAGATGGTTCATTTGTTGTGTATTCTCCTTTTATCTGGCGAATAACCAAATGCGGGTCACTAGTAATAACCAATTCTCGACAGAATTGTGAGTCACTAGTAATTATAGCATTTTCCAACTTCATTTCTATTGCGAATTTTAATGCATGCACTACAGCTTCATACTCCGTCTCATTATTAGTGGACGTGAACTCCAAACGAAATGAAAAAGCTATTTTTTCTCCTTCTGGTGAAATATAGACAACTCCAATTCCATTACCTTCCCCATTTGATGTTCCATCCACCAATATTTCCCACATGTTAGGTTCCTTTAATAGATCTTTTGGGTCTCCATGTTCTTCTTCTATGTCCATCATTTCTTCTACAGCTTCATCATCTTTTAGAGAAAATTCTGCTACAGCTTGTGATTTTGGCGAGGATAGGATTTCGTATTTGATTTCAAAGTGCCCTACTTGTGCATTCCATCTCTCAACCCTGCCTGATATTTTTGAATTCTTCATTACTAACTCAATTGGTACCTTTGTGAATACTTTTATTTTATGTGCTTGAAAATAGATGCGAAGCTTAAAGGTTGCATAAACCAATGCCAGAATTAACTTCTCAATCTTTGAGTAATTTTTCTCTGCGGTATTAAATGTTTTGTTGATGTAATAAATTGGTTTTTCTATTCCTGCATACACTCGAAGTAATACTTCACTTAACGCGTGCGATGTTGTCGCAAGGTAGATCAATAATTCTTTTCCGGGCTCTGGTATCTGCAAGATAGATATGTTCATTATAAATTATTTAACTCCTTAAAAAGCCTTCTCACAATCATCTGTCCACTTGAACTTTGTACACTTCCTGAGTATGTTGAAGAAATGCTTGCATTTATCTGAAGATCGTGAGATAAATCTTCCTAACGAGGCTAAGATCCCGTTCAACTTCTGCACATATTTTACTGTTGCTGGAGTTGGCATGTCGCGAATTGCTTGTACTTTATCTGGATCAACTTGTATTCCTTCCTTTGACACAATGTACCCCAAAAAATTTCCCGAAGCTACTCCAAAAGTAAATTTTTCGGGATTCACCTTGATGTTAAAATGTCGCATTTGATCGAAAATCTCCTTTAAGTCTTGCACATGGTTTTTAGCTTCTTTAATTTTGACTAACATGTCATCTACATATGCCTCTAGTGTTTTATGGATCCATTTTGCAAACACTTTTTCCACCATTCTTTGATATGTTGCACCAGCATTTCGTAAACCAAAGGGTATCTTTGTATAACAGTACAATCCTCTTGGAGCAAAGAATGCGGTGTGCTCTTGATCTTCTTCAGCGAGAGGAATCTGATTATATCCTTTATACCCATCTAATGAAGATATTCTATCATTTCCCGCTGCTGATTCGACCATTTGAGGAATATCTGGTAATGGAAAGCTATCTTTAGGACAAGCTTTGTTTAAATCAGTAAAATCTATACAATTTCTTATCCCTTAATTCTTATTTGGAACCACCACCATATTTGCAATCCATTCCGGGTACTTTTCCTTCCTTATAATTCCCCCATCAAGCATCTTCTGTAATTCTTCTTCTATTTGAGAATGGTATGTTGTTGCGATTTTTCTTATCCTTTGTTTAAATGGTCTTACCTCCTTGTTAATTTATAGCTTATGACATGCAACTGATGGGTTTATTCCAGGAATCTCATCCATATTCCATGCGAAGATGTCTTTATACTCTCGCAAGAGGTTTACGGTTCGCTCTTCTTCATCTGCATCCATCTTCGTTCCGATTTTCAGTATCTTAGGTTCTTCTTTACTTCCAATATTTATTTCTTTTGTTGGCTATGCTGTGGTGTGTAAGTCTAATCAATCTCTCTCACCTTATATGTTGTCGTGTATCTCTTTTGAGATTTGAAAAAGGGTCAAGCAATTAGGTTTTTCTGGAAAAAAAACTATAAGATTTAGATTGGGGATATAATTTTTCTAGGGTTATTGATGTGCATAGAATTAGTTTCGATTTAATTGAACTAGGAATCCACCATCATACGGATGGTTAGGAGAGTTGATCCAATGATATACATGATGTCATCGAAAGAATTTGTTGAAATTGAACGAGTTTCATAACAGTTGATACAAGTATGCTAATCTTAATAAACTTGAATACAATAATCTTTACCTTGATATGAATGGTATTATTCATCCATGTTTCCATCTTAAAGACCGCGAATGCAAATTTTAATGTTTTCTTCAAATAATTAAGTTTCCATAGATTGAATATAGCTTAGCTGAATTTTTACTCGTTTATCCTTTTTTGTTTGTTTTTAGATCCAACTCCTACCACATTCGACGTGATATTTCTTTGATTATATAGATAGGCTTTTTGTGATGGTGTGTCCATGGAAGCTCATACACATGGCTATTGGTGAGAATTTTAAAATCTAGTTTTTGTAATCAACATTAAAAAAATTGTAGGGAATATAAATAAGTACATAGTAATGATTTGCCTCATATGTCCACACTGGAAACAATTGTGCAGATGGTGCGGTTGCTGTAGTTGCAGGGGTCAATATTACCTCATATGAGTGGTGTAGGTTCGCCCCGCCCGCTGGGAACTTGCAGGGGTCCCTTTAAAGTTGTATGGGGCCACTTTTTTTGTGTCACCCCAGTTTTAGGGTCGTTTTTTTGGGCGGTTCATTAATAAAAAGGCATCACCAACCGAAATTTGGAGGAAATGGATCAATATTACCGTGCATGGGGAGAATGGTTATATTTCAGCCTCCTTTGATGTTACTTCTTTCTTTAATTTTTTTATAATTTTATCCCTCTATCATGTGCTCCAAAAGGTTAAGACACCATCCCATAACTAGGGGCGGAGCCACATCGAAAGGTGGGTGTGCACTTGCCCACCAAGCCCATATGATTTTCAAGCCCAATTTTTCATATTTTAGCCCAATATACCCATTTTGCACCTCCTTAAATGCCCACCTAATTATAACTTGCCCATCCAATTTTTAAAACATGGCTTCGCCCTTACCCACAACAGATCCATTTGTTCATCGCATATTCATTCCTAGATCATGTTTAATTAGTATTAAAAGACTTATATTCCTCAAGTCAAGGCCACTTGATGACTTTAATTCCTAGGATAATATTTTATAGATAATTTCTGTCTTTATATCTCATCTCATGTTAAATTCATCCTTTCAACTGCATTTCCTTAACTTCAACCAAGATTTTTTTAAGGTAAGTGTTTGGTTTTCTTCGATGGTTCATTGATTTTAAGATTACTAACCTGATGATTTTTTTTTTTTTTGAGGCTTGGGAATATTATCTATATACCCCTACTATAAGATCCCTTGCAAAAATACCTTTATGAACTTTATAAATACTCCTAAGCCTAATACATTACTAAAATACCCTCTTTTATATAGTGTATATACAAAAACCACTAACCACTATTTAAAAACAAAGAAAAAGAAAAGAAAAAAAAAACTACATCTACTGTCCACCGCCACCACCAACCACCACCGCCGGCAAACACCACCGCCGCCAACCACCACCAACCGCCGCCGCAAACCACCACCATTGTCCACCACCAACCACCACCGCCGTCAACTACCATCACCGCCACCGACGACCACCACTACCATGTGGAGTCAACTTGCTGAAGTTGTGTCCATATAGGAGGAAACTAGCTCAAGTTGTCTCCAATAAATAATGTTCATATCGGAGGCAACTAGTTCAAGTTTTCTATAAAAGTGGAGGCAACTAGCTTAAGTTGTCTCCAATAAATATTGTACATGAATAAGTTGCAAAACAAAATGGAGGCAACTAGCTCAAGTTGTCTCCAAATATGAGGCAACTAGCTCAAGTTGTCCTCAAAAGTGAAGGCAACTAGCACAAAGTTGTCTTCAAAAATGAAAGCAACTAGCCCAAGTTGTCTCCAAATATGGAGGCAACTAGCACAAGTTGTCTCCAAAAAATAAAAATGTGAACCTAGTGTGAGTCGAACACAAAAAAGTGAACCTAGTGTGAGTCGAACACACATCTTCTGACATATAGTCAGTTGTGCTACCATTGCACCATGGATTCATGCATAACACAAGGTAACATGCATGAAAAGCTACCTGGTTTGGCGAAAAAAAACGAACATATACCAGCTGAGCATCCATCAGTGAGCTCAAATTGACAACCGTATGCAAACCCAGCTCTATTGGCCAAGCTTCAGCTGCAACATCAAACTGTTCTGCACTTCAATTCAAATCCCATTCATTTTGCTGCAACTCTATAGCTTCGTAACCAACCCATTGAATCACCAACAAAACTAGATCTCGGCACCCTTCATAATTTACTGAATTGCAACTACTCAATCTCTTGGATATCTCTTTGCTGAAAAAAATCATATCAAAATCACATTCAATAGACAGATAAATGGTAACACTGACCAAACACGTCGATAAATTGCTAACTATTTTCTTAACAAATGGAGCCAACTAGCTCAAGTTGCTCCCAAATCCAGAAGCAACTAGCTCAAGTTGCCTCCAAAAGGGGAAAGCAACTTTCCCAAGTTGTCCCCAAAATCTAGAGTCCAAATTATGATGTTGGTTGAAAACAACTTATCAAGGTAATCCAGATTCACCTGTAATTTCGTAATGTCGAGTTACTAATAGAATCATGCAAATATATATAACTAACAGAGAACCAAGTTATATATGTAGGACATAGTACAACATGATTCCTAGTTCAGCATAAATGCCAATAGAGACAAATATAATATGAAAGTTAGCACAACTTCTCTAGATAGAAGCCATATTCAGTATTTAGGAAAGTTGTTGCTTAAAAACTAGCCTGGTGAAAATTTTCAGAACCTGGAGACACATGTACACATGTAAACTAACATCCACTGACACAACTAGTAATTGCATACCTAAAGGTGCGCATATATTGAATAGTCCACTATTTCTTGGCTAGGTTCCATTTAGTACTGCTACTTTGGTAGAGGCATAAATTAATTAAAACCATTTTAATTTATATTAGCATACAATGAAATGGTTATGCGTGAAAAATTAATCAAGTAGAAAAGAAAAGTCATTAATAAGACGTTGAAGTTTATAAGCTTACCAAATGCATGAGATTAATAATGCAATCATTGACAGCACAACATAATGTGAAGCTATCTTTTTGCACCTAAAAAACCACACCAACTGAAAACATTTAGTCCTCATAAAGATTTTGGAACAATGAAATGAAAAAGAAAGGACAACTCGATAATAAAGCACAAGGTAACAAATGGTACGGAGATAACATGCTAGCACTGTGCATAACATTCTTTTTTTTTTATAAAAACATAATTACACAGATATACAGATAATTATCTCTCTGATAGCAATCACTCTTAGTCGTACCATTGAAGCTAAAAGTCCAAAACACAAATGTCCTTATTCCCATGGAACGACATAACATTTTTTTAAAACTTTAATCTGAACTCAGGTAATAGTTCATTAGGTCACCTCAATCCAATTATGAACAAAATATTCTCGTTATACCCCTTTCCTCTCTTTTATGCTTCTCTATAACTCAGACCTCATACCCAATTTAGTGAACTCATGTTAACCTTACACAACTGACGATTCCAATTTCACGGATAAGAAAGATAAAGCTAAAATAATATTCTACTTGGTAACAAGAAGGTAGTTGCATTTAACTTTTACGCAGGCCTACCAAAAAAGAGATAAGCCTTTGAAACTAGATAGTCTTTTGTACTTTAACGAGTAGAATTTTATGCCAATGAACATATCAGATAACATCAATACGGATTTGGTGATTACTTTCACCACCAATACAACTATATCACCAAATTGGAATCGTTTTCAATACATCTATATTCTTTTTTACCAAGATTATACAAAATCAGTTCATTCATAAACTAGAATCAACCTAATTCAACTGCAACCATGTTAAACGACGGGCTAACTTGGTTTCTTTCACTTGCCTGTTCTTGACAAATTGGGATATTTTCACACACTCTACAATAGCAACCATCTTAAACAACAACTTAATTTACAACAAAATCACCTGCATAAATATCCAGAGAAGGGATAACTAATAGCAATTCAACTGCAGCACCAAATATCCAGAGAAGTGTTAACTAATAGCAATTCAACCACAGTTCAATTAAAATCAATTTAACAGACAATAAACAATTCCAGGATGGAAACCATACCTTGGCAATAAACACCACCACCATCATTTGTATACTCTTCTTCTTTCCAATCCGGAAGATATGACCACCACCACCGTCATCAACCACCACCACAACAACAAACAATATTAACCACCATTATCTTAATCTTAACCATCAATTTCGTCATCCTTAATCTAACTTCTTTCTATCTAAATCACCACCAGTTACAATACCACCAACACTTCCAGAATCTTCAAAGCAAAACAAAAAAGATAATCAATTTTTAATCGTTTTGGATGATTGGATCTTCAGATCCAATAAATTGATGACGATTTATTCTACATCAGACGATGGCGGCGGCGATGAAGAATTCAGTACTAGATTTTGTGATTGTGGTGACGGTGGTGGAATTTGGAAGGAATTGATGGTGATACAAATCAATTCACTACCAGATCTGTTTATTCTTCATCAGACGATGACGGCGATGAAAATTTCAGTACTAGATATTGTGATTATGGGGCGGTGGTAGGATTTAGACGGAAGTGATGGTCGCGGTGGAGATGGTCGCGTTGGGTTAGGCAGAATAAAAGATTTATATTTCTTCTGATGGTGGTGTGGGAGTGACGGAGGCGATGCAGAATTTTCTTATGTCTTTGTTAAAGAAGACGGAAATGAAATGGAAAGGTTAAAAAAGGAATTATAGAAATTCTGTTTTTAATAAAAATTTCATTTATGCCATTAGGGGTATTTGTAAAGACCCATAAGGGTGTTTGTGCAAGGCCCATGGATAGTAGGGGCATAAATAACATTCCTACTTATTGGTTGTATGATTAGTAACCAACTACACTGATTGTTATTTTTATCAAATAAATTCAGGTGGATTTTCCCAAGCCAGAAAAGGAAGAACTTCTCAAAAAATGACCATGGAAGGTATAGAGACAAGAGGTAGCATCGCCTTCTTCTCAACGTATCGACCACCGGTGCCGCTTGACATATTCTCGTGTCCGATTCCACCAAAATCAAGCCGAGATGAGATCCGAATGACTGACGGAGATTCCTACAATTATAGCGGCAATCAGATCCCACCAGAAGCCCTTATGAAAATTTTCACCTACACAAGTTTGACAGGCTACGGCGCCCAGGCTGATGTCGATTCAGGTCGTATTACTGGAATGATTTTTGTATCCGAAAGAGACAATCTTGAATTGCTTTACCTAGCTCTCCGGCGCAATGACGTCAGCCTACCCACAGTAGAAATCCACAGTTTAGCTAACGTTTTTAGTAGTGCCCAATATCCATTTGAAGCTGGTGTTCGCATGGAGGACGGTGGTTGTTTTGCCGGCGATCATCTAATATATGTCAGCACCAAGGAACCAGCTACGGAACGCCGTCAGCCTTGGACCGCTGTTTATAAAACCGATATGAAGACTGGAAAAACTGACCGTCTCACACCAAGAGGTTCCTTCTTCCCCTCAATAATTATTCCATAAATCATGCCTCTGTTGATATAAATGTTAATTTCCTGCTAATTAATTATACATCGAAACAGAGCACGCTGATTTAAGCCCCTCGGTATCACCATCCGGAGAGAAGATAGCAGTGGCGTCATTTGAGGGAAATGGTGCAGTCGAAGTCCAAAAGACTTGACATTTATGTCATGAATGTAGAGGAGCCTTGTGATCGCAGGTTGGTTGTGAAGAATGGGGGCTGGCCGACTTGGGGAAGTGACAACATCATATTCTTCCACCGTAAGGATGCAAAAGGATGGGGTGTCTACCGAGCTGACATTGGCAGTGGTGGTGTTATTCCAGTAAGCCTAAAACTCGTGACCCCAGATGACATTGATGCATTCACACCTGCAGCCATCGACGCCACCGCCGTAGCTGTTGTAACTATTCGGCAGAATTCAGAGTTCCATGAGAAAGCACAGTATCGACATGTTGAGATTTTTCGCTCAGCAGGAGAACAAGAGTCAACACGAGTCACTCAAATAACCAGTCCGACTACTGACCATTTCAATCCCTTTGTGATAATGGATCGGAAGATAGGTGATGGGAAGCGGATCGGCTACCATCGTTGTTCCACGAATGAAACTCTCAGCGTACTGACTACTAGTTTGATTTCTTATCTTAAGCCATCTGATGTAGCCTAAGATCATATCACTGATATGAGTGTCTGTTACTTGGTGCAGGACGAAGAAGAGATCAAAAGGCAGTTTCAAATTGTCATTTCTCCGGATCCGAAAATAGGATTATTTAGGGTGGGTGGAGGATTTCCCACGTTTTCCCTATGCGGATACAGGCTTGCATTTGTTGACAATGATTTCAAGATCGTATGGGTACTTGACGGCGGAAGTCTAAATATAGCTTGCGAGGTACAAGAAGGATAATGGCATATATAACGATGAGTAAATCAATCTACATCGTTGTTTGCTTATATATAAGTTTTCTTTTCAGGGATCAGAAAACAGCGTCTTTTCGCCAGTTTGGGACCAAAAGAATCCGAAAAAACTCTACGTTTGCATCGGACCTTCTTTCAGCTCTGATGACGTAGACATCTACGTTGTTGGAAATGTGTCTAAACGGAAACTCTATCCGCTCACAGATGGGTTCAATAATGCCTTCCCGTCCAGCAGTCCAGACGGTAATAAGATCAAAAACCTTCTAATTATATGCTACGAAATAGTTTTTAATATGCCTGTGTTAACTTAATACTCCAATTATGTGTATCTAACAGGGGAATACGTCGTTTTTCGATCAACGAGAGATGGATATAAGAATCTATACACAATGGACGCAAAAGAGGGGGTGAACAATGTAGAGAAACTGAATAGGCTGACAGAAGGGAATTGGACTGACACTCAATGCCAATGGTCTCCAAATGGGAATTGGATAGTATTTTCGTCAAGCCGTGACAAGCCTCAAACTGCACCACCAAAAGACCATGATCTGGACCCGGGATACTTTGCAGTGTATCTAGTGAAGTGGGATGATCCAAAGGTGTTGGTCAGAGTGATTGGAAGTGGAAGTGATCTTGCTGGGCATGTAAACCATCCATTCTTCAGTCCGGATGGACGCAGCATTGTTGTGACTTCAGATCTTGCTGCGGTATCTGTTGATCCCGTATCTTTGCCGATCGTTGCCCACTCAGCCAGGCCTTATGGAGACATCTTCACGGTCGATATTGACCCGGATAACATAGAGGAGAATGACGACAAAGTCAAGCCGAAAGTGTTCAAACGCATAACACACAGTAGATTTGAAAATTCGACAGGTACTTGGACAACTGCACCAGCGATGAAAGTTAAAGCAACACGGGAACTTCTTAACGATGAAGAAATCAAGAACTCAGAATTCACCAAGGCAGCTTGTCCATATCGTGGTGGATGTAACTGACTGCCTTTCGTGTTACTGTCTTGGATTTTATTTTAATAGTTTTCAAGGCTTATGTTTTATGTTATAAGGTGAGCAAGATTTGATTAAAAAAAAATTACAAAAGGGAGCAAAATTTTGAAATAAAAGGAATAATAACTTGACGCTGATATATTGATACTCTTTATTCGATTCAACTTCAAATTCAATTAAAGGATGTTTTTATTACATTAATGGCTTTCAAAAAACAAAAAAGAAAAAAAAAACATTAAAATATTAGCGAGCAATTTCTGGATCATTCTCCCACCATTGCAGTATCTTGGCGATCACAAGGTAAGACAAAACAAAATAGATGCAACCAAGAATACAAACAGGAATTGCAAGTCCAGGAAGGTGGCTTAACACTGTATAGGTTCCCGTGAGAAAGTTTATAAAATTGTATTGAAAACAGATAGTTCTTACAAGAGACATATCATTGGTTTTATATTATTACACAGACTCTTGAAGCAGACACAAGTCAAGTCAACTAAGGTTAACTTGACTAAACACAAATACACATACTCTAATATACCCCCTCAAACTGAGAAGGGCTAAAACTAACAGTTTGACACAATCAAAAAACTTGTAATAAGATTTGTTACAGAAAAAAGTCCACTGAAGTAGAAAATAGAAGTCCACTGAAGTAGTAAGCAATTTGACTGAAGCAGAAGTCCATTGAAGTAGTAAGCAATTTGACTGAAGCAGACACTCAACACAAATACACATACTAAGTCACCTCAGAGGTACTGGAAGAAGAAGAGTATGTAACTTCAGAGTCACCAGAAGTAGTTGAAGAAGCAGGAACATCCATCAGACACTGTATTAATCTTGAAAAAGTAGGAAAGCAGAGACCCTTTGTAAATATATCAGCTAGCTGATCTTGGCTTGAAATGTGCTGAAGTTTGATAAACCCATTATCCACCAGCTCCCTGATAGTATGATACTGAATCTCTATGTGCTTTGTCCATTTCCTACTTGCACCTTTTCCTTGCCTCTATAACTAGTTGTATTCTGAAGTAAATTTTCATCCCCTGTCATATGTGCAGTTGCTCCAGAATTTGCAATCCACTGAGGAGCTTCAGAAGTAGATGCTCCATTGAAATTCATAGTGTCACTCATTGAATGAAAAGCAGACTGTTGTTGCACATGAGCTGTCCCATAACTAGAATTTGAACTTGAAGCAGTTGGAGGTGGATAGTATCTGAAGTAACACCTGGTAGCAAAATGCCCCTTCTTTCTACAAATCTGACACTCCACTTGTGAGAAATCTCTCCTCATATTAGCACCCCCAGTATCAGAAGAACCATTGAACCTAGAAGTTGTTTTATTACTATTGTTATTACCATTAAAATTGCTATTGAAGTTACCATTGCCAGAATTCTTGAAAGTACTAAATCCATTTCCTGTATTCTTTCCCTTTCCTTTGCCATTTCCATTCCCATAATTGCCATTCTTGGAATAAAGTCCAGTTGGATTTTGAGCATCAAACACTAAACTAGAATCTTGTTGTTGATCAATAAGCCATTGCTCATGATTAAGCAATCTTGGCTTAATTTCAGCAAAAGTAAAAGGTACTTCACGGTTTTGAGCAGAAATAACAAAGTTATCATATTCTCTGCCTAAGCCATTGAGCACATACATAACTAGATCTGATTCACAAACTTTTTCTCCAATAGCAACTAAGGAATCAGCAATTGACTTTAAATTTTGTAGGTAAACAAGAATAGATGAATAACCTTTCTTACAACCATGTAATTGATTTCTGAACATTCCCTTTCTAGCCATGAACTGATTCTTGAAGCTAATTTCAAGATAAGACCAAACCTGATGTGCAGTTGACAAACCCAACACATCTCCGGATACAGAAGGAGTCAATGTAGCCTTCAAACAGCTCATCACAAAAGAATCCACCTTCTTCCAGTAAACCCACTTTGGATTGAGACTAAGTTCTCCATTAATAAAAATCTGTTTTGGAGGTTCAACTTCTTCTCCAGTAACATAACCATATAGAGATGTAGAGTACAAAATTGACTCAAATTGGTCACGCCATAATAGAAAATTTGATGAATCAAGTTTAATGGATACAAAATTTGCAATATTAGAAAAAGGTAATATGAAATTACCATCAGAAGCAGCGGAAGTAGATGCCATATTTCGTCGTCGAGTGTAAACAAGCAAGCTCATTCAAGGAGGTCTTCAAAGAATGAATTGAGAGCAAGAACAGAGACGAGTTTCTTGAAAAAATTTGACCTAAATTGATGTTAAAGAAACTGATATTGATATTGATCCTAAAATTATTTTGAATGATTTGTTGATAGGAATCAAAGAATCTGCCTAAAATGTTGTTAAAAATTGTATTGCAGAGAAATTGTTGAGAGTATCCGGATCGAATCCACTGATACCATGAGAAAGTTTATAAAATTGTATTGAAAACAGATAGTTCTTACAAGAGACATATCATTGGTTTTATATTATTACACAGACTCTTGAAGCAGACACAAGTCAAGTCAACTAAGGTTGACTTGACTAAACACAAATACACATACTCTAATATCCCGTCACAAATGACATCATCATTGCGGGGATAGCAAACAGATTGCAGAAAACTCACATTACAAGAAGTTTTCTATTCTTGATCATGTCAGTGTCAGGTGATACCAAAAATAATAATTTCCCCCAAAAATAGATGAAAATAACCAGTGCAGAAAGAACCATGGCCAAACTGTTAGAAACTATAAACACGATGAAAGACGGTTTATTAGCTAATATGGCCATGCCTTTGTGTGGTCCATCGCTGTTGTAACCTCCTGGTAATGTAAAATTAGCTGCAAAAGCTAGAGTTGCTATTAGTGCTGCCACTAGCACGAGATTTTGGTTATAATTTTCTATCTTTTCTCTGGCAGTGTTCTTTGTTGCTTCAGCCTCAGTTGCATATTCATCATCTCTATCCTGAGCTGCCTTTTTAATATTTTCCTTCTTAGCTGCTCTCTTAGATGCTGTCTGCAATCAATAACCAGCGCGGAAGCGAAGGAATTGTTAGAGATTAAGTTTCGAAGGGAACAAAAGATGCGGTTCTCTTGCCGTCTAAATACGGAAGGAATCATGAGAGATAATAGAAAACCCATATATTGAGAACATAAATATGGTTAACTATATAGTTAAATGACGTCACATCTGAATCATCTAACCGGGGTACAGGTGCTAGTTCAATTTTTATTACGCAGGTGCGCGATCAGTTTTTTTTTTTCGAAAATTCGCCTAAGATATGTTAAAAACAAAAATTCTTTACGGACCGAGCTGGGAAAACCAACTCAAAACCGCCAGAGACCACCCACCCCTACACTTCTCCAGAGGGTGCGGGCCTACTGGGACCCACAAAAAAGGAAGAAAAAAAAATGTGTGTGTGGCGGTTTTTATCTAGTTTGTTTCCCTCTGTCCGTAAAGAAGGGATGTATTAAAAATTAGTTTTCAAAGCACCTAGTATAAGACTAGATGATATTTTCCACATCAATTAACTATGACACAGTTGTCTTTTTGGAGGACACAAAGAGTGGTCGGGATGAGTTGTGGAAACACAATTAAGGCTCAGGATGAATTTTGAGTTCATCCACCGTTCCTCTTACCTTTTAAAAGAAATCTTGATGGCTCCTTTGAGTGGAATCCGTATTCAATTAAAGTTGGAAACTGCCGGGATACAAATTTCTCACATAGTCACATGTGTCGCAGCTTCCATTTTTTTCTCCCTATTTCCCTGCGTGTCTTTCATACGAGTAGTTTTTAAAACTACCCAAACTAACCTATTCCTTCAATAAGGATCACTCTTTCATTGATCATCGAAACCGTGTCACAAATCTCCCTCTCGCTCTCTGTCATGGTGTTCATTAATTAAGGAATCTAATGAATTTAACATCTTTTTGGTTTCTCAATTGCAGGATGTCATGGTCAATGGTGAAAACATCCAATTTTTCTTCGTGACTATTACATCATTATTTTGTTCTGCAGGGTCAAGTTTCGACCAAAAATTGTAAGGTGACTTTGGTAAAATGTTCCTCTTCGTTGTTCACTGTAAATTTGAATGATACATCTTCTTATTCCATAGATGGTGACGTCGGGCTGGAGTTGGGCGAGTCCTCCTTCCGATTTTTTTTTTATCTTTTGTGAGTTTCATCACTCCTTAATTAATCTTATTTTTGTATGTGGATGCTATTTCATTTTGAATTTTGTATCGTTAGATTGAGAGTATATCTAACAAGTTTCTCATCCTGCGTAATTAATGGTTTTTAGAAACTTTATGTGCAATTCATTGGTGTTCATTAATCAAGGAATCTAATGAATTTAACACCTTTTTGGTTTTTCAATTGAAGGATGTCATGGTCAATGGTGAAAACATCTGCGTGACTATTACATCAAGATATCTCAGTTCTCACTGAGGATTGAGTGTGCTGTCAGTTCTCTAATACACATTTACTTTTTCAATTGTTGACTTTATCGTAGACGGTTGAAAAATGAAGTAGATGTCGTAGATGTCTTGAAATGGTGGCTTTCATCATAGTAATTCTGTTGAACAACAAAAATATATTTCCTTTGGCTATTCTGATTCGTTGTTCATTGGGCATTGGTTGTTGCTGTTGAAATTAATCTAAAGAATATTTTTCATCTTCATTTGCTCAAGTCTTAAGGTTTGTGTTGTGGCTGAAAGTTTTGGAATATGCAAAGATAATAGTGATTGTAACTATGTAAATGGTGGAGGCGGCTTAAATTTCCTGCTTACATTTGTGCGGTTTATTTCTTTCATTGTCTTTTACTAAACATATTTTGTAAATCTGTGGAAATTGCAGAAACTTGATCTAAATTCATAAATATTAGTCACATTTGAGTTTTCTTTGGTCATAAGCAATGTATTGTATCTTCACTATTTCATTGATCAAATATAAGTTCCATTTACTGATTGGGTCGTTCATTTCCCATTTTTCAAATCATTGGCAGACTAGCGAGTTGGGGTGTATGTTTGAGCGGCAATAAAGTAGGCAAAATAAAAAAATTAGGGATCGACATTGAAATGAATTTAGATATCAATGGTTTATGTTTATGTTAAGCTAGGGCTCTAATTCTTCAGCAATATCAACTGTACGTGTTTATGTTGAAAACTAGCTGGAGTTTGTAAACCAAAGAATTAGCATAATAAAATGGTTCTTTTGTTAATCTTATGGAGTTGCATTTTATTGTATCTGCACTATTTCATAATAATGGTAAATGTAACTATGTAAATGGGGGAGGCGGATTAAATTTCCTGCTTACATTTGTGCGCTTTATTTCTTTCATAGTTTTCTACTAGACATATTATGGAAGTCTGTGGAAATGCAGAAATTTGATCTAAATTCATAAATATCAGTCACATTTGAGTTTTTTTTTTTTGTCATAAGCATCGTATTGTATATGCACTATTTCATTGATCAAATATAAGTTTCATTTACTCATTGGGTCGTTCATTTCCCAATTTTCAAATCATTGGTAGAAGGGAAGACTGGCAGAGTTGGGGTGTATGTTTTCACTGCATCTCAAGTCTATGTTGAGTATTCATGTATTATGTACACATTGTTCCACTTTTCTTTCTCAATATTAAGGCTTTGATAGACATTTACTTTGTTTCTATATAGGAGTAGACAACTGTAAAAGAAATGGACGGTTCCTTCAAATAAAAGAATGTGTCCGACACCCAACACAATGAACATATGGCAGTGAAAGTTACATATACAAAGGGCATGACCACACACGAATGCTTCGGCAAAATTGGAAATAGCGAGATTTACTTAGAAGCCAGAGATTAGTTTTTCTGTGCTTTGATGTAATGGGAACGTTTTATTTTAACAATCAATCACTTTCTTTTCTTATGTTAGTCGTTACTGTGATAGCTAGAGGGAAGAAACAAGTTACTTGGATTTTATTTTGTTAATTACTATTCTCCATCACTATTAATTTGTTTTTTGCGAATTAACGACTGGATGTTGTTCACTGGTTTCTAAGTTTGAAGACGCCAAAATGGACCAAAGACAGGATGTCCACTACCAAGTGCAACGAAAATAATTGTAATTGTAGCAGTTTTTTTTTTTGTAAAGCTTGGTGGACACAGCAATGTGGTGTTGTTACATTCACCTGTATCTTCATAGACTTAACTTTTCCGTAAGTTTGTCAGCTTCAACTTATGTGGCACTAAACTTATTTTAGTAAGTTAAAGGGTCCTATCGGGTATGTTACATTCACCACATAATTTGGCGTCGTGTTAGTCCTATCGGGTATGTTACATTCAATTGAAGCAAAGGATAACTGCATTTGGTATAGAAAACATACTCTAAAGAAAAGGCTAGGTAACCAGTCTGGAAATTCTCCATCGTATTGGATGTTGTCACTACTATAGACAAAAATACAACCAAATGCAGCTATACAAAGAGCAAAAATTCCACTGGCTAAACCAATCCAAGAACCAAATATGCAATGACCAAGCTTATAAACCGCAACTGTAAAAATTCTACAAGGCCAAGCCTGTTGCAATAGGTCAATTTATCAGAATTTTTCACCACCTGTTGGAACGGAATATAAAAGGAGTAGATATGATGGCAACACATTATAGGAAAGTGGAAGGAAAATTTCAACAAGACATTTACTATCGTATCCTATCACAGATTCAAAAGAACTATTAGTTGGAAAATATACTACTCCATTTTCTACATGACTAACTGTGCCCCATCTATTCTTTTGTTGCAAATAGAATTGCAGCGATTTAACCATTTGGCGTTACTTCACAAAATCTCACTATCTCAAACAGACTAGGTTCGCGTTGTTTAGCTACTTCACTTATATGTACAGGTAATTTATTTATTTTGCTAGACTTTATGTACACATACACGTAAATCATAGTCTCAAAATAACCCAAAAATAAAATAAAAAATGAAATGTTCATTACACTGGTTTATATCACCAAGAATATCCAACAAGCCGAAAGGATTCGGACATGCCAAAAGTGTGGCCAAACCATGAAGTCCATCGCGCCGAAGGCGCACGAGAGGTTGAGACCAGGCCGAAGGCCTGGTTGATACCCTAGTTGTATTATATTGAGTGGTGTCCCTTATCTTTTGTATTGAGTGTAGTAGTGATATTCTTTCTATCCTGTAATACTACTACACGTGTCTGTAACAGACGGATTAAATACCCTGTAATGATTCCTTCTGAATCATTAAGAATATTCAATTAATAAAACTTTCTCTTTCGTGAAACTCTAATCACATGGTATAAGTTAGGTTAGATTATTGATTTCTCAAAATTTCCATTTTCTCTTCAAACATTAGCAATATCTCAAATCTCAAATTTTATCTTCGATCAAATTACTGCACAATTTTCAGATTCTTTATAGAATTTTTTATGGCTTCTCTTAAATATAGCCCACGGTTTTATTAACCATAGCCCATATTATCTATATCCCACAATCTTTTTTCAATTTATTAACCATAGCCCAAGTCATAACCCAAAATGTATTTGTTGAGTTAGCATGGATTCATAACTAGTTAGACGAGTTAAGTTCAATTAAAACTGATCCGATCATAACCCGTTTGAATCAAAACCTAAGTATTTTTACATATTCTTTTTCATCTTACTATAAACCCTAAATCTTATTTTTCAATTTTTTTAAAAAACAAACAGTCAACCGAATCATCTCCCATGTTTTATAGTGTAGCATTGTAGCAAGCAATTTTGTTTCCGAGGTAATATCCATTAATTGTAGATTCTTATGTGATTTAAAGAGTCAAAATGGTTTAGTATTGATATGGAAATGTCTGTGTTAGGGTTCTTCATCAATAAAATGTTTGAATCGGCTGCGCATATGTAAAAATGTGTTTGACAAAAAATTTGTGAGTGCATCATGTGCAGTGTAGCTTGCACCCTCTCCTCCTTCCCTCTACACTTCCAAGGAAACACTGAATATATAGTTTCACTTTCACCCGAGATTTATTTACAGATGCCTGATTTGTCATTACATTATTGGAAGCTATATGTACCAACATTATGTTAATCCTTGATAACATGAATGGTACTAACAAAATTAATTATTAAGAAGCAAAAACAACAAAATAAATCTTGATTGTGATTGAGTGTTCTACCAGATTCCGCCATTTTTTTGGTCATAAAGAAATAATATATAGGTTACCGATTTACTAACTCACTGTAGTTTCTGGGCTATGATTAATAATGGAAAATGTCAAACTTAAAAAATGTTGTCAAACTCTATGGACCAAAATCAAATGGGCTATGGTTAATAAAAGTATAGGCTATATTTAAGAGAAGCCTTTTTTATCTACTTAGATTTGTTTCTTCATCTTGATTTCATCAAGATTTGGCTCTTGAAAGTTTGATCCTTTTGTGGAAAGATCAGTTCGAATCTATGTTGATCTCTGTTGATTTATTTGAGTATGTTGATCTAAGTATTCAAGAATCTGGTCGTTTTTTTTTTTTTACTATTGATGATGTTCAAGTTCAGAATCCAGATTGGTTGTATTGGAGAAAGATGGATTGTTTTGTGTCAAGTTGTTTAAAGGCGACATTTACTCAATCAATTTTCGGTGATGTTCTTGGATTGTCTAGTGCTCATCATATTTTGGCATTTCTTGAGACTACATTTACAACTAAATTTACTACTCGATGATCTATACTTCTAAATCAACTTTAGTCGATACGTAGGGGAAATCGATCTGTGGAGGAATGTCTTCAGCAAATCAAATCCATTACTGATTATCTTACAGCTATTAATGAGCGAATAAGTAATTCTAATATCATAACGCACGTTCTTAATGGTCTTGGTAGGGAATACAACAATTTGTTATATCTGCTCAAAATAGTGAGGTTCCTTTCACATTTGCTGCTAGGTTGATTAATCACCAATAATGGATGAAAGATCTGAATACTGAGATGTCCAGCTTATTTGATACCCAAAATTCTGCTATGTGTAGCAAGAACACACAGTCTGAATAGCACTTTTGTTCAGAGTTCTAGTAGTTCCACTGGTGGTTCTGTTACTTATTCTAGCAATGGATTCAATAATGGTGGACCAAGAAATGGGAATGGAAATTTTGATGGTGGTAATACTATATATTGGTTTATACTATGGAATGTCAGATTTGTAGAAGGAGAGGTCACTCTGCAAGTAGATGTTATTATCGCACCTGACAGGATATCAATTAGTTCGATTCAAAGAGCTTTTGCAAGAATTAAACTTAATGTAGGATCTGAGGACAATGCCACCAGCCTACTTACTGTTGCAGAATCGATACCGGATTCAGGATCTACCAACCACATGACCAATGATAGTTCAATCCTGACTGACTCAACACCTTATAATGGTTCTGCTAATGTGATATTTGGAGATGGTAAGCTCTTACCTATTTTTAGTGTTGTAAATTCTACTATCAGAACTAGCTTTAGGAATTTTACACTGTCACATTTCTTGCATATACCAACTTTGAAGGCTGATCTATTCTCTATAGCCAAATTCACTAGAGATAATAATTTATTTTTTGAAATCCATAATTGGGGATATATAATAAAGGATGTTGTTACAAAAAAGGTTCTAGATGAAGGTTCTGTCTTGAACAACCTATATCCCATCATATCTCTTCCAACACCTTCATCTGCTTTCTTCCATACTTTTATAACAGATCCAACTTCTATCTGGCATAACAGGCTTGGCCATCCTGCTGCTGCAGTCATTCACAAACTTCAAGATAAAGATTCTATCAAGTCGTGTTCTTCTGGTTCTTTTGAGTCTTTCGGTACTTCTTGTCAATTAGGAAAAAGTAAAAAAATTACCTTTTCTTTTGTCTAATAGAGTCACTACATCTCCCCTTGAGATTGTTCACTGTGATATTTGGGGCCCTGCTCCTGCAACCTCTTTTTTAGGTTTTAGATATTATATTGTCTTTATAAATGATTATAGTAGATTCCCTTGGCTTTATCCCTTAAAATATAAATCACACTCTCTTGTATGCTTTCAAAATTTTAAGAAAATTAATGAAAATTTCTTGGTTACCAAAATCATTTCTTTTCGGTGTGATGGTGCTTATGAATTATCCAAAGGTCCATTTATAACCTTTCTTGATGTTTCTGGAATTATTCTTAGATAGTCTTGTCTTCATACCTCTCAGCAGAATGAAGTTTCTGAGAGAAAACATAGACATATAACAAAGGTTGGTCTCACTCTTATATTTCAAGCTAGTCTTCCAGAAAAATGTTGGTTTCGTGTTTGTCAAGCTCCTACCTTTTTTAGTCAACATATTGCCCACAAAATTTTTGAATCATTCTTCTCCTTTTGAAGTTTTGTTTAATAAAATTCCAGACTATTCTCTCTTAACAGTTTTTGGATCATCTTGTTATCCTTATCTAGGTGCATATAGAGATGAGAAGTTGTCACCTAAATCTTCTCTTTGCACTTTTATATAGTATCAGTCATAGAGGCTATAGGTGTTATGAAAACTCTACTAGAAAAGTTTATACTTCTTGACATGTGGTGTTTGATGAGAATTCTTTTCCTTTTACTTCTTTTCCTTCTTCTATTACTATGTGTTCATATACTCCCACATCTTCTACCATATCTACTCTGGTTCCTTCTACTCAACCATTTCTCAATAGTCCTACTACTAGATCTAAAGATGGGACCAAAAAACCAAAGCTATTTTTTGATTTTGTGACTAACAATGTGGTTAAGCATCCTGTTTATGGAGCTTTAAGTTAATTATTACAAGAAACTGAACCTAAGACATATAGAGCTACAAGTAAAATACATGTTTGGGTTAGAGCTATGAAAGAAGAACATGATGCTCTTGTAGATAGTGATACATGGGATTATGTTCCATATCATAGTGTTATGAATTTTTTTGGGTGTAAGTGGGTTTAAAAACTTAAGGTCAAGGAAAATGGCTCTGTAGAGATACACAAAAAAATATTTGTTGCTAAAGGGTATGATCAGTTAGATAGAGTTAATTATACTGACACCTTTAGTCCAGTTGTTAAGGCTCCTACAATCATAACAGTGTTAACAACTTCTCTCTCAAGAGGATGACAGATTGAGCAACTTGATGTTTCAAATACATTTATGCATGGCCATTTAAATGAATGTGTCTTCATGGAACAACCACCTAGTTTCAAGCTACCTGGTAAAGAAAACTATGTGTGTCAGCTTAAGAAGTGTTTGTATGGGTTAAAGAAAGAACCCAAGGCTTGTTTTCACAGGTTCAGTGGATTTCTGCAGAAGTATGGTTTTAAAAAGTCCAAGTGTGATCATTATTTATTTCTATATAACTCTCCACGGGTAGTTCACCTGCTTTACTCAAATCCACCATTTCTTATCTGAGTACTGAGTTTAAAATAAAGGACTTGGGTTCCTTACATTATTTTCTGGGGCTAGAAGTTGGCTAAAATGTCTCCACCATAATATGCTTCTGACACAGAAGAAATACTCTATGGATATGCTTGTTAAAGCTGATATGGCTGATTGTAAACCATGCAGTACTCCTGTGCTTAAGGGTCCCAAATGTTCTTTCTATTCTAGTGAATTGCTACAAGATCAATCTTATTATAGGAGTATTGTATGAGGATTGCAGTTTCTTACCATCACTAGGCATGACATAACTTACGGTGTTAGGTATGTCAGTCAGTTCATGAACCAACCCAGTACTGAACATTTCCAACTGGTGAAAAGAATTTTGAGATATGTCAAAGGAAGTTTGGGTTCCGATATTACATTGGGTTCTTCTGATTTATCTACACCGACTGCCTATTCAGATTCCGATTGGGAAGGGTGCCCAAATACAAGAAAGAGCACTTCTGGTTATTCTGTCTTTTTAGGTTCTTTTCCGATATCTTGGAATTCAAAGAAGCAACCAATTATCTCCGGGTTTTTAGCTAAAGAAAAATATAAGTCCCTGGCCAATACTTCTTCCGAGTTGTTATGGGTGTTATACTTGTTGAAAGAACTGGGTATTTCTCTTTATCAACCTTGCACTTTATTTTGTGATAATCTGAGTATTAGTAGCTTGGCATGTAACCCAAGATTTCATTCTATAACTAAGCATATATAGTTTGACTATCATTTCATTACGGACTTGGTTCAGAAGAAGTTTTTGGTCATCAAGTTTGTTCCCGCTTTACAACAACTGGTAGATTTAATCACTAAGAGTTTGTCCAAGGATCTCTTCTTTACTCTTGTGTCCAAGCTTATGTGTTTTACTCATACTAAGCTTGAGGGGTTTATAAGACTATGTGATATTTTATGCATTCTATTGTAATGAGTGGTGTACCTTATATTTTGTATGGAGTGTAGTAGTAATATTATGTCTGTCCTGTGGTACTACTACACGTGTCTGTAACAGACACATTAAATACCCTATACTGATTCTTTCTGAATCATAGAGAATATTCCATTAATAAAACTTTTTCTTTCCTAAAACTCTGATCACACCTACTTCTTAGTAGTGATTGGATTTTGTTGTGCTAATACCAAAACTAAAGCATTCCAAAGAAACTATTACGACTGTACACAAACATCCAAAAATTTAACCTGCTACGTATCTATAGAATGTTAAATAAAAGGGCAAGTTTTTCGAGTCCTTTATTTAACGCTTTTTCCTTGTGGTTTCGTCAATTGAAGGTGGTGAAGTGATTCTCACCCTAGTCCTTGAAGTTCACAAGTATATAACCACTATAAACTTTAAAAGTTGAAGGTACAAGATGTAGAAATTTTGACTCAATATGTTATTGAGTGAAAGTTATTTTTCAAATTTGAACCCAAGAGGTGTGGCGCTTGGTGCATATAATATTATGCAGATTGGAAAGTCAGCATTAGACATGGTGAGAACAAATCAAAAATTTGTCAGGAAATTGTGTACTTGGAATATCTGGAAAATGAGAAATATATAGTTTTCTCCCACGGGAATTTCTCTATTAGTCTCATCTTAAAAAAGGCTTCTCAAAACTTTGATTTGTGTATGGAGAACTACTCGAGTAATGCTACCGCTCAAGAATTTATAGTTAAACGGTAGAATCCTCCGGAGCATCCTTTTACGAAAATAAATGTAGATGCGGCTTTCATTCCCAACAGTAGGGCGGCGGGTGCTATAGCTCAAGACTATAATGGAATATTTATAGGATCTTCTTCTATCACCTTCGACTGTACATCTCCTTTGTTGGCAGAAACGATTACTTGCAGGCTTGGAGTGGAATTTGGATTATCTCAAAACTTCACGAGAATCATTATAGAAGGTGATGCAGCCAAAGTAACTACTGCAATGTTAGGAGAGACAAGGGATATTCCTAGGTCTATTCGCTCAGAAATTTTGAAAATCAAAGACTTGGATGCTTCCTTTTTTGATATCAAATTTTAGCATGTTCGCAAAAGTGCAAATCGATCATTTGGAACGTGAATTATGCCAACATGCTTTTCATAACAATGTAAATAGCATGTGGAATGCAAACTCTCCCCCACATTGTATCTCTGCAAACCTCATTTTCTGAGCTAGTTTAATAAATTGGGCTCTTTTGAGCCCTTCCCCCTTAAAAATAAATAAATAAATTAGACATGGTGAGTCATAAAAGACACCTTATATCCTCACCATTGACGCGATCTCTTGTTCTAGTTCTAAACCAAAGTTGTACATAGATTCTAGGGAGATTTTGTAGTGTTAATATTATAATTGTTGGGGCAATTGGATCGCTCTAATACCAATTATTGGGGTTCAGAGCCATCTACGTGCTAATACTGCGGAAACAAAATAGCTAACAAGAAACACTTGATCTCTTGGATTGCTCCATGAACCTCACTATGATCTAGGATAAGAAGAAGAGAAATAGAACGACATAGATGCAAGCCATAAACAAAGAAACAAGAAGTAAAGTACTCACAGATTTAACGTGGTTCAACAATATACACAATGTATGTAATATTGTCTACATCCACCAAACGGCTACTACCTCTTTATTCATTATAGAATCACTACTGAGAATTACACAACTGATTGACTAAACCAATCCATCGACTCACCACAACGTGACCGAACACAAGAACTCTCACAAGAACCCTATAAGATCCAAAGTAGTGTCTTCACCCATACGAGATAACGTTTACCACATTATCTACCACAACAAGATGATCTTCTCTGCACACCCTGATATAGATTACCATGGACGACTTTAGCTCAACACCAATAATCTAATCTAGCACCACCAAGATGATCTTCTCCTCAACAAGATGTCTTACCAACATATCCACACGAATACTCCATAAAGACATATCTTCCAACATCGATAAGTATCCCATAAGCACCTTAATGGTGTACTTCTTCCACCATTAGGTCTCTCACATAACCACCTCAATAGGTGGGATGAATCCCTCACATCTTGAAGATTCCATGACTAAAACACTTAGCCTAGACCTCCTTATATAGGAGTTACAAACTTGGTTCCCAAGGAAACCATGGTCAATTAGGAAACCCATCTTATATATGGAATTTTTCCTAAACTAGCTATGTTTCCCTAACGGAGCCTTTCCGGAACCTCTTAGAATTTAGCCATCTTCGTTGACCTAAACTAGGAAACCACCGTTTCCCTACAATTCTCCACCTTGGATCATGCATTCATGCATGAGATGATCAACTGTTATCCCTCTATCTTCTGAACATCGATTGCACCATCACTGGTTGCCTACATATCCTCAATAGGAATCAAACCGAAAATTATTTCACCCAAATTGTTCCGTAGAACCTCCACCAGAAGAGAGCAAACCAAACTTGATCATCACCAACTCAGACTTAACAATCCAACCTACTGGTGATTGTACAAATCTCCACCAAAGTGAAAAATTCCTGACCATCTCAACAACCATCATCATATGATCACCCGTTATGTAACATCTTGAGAAAATACACCTTACTCCTTTATGTTCACAACTCCACATTGATTGGCATCATTATAGGTGTATTGCATGCCAACTCAATCAGATCATACACGATCATTGTCCATATGTTACCAATCGAACTTATTTACAGTCATTATGCGCCCTTGATCCTTCGCTACCTTTTGAAACTTTCTCCACCATGAGCGCAGCTCCATCTCGGCCTACCTTCTTCCACCTAAGTTAATGCTCCTCTATTTTGAACCACTAACTCCAAGTTACGCACCACATCCATTAGGGTTGACATCCATAAATATTCGATGAGCAAATGAAACTACCACAGTAGCCTCCATGCGTCTGCGTAAGCATTACCTTAACAGAACCATAATCTCAAATCTTTGTCTCTAAACTCCAGCTAAGCCAATTGCTTCTTGAAACAACTGATCACACACTTTCTCCTTTCCACGAGCATGTCCACGAAAGCGAGTTAACGAGATTCTTTTGTGTTAGTTTGTAATAAACCAACATCCATGTTAGCTTCCAAGAAACTAACCATCTTGTATGTACCAAAGCATATTGAGCATGACTCTAACTGCACACCAAATACAACCAATCTATAGATCATTTCCCTTGCGTGCAAATCTCGAGCTCATCTCTATGAATCTTGCTTTACAAGACTATATCCGATTGGATCATGATTCTACGACCATATTTCCCCAATTGAGTTTTACTCTTCAAAAAAGCTCATCATATCTTCAACCATTGTATACATACCAAACATGTGTCTAGATTCACAGAGACTTCAACAAATGACACACCAATCTTTTTACTACGTCACTTCAGCAACCTTAACGGGCTTTGAAAACAATGTCCCTTTTACAAGCATAATTGTCAAGATAGTCTTTTATCAATTTCTTAAGCAAGCATGCAGTTTCGACTTCATGACAGTCAAACCACAACATAGTCGGACTCGGATAGAACTGTGACCATTGTTGAAGAATTCACTGTTACCCTTGTAACACTACATAATGTCACACATTCTCTCTTGTGCATATCCCTTTCCTAATATTGCTCCAAACGTACACCAACGTTGCGAAATCTGATAATCCGTCCTTCAAACAAAGACCCAATTACACCCAGCCATAATCTGAAACCTTTGGCAACTTCCTCAAGATCCAAGCAAATCAAGACGATGTTGTGTTTATCTTATCATGCTATGTAGAGAAAATAACTTGACGGAAACTATATCGTTGCTTAACCAAATTTCTCTAAAGAAATCTTTACCTTCATCTCTACAGGCTCTGTCACTATTGAACTCAACTTCAATAACTGTAGCAGACAAGCAAACCCCCAAATATTATCATTGCTATAACGTAGCTCTCTCCAACAAAAAGTATCATGTCGATCATCAGGAAATTAAATAGCCAATGGATAATAAAGGTTTATGGAAAAAACATGCCAAAATTGTAGCCCACTCAAATTCATGCACCATGTTTTCTTCAAGTAGTATACGCTAACTTTCATAGCCACACCACCACAAATAATCTGCAGTATTGTATCTTTATTCTTTAAACTCTTGAAGTGTCCAAGCGATACCTTTTTAATTCCTCACAACGGGTCTTTACCAAAATAGGAACGTGTTCGCAACACAAATATACCAACCTGTTTCTCCAAACGGTCTTGCACTTCAACTAGCTCCGATCGACTTCAAATGGTTTACAACCAAAAATAACTCTTCGACTGAACGTCATCGGCAAGAATCAAAAGATCACAAACTATCTAGTTTTCCATCGGAAACAGTACGAGATAACCTCCAGAAAAACATTGTTCTAGCCGACACAATGCCATACTCAACACAGACAAACAAACCCTACAAAATTGTGTTGAAAACTTCTTCTTATACAATAAGAAACCATAGCTCCACCACAACTAATATCACATCTCATCCAACAATCACTGTTCTGAAATTTATTTGTAGTCACATTCTTCAAATACTAAGACTGAGAATCAAACTCTCCACTTCTGGAACATATCAAACCCTGGCCAACGGTTAACACTTCCAAAATCGAAACCTACTACGAGATTTTCCCAAATCCTTATTGCAACAAACAACTAAGGCAGAACGAGTATGAATTCATCTTCACATTCTTCAACTTTAGGTTAAAGAAAAAAAACATCAACATGATCCAACTGATAACGATCGATATAACCAAATTATTGTTTCCCTTGGTTTGGAACAATAATGAGACTTTGACATGCGAATATTACATCTTCACTTCTACTAACATACAAACCAATATTTGTATCCCAACTACAATATTCTTGACTTCTTGTGTCTTTCCAAGCAAACACTGATTAATTGAAAACCATATCTAGGTAGGTCTTTCAAACAGTTCACAAGAATATAGTATGAAGTATAGAGAATAAATAAACTTACTTGAAGACATGCATAGGGTTTACGCTCCAATAAGTATCAATGTCAAATCTCCAATATAGAGCACCATAAACATCAAGACCATACATCTTGACCATATCGAATGCAGATCACCTGATATAATCTCATTCCTTTAGAAGGACGTTTTACTTTGCTTTGTTCCAAAAACTGATGAAATCAAATCCTACACATACATGATAACATCAAAACTCTGCACCTTCGGAAGCTATAACATCAAATCCTCACATACTTGATGAAACCAAATCCTTTGTCTTGAAAAATTTCGGTTATCGGAAAACCCAAAACTTATCTCTTCAAATATTCTATCCAACCTCAAAGCTCTGATACCAATTGTTGGGGAAATTGGATCGCTCTGATACCAATTGTTGGGGTTCAGAGCCATCTACGTGTTAATACTGCGGAAACAAAATAGCTAACAAGAAACACTTGATCTCTTGGATTGCTCCATAAACCTCACTATGATCTAGGATAAGAAGAAGAGAAAGAGAACCACATACATGCAAGCCATAAACAAAGAAACAAGAAGTAAAGTACTCACGGATTTAACGGGTTCAACAATATACACAATGTATGTAATATTGTCTACATCCACCAAACGGATACGACCTCTTTATTCATTATAGAATCACCACTGAGAATTACACAACTGATTGACTAAACCAATCCATCGACTCACCACAACGTGACCGAACACAAGAACTCTCACAAGCACCCTATAATATCCAAAGTAGTGTCTTCACCCATACGAGATAACATTTACCACATTATCTACCACAACAAGATGATCTTCTCTGCACACCCTGATATAGATTACCATGGACGCCTTTATCTCAACACCAATAATCTAATCCAGCACCACCAAGATGATCTTCTCCTCAACAAGATGTCTTACCAACATCTGCACACGAATACTCCATAACGACATATCTTCCAACATCGATAAGTATCCCATAAGCACCTTAATGGTGTACTCCTTCCACCATTAGGTCTCTCACATAACCACCTAAATAGGTGGGATAAATCCCTCACATCTCTACGAGATTCACATTGAGGATTCCATGACTAAAACACTTAGCCTAGACCTCCTTATATAGGAGTTACAAACTTGGTTCCCATGGAAACCATGGTCAATTAGGAAACCCATCTTATATATGGAAGTTGTCCTAAACTAGCTATGTTTCCCTAACGGAGCCTTTCCGGAACCTCCTAGAATTTAGCCATCTTCATTGAACTAAACTAGGAAACCACCGTTTCCCTACAATAATTTGTGTGTGAAATCGAAGTTATTCCTCAATTTGCTGGAATAATACAATTGCAGTGCTAGATTTAGGATATTATTTAGGGACGATTTTTCCGAGTATATAATACTTGGGACTCGAGCAACCCAAATTGATAAATATTTCAAAAAAGTTTATATTTTAGATTTATTTTATGTCCACAAGTAATTTCCGACAAGCAGATACAACTATTTTCTAACGAAACGTTGAAGGTACAATTCTACACTCACCGTGATATTCACCGAGTGGAAAAAGCCCCTGGAACCCACCACCAAGAAATTTAAAGGGGGCCCTTTTTTCTGTCTCACTCGGTGCATTCTGCGGTGGTTTTTCCACGGTGCATATAGAGTTCCGTTGGTAAATAGTTGAAGTCCAAGATTGAAGACATTTAAATATTAATAACACCTAATTTTAAAGAGCTTGTAGAAGATGACTTAACAGAAGAAGAGCTTTACAAGTATGAACCACACCACTCAAAAGTGAACGAAGTGATCATGAAGTAGTTTATGACACGCAATTGTTAATGTATTATATGGAAGAAATATGTAGGTCAGGGGAATACATAAACTTAATTTGGGAAACTCAGCAAGCTAGCATGCCATTCCTTTCCAGAATCAATCGATCACAAAATAATGGTATCGATACACATTCCAGGAGAGAATATAAAAAATCTCTTGAATTAGTTTCAATACTAAAATACAGGATATCGATCCATTCTAGCATTGAGCTAAGTTGTTTAGCGGTTATGCCAAGCATAAGTGCCATAAATCTTTTGTGATATAAGAGTAGCCATAGAGGAAAACTGTCATAACATACTCCCAAAAGAAAGAAAATTAATTTTTTATCAAAAAGTTTAAGCGCTCATATTGTGAAGGGGTGGAAATTATTAAAAGGCATGCTTGCTGGGAAGTGGGAGGTGGCGGAGCCAACCCATGGCAAGGGTAGTCAGTAGGCTATCCTACCGGGCTGGCTCCCAAGCCCAATTAATCCTGTCCTAGACTTCCTAAGCCTATTTTTTTGCCTTTTGACTACCCTTAGGAAAATTTATGACTCCGCCGCTGGAAGTGGGTGATGGGAATCATATTCATAACACTGTGAATAATAATTTATTTTAAACCAACATGAAATATGTTTTCTAGTTAATAAATTATGATTACAAGAATTGGAAGGTTGATATACTTCATAGTCTTTTTGACGAAGAAACTATTAGCAGGATAACATACATTAGGATTCCTATGAGTGCTCACATTAGATGAAAATCTAGTTTAAATGGGGAATTTAGTGTGAAAAGTGCTTACAAAGCTATTTTGAATGACACCGATGCTGAGACTGGTTTCATTCCTAATACTCTTGTAAACTGGAAGGTGATTTGGAGAATAAAACTTCTACAATTTATTCTACAGTTCCTTTGGAAATGTATTAGTAACTGTTTACCCACTAAAGACGGGTTATCTAGATTTTGTCATCACTTTAGCACTCGATGCCCTCACTGTAATAATCTGGACGAACCTATGCAGCATTTGTTCGTTGACTATGACTTTGTTAATGCTGTCTGGAATACTGTGAATGTTAATTTTCTTCATAAAATTGCTAATGTGAATGTGCTAGATTGGATTACAAATACGTCTAAAGTAATTACTTCTCAACATATAAGTGCACCCATGTTGGAGTACTATGGGCTTGTTTTATGGCTCATCTGGAAGTCAAGATGTAAGAAAAGTGTTTGATAATATTTAGCTAACACATTCACATTTTGCTCATAATATCTAGTCAAAACATTCTGCCCAGTACAGATTAAACATTAGTCATAATGACTATGTTACTGATTTAACTGAAACTTCTAAGAGATGGGAATAACTTTAAATGGATTTTTGAAAGTTAATTTTGATGCCTCATTCGTACAATTAACTAAAGACATTGGTATTGAACTGGTAATGTGTGATATTTCAGGTGACTGTCATGGAGGTAGATGCTGACACTCAAAATCTACAAATCCAGAGTAGGCTGAAGCTTATGCACTAATGGGGAGATATTATGGGCTCAAAGGATAAGTGTTAGAAAGCTTCACTTAGAAGGGTACTGCTCGAATTATTAGAGCTATGAATGGTAGTTTGAATTAAATAAAATGGACAACTGGAAACATTGTTTTAGATTTGTTAGTAGGATCTGAAGTGTGGCTTTGTACTTATGCATATAGAAATGAAAATCATGTTGCAGATTCTCTAGCAAACATGTTAGAAATCTTATTAATGAGGAGGAATTGAGTGTACAATATCCTCCTTGGATTACATTATGTCTCCAAGAACATAATTAACAATAATTCTCCTTCAATTGGGCCGACCGAGCGAAGCGATGGAGGACCTTTATATGGCCAATTTTTTGTAAAATGTAAATGATCAATTGACACAAAAAGATTGGAAATGGTTAGGGCCGATAAACCAAAAATGTCCCTCCCTTTTAGTCCAATTACTATAACTCATTCTGTATCCTATCTTTTCAGGGGTATAAATGGAAAGCAAATTTGAATATAACATATCTAAAAATCCGTGCCTTGGAATTTTACAAATTTTATCTCGTTGGAAAGCTAATAAAAAAACCTATCCAACGAGCACAAATAACAATATCAAATTTTGAGTTTTTACGAAAAAATCAAAGGTACTTATCATTTTAAGCACAATTTTAGAAAATTAAGTGTATATCCATTATGCAAACCTCCATAATGGATACATAATAGTTTATTTAGCAAAATTTTGGTTTGTTCATCAACTAATTTCCATTGCAACTAATAAAACGATGTACTCCTCCGTTTCAAAAACAATCATACTTACATTTTAGGCATAATTCTCGAAAATTGAATGCATAATCATTATGCAAACCACCACAAAGGATGCATAACACATCATGCAACCATATTTTGGTTTATGGATCGACTAATTTCCCTTTTAAGAAAAGGTGATACTTTCACATCTCGTTTCAGGAGAAGTGATACTTTCGCTTCGTTTCGGGAAAAGTGATACTTTCGCTCTGTTTCGGAAAAAAATGACACTTTCGCTCTGTTTATCACTTTTTCTGAAACGGGGAGAAAGTATCACTTTTTCCGAACGGGGCGAAAGTATCACTTTTTAAGAAATGGGGTGAAAGTATCACCTTTTCTTAAACGGGACGAAAATAGTCGCAAACGGGGAGAAAGTATCACTTTTTCTGAAACGGGGTGAAAGTATCACCTTTTCTTAAACGGGACGAAAATAGTCGCAGACAAACCTCATCTTCAGATTCTTCTTCGGTCGGCCCTCCCACCGTGGAAACGGTCGTACTAGTCAATAAAAAAAATTCATACTAACAGGAAAAAAAAAAAAGAGGGGGATTGATGATGACTCGGGATGGAAAAAGATTGACTATTAAGTATGATGGTCGAATAACATTACTTTCCTGTTTTGAATCATGATTGTAGTTGCAGAGTCTTTGAATTGGATGATTTAGAGAATTCGTGTTAAGACATTACTCAGTTACCAACAATTTTAGTAACTTTCAATTTGCCATGTTTATTTTGGTGATGATCTCGGATTTTCAACTTACCTTGTCACAAGTTGATTGGTCAATTGTTTGACCAGGACCTAAAAATAGCATTAGACATTTTTGAATGGTTCTACACATACTGCCTATCCAAACAACGTCAAAATAACCTCCTCATATTTGGGTGGGCCCCGCCCTGTAGGAATTACCATGGCCACTTTTGGGCCCATCAGCGAGAGAAATGTGAGGAGTTGTTTTATTGTTGTCATTGGAGGCTGTATGTGAAGAATTTTTGGACATTTTAAGTATGTCGGTGGAAATGGTCGATTCAAATAAGGCTTAAAAATAAACTTCCACAATTTCTAGAGTACAGAAAATACGAATTCATACCTGTCCGTTATGAGCATTATCGAACAGCAAAAATCCATCCCCGTTCCGGCTATTCCTCTTCACTCTGGTGCTAGAACTGAGACTCCTAGAGAAATCTTCAGTCATTTCGCAAGGTGTTTTCCGATTTTATCTCTCGTACTTATAATTGTCTCCACCACCCAATCTGAGCTAATATCGCTAAGAACATATCTCAGCACACTGCATCTATTATTGTGAGCAGCAACATGAAGGAAGTTATTTCCCTCGTTGTCAAGCACTTCCCAGCAATCCATGCAATGTTTAAGCATTATTTTCATTGCTTTGATACGCTGACGACCACCGTTTGCTGCGGCATGATGGAGAGCAGTCCTGCCATCTTTATCAGGCAGATAACAAAGAGATCGATTGACTTTCATTACTCCGTCAACGAAGTCGGTATTATCAGAGTATACCGCATAATGAAGTGCAGTTCGTCTATTTTGATCGACTTCGTTCAGTAAATGTCTCAATAGATGGACTAATTTTGAAGCTGAACCTGTTACAAATATTTTATCAAGCATTAATTCTAAAGGCAGGGATTAAATATAACCCACATTCAAGTTACAAGATGATTCGTTAAAAATGCTATTCTAACACTATATAATATTTCCGATGCAAATTATTTTCACAAATTTTAAAAATAAATTAATAATTTAGTGATACTGTATGTTCCTTTTTAAAGTTTTATCTTTAAACTAAAAATGAGCATAATTTAAAATGTACAACACCATCATCAATTAGTTGAAGATGTTAAAAATGTCAGTTGAAGATGGGTTGAAATTGTACCTGAGTTGCCATTTAGAAGAGCTAGTGCATGTATAGCCGTCCTTCCTGTTGGGGGAGGCTTACGAAATCCGAGCCGCTATGCGCAATACGAAACCTACACGAGCAATGAAACACAGTGCGGAAATACACAAACTATGACGATATAAAAGCAATCACACAACACCGGCAATTACGTGGAAAAACCCCTCCAAGATGAAGGGTAAAAAACCACGGGCAAATCTTCCACTATAACAATAATGGGTTACACACAATTCTCCCAAATTTGGGGATAACAACAACCTCAAGGTGCCTATAGCACTTGGATATCAATTTGCCTAATTACACTCACCCCTAAGGATGGATCAACAATTCATTCATATATAATATGAGATTCACTATCAATTTGAGAAATAGAAGTGATTTGAGATACTTACTACTAGGGTTTGACAAACCCTAGATTTTTTCCCCCTTTGAAGAGATGTGGAAATTGATCAATCAATTCTCCACCACAACAACCAAAAGATCCTTCAACAAGAACCCTTTCTTCTCCTCTTCAAGATGCCTCTAATCTCACCAAAAATGGTGACTTAATTCTCTCTATCTCACTCACTCTCTTTTCTTCTTCCTCTCTTTCTCTTTCTTCTTCCTTTCACGAAAAAAATGAGAAATGCTCGACTTATGTTCTCCTGATGCCTTTTGCTCTTTAAACCAAAAAACAAGGCATCTTCTATCTTCCTCCTCCCATTGGTTAAGGGGACACCAATTGTTTGGGCCATAAGGAGGGATAGACCAACAATCTCCCCCTCACGACTTATGGCAAGGTACCCGTCACCACCATACCTGCCCTGCTGCAGAAATACACATGCTTGTATTTTGGTAGCGACTTTGTCATCATATCAGAACCGTTGTCATCTGTATGGATCTTCTCAATATACAAGACCTTCTCCTCGAGAACTTCTTGTATCCACTGATACCTAATATTGATGTGCTTGGACCTCGAGTGAAAACTCGAATTCTTGCTGAGATGGATGGCACTCTGGCTGTCACAAAGAAACGATGAACCTTTGTTGCTTCACACCGAGTTCTCTAACAAACCTCTTCATCCATATCATCTCCTTGCAACTCTCTCGTAGCTGCAATGTACTCGCCTCTCGTAGTAGACAATGCCACACATTTTTGTAACTTGGATTTCCAAGACACGGCTCCCCCGCATAGGTAAATAAGTAACCCGATGTAGACTTGAGACTGTCTTGAGCACCCGCCAAATCTGAATCTGTAACCAACTAACTCTGGCTTGTCACCTCCATAGCACAAACACATATTAGAAGTACCCCTTAAATACCGTAGTATCCATTTCACTCAACTTCTCAATGCTCCATAGCAAGATTTGATAGAAATCGCTTACCACTCCAACGCATGAGATATATCCGGCCTTGTACACACCATTGCATACATCAAACTACCAACTGCGGACGCATAAGGAATTTTCTCCATCTTCCGTTTCTCAACATCATTCACAGGACATTGATCACGAGATAACTTAAAATGGTTTGCAAGTGGACAACTTACCGGCTCAGCCTTGTCCATGTTGAATCTTTGCAACACCTTCTCAATGTAGCTTTCTTGTGATAGCCACAACTTCCTCGCCTTCCTATCACGAGTGATCTCCATGCCAAGAATACGCTTTGCTGCACCCAAGTCTTTCATAGAAAAATACTTGCTCAGATCTGACTTCAACCTGTCAATCTTTTTCTTATCTTTGCCAACAATAAGCATGTCATCAACATATAGCAAAAGATTAAGAAAATCACCATCAGCAAATTTTTGAATGAATACACAATGATCTGAAGCTGTCCTCTTGTACCCATGTTCCTTCATGAACGATTCAAACTTCTTGTACCATCTTCTTGGAGCTTGCTTCAAACCATATAGACTCTTCTTCAGCTTGCACACCATGTGCTCTTTGCCTTTGACTTCAAAACCCTCGGGTTGTGCCATATACACATCTTCCTCCAACTCACCGTGAAGAAATGTTGTCTTGACATCTAGTTGTTCTATCTCAAGATCCAAACTAGCGGCTATTGCTAAGACAACCCGAATAGAATAAAATCTCACCACCGGTGAGAAAATCTCGTCAAAGTCAACACCTTTTATCTGCTCATAACCCTTCACAACTAAGCGTGCTTTGTACCTTGGTTGTGAGTTACCATCTTCAGTCTTGATTCTATACACCCACTTGTTCTTCAGAATTTTCTGGTTCTCGGGCTTGTCAACCAAATAAAAAGTGTCATTCTCATCTAAAGAGCCAACCTCTTCTTTCATGGATTTCAACCACTTCTGACTTTCAGGAACACTAAGAGCTTCTTCATAAGACTCTGGTTCACCTGCATCTGTGAGCATCACATACTCATGTGGTGGATACTTTGTTGAAGGTAATCTGGTCCTGCTGGATCTTCTCAACTCAGCTTCTGGTTGTTGTTGTTGCTGCACTTCTTGCTCAACATCACCCACTGGAACATCTTCATGAGCTTCATCTTCATTGCCATTACCATCAACATCATCATCATGTTGTTCAAGAGTAGGAACAACTGGATTTGGATCCAAGGTCATATCATCTTGAAGCTTTGGAATCTCAATCTTCTCAAAGTCTTCAATTGTCTGGTCTTCAAGGAATACTGCATCCCTACTTCTGATAACCTTCTTCTCAACTGGATCCCAAAATCTGTAACCAAACTTCTCTGTTCCATAGCCTAGGAACACACACTGCTTTGCTTTGTCGTCAAGCTTTGATCTCTGATCTTTTGGGATATGAACAAATGACCTGCAACCAAACACTTTCAAGTGATCATAAGTAGGCTCTTTTTCTCTCCATACCTTTTCTGCTACTTCTCCATCTAGCGGTCTTGAAGGAGATCGATTGATCAAATACACAGCAGTATTCATTGCTTCACCCCAGAAATGCTTATGCAACTTGGAATGAGATAACATGCACCTTATTCTTTCAAGAATAGTGCGGTTCATCCTCTCTGCAACACCATTATGTTGTGGAGTCTTCGGCACTGATTGTTCATGACGTATACCAATGCTCTTGCAATACACTTCAAGTGGCCCAATGTACTCTCCCCCGTTGTCAGAACGAAGGAACTTCAAGGTTCTACCTGTTTCTCTTTCCACCATGCTGTGAAACATCTTGAACACAGGAACAACATCATCTTTGGTCTTGATTGCATATGACCAAACCTTCCTTGAAGCATCATCTATGAAAGTAACAAAATAAACAGCACCACCAAGTGTTTTGACCCTTAAAGGTCCACATACATCAGAATGAACAAGATCAATAATACCAGAATTGCGCTTGGGTAAAGCTTTATGAAAGGAAACTCTAGTTTGTTTACCAACTAAACAATGAGTGCACTTACCCAATTGCATACCTTTGGCATTTGGCAAAACTTGTCGTTTGGTGAGGATTTGAATTCCCTTCTCACTAAGGTGACCAAGTCTTCTATGCCACAGCTCGGAGATTGAATCTTTGTCAACAGCATTCAACTCACCTTTCAACACCTTCACTTGTGTCTTGTACAATGTGCCACACTTCTTTCCTCTTGCAATAACCATGGAGCCCTTGCTTATCTTCCATTTGCCATCACCCAAGTGATTGTTGTACCCTTCATCATCTAACACTCCTGGTGACATTAGATTCAAACAAAGATCTGGTATATGTCGCACATTTCTGAGAACCAACGTACAGCCAACACTGGTCTCAACCTTCACATCACCCATTCCTACAATTTTCGCAACACCACTGTTTCCCCATTATGATGACCCAAAGTCACCAGCCTTTGTAGGAGGTAAATACATCTTCATGAGGAGTATCATGATAAGATGCACCTGAATCAACTATCCATTCTGAATCGGAACCTGCAAAACTAACACAAATATCATTACAATCTGAGAATACAATGATATCATCATTTGTCACAGTAGCTGCAACACCATTGTCTTGGTTATCATTTCCTTTCCCCTTCTTGTGTTCTTGCTTCTGATTCCTGCATTCATTTGAATAATGACCTCTCGTATGACAGTTCCAACATTCAACTTCCTTTCGGACTTTGATTTACCCCTTGACTTGCTACGGCCAACTTGTCTTCTCGTCTTTTCTTCTACCCCGATTTTCTCGTCACAAGAGCTTCCGAATGAGATGAGTCTAGTGACCTTCTTCTAACTTCTTCACTCAAAGAAACTTCTAGTGGCAACAATCATGTTCAACTTCTTGTCCGGAGCAGAATAACTGAGACAATTCCTCAATGGCTCCAAACTGTCTGGTAAAGTATATAGCAACAAATAAGCTTGAACCTCTTCAGAATTTTGAGGTCCATAGATGTAAGCTGATTCATGATACCCTTCATTTCATTTAAATGTTGCGCCATTGAACTCCCTTCCTTGTAACACAGACTTTCCAAGCTTTTTGAATAGAAGAGCTTTTTCACAAGGAGACTGCTGATCATATATCTCCTCTAACTTGGTCCACAAAGGATATGCTAGTGTCTCACTAGCCACATGATGAAAAATGCTATCATCAATCCACTGACGAATATAACCAACTGCTTTTCGATTAGTAACCTTCCAATCTTCTGCACTTGTCGCCTCAGGCCTTACTCCCTTACTCTCTATTGGACCATAGAGATCTTTACAATATAACCAGTCTTCCATCTTCGCCTTCCATATGACAAAGTTCTCACCGGTCAAATTGACCATTCTATTACTAGTGCTAGCTTCCGCCATTGTACAGGATTAGCTCAACCCAAAAAGCTCTGATACCACTTGTTGGGGGAGGCTTACGAAATCCGAGCCGCTATGCGCAATACGAAACCTACACGAGCAATGAAACACAATGCGGAAATACACAAACTATGACGATATAGAAGCAATCACACAACACCGGTAATTACGTGGAAAAACCCCTCCAAGATGAAGGGTAAAAAACCACGGGCAAATCTTCCACTATAACAATAATGGGTTACACACAATTCTCCCAAATTTGGGGATAACAACAACCTCAAGGTGCCTATAGCACTTGGATATCAATTTGCCTAATTACACTCACCCCTAAGGATGGATCAACAATTCATTCATATATAATATGAGATTCACTATCAATTTGAGAAATAGAAGTGATTTGAGATACTTACTACTAGGGTTTGACAAACCCTAGATTTTTTCCCCCTTTGAAGAGATGTGGAAATTGATCAATCAATTCTCCACCACAACAACCAAAAGATCCTTCAACAAGAACCCTTTCTTCTCCTCTTCAAGATGCCTCTAATCTCACCAAAAATGGTGACTTAATTCTCTCTATCTCACTCACTCTCTTTTCTTCTTCCTCTCTTTCTCTTTCTTCTTCCTTTCACGAAAAAAATGAGAAATGCTCGACTTATATTCTCCTGATGCCTTTTGCTCTTTAAACCAAAAAACAAGGCATCTTCTATCTTCCTCCTCCCATTGGTTAAGGGGACACCAATTGTTTGGGCCATAAGGAGGGATAGCCCAACACTTCCACCAGGGGCACCGTAACTTTGTCTCGGACAAATGTTGAATATTTGTTCCACAAGATCAAAATCAGCGAACTGGACAGCCAGGTAAAGTGGGGTCTCACCGTAATCGTTGGCGAAATATTCAAAGCGGTATCCCAGAGTCGGCTTTATATCGCAACGCCTCGTGAAGCGCAGTATTATTGTTCGTATTTGCGATTCTCACAAGTTGCTCCACAGTGTTTAATGTTGCACATTTCTCAGCATCCGGTACTGATTCTGTCGATGTTATCCCCTTTTCAACATCAATATCATTTCCGTTATAGTCTTCATCTTTCGTTTTATTATGATTTTCGTTTGATTGACAGTTTCTGGCCAGATCAATAAACATTGAGACTATTTCCTTTGACCCAAACCTGGCTGCTATATGTAAAGGAGTATTTCCGTTCATTTTTATTTTTTTTTGGATAGATCAAATAGAAATTTCATTGAAAAAGGCACTTAAGGGGTTAAATATTTTGTTGAAAAAGCCACTTAACGGAGTATTTCCGTTCATGTTTTGTTGCATCAACATTGCCAGAGATTTTGGCGGACCGCACTGGTTAAATATTTCTTCTACTAAGATTACTGATTCTGACAACTGCACGACGACCTCGTCCGGTTTAGCAGAACCAGTTATCAGCATTAGTTGTTTCAGGGAATCAATATCCCCTGACTTTACGGCTCCATACAATTTCTCATCTATTATAGCATCCATTCTAGCTCTCTCGAGGGAGAAGACCTGCGTTATATTTGGTAAGATGGGAAATATAAGGCAGCAGGTACCGGAAAATACCCAAACATATACAATGAAGAAAGTAGTTCTAGCGTTGACGGTTTAATCACATGATAATCTTCTTTAGCTCAAACTATTGTAGATTATCGTCCATATTTTTGATTGGAAGAGACTATTTTATTAATAGGAATGAAGAATATATATAAATGCTAAATATTATAAATAAATGAAAAATGACAATGGTTATTTAACGTTTGGTACCCAGCAAATGTTTAACACCTAGTTTTGATACCCAATATTTGAAATATTAAGGGTTGGTACCTAGACCATCACTGACCGTGAAAGACCATGTTTGACTTAACGTTGTCTTAATTTTTAACTTTATAATTTCATTTTAACTAATTATTATTCGAGTTTCCATATTTATCCCCAACTGGTGTACCCGGTCCTGTTCTAGGGCATAAATTATCGATTCCAAATCTCTCTCTTCTTTTTGTTAGAATACGGGCATCCAACTCAAAACCAATTGGCAACAAGTGGAGTAGCTCCACACCTTATACGGACCTCTGTATGGTTGCCCTTCCTTCTTGGGTCTTACTGGGTCTCACGTCTCATACAGGGCTTGATAACATATTACAATACGGGCATCCAACTCACAACCAATTGGCTATGAGTGGAGAGGCCCTTAGGATTATAAACCGAAGGATCTTATATTGCCCAAACAATGTGGGACTAATAATCTCAACACGCCCCCTCACGTGTAGCCTCGTTGGGTCTAACATGTGGACAATTAAATCGGGTGACGCGGAGTAAAGGCGCGGTCAAAGACTCGTCGCAAATAGCCTGCTCTGATACCATGTTAGAATACGGGCATCCAACTCAAAACCAATTGGCAACAAGTGGAGTAGCTCCACACCTTATACGGACCTCTGTATGTTTGCCCTGCCTTCTTGGGTGTTACTGGGTCTCACGTCTCATACAGGGCTTGATAACATATTACAATACGGGCATCCAACTCACAACCAATTGGCTATGAGTGGAGAGGCCCTTAGGATTATAAACCGAAGGATCTTATATTTCCCAAACAATGTGGGACTAATAATCTCAACACTTTTTCATACCGACCGCAATAATGGTCGACAGATCCATTCTCCTCCACAAATCAAGATGTTTATTCTTCATATAAGTTTCTGAATTGAAATATTTATCGTTTATCAAAAGATTAGCAACCAGACATCGACGACGGTGGTGATACCATTGATGATTGCAGGTAAAGTTTTCATTAGGTATTTTTGTCGCCATCAACGAAGATGCAGTTTGGTGGCGTTTGTAGTGTGGTAGCTCTACTGATGTTGGTGATATTCAGAAAAAGCAAAAACAAAAAACGAAAATAAGAAGCCATTAAAGAACAAGAGTAGTGACTGACTTGAGCTATTACCAATTTAGCAAAAGAAAAGAAAAAAAAAATCAATTCAAAACTTGGGTTTCCTCTATTTTGCAGAAATCATCAAAATTAAAGTTTAGGTTTTTATGGAGGATTTTAGATCTACGTCTTGTGGAGATAGAAGGAAATATAATACTATATCATGGTGGTGGTGACCTTTGAATAAGATGTGGAGGATGGAGATTTTATGGAGAGGTACAAATGGTTAATCAAATAAAAGGAGTGAATTTTAATGGAATCACCAGCACTTGAAGGGACTTTAGATCAATGCCGTTAAGTGGTGTCAATTACTAAAATTTTAGATGTTAAATGAGATGAAAATCGATGGTCCTGTGTGCTTTCATTCGCATTCATCTCAGTGGATAGTTTCTTAGTGCTACGACAACTACAATGGAATTTGGCCATTTTCTATGTGATTTGTATTGTGAAACTTTGGCAGTTGGAAACTGAAATTGCAACAAGGAAGTAAATAATTATGTGTTAGTTGTGGCAGTTCGTCCGTGAATGTAGAGGGGTTTCGTTCTTACGGTTCAGATAGGGTACAATTAAAGCTCTAGTGATGGTGCAGGATTGATTATGGTTGGTTCTCTTACTCTGAGTTGAATTTAAAAATTGGGGGTGACAAGTTTTTGCTGGCCAAGTGTGTAAATAAAAATAAATTTAAAGGGTATAAACGTAAAATCCTAAAATTTATTATTAATTCTTAATTAATACCTGGTCAAATCTGGTCTTTGACGGTCGACTGTTGGTCAAGGTACCAACCCTTAATATTTGAAATATTGGGTACTAAAGATAGGTGTTGAACATTTGCTGGGTACCAAACGTTAAATAGCCCAAATGACAATGCTAATAGCGCGTTTGGATACAGTTTTGCTTCTGCCTTCTGCTTCTCCAGAAGTAGAAGTCATAAGTCCAGATATTTTGCTTCACAAAAAGTCGACTTTTCTGCTTTTAGAAGTCGTTCTGAAGTTCTACACCCAAACTGACTTCTTGCTTTTTGACTTCTAGAAATCAAAAAGTTACTTCTGGATGTGTATCCAAACGCGCTATAAGAATTAGCCAATGTACCCAATGAAAAATTACAGATTGTCATCTTGCTAGGCACCAACTCAATGATAGACTTGCAACCACCTTCATAATATCAAACTAAATACAGTTCAACAGCAGCACCTCTCCGCAACAACGTGGGTAGCAAGCCGGTTGAATCACTCAAACGAATCTTCGTAATATAATATATTCATAATTAGGCCGACCGAGCAAAGCGAGGAAAGACTCTATATATGGTGATTTTGTGTCAATGTGAAGTATGACTTTTTTTTCTAATTTGACACAAAAAGATTGAATTTGGTGTTGGTGATTGTTTTTCACTAGACAAAATTGTCTCTCCCTTTTGATCCTATTACTATATAACCCCTTATATATCCTATTTTTCCTAGCACTTTTAGGGGCGACCCCGATATAATTAGGGGCGACACAAAAAGACAAAATAGGTTGAAAATACTTATATGCCCCTTCATAATCGGAAGGTATTTTGTGCCCGATTATTAAAACCTAATCGGAAGCTTTGTAACACCTTTACCTACCGATTAAAAAGGATTTTAGAAACAATCTCATTCTGGGGAAACCTATAATCGGAAGGTAATGTAACCAGTTAACCTTCCGATTATTATAATCGGAAGGTAATGTAACCAATTAACCTCCCGATTATTATAATCGGAAGGTAATGCAACCAGTTAACCTTCCGATTATGGCTACGTCTCAAACACGAACCAAATGGTTAGGGGTGGCTCTGCACCCAGAGCCAAGTAGAAATTTGGCAAAGGTCCGATGTGGGGCTACTTATAATCGGTAGCCAAATATCCTACCGATTATGGAAGATTTCAAAATTTTGGAGAAAATGGATTTTAGGAAAAAACTCATTTTTGGGGCAACCTATAATCGTAAGGTAATGTAACCAGTTAACTTCCCGATTATTATAATCGGAAGGTAATGTAACCAGTTAACCTCCCGATTTATTATAATCTTATAAAAGGTAATGTAACCAGTTAACCTTCCGATTATGGCTACGTCTCAAACACGAACCAAATGGTTAGGGGTGGCTCTGCACCCAGAGCCAAGTAGAAATTTGGCAAAGGTCCGATGTGGGGATACTTATAATCGGTAGTCAAACATCCTACCGATTATGGAAGATTCCAAAATTTTGGAGAAAATTGATTTTAGAAAAAAACTCATTTTGGGACAACCTATAATCGGAAGGTAATGTAACCAGTTAAACTACCGATTATGGCTACGTCTAAAACACGAACCAAATGGTTAGGGGTGGCTTTGCACCCAGATCCAAGTAGAAATTTGGCAAAGGTCCGATGTGGGGCTACTTATAATCGGTAGCCAAATATCCTACCGATTATGGAAGATTTCAAAATTTTGGAGAAAATGGATTTTAGGAAAAAACTCATTTTTGGGGCAACCTATAATCGTAAGGTAATGTAACCAGTTAACCTCCCGATTATTATAATCGGAAGGTAATGTAACCAGTTAACCTTCCGATTATGGCTACGTCTCAAACACGAACCAAATGGTTAGGGGTGGCTCTGCACCCATAGCCAAGTAGAAATTTGGCAAAGGTCCGATGTGGGGCTACTTATAATCGGTATGCAAACATCCTACCGATTATGGAAGATTCCAAAATTTTGGAGAAAATGGATTTTAGAAAAAAACTCATTTTGGGACAACCTATAATCGGAGGTAATGTAACCAAAGGTCCGATGTTTAAACTACCGATTATGGCTACGTCTCAAACATGAACCAAATGGTTAGGGGTGGCTCTGCACCCAGATCCAAGTAGAAATTTGGCAAAGGTACGATGTGGGGCTACTTATAATCGGTAGCCAAATATCCTACCGATTATGGAAGATTTCAAAATTTTGGAGAAAATGGATTTTAGGAAAAAACTCATTTTTGGGGCAACCTATAATCGGAAGGTAATGTAACCAATTAACCTCCCGATTATTATAATCGGAAGGTAATGTAACCAGTTAACCTCCCGATTATTATAATCGGAAGGTAATGTAACCAGTTAACCTTCCGATTATGGATACGTTTCAAACACGAACCAAATGGTTAAGGGTGGCTCTGCACCCAGAGCCAAGTAGAAATTTGGCAAAGGTCCGATGTGGGGCTACTTATAATCGGTAGCCAAACATCCTACCGATTATGGAAGATTCCAAAATTTTGGAGAAAATGGATTTTAGAAAAAAACTCATTTTGGGACAACCTATAATCGGAAGGTAATGTAACCATTAAACTACCGTTAAACTACCGATTATGGCTACGTCTCAAACACGAACCAAATGGTTAGGGTGGCTCGTAAGCACCCAGATCCAAGTAGAAATTTGGCAAAGGTCCGATGTGGGGCTACTTATAATCGGATAGCCAAATATCCTACAACGATTATGGAAGATTTCAAAATTTTGGAGAAAATGGATTTTAGGAAAAAACTCATTTTTTCAAAATTTTTGGGATTTTAGCAACCTATCATCGGAAGGTAATGTAACCAATTAACCTCCCGATTATTATAATCGGAAGGTAATGTAACCGATTAACCTTCCGATTATAATCTAATGTAACCACCGATTATGGCTACGTCTCAAACACAAACCAAATGGTTATGGGTGGCTCTGCACCCAGATCCAAGTAGAAATTTGGCAAAGGTCCGATGTGGGGCTACTTATAATCGGTAGCCAAATATCCTACCGATTATGGAAGATTTCAAAATTTTGGAGAAAATGGATTTTAGAAAAAACTCATTTTTGGGACAACCTATAATCGGAAGGTAATGTAACCCAATTATTAACCTCCCGATTATTATAATCGGAAGGTAATGTAACCAATTAACCTCCCGATTATATAATCTAAGGTAATGTAACCTATCGATTATGGAAGATTTCAAAATTTTGAGAAAATGGATAACCTCCCGAATATGGCTATGTCTCAAACACGAACCAAATGGTTAGGGGTGACTCTGCACCCAGAGCCAAGTAGAAATTTGGCAAAGGTCCGATGTGGGGCTACTTATAATCGGTAGCCAAATATCCTACCGATTATGGAAGATTTCAAAATTTTGGAGAAAATGGATTTTAGGAAAAAACTCATTTTTTGGGGCAACCTATAATCGGAAGGTAATGTAACCAATTAACCTCCCGTTTATTATAATCGGAAGGTAATGTAACCAGTTAAACTACCGATTATGGCTACGTCTCAAACACGAACCAAATGGTTAGGGGTGGCTCTGCACCCAGAGCCAAGTAGAAATTTGGCAAAGGTCCGATGTGGGGATACTTATAATCGGTAGCCAAATATCCTACCGATTATGGAAGATTTCAAAATTTTGGAGAAAATGGATTTTAGGAAAAAACTCATTTTTGGGGCAACCTATAATCGGAAGGTAATGTAACCAATTAACCTCCCGATTATTATAATCGGAAGGTAATGTAACCAGTTAACCTCCCGATTATGGCTACGTCTCAAACACGAAATATCCATACATTAATCGGTAGCTAATGATTCAATTTAACCTACCGATTGTTTGTAACCTACCGATTGTGGTTTTGGCTACCGATTATATAAGGGCATAGTTGCCATTTAGAAAAATCGCGGATAAGGGGTAGTTTAGTTTTACGTTTGGGTGACCTTTTTTGTCCTTTAGTGTCGCCCCTAATTGCGTTGGGGTCGCCACTAAAATTGCCAGGCTATTTTTTAGGGGCATAATTGGTAACCAAACTTCAATATAACATATCTAAAAATCCGTGCCTTAGAATTTTACAAATTTTATATCGTTGGAAAGGCTTTAAGAAAATTTACGCAACGAGTACAAACAACAATATCAAATTTAGAGTTTTTACGAAAAATTCGGAGGTGTTTATCATTTTAGGCACAATTTTAGAAATTTAAATGTATATGTATTATGCAAACCACCACAAAGGATTCATAATAGTTCATGTAGCCATATTTTGGTTTATGCATCAACTTATTTTCCGTTACAACTAATAAAACGATGTACTGCCTCTGTTTCAAGAAAAGTGATCTTTTCATTTTAGACACAACAATTTCGAAAATCGACTACATAGCCATTAAGCAAATCGCCACAAAGGATGCATAACAAATTATGCAGCAATATTTTGATTTATGCATCGGCTAATTTTCTGTTTTAGGAAAAGTGATACTTCCACCCCGTGTCAGGAAAAATAATATTTTCACACTGATTTCTTTAGGCGGTCATCCCACCGTGGAGCCGTGAGCGGTCATCTAGTTATTTAGAATAGCAATTGCATATTTGCATTGATGATCACAGCTTGGAAGTTGTGCAAGGACAGATGTGCAGTTTTTTAATCCTGGCTTCTATTATTTATAATCCATGTCTTAATTAAGCCCTTAACCATAATCTGTTTGACTTAGGTTAATAAATATATTGACAGTTGATCTTTTTCAATTCATATTCATACGCCATAAGCTAGGTAATTGAGTCACCAAGTAGGTGAAATTTTGGTCGGGAACACTCATAGCCTATTTGGATGTACAAGTAGATGTCAGAAGTACTTCTCCAGAAGCAGAAGTCAGAAGTCCAGATTTTTTGCTTAACAAAAAATCGACTTTTCTGCTTCTTGAAGTCATTCTGAAATTCTACACCCAAACTGACTTCTTGCTTTTTGACTTCTAAAAGTCAAAAAATTATTTCTGGATGTGTATCCAAACAGGCTATCATTCTCTCAGCAAGTGCAACAATGGCAGCTAGCTTAAGTATCTCAGACAAACCTGTGAAAGTTTTGTTTAGATAGAAAGCAACAACTCGATAGAAATTCCTGTTTTAATTTCATCGGAAGTTAGCCTCCGTGAACACATCACTCAGTTGGAGGTTGATATCAAGGTGTTAATGGAGCCAAAGGACCGTGTTGTGAGAGAAGCTGCAGAGGTGGAGGCGAAGATTAAAAGGGCCAAAAAAAAAAAACTTCTCCAGGAGCCTGAGGCGGGAAATTTATATTTGTTTTAAACGGGAATTGGACTGACTCGATTCCAATGGTCTCCAAATGGGAATTCTATCCTACTTCACTAGAGATGCACGTTCTTGTCTTTGATTTTATTTTAAAAAGTTTTCCAGGCTATGTTTTTATGATTTACCATGGGCAAACATGAAAACAAATAATAATAAAAGTGACCAAAAATTTGAAATAAACATACAAACTTGATGCTGATATTTTTACATTCTTTATTCAAATCTTGATTGTGCTTCTGAGTCAAACTAAAACATGCTCTGAAATGAAAAGAGAAACTGTCTACCAAGAAAGGTTATTCCCTGCAACAAATTACTAGGACATGTTTCTTCTACACTTGTATTCTATAAATTTGTATAGGGGAGATTAATATGGGTTGAAGTTACTACATGTTCAAACATCTCGAACCTGTCCAGCAAAATCAGAGTACACTGAATCGTCCTTCTTTTGCTCCTGAGAAGTTCCATTTCCAAATTGGCCTTCAATAGGGATCCTGTGCTTAAAAATTGATGCTGACGACGAGGAGTCATCCTCTTCTTTAATGATGTCGAATGGAGTTCCAAAGACCTGAAAGAACCCATTCTTCATTTCTTCAGCTGCCTCAAGAAAACCATTGATACCACCAAAGATGCCCTTCTCAAGAGCTTCCATGTCACTCCGGAGCCCAGGGAAGTTGAACGGCTCACCCACTGAAGAGGAACCAAAGGTGACTGACCCTTGACCCATGTGATTGGTCACATCGTCCTCGGTGTATTCTGTTGTTGAACTTACCACTTCTGTGGGCCTGAAAGGAAGAGCATACTAGTTTAAGGTCTCAACTCATAAACACTGACAAGTAAGTTGATAGGTGCTGATTCATATATGCATAATAATTTAGTACAGAAATACAAACCACACAAAAAACTAAACGCTCCAGTTTTTGGAAGCTGTGAATACTACTGTGTTACACTTAGTTATTAACTTATTATCCAACTCGCAACATTCTAACAGGAATCATGTACATACAAGATAGAAATACGTACAATTAACAATTAAGTACTACATAACTAAAGTAGTTTGTACACCATAGAATCAAGGTACAGATAGCTAGGTGCCAAACCATGAAGATAGGGAATCATCCACTTAACGTATGCTAGAATGAAAGTAACAGCAGAAACTTCAGAATAAAACTATTTTCTAGCCAAGGATGGGAGAATTAACTTCAAACTTTCCAGCATTACCAAGCATGATATCAGGGCCATGAAAAGTATCAATTTTGGTGGGGTACAAAACAGATGGTATGTCTATAGAAAAACATTTGGTGAGAAGATGTGCATCCAACCATGCTGGGGAGATGACATTGCCTGATTAACACACTCCAAGAGAAAACCATAGTAAAGCATCAGCCACCAACTAAGTTGTGTGAGGCGTGAGGCGACGCGGCAAGCCAAGCGCCTCACGAATTGTTGAATAGGCGCGCCTTTGCCAACAAATTGGACTTAGTGCTAGAACAGATGTTTAAAAAATCCCAACATCCTTCACTAGAAGTCTGAAGTTAAATATAAAAACACAATATCTAAAACCAAAATTATGACGTGAACACATAATTTGAAGTCAAATACAATACTAGTATTCTTCAAACGACCAAAAACCAAGCAGAAAAACATCATACAAATCAGTCGACATTGATAACTGCAAAAGGAAAAAAAAAAGCAGAAGGGAAAAGACAACTTAACACATTCAGAAACTAAAAATCCTAGTCTTTATCTACCCTTTCATCACGTCGCTCACATTATTGGCGCTCCAAGGACGCACCCAATTCGCTTCAATTCAAGCCCATAATGCTTCACCACATAATCTAGATGAATTTTAGCGATGTGAGGCGCACACCTTACGAATTGTGAGCCTTTGGCTAATAGGTGAGCGCCTCAACACTCTACGTCTACAGAACAGCTCACTCTCCACCTGAATAGTTACACACAATAGGCCAACAGATGTGCTGCTATACATCAAGGTTCGAGGGCAATTGTTGAAAAGAACAATTATGTCCTGAGGTATGTTCAGTACTGTTCAGGGGTTGATAAGCCAATTCATGTGGATGTCTATTTGCTATAACAGAGGCAGTTATCGGTGCTATAATAAAACCTTGTTAGATGGTTTTGACAAAACCTAACCCGAATCCCAATTCGTGTTACCGATGCTATGAAGAAACCTAATCGAATTCCCAATTCGGTGTTCCTAAATCACAAAATTGAATGATTCGATATGATTGTAAATTAAACCCTAAATCTTCCTCTAAAGAATTCCCGCAATCAAAACAGAAATTAAACATTAAATTAGAAGAGAGAAAGGTATAATTATAAAAGAAAATCTTACCTTCCAACGCAATCCTTGAGAATTTGTTCAGTTTTCTCACATTTTCTGATGAATATACCAGGTTCAGTTTCTTCTGTTTTACATTGAGTTTTTACAATCCTTCTAGTGGAACATCTATCTTCAATTGATCTTCTACTAGGGTTTGTATTATCATTACCACCAGCAGAAGATATTCCCTTCAACCCAAGGTTTGAACTCGTTTCTTCGTCTTCCTTCCGACCCCAGACCATTCTTTCCGTATTGCTTTTTCTATCTTCCCTTCTCCTCTAACTTACTAGCAAACCTCGGTTATGATGCTATTTTTCGTTTATTAAAACCCCGAGTACAGGAAAGAAACCGACTTTATGTGGAACTTTATTATTGGGGGCTGAAAAAGTCTTGCTCAATTGGGGGCTATTTTGGGTCACCAAATAGCAATTGGGTTACCCCTATCCAATACTTTATATAATGACTAAAGAGCCCCCATTTGATTTTAGATAATAAACTTGATTAACAATTGTAATCATGATTAGGAGATGAATTAAGATTAATTCATGTGTTTAAGTTAAGTGTAATTCATGAAATGAAAACAAAAACAAAAATCAGAGGGAAGAGGAGAAGAAAAAGAAGAAGAAGGAGAGGAAAAAAAAAATTGGGTATTTTTTTTTGAAAATGAGTCATTCAATCAAGATTTTTGATGTATGTGAGCTTTCATCTTCAAAATATGATAACATATTAATACCCATCAACAACGATCATTTATTTGCTGATTTTTCAGAAAATCAAGAATTTTTTTCTCAAACTCAACCTAACCCTTATGAACCTTACGATGATTTCGAAGGACCAACCCAAGAAGCAGAAGAAAAAGAAGAGATCAATGCTGAAGATTACCAGGTATGCCTCTTTTATAACTCCAATTTCAGTTTTTAAGCTCATCTTTTCGATATTTTCCTTCCGAAAACCCTAGGTTTCAAGCCGCCAGTAGTAATAACGGCTGGGAAACCAAGAACTCCTGCTGTTGTGCTGTTCTACGGCCAGGAAATAATGAACTCCCATCCGTTACCAAGTACTTTCGGCTGGGACGATAAAGTTTCCCGGCCGTTACTTAAAAAAATACGGCCAGGTTTTTCTATGTGCATGGGAAGCATTTAATACTGTCAGTGGCGGTTGGGTTACCCGGCCGTAACTTGTCTTACGTCTAGTTTTATAGGCCGTAGATAAACTTTTGCAGTTACAGGACAATTTACGTTTTGGAATACCTGGACATAACAGTGTTACGGCTCGGAATTATACTTTTCGACCCAACCGTTTTATTTATGACGGTTGGGAGATAACTTGTCGACCCAGTCGTTTCCTGTATGACGGCTGGAATATCACTGGTTTACCCAGATATTTTTGAGTGTTTAAATTTATTTTTTGAATAATTATGTCACATATGTCATTCTATTATAGATTGTACCATACATTCCGGTGGAAGACCAAGAGGTGTGTATGAAAGATGAAGAGGTGGTTATTGAAGAACAAGAGGAGGTTATGCAAGATCAACCCCAACCTGTGCAAGTTTCCGAGGACACAAGTGCTCACCATGCAAAGAACTATGAGTGGAAAGATAAGGAAGATGCAAAGAAGTGGGCTCAAGCAAGAGGGTTGAAAAAGATGTGCATCATAGTCCAGAATAAACAAGTTAAATCCGACCGCTTTGAAATGGTTTGCGAGTGTAGTGGAAAGTATGACGGCCATTGGAAAAAGGGTAGTGCGTATATACGAAAAACCACAAGGAAGAAGGGAGTATATAATACGAAGAAGTGCGGATTCCCTTTTAAGCTTCAATTTAAATGTAACGCCGATACGGAAATGTGGTATATGGATAAAGTCGTCTCGGGTTATCATACTCATCCTATTCCGGAGAGTTTGATCAACCATCCTTATTCGGCAAGGCTGAACTCCTTAGAGAAGGAGTTAGTACACGTGTTGAGTACAAGACGCACAAGACCTATTGATATTCTTAGTGTCGTTCAGGTGTTAAACCTCCAAAACTCATCCTCATTGTCAACAATCTATATCGAAAGAGAAAAATTTAGAAAAGAGTCATCAAAAGAGAGAGTGCTTATGCAACAATTATTGTTTTTGTTTGAGGAGGAAAAGTACTCTACCGCCTATGGTACGAATGAAGAAAAGTAAGTGGAATACCTTTTCATCGCCAATCCGGAATGTGTACAATTGGAAAGATGCTTTCATCAAATTCTGTTTATGGATTGCACGAATAAAACTAACAGGTACAACATGCCGATATTGAACTTTGTTGGGCAAACATCTACCAAGTCGACATTTACGGTTGCGTTTTGTTTCATGAAAGACGAGACGAAGGAAAGTTATTTGTGGGCATTGCAAAAGGTGAAGTTATTGTATCAAAAATGTTATACTCCACATGTGTTGATTACGGATAAGGAGAAAGCATTGATATGGGCCATAACCCGTGTTTTCCCCTACGCGCATCATCATCTTTGCACGTTTCATATATGGAACAATGTGCAAACTAATTGCAAGAGGGTTATATGGCCAGCAAAGAAGACCGAGATGGAGAGCATTAAAAATCTACCGTTGGAGAAACAACCAGAAGAAAAAGAAAAGTTCGAGATGAATGACAAGATAGCCGAGGTGCTTTGGGCGTATTTTCAAAAAGATTGGGAAGAACTAATATGGTCGCTCACGGAACCACTATATTTCCAAAGGTAGAGTTTTGTAATGGAAAAATGGTCCACCTAACCAGATGTTATAACATGTTTGAAGAACGAGTTATTGGATCCTCACAAAGAAGAGTTTGTTAGTGCATGGGTAAACCGTTATAGACATTATGACAATCAAGCTACAAGCACAATGGAATCGGCTCACTATCGGTTCAATAGTAAGTTAAATGGTGTGATGGTGTATTCGTTGTTGTTTTTGAAGCTATGGTCGAGTATTTCAAGCGTGATCTCCATAGAATTAGAGGGTTATTTGAAAAGAGCCGATCTAGAATGGTTGTCGACTATCTGGAAATCCCTTGGTTCCGGGGAATAAGTTTATATGTTTCTCAATGGGCAATCCTAAAAGTGATAACGGAAGTGGAGGCTTGGGAGGAACACAATTATCCACCGGGAATGAGATGTAATTGTCCCATTAAGCCGAGCTAGTGGAACAAAGGTAAAAAGGCGCAAGAAGAATGTGGTTGTTGCATCCCAAGAGAATTCAAAAAGAAAAGTTAATAGTGGAGTAAAAATTAAAGACCCGGTAGTTCCATCCCAACAAGATTCAACAACAAAAGAAGCTAGTAGTGTCCAAATAAAAGTTGGTGGTGCGGTTGGTATTAAGAAATTTGCGAGAATCCGAGGTAATGATGTCAAAGGAAAAGCATCGATGGTCGAACCAGAAAGAGTTGTTAGTAACCTTGACGGTGAGAAAGATACGGTTTACTTAGATGTAGGTCCGATGAAATCACCCCTTATAGATGAGGAAGGTAATTATATCCGAACTACTTACACGATATAAAAAAATTACATGCACTTTGTACCACATTTTATTCATCAGTACGTCAAGTCCACCGACGATGTTGAGGGCGACGGAAATTGTGGTTACCATGTGTTCGTAGATAAACTTGTACCTTTTGAGGAGGCAAAAGAATGGGGTGACGACCAAATTACTTATGTAACGCAAAAGTGTTTGCTTGAACTACGTCTTTTCCCCGATTTCTACAAGGAAATGATGAGATTCGAAAGAAATGACACGGAGGCGATGCTAAACGAGGAGTTCAAAGTATTTGAACAACGTTTAATGAGCAACACTACATTGACAAGTGAGTATTGGATGAGAATGCCAATATGTGGCCATCTACTCGCCAATGCATTCCATTGCGTTATTCATTCCATATCATATGCACCAACAAGACGTATTTTTACCGAAGAAGAATCTCCAAAGATAGTCATCATGGGGTTCGTGATGATGACCCATTATATCGGCCTCCAATTGAAAGATGGATGCCCATTACCTCCATTAAGGAGGGTAGATGGATGTGACGGAGAAATACAAATGGGTTTGTGCCATAGGTTTTAGGAAAGATTTAATTTGTGAGAGGCATTACAGTTGTCGAGGGATGTCCCGTTGTGTGTACTAATGAGTTTCGATGAGGATGACTATGAGTAAATGTCGTGTGAAGGTATATGATAACAAGGTTTTTTGTAGGGTGGTGATTAAAATGATAATATGATAACAATGTGGTGTGAATCTATGTATTTGGAATCACTCATTATATATATATATATATGAAGAATCTAGTTTTACTCTTACTATGTGTTTGTAATGATGATATGATAAAAATGTGGTTATTTAGAGGTATTTACGTCCAGGTCGTACGCCGACACGACCTGGCCGTAATGACCCAACTGAGATATTCTTATGCAACTCGTCTAGTAAACCTAACCGAAAAAACTAGTAACGGCTAGGAATCCGCCATATTTCTGGTTATTGTCAGTTATGCGGCTGATAATCCTAGCCGTAACTCTTCATGGAATTTCAGTTACATTTTATACATAGTTACGGATGAGAAACCAAACCGTGAAACAAAAAACGGCCAGGAATCCTATCCGTAAATATGGGTACTATCATTTTCACGGATGGTAATCCTAGCCGTAAGTTTTCGTATACTTAGTTTCATTTTATACTTAGTTACGGCTGAGAAATCAAACTGTGAAACACAGAACAACCAGGAATCCTACCCGTAAAACACAAAATGGTCGGGAATCCTACCCGTAAATATGGGTATTGTCAGTGTTACGGATGGAAATTCCAGCCGTAATTAGTATCATATTATACTTAAACAACAATCGGATACATTAAGAAGCAAAACACTAGTATCCATTCATTCAAAGTTAAGTCTGAATAATGAAAAGTGAGTCTGAAAAGTAAATCACCCAAATCCATAACCTAAAACATGCTAAAATTCTGACTTAAACAAGTACATAACCTACAATCATCCACTACGAGCAACAATCCACTACAAGAAAACTTGGCATTAGCGACTACTTTCTTACCAATTATAGTCGGTGGAACTCTTCAACGACAACTTTTGATAACCAAAAACAGCTCCGGCTGGAAGATATCTCTAACAACCAGTTTTCCTGCAACGAAAGTTGGTTGAACTCTTTAGCAACGATGACTTAACAACCGAAATATCATATTTGTTGTTATTATCCTCTAGACACAATGGTTGGGTAACCGAAATTTACCATAGAAGGTATATATTTTTTGTCACTCGTCTTACCCACCGGAAAACCCTGTTGGTAGACACCTAATCCAACCATCATATTGCTGCGATGCTAGTATATTTCAACAACTATTGTATGGCAACTAAAAAGTATAATAGAAGTAATATATTTATAGCAAGTGTAGTTAGCCACCAAAACTCTCTGCCTGTGGACACCTTTACCAACTGTAAAAGTAAGTACATGGATATTAAACATTGATGAATAACGGGTGAAGTTGAATGAAACAACGATATCGAGTGAGATTAAACATAACCTAGAATTTAGATTCATATAAATCAAGATAAATTTATCTTCTTTGCCGGAATGATATGTTATTTAATGAAAATTGAATTTGAGGCAATATAAGGGACATTTAGTGAAATTGATTGATGACAAATGAAACTGGATAAGGATAAAAAAATATTAGCTATACTTGGATATTTACGTATGTTGATTCTAAGAAAAATCAATATAATTTTAGAATTCAATTGATATTATGAAAAATTCTTAGATGTTTAGATACCACCTCTTGTCATATTCTGCGTTGATTGTATTTTAAAATTCAGTGACAATTATCGATTTCATCTCTCATTTTTCTAATCAATTCTTATATGTATTCGAATTTTTATATAATTGAAGGTCAATAAAAATATTCGTAGTTATTTTCATTTATATACCAATGTTCTTTGGGTTTTTAACTTATCAAAGGTTAATGAATAAACCAAATGCACCCGTTCATTTTAGCACAAACGAATTTCAATTATCCAAAATTTGGTTTAATCCATATGACCATCATTATCCACCGTTCAAAATTATATACAAAACCCCTATAGGTTTCCTTTTCAACTTCATTTTCCCCTTTTTTTCTCTTCCTTGTTTTATCTCGTACCCTAACTCACAACAGATGCCTTCACTCCCCACCATTGAATCCCTCTCTCTATCTCGCTCTATGCAAAGGATCAATCAAATCACTGAATCACTCTTTCTATCTCACTCTTTTTATGCAACAAGGTGGTTATCTTTTCGAGTTTGCACATTTCTTTTATTTTTTCCGGTTTCGGATGTAGTTGCAGGATTTCCTACACTACACCCTTGTCAAGAATCTATGAAAACTAAGCCATAATTGTGGATGAACAACAACACTTTTATTAATTCACTTTCAGGAAGATTTACAAGAAAGATCAAAACTCAGAAGTACAACTTTCTTTCTGGAGTTTCTCTCTCCTCAAAATTCTCTCAACTCTCAAAAATGCATCCCCCTTTTCTGGATCTATCGTTCCCTTTATATAGGTATTTACATAGTGGAAGACAACTAAGATTTCCCCCTAATTCGGATCTACTTTGCGATCATATCGCCATAACTTCGGTCTTCACCATCGCCAACTTTATAACCATCGTGAAGCATACTTGTTCTTTATATATCTTTAATCGTTACATCATTATTTTGTGACACTCGCCAAATGTTGTTGAAGAATCTTTTGACAATCTCGTCAAAGTGTCGTTAATAATTGTAGAAATGTTTGGGCTTCTCGCAGAAATGTTGTTAATATCGCGGGAATAGTGTTGTAGCGATATTCTGGTACTACATCTTGCCTCTTCTCATGTATTTTCTGCAAAGAAGAGAAGATCATGAGAATTAAGAATGCCATAATCGCTTATCTTTTCTATTTTCCCATTCTGACACGTTTCTACGTCCTTCGCCAGCTATTTTCACGAGTTTCTTTCTACCATTAAATTTTTGACACGTCTTCTGTAACCGCTGCGATCTGACCATCCACGTCTTTCCTTTGCATTAATTGCCTTCATCCTTTTCGAGAATTTTATTCTTCTATAAATACTCTTCTCATTCCTCTTCTTTTCTCTTTTACTTTCTTCTTCCTTGTCTCCATATTTTCTCTGCAATTTCTACTGTTCTTCCACAAATTGCGCTTTTATAACAGCTGTGATTTATTTCTTCTTTTCAACTTTTTCCTTCATTCCCATACTTAAGATGGTTGATGCTGGTGCTAAAAATTTGAAGGCCTCCAATAGAATGCGCGAGAAACTCAGACTTAAAGGTTTTAACTTATCTCTGATTCCAGATCAAGATTCCAAATCAGAACTTTCCCTTAAACTATTTACTGACGACCAATTTTCTCGCGAGAAAGTCATAGTATCGCTGGGACAACTTGAAGCTGGTCTTCCCATCCCTCTTTATGATCCTGAGCTTCCGCTGTTTTATCAGATAATTTCTGACGAGAGATTCTCACGAGCAATATACCAATTGGGTGGGGATTGCATCAGATTACTACTTGAATACGCTTCTCGTGGCGCTGGTAAAGGAACTCGCTACCCCAAGGTTCCAAAGAATCCTTTGTTTGAAGATGTCCCCATTGTTCCTTGCGATTATAATGTGGACAACTTTTTTGTAAATTATAGAATTGTCCCTATGAAGAGGGATAATACATGTTGGGGTGTTCGTTTGAAGAAAGAGAATGTCTCTGGTGATAATGCTCTTATGATGGATATTGACTTTCATACATCTACCAATCAAGGTCCTCGTCATTCTAGCGATGATAAGTGGTTCATCTTCCCATTAAGTCTCGAAGGTCCTTATATATCTGGTTCTTGTAAACTTCCCGAGAATCTCGCTGAATATCAACCCTGGGTCTTCAACTGGCCTGAGAGAACTAAAGAAGTATATTCTCTCAATTTTTTCATATTATTAACGTTTATCATATTCTTTACATTCTTTCCAATGTCTTCTTTATATTCTCTCTAATTATTTTGGTTTTTCTCAGATTGATAGGATGAAACTCAGTTATAAAGCTCTTAGGAAACCCAGCATTCACCTGTCTTTGATGTCTTTCACAAATGAAGTAAGAAATATATTTCTTTATAAGTTTTCACAATATATTGTTGCCCCTATTTCTTATCTTCATCTGTGCTCGCTGGAAATCGAAGAATTAGAACCACTGCCTCCTCCACAAATCAAGGAGAAATCTCCAAAGGAACCATCTCGGAAATCTATAAAGGATAAACCTACTACTTCTTCTAGGGGAAGGTCTTCTGCCCCTCGCAATGATGAATCTAGCGAACCTCCGCTAAAGAAAAGCAAAACTCAACCTTCTTCTTCTTCAACTCCTCAAACAATTCCAGAGAATCCAAGTGCTGGTTTTGACGAGGATTTTAATGATGGTGGATTTCCTTCAATAAGAAATTCTTCTTCTTCTGATTCCTCAATGACTCATCTGTCCAGAATTTTTAGCGATATTTCCCATAGCATGACCTCTAATGGCGAGGATGAAGTTATTGAAAAGACATCCCAAGCTCTCTCTAGAGTTTGCGATGCTCCTATCTTAGTAGATAATGATTCTCTCCAAGGAATCTCTAGATTACTGACTCCCAGTCTCTTGAATTCTCTTGGTGCTTTGGTATATTTTCATTTCCTTAGTTTATTTATTTTTCTTCATCGCTATATTTTAATTTGTTTTTCTTCTTCGCAGTTTGGAAGAGCTTCTTTTGCTGTTGCTTCTGATTTAGACAAAAGATGCTTCTATGCTGAAGAGAAAGCTGCTAAAGTTCGCCAGGATAAAGAAAAACTAGAGTTTGAAAATATAGAGCTTCGCAAGAAAAATAAACAATTAGAGGCAGAATCGTCTGTTAGTAAGCAAAAGATCGTTAATCTTGATAAGTCTAATCAACAACTTTATAGTATGACTGATTTCCCTTCTCTCTTAATTCCTTTTATTCTATCGCAGCTTATTCAAGCAATCACTTTTAACTTGAAGATGTTTATGGTATTACTGATGAGGCTGTAATATTTCAAACTTTCCCTGAACCTGTAGATGATCATACTCTTCTCGCTAGTCTTAATAATTCCTTGAGTAACTTCTCAGATGATAAGATTAATTCCTTCTCCATAGATGAACTTAGATCCCTGTTTAATCTCTTAAAACTTGAACACAAATTCAATTTAGGCTTGACTGATAAATATAGACGCCTTTATTTTGATTCAAAGAAAGAAATAGATAAATTAAGGCAAAGAATAGCGATCTTATTGACGAGAAGGATCTCGCAATAAAAAAGGGAACTAAAACCTTAGCAGATTTTCATAAAACTCTCCTTGAAGTTCAAAAGGTTAGAGATAAACTTATCCGCGAGAATGAAGATTTTCTTGCGAGGGAGACTCAAATTCGATCTTGTCTCCTTATTAATAGCGATGACGAGTTTTCCTGGGATGCAAAGGTTCTTGACAATGCCAGAAATGATTTAGGTGTAAATGTTATCCTTCAAGTCGAACAGGCGGATCTAATTAGAGATATGATTTCTAACAGAGAAGGTTATTAGCTAATCTTCTTCTCGCTAATTTCTTGTTTTCATTATTCTCTTTTATAAAATTTCTAACTTGTTGTTATATTCTTGTAGAAGTTGAAAAAGGTTATCTTGAAAGAATCAAGGAGCTTGAACAAGAGAAGGATCAACTCGCGAATAATCTTGCTGCTCGCAATTATAAATATTCGCAACTGAAGAAGAAGTTTGGCATCACCACCGCGAACTTCAACAGATCTCTCATTGTCGTTCGCAATGAATTTCTCCTTCTGTATATCCCGATCTTGTGAAAGAAGTACCCGCAGTGATTCCCATTCTTGACATCTCTGATAGTGAGGATGAAAATTTTGATGGGGATGAGAATGATAGTGATGATGAAGGTGAAAAATCTGGTGAAGAAGGAAATAGTGATGATAATGATAAAGGGGAAGAATCTGGCGATGAAGATAAGTCTGATAGGGAGGATTGCGATAGATCTGACTAGTTCTTCTTTTTCTGTAATATTGTCGTTAATTTGTAAATCTCTTTTGCCTCTTTTGTTTCTACCTGTAAGAATCAGAAAACAGTTCTTTTTCTGCAAGTTAATCAATCAATATAACTATTATTCTTTTAATTATCTGCGTGCTCGTATCTATGCAATTTTTATATGATAGATGAATAATAATTTCATCGCTCTCATGCATTCCCATACTTGCCTCTATTATTTATCTACAATATAAAAATTGGTGTCTTTGGAACGATAAATGGAAAGTGACCAAGCTTAAGGGAGATATAGCTAAGTTCATGGACGTGGATAAAGACTTCAATCCTTTTCCTGATCATGACGGTCGTTCGAGCCTAGGGAATTATGATTTACTTCTTCGCTGGAAGGAACATAATTGAACTCGACACATACCCTATCAGAATCAGATTTCGATTCTGTGATGACAGTGCTACCTGGTTACCTTCCTGGTTTTGATGCTGGTAAGCTCATTATTATGTCATATAACCTTGACCGTGCAGCTCGGCAAGTCGGGTTTATCCAGGGGCCCCTTCTAGTTTTCCACATTGGGGTGTATTAGATCACTGCTCGTTCGAACTCGCAAGTGTTTCTATCTCAAGCTTGTTTGTCAATGTTAGTGATCAAAACTATAAGTCTTGATTTCTTGTCTACTTATAGTGATGTCTCGGACTAGGATATATTATGTAGTTGAGCATTAGACTTTACGTCGTTCATCAATTGAAGACGAAGAACTAGTAAGGAGAGATTGTGAAACTTCATCAACAAAAGGTATGTGGAGACTAAAACTCATCTATCACTTGGAAAGTCTATTTCTACTTTATCTCCTATATTGAGACAAAAGTCGTATTACTATAGTATTTTATTATGCATATTAGAGATTTCGAGCTGAGATTAACTCACTTACATATTTCTCGAAAAATGTGTTGGTAAGCTTTTGCTTCAACCAAGTTCATCTTATATTCTTGATGAAATTCAAAATATGATCATGTGAAAATCACTGAGTAACATGTTATGTGTGATACAATCATTTGGTGTAGACTTGGAATGTTTCATTATGATTATTTCAATAACTTGAAAATTGCTTTGATGCTAATAGTTTGTGAAAACAGCTATTGTCATCCTCAAAGAAAGTTTCAATGATTGAAATAGAGTTTACAACACTTAACCATCATTGGATTATGAACATAGTATGCATTCTTGCAAGTATGTGATCCATGACCGGAACTATAATATGCATACCCGCATGCGTACTTGTTAGTTGTGAAATTTTGAGTACCCAAGTACAGATACCTGTACGCATACTGGCGAAGGGTTTGGGTCCGGGAATTTCTACTGTGTTTGGAAGTATGCTTACCTGTTTGCATACTGGTGAATCCAAACTCAGTCCGGCTACTTTAAGTATGTGTACCCGTTTGCATACTTGAGTGGTTAATGTTCTAAAATCGGTTTGTCATGAACTAATACATTTATATAATAAGGAATGCATTCTTTGCAAACCGTGGCTTAATGTTCATGAATTGATTCAAGAGAATCAAACCGATTTTGGTTCAATTGTGTTCTTGTATACTTTTATGAGAATATAAAAATTGAACAACTCTATAACTAGTTTCGTTTGAGTCATTTGAACTATTTGTGGTTAAGATGAATAGGGTTGATTTGAGAGTGTTCATATAGATAACTTCGGTAAACTACTGTTGAACCAATCGAGTGCACACATTTAAGTACGGTTACTCAAACCTAAATGAGGGTACATTTCATTTGTCTGTAACAATCTAAGTTCGATCTAACGGTTGAAAGATATTAGCTCGTATCTAATCAAGTTTTCATCTAATGGTGAATATTGAATGCTTGTTACCAAGGTAACTTAGATTGCAAACCCTGATTTGAAAACTATATAAAGGGGAACTCTAGTAACCGCGAAACCTAATCCTCACACCTCATGTGTGATACTAGTTGCGACTAGAGTCGATTTTCCTTTAACCTTAGGTTTTTAACGAAACCCTGTAGGTTAACGACTTAAAGACTTCATTGGGATTGTGAAGCCATAGCCAACTATTTTCTCTGTAGTTCATGTTCTGATCTTCTCTAAGATAAAAAGTAGTCACAAACATCTTCGTCTCATCGTTTGTGATTCCATAATATCTTGTTTCGCTACCATACGATTAATATTATTGTGAGGTTATTGATAATACTAGGCTTTTCTTCGGGAATATAATTCCAGGTTATCAATTGGTTCATGTACACCTTGATTTATCAAAAGACGGAAAAAAATCGTAGGTATTTCTGTGGGAAAAAGATTTATCTATTCCAATAGACTTTTCTGTATGAGACAAATTTGTTTATCAAGTCTTCAACTTTGGTTCGTAGCAACTCTTAGTTGTGGGTGAGATCATCTAAGGTAATCAAGTGAGTAAAATCTTGCTGGGGTTCAGAGACGTAAGGAGCACAACTGTACCTTGATCAGTGTAAAATTGATTAGGGCTCAACTACATTCCAATCCTAAGTTCATTGGTAGTATGCTAGTGTTTCTAACGGCTTAATAAAGTGTGGTCTTCAAAACTGGACTAGGTCCCGGTGTTTTTCTGCATTTGCGGTTACCTCATCAACAAAATTTCTGGTGTCTATATTATTTCTTTTCCGCGTTATATTTTGTTATATAATAGAAATATCACAGGTCGTGTGTTAAGATCAATCAGTTCTTGAATCCGACCATTGGGGTTGTTAATTGAATTGATTGACACTTGGATATTGGTTTGTGATACTGTCCAAGTTATTTCTCTTATTCAATCGGGCTAGAAAATTCCTATTTGTTTGATTGCGGTTTGAATTGAGAAATTGAGATATAACTCTTTGGTATACTATTTCTCTAGATTGAGTCTGTCTGTCTAGTTGACTCTCTTGAAAGTATATTAGAGTTTGTCTATTCAGATTTCCGAATGAAATGTTGGGTGTGGTTGTTGTAACCCCGTTTTTTCATCTTTGTTTCCACAATTGGGTTAGGATAGGTAGTGGAACGCTCCTGCTCCCCCCTTTTTATTTTTCTAAGAAATGAAGTGTTACCCTGGTGCAGAGGGCGTATAGGAAACGCGCCTACCCCTCTCGTGGTTTAGCTTGGGAGGGAGATGGAAAGCGCCTATTCCACTTTCGATCTTTTGATATAAATTGACTCGGCTTTGGGTATTCTGGATTTGTAAATTCGCAAGCTGTCTAGGGTGCCTTTGGAATCCCTTTAACTTTGTAAATTCTTTGGCCAATCTGGGTGTCTATGCATCCCGCGGATTTTTGTGAATTCGTCGGCCGACCGGGTGTCTATGCATTCCATATCCTTTTATTAAATTTGTCATCCAGCCGTGTGTCTATGCATCCCGCGAATTTTTGTGAATTCGTTGGCTGATCGGGTATCTATGCACCTCGTAGCCTTTTTCTTGATTCATCGTCCGACCGGGTGTCTATGCATCCGATAACCTTTTAGTAAATTTGTCAGCCAGCCGGATGTCTATACATCCCACGACTTTTTGTGAGTTTGTCGGCCGAACGAGTGTCTATGCATATTTTAGCTTTTTCATAAAATTTTCATCCAGCCAGGTGTTTATGCATCCCGTGGCTTTTTGTGAATTCGTTGGTTGATCGAGTGTCTATGCACCTCGTAGCCTTTTTCGTAAATTCGTAAGCCGAACGGGTGTCTATGCATCCCGTGGCCTTCTTTAGATTCGTCGACCGACCGGGTGTCTATGCATCCCGTATCCTTTTCGTAAATTTGTCATCCATCTAGGTGTCTATGCATCCCGCGGCTTTTTGTAAATTCGTCAGCGACCCGGCTTCTATGCATCCCGTAGCCTTTTCATAATTTTTTTAGTCAGCCGGGTGTTTATGCATCCCGTAACTTTTTGTGAATTCATTGGTTGATCGAGTATCTATGCACCTCGTATCCTTTTTCTTGATTCATCAACCGACCGGGTATCTATGCATCCCGTAGTCTTTCATAAATTGTTGGTTGATCGAGTGTCTATGCATCTCGTAGCCTTTTAGTAAATTTGACAGCTAGCCGGGAATCTATGCGTCCCACGTATTTTTGTGAATTCGTCGGTCGACCGTGTGTCTATGCATCCCGTAGCCTTTTCGTAAATTTTTCAGCCAGCCGGGTGTCTATGCATCCCGCTGCATTTTGTGAATTCGTTGGCTGACCGAGTGTCTATGCACCTCATAGCCTTTTCGTAAATTGGTTAGCCGACCGGTTGTCTATGCATCCCGTGGCCTTCTTTAGATTTGTCGGCTAACTGGGTGTCTATGCATCCCGCCCATACAAAGCCTTTTCGCAAATTTGTAATCCAACCGGTTTTCTATGCATCCCGCGACTTTTTGTGAATTCGTTGGTTGATCGAGTGTCTATGCACCTCATAGCCCTTTTCCTAAATTCGTTAGCCGATCGGGTGTCTATGCATCCCATGGCCTTCTTTAGATTCGTCGGCCGACCGGGTGTCTATGCATCCCGTAGCATTTTTGTAAATTCGTCAGCCAGCCGGGTATCTATGCATCCCGCTGATTTTTGTGAATTCGTAGGACGATCGAGTTTCTGTGCACCTCATAGCCTTTCTCATAAATTCGTTAGCGGGCCGGGTGTCTATGCATCCCGTAACCTTCTCGTAAATTTTTCATCCAGCCGGGTGTCTATGCATCCCGTGAATTTTTGTGAATTCGTTGGCTGATCGAGTATCTATGCACCTCGTAGCCTATTTCGTAAATTCTTAGCCGACCGGGTGTCTATGCATCCCGTGGCCTTATTTAGATTCGTCAACCGACTGAGTGTCTATGCATTCTATATCCTTTTCGTAAAATTTTCAGTCATCCAGGTGTCTATTCATCGCACGACTTTTGGTGAATTTATTGGGTGATCGAGTGTCTATGCACCTCGTAGCCTCTTTCTTAAATTCATTAGCCGACCGGGAATCTATGCATCCCGTGGTCTTCTTTAGATTCGTCGGCTGATCGGGTGTCTATGCATCCTGTGGACTTTTGTAAATCTTGATGTTGAAAAAAAAGGGGGAAAGCTTCCCTCTTGTGTCGGGACATTATTTTCTGTCACAGGGTTTATAAGAGGTGAGACGCGATCATTTCGCTTGCTAGTTTGTTTACTTCATACATTCCTCTCCCAATTATGATCTAGTGGTGAGGGAGGGGTTCGTGTTCGATTCCTTGCCCTGTTACTTCGATTTCTCCAGGTGCGCATTTGCGCTCGAAAACGCTTCAAATGGCGAAGCACTCCACTGTCGGATGAACCTATTGTTGATGATAATGGAAGTATATGTCCGCGCTCTTGTCTAGCTTGTTGATATCCAGTACTGTCGCTGGCAGCTTGATTTCTTTGTTTGTTATCCACTTCTCCAAGAGTTCAATTATCTGTTTCCGGCTGCATGGTAGGGGATGTGGATGGTTGAAGTATATCCTTGATGCCCTAGTTCCTCCTTGGTTTGCTTCTACGATCTGCGATAAGTCTTTCCTTCCCTTACCGTTGTTGAGCCTTACATTGCGCGATGCTTCAGAGACGACGTTGATTGTGTGGTGCCATGGGTGATCTGTATGCATCTGTTCCATGCAGTCGGCGATCCTCTCTGCTGCCTCCTCCATCTCGACAAAATTTTGGAATATAAAGTTGGTCAGGCCCCTTTTAAAGGAGGACGTCATTCCGTGCATGCATATCTCAACTAGCGCTCCTTCATTGATATCTTCATGGTAGTCCAGTGTGAGATGTCGGAATCGGAATATGTAATTTCATATTTCTTCTCTTACCTGCTGGTTACACATGCTCATATCTATTGATGTGATCTTTCTCATAACTAAATAAAGTTTTCTGAGGAAGAGTGTGGACATGGTCTTCCAAGAGTCTATGCTTTCTGCTTTTATATTGTCATACCACATAAACCTTATCCTTGTGAGCGATTTTGGGAATTCCCTTTAGCATATCTTTCCGTTGGAGTCTCTGTCATTCATTGCAGACAGAAATCGACTAAGATGCTCCCGCACATTCCCTTGTCCGTCGTATACCCTGAATTTTGGTGATGTATAATCCTCTGGGTATTGGTACTCGATAATGCTCGCTGGGTAGGAACTGTTCATAAAACCATATTTATCTTGTCTTACCACGCGGTAGTTTGTCTTTAGGTATTTATCCACGGCTTCTTGTGACCTCGATGTCGGCTAGTTATCCTCGTGTCCTTATCTTTTCGTTTCTCCTTCGGGGATACTCTGGTCTGTTATTGTAGCTTGTCCCATCCACCTTCTCAACTCCTACTATCTGTACGCGCCCCTCCAACTCCTTTTGCATGTCTTGCAGCGTTAGAGTTAAGGGGTGAAGTGGCTGAGTTGTTTGTTGTGTGCTCTTTCCTTGTGCTACTTCTACTTTTTTGTTATGAGGTTCATGTATTGCCTATGTGCATCAGCGCCCTCTGCCAATGTTTCTTCTTTATTCTCTTCTTCTATTATTACTTGATCAAGATTGACCGGGTCACTTGACCAGTTGATATTTCAACACACATGTCCTAGTATTTCCTGGATCTGTCATGGTGGGCTAGGCACGAGCCTCCAGGTGTGGTCGCCAAATGTTGAGAGGTAAATATGATTTTGGTCCTACCCGTCCTAATCACACCTAATGACAACCCTTTTTTAGGAATGATATGAGAGAGAACTTGCTTTCCAATATTTTATGTACCTCCTTTTATAGACTTTCCTAAAAGCCCTTACTTTTATGACATCATGTTGCATGTCCTAAACCTCTTTAATTACCACCAATGACATCCTTCTCTAATATAACCTTCTTCTTTTCCATTAATTCCCTCCTTGTCTTTTTTTCCTTATGGATACTTCTTGGTGGACTTGAGCCCTAGTCCACAAGTCTCCTTTGTTTCATATCTGATTTGGCACCCCCTTAGGGGCTCCCCAACTCTATTAAGGGGTAATAATTTTCATGTATCAACAAACTCCCAATTCTGTTTTTCAAAATCACAAAATTGAATGATTCTATATGATTGTAAATTAGCGGTAAGACATTGATTCGATATGCTACAATGCACATTCTAGTATATTTCAGAATTTCCTATATATATGGGTTCTCAAAACAATTAGTTAGCTAATCACGAAAAGTAGTTGTTACATTAAAAATAAACTGCATAGTGTACTTAAAATGCATCCAAACTTGAATAGCATAATTGTATTAAAGAAAAAGATGTCTTAAAGATTCTTGTCATTCATTACCGAAATTACAAGTAGCATTTATGTTTGGGTTTACAGCCACCACTCTTACAGTGTTAGGGAGAAAAACATAATCAGCTGCTTTCCAGATATAATGCTTTACGGAAGGAGCGGTATCAACACTCAATATCATGTTTCATTTTTGATGAGCATTCCCATTAGAGATTATTTGGAAGAAAACATACATTTGTGGTTTAGGGTCCAATGGGGAATTTATTCCTTATAAGTTATATGAATTACTACAATCTTTATTTTCTCTATATTTTCATCATCAAAACATTTAGACAATTTAATTAAGTCCAAAGTACGGTGTATGGTGATAAGAGTTTAATGACATCATAAGTTCCTATTTGAGGTTTCTGCATAGGAGGACTCATTTTTGTAATCCAAAAATCATCCCATATGTTAATGTTGGTTCCATTTCATAAATCCCTGAAACGAAATATATTTTTTTTGTTGAATACCAATTAACATTGTTTTCCAAATCCAAGTACCATTCATATTAGGGGCAATATTTATGTATAGAATATCACAGTTGGAATGTTGGTTTGCTTTGAGGATGAAGGCACCAAGAAATTCTAGATTTTCTTTTAACCCCTAGCCTAACTTAGCTATCACAGCTAGGTTAAAAAAATTATATTCTTAATTCTCAATCCTCCTTCTTATAAGGATTGACAAACCAAGTCCCGATTCTTAAAGAAGACCACTATTTTCCTCTTTGAATAGACCTTTTCATTTTTCTTTGCCAATAACCTCTTTAAAATTGAGTGATACAGTTAGAAATTTTAACAAGAAACTTATAACAGTTCATTCGGTACACATAAAAAGAAGAAGTCACATTTTTAATCATAACTTTTTCCCCTGCATTTTTCAGATTAGTTAATTTCCAACTATGCAACCTATGTTTTGTTTTCCCACCAAAGGTTCAAAACACTAAATTTTTGATCTGTTGATCAATAAAGGTGAACCTAGATACATATCTTGTAGCGGCGTATGTAGTGACTCCTAATATTTCCTTTACTCTATTCTAATCCGGGTTTCAGTTTTTGGACTAAAAATTACACTAGACTTACTTGGGTTGGTTAGTCTTTAAAATTTTTAATAAGATTATGACACGATTTTCATTGCTCTTACTGAATAAAAAATAATCATCCGCGAACAGTAAATGGCTTATGCAGGGATCTTGGTGAACAATTTTTATACCTTTGAAAAAACCTGAATTTTCATCACGAAGGATTGTGTGAGAAAAAGCTTCCATAAAAAACATGAAAAGATAAGGACAGATTGAGTCTCTTTGTCTCAATCTTCTAGTAGGCGTAAAAGAATTTAATAGAAGACCCTTTAAGTAAAATGAACAAAGTTGTTGCCGAATCGGATAACTTTGGACATTTTGTTTAAAATATCTCAAAAATCATTTCTCAGATTTGGAATATGGTCATTTTGAATTTGTGAGCGTAAGTTACATTTTAGTTTTATCGAATTTGAATTCTGATTTGAGTTCTATTTGAATTTTAAATTCCGTTTTATTTGAAATTTTGTCAGATTTAGTAAGGCCAAACAGATTCGGCCATCCAATTTGAATATATATTTTTTATAATCGATAGCGGTCAGTCTTAACTCCTTGACTGTTAAAGTCGGTAGCTATTATAAGTTATTTCATGAACCGATATCCAGGTCACAGACGAAAAGGATGCTTAAACAACGACCCTATTGGCGACCGCTAAAATATGTCTTTTAACACGTATCTATAACCTGTCTAAGAGCGACGAATCCTCTATATTCCACTAGTGTAGTCTTCTAGAGCCTAGTTAGCAATTCGTGGTACGGGATACGTTCAGAACGGGATACGTACGAGTATTATACGGATTCGTAAAAGTTAAATTTGGTCAAAAATCCGGTCAACGATTCGTGATTCGGCATTAATACAGAACGGAATACGTACGTGTATAATTCGTTTCAGAGAACGAAATTCGGCGTCCGAAATTCGGCATATATTAACCCGTTAAAAATTTATTTTTAATATAATATTTCTTAAAATATTATAATTTAATACTTGACATGAACTATACATATGATATGTGCATCACAATCAGCAAATAACATGAACGTTGATGGTATTGGAATCAGATTAGTGTATGTAAAATTTTAAAAGTCAAAAATATAATAAATAATGATTATTTAGTAATAATGTGGCAAAGTATTATACGGGTGTATGATTCGGTAATTTGTAAATACGCGTATTATTCGTTTTAAGCTGGAAATTCGCGAATTTAAGTTGGAATTCCAGTTATACGGTCGATACGTACGGATTCGGTCAGTACGGACGGATTCGCGAATTATACGAGTATTATTGGCAAACTTACTAACTAGGTTCTAGAGTTGTGGGCCAAACACTCGGTCAAACCGATGGTCAAAGGTTAAACCCCTCTTTCCTTTTTTGGGACTTTTACTGGCACACAAAAAAGCATTCCTAACTAAACTAGAAAGAACGGCCAACCCCTGGTCAAGTTTCCGTTTTTTCTTTTCCTAAATAGATCAAATTTTGAAACACACCACGTACCGCTTGAAAATATTATGCAGTTCTATTCCGACACAGTTTCCTAGCTAGTAGCTGTATAGGTTTCGCTTGCCTTATATATACATGGTCGCATCTTATAATTTCTTGCTTCGTAGTTTTCATCAACTCTTTGTTTCGTGATCCTCTTCTTGAAATAAAGAGATTTATCAGTTTTTTCCCTTCGATTTCATGTTTCATCAGATAAGTAAGTTCATTGAAGCCGTTTCAGGAAATCAGAAGAAGAAAAATTGAAGTTTGTAATAAGTTTTCCGAAGTATTCGATCAAGAATGGCTGATTATACTCTGCTTGAGGAAGTTGGTGAAGGGACATTCGGACTCGTCTGGAAAGCTATAGATAATCGAAGTAAAGAAATTGTAGCAATGAAGCAGATGAAGGAATCATGTTCATCGTTGGACGAATGCCTTGAACTTACAGAAGTCAAGGCATTGATTAGACTCAGGGACGATACAACTATCGTCAGACTCAGAGACGTCGTCTTAGTAAATCAAGTGTTATATTTGGTATTTGATTACGTAGAATCTACTCTGCAACGCCTTATGGATGATAGGATCAGTCTTAGTAAGGAACCTGTAAGGATTAGGGTTGGCCTTTTTTCAGAGTCTGAAATACGAGGCTGGTCTCGTGAAATCTTTCTATCTCTTGCCCAGATGCACCGGCCTGGTGGATATATCCATCGAGATCTAAAACCAGCTAACTTGCTGGTAACTAAAGGTTACAATTTCATAAAGATTGCCGATTTTGGTCAAGCTCGGGAAATCGGATGTCAATCACCTTGTTCGGATTATGTTACTACCCGGTGGTACCGAGCACCTGAAGTGTTGTTGAATTCGGTTTCATATAACTCTGCTGTTGATATGTGGGCGATGGGTGCCATAATGGCTGAATTATATTCATTCAGTGTTCTTTTTCCTGGTGAGAATCGAGAAGATCAGCTGGATAAGATTTGCAGTGTAATCGGAAGTCCAACTTATGAGTCGTGGGCAGAAGGCATACAACTTGCGAATTCGTGCGGTTACAAGTTTCCTCAAATACTTCCATGTGGTGTTTCTGCAATGCTTCCTTCTGCTAGTCATGAGGCTATAGATCTGATTAAATCCCTTTGTTCTTGGGACCCAAAAAAGAGATCAACAGCTTTGGAGGCTCTGGAGCATCCTTACTTTGCTCCCGATATGCGTGCATTACCAGAAGCGACAACAAGTGCAAAGTCCGATCAGAGAATATAGATCTGAACTATCATGCAACACAAAGTTTACTAAGAGTCTTTGAATTGTTTAAAGGCCGTCCTTTGTGTTCTTGTCTTAGTTTTTCTTTTAAAGTTTTCATGGATTATGTTCATATTTTTTAATATAGAGTTGGCAAGAATTTGAAACAAGTGTACGATCTTAATGCTAATATTTTGGTAATCTTTATTTAACTCTTGCTTCCAAGTAAAACTAAAACATACTGAAATTGAAAAACGAAAAAGATAAGTTCCCTAACAAGAAAGGTTGTTCCCTGGCTCCACACTAAGTTGAGTACAATAAGTATTGTAGTAACTGACCCTAGCTTGCACCGCTTCCGAGTTTCCACCGTTGCACTCCATACCATTGATTGCACGGACTGTTGGACCAAACCCTTGGTTAGAAGTGATGATGGAGTGGATATTATTCATCCAAAACCAAAATGCTGTCTTAAATGAGATTACAGCATCACTAGTTACTGTATCTGGATCATTTATACCATCAAATCCAATGCTTTTACCGGCTGGACCATAATTGTAATTCCAAGTTAGTTGTATTGGTCCTCGACCGTAATATCCCTTGCCAGAAGCGCAAGGAAATTGTTTGTTTCCCTTGTCGCAGTAGTCCTTGCTTGATCCATTTATCTCTTCTTTGTAACAGAAATCTGAAGACAGAAAAATGATGAAAACTTAATACAGCAGTATGATTTAGGGGCACAAAAACACCAAATAAAGCGAACGTTAACTAGATTAAAAAACTTACGCCCAGTAAGGTGCGTAACATGAGCGAAGAATGCAGCAATTTCACGTTTAGAATCATCCATACTCCCAGTTCTACCAAAACTAGGGTATGATTTAGCAGCTTCAAGAAATGCATCATACGAGTAGAAGTTCTTTCCAGCACATCCAGAATCAGCTTGACTAACTATCCCGCTAAAGAATTCTGGTGTTGCTATCCTCTCAAGGGAGACACTGCTGCTAGTACTACAAGGACCTGATTGGCATCCTTTACCACAGTAGGCATCTCCTGTACCACAGTAGCCGTATTGACTGCAACATAAGTTTCCTGAACAGCCACAATTCTGACCAGCAATGAACTGTGCAAAATATACTAGCAAGATTCCAAGAACATAAATAAATTTGAAGTAGTTAAGGTACACCATTTTTACCAGCTGAACAAAGGTAAAAGTGGATGAAGAATATTGATGAAGAAAACTTAGGAAAATAATCAGAGTTGAGTTATCCCAACTTCTTGATTTTTGATACTCGAATATCCGAATCTTGACTATCAAGATAATCGTTGCATCTCACTACATAAGTGCAAATGTTTCTAGGATCTCTTGTATTTAAGAACCATTTATTTGCAAAAATCATTTGTGTAAAGGAAAATTTTGAAGGCTGGTATTTTTCATGACAAGCTTCATTTGGATGACATGACTCAACTAGATCATGGTCATGAAATGTGCATATACCACCGCTAACAAACACGCATCACTTTGACACTGTATGATAAATCACTTCAATTTCTACACTGTAATACATCTTAACCATCTCAAGTTCGAGTTCCGTAGTAGTTTCTACGGAAGTAAAGGATGGATCTAAAGCCCCATTTGCACGGTATGACTCAACCAGATCATTGTCATGATATTTCTCAACTTTGCGGTTACTTTGATGCGGATTCTAATCCATTGACTACAATTATTAGATTGTTTTTCTGTAACGTTTAATTACATATAATTTATCAACTGAAAGATCAAAATCTCGACATGAATTTTTTAACTTGCAAATGATATATATTCAGATCTGTTCTTTATTTTAACTCTTGATTGAGCTGATAAGTAAAACCATTACATACTTGGAAAAGAACACAAAAACACAAGTTTCTAGCAAGAAAGGTTCTTTCCTGGTGATACACCAAGTTTGTCACAGTATTCCCTGAAGTATTTAATTCTAGCTTGAACTGCACCAGAGTTTCCACCATTGCATTCCATACCATTGATTGCACGAATGGTAGCACCAAAACCTTTGTTTGTAGTTATGATCGAATGTACATTATTCATCCAGAACCAAAATCCTGTCTTAAACGCGATGACTGCATTACTAGACACGGTTTCAGGAGCATTTAAACCATCAAAACCAATACTTTTACCAGCTGGGCCGTAATTGTAATTCCATGATATTTGTATTGGCCCTCGACCATGATATCCTTTGCCAGGAACACATGGATACTGTGTGTTTGTCTCGTCACAGTAGTCCTTGCTTGCACCATTTATTTCTTCCTTGTAACAGAAATCTGCAATTCGAAAGGAAAAGCTAAGTATATAGATCATCAAGTTAACAGACTGTGATGTTTAAATAATTTCATACACATGTAAAACGAAAAGGTTTTAGTTAAAAAACTTACGTCCGGTTTCATGTGTAACATGAGCGAAGAATGCAGCGATTTCACGTTTAGAATCATCAAGACTTCAAGTTTTACCGAATTTAGGGTACGATTTAGCAGCCTCAAGAAAAGCATTACGTGTATAGAAACTCTTTCCGGCACTTCCTGAACTTGCTTGACTAATAACCCCCTTGAAGAATGCTGGGGTTACAATATTGGCAACAGAAGCCCCGTTAGTAGGAGCATCTGGAGTTTTAGTACATGGACCTGATTGGCAGCCCTTACCACAGTAGGAAGTACCAGCACCACAATAACCAATCTCACTGCAACATAGTTTCGCTGCACAACCGCAATTCTGACCTACAATGGACTGGTTCAAAAATCCGGCAGGGATTGCAATTACTGAAAAAAGTTTTATGTAGCTAATTAAAGCCACCATTGTGGTCTGTTGTACGGAGAAAGAATGTAATACAGTAATGAAGTGTTTTTAGTATGAGAAAACTTGGAACAACACTCTTTGGTATTTATAAATTTAGTTTTGTATTTAAATATTATTTTTTTCCGTTTTTCTGTTTTCCTTTCTACCATTTTTTCTGCAAAAAGTATTTTGTTGCATTAATAGTCAATATTATCTACTCCAGGTTCTATGAGACTATATATAAGGAATCAACCGTCTTTATGCATGGGTGGTGGGTCTTATATCTTCTACAATCTTTGACTATGAAACTGTTCTAGTGTGATGCATATAGACCCAAGGGTGTGTGGCTTAAAACCTCAAGCTATAGAATTTCACACTAGAAAAATTCCATTGATTTATGGGAAAAAGTTTCTGTTAGTTTGCTTTTAGCTTTCAAATATACAATCTCCTTTTTATTGGTTTCAAACCGTGAGCTAAAAGCATAAAATCACTATATTTCTTATGTCAATATATATTTGTCCTGCATGTCCCCATTAAAAAAATTCTTTTTATTTTACTTCGGGAGTCAGATGCAAAAGCCGAAGCAATTATTTTTTGCACCCACTTCCCACCGTCCATGTTTGATATGGAGTTGGTAACATTTCTTGGAATTTGATAACTCCTTATAAAGTTGTGGAATGCGACACGGCTACTAGCTAGTCTACTAGTGCTATCGTGCATGCGAGAGAGTGTAGATTTATATCCAAAGAGTGGAGCGGGTAACAAAGTCCGGCACTACGTGCACAAGCTATATTGATCGAGTCATTTATTAGAAGCTCTTTATTTATCTCTTGTTAATCGAGCTACCTATTACATAAATATTCGGAAAATATTACAGCATAATTAAGTTTCTAGCAAGAGAGGTTATCTCCTGGTGCCACACCAAGTTGATTGCAGTAATCCTTGAAATACTTAATTCTTGCTTGAACTGCTGCCGGTTTTCTTCCGTTACACTCACCACTGTTTATTTTACGAATTGTCGGACCAAAACCTTGATTTGAAGTTATGACCGAGTGGACATTATTCATCCAAAACCAGAATGCTGTCTTAAAGGAGATAATGGGATCATTAGCTACAGTTTCTGGAGCATTTAAACCATCAAAGCCGATGCTTTTACCGGCTGGCCCGTAATTGTAATTCCATGAAATTTGTATTGGTCCTCGTCCATAATACCCTTTGCCAGGAACGCATGGATATTGTCTGTTTCCCTCGTCACAATAGTCTCTGGTTGCTCCTCTTATTTCTTCTTTGTAACAGAAAACTGTAAATCCAAAAAGAAAACATAGCACATGTTGATTAACTAGCAGCTTATTAAAGTAACAAAAGAAGAAGAATATATATGTTCACATTCTAAATGAGTTGCGAAGTTCAGAAGAATTGAATTTTGTTCAGGAGACTTACATCCGGTTTCGTGTGTAACATGAGCAAAGAAAGCAGCGATTTCACGCTTAGAGTCATCAAGACTCCCAGTTTTACCAAAGCTAGGATAAGATCTAGCTGCTTCAAGAAAAGCACTACGTGTATAGAAACTCTTTCCGGCACATCCTGAACCAGCTTGATTAATTATCCCATTAAAGAATGCTGGTGTTACAATACCGTCAACCGAGGCACCATTTGTGGGAGATGCAGGAGTAGTAGTGCATGGACCCGATTGGCACCCCTTACCGCAGTATGCTGCAGTAGTACCACAGTATCCGTACTGACTGCAACATAAACCTGCTGCACAACCACAATTCTGTGCCACAATGGACTGTGTTAAGAAGCTAACAAGAATTCCAATAACTGAAATAAGTTTTAAGTTGTTTGGAGACGCCATTTTTGTATCCGGAACTAAAATGGAGTAGTAAAGATGAGCAAAATTAGACTAACCTTCACTGGTATTTATAGCAGATTTTAGTCTCAAGAAAGGAAATTAGTTTTTCTTCTCATGGTTTCTACTTTTGAATTTTGTGTTCCAAAACTCTCAATTGCTAGTCAATATTCTTTATCGATCGACATAGACTGAGGTCCAAATTTCTATCCGACCTTCATCTTTCACACAGAAGTTTTTGGTTTTATACGGCTACGTAGGGCCGGCCATTAAGGATATGATTCACGGGATGAGTTGACCAAATGAAATCTTCACCGTTACTCGTACCATGTAGGCCTAGCCAGCTCTGTTATGTCATCCGCATATTTTTGGGTCCACTTTTGACTATTATATATCAGTCTCCCTATTTTACTTTATTTTTGAATAAAGCCGGTCGGTCACCCTTTGGTTGTTCATTGTTTTCTTGCAAGATTCAACATTTATAAAATGATTTATCATTCCTAGATTTTGAATTTAGATTGTGTAATCTAATGAGGCTTTTTTTGTTCCAGAAATAATAGTCGGTCTGTATTTTTTTGTTCATTTTGACCGTGAAGTTTAGCTGAATGCGATTTCGGGCACCGTCTGCCTTCGATTAACATGTCTTTCTTAAATTTTCTTAAATTTACATGCACTTGAGTTGATTACTCTCGCAGGCTTGATTTTTCTTTTGTGTTGTTGCTTTTGGAAAATAGTAAAGGTTAAGGTTGGATACAATCCATTCAATTATTCAAAGTAAATTCTATTGGGTCTTCATTAGAGAATGAGAAATCATCATCACTTTGAAAGTAACAAAACAAAAAGAAAAGAAAATGGATTCATTACATTAAACAGTCGTTCTACACGTACCGGGGAAAAACTCCCCTAAAACCGAGCTCTCACAGTTTGGTGGGCCCCGAGGAAGTTAACAGGGGACCGGTTAAAAAAATATGTGGGACCCACCTTTTTTTTCTTTTCTCTCACCTGGTTTTGCTTCTGTTTTTTTGCTGCGGTTCGTTTAACATTTTTGTACATTAAAATGGGAAAAAATGGGATAACCAACAATGGAGAATAATTACGCTTTATGAGAAAATTATTGCACTGAGTAGAAAAATGAACTATTCATGTTTGCATAATAATGAAAAAAACAATTTTTTGGGCCAACAAAAATAGAAAAATTAAGGTGTTGGATATGGCTTCAGAAGTAATTAAGACGAAAAGTCAGAAAATAGTTTAGAAACACAAATTTGGAATGACTTATAATAAAAGTAAAACCCTTTTTTTTTTTGTAAACCTAAAAAGCTTTATTAACTATAAGAAACTTAACTTATTGTAGCACCCATTCAGTATGGCATGAACCCCTACTAGTCCCGCGATAACTTATGTAGCAAGAAATTTATTGCTGCACCCACTCTCTATTGCTGCAGCAAGAGATTATACCTTTTTGTTACACTCATTTCATATTTTTGCTACAGTTACGTGACAAAAAAATTATTTTGTAGTAATAAATTATAGCTTTTAGGTGCACCTCAAAAATACTGTGACTACATATTTTCTTTGGCAATACCTATATTGAATGTGTGACAATATATAATGTAGCAATAGGTAGGTTTTCTTATAGTTCATGATTTTTGACAATTATATTTCCTTCGGGAGAAAGAGAAGAGCTGGAAAATAATAAAAGGTGAGAGTCCTTCAACCCATTCAATTATGCGAAATACTAAATTCAAAAGCAAACTCCACTAGGGAATGAGAATCATCACTGTGAAAGTAAACAACCAAGAAGAAAAAAATCCTAAATGAAATTTCTCTACAAGAAAGACTTTTTAGTCAATGAAGCCAAGCACACGGCAGACTGGAATCAGTGTATCCATGTTTACTGTCTTTAGCGTGTGGATGGGAGACTGTATGTGTTCTGGTCCCTCATTCCCCTGCATGCCTGGGTCCTTTTCTTTAGTCGGCCACTTGAATTACAGTTTTTCCTAATTCAATTAGACTCGGACATCCCATGCGTTTAAAACAATCGTATCCTCAAAAGGCACCGGAAATTTATTTTACATCCTTAACATGGTCCGAAAAATGGGATAAATATAAGTAGGAAATACCATCTTCTTTTCATTCTTCAACGCTACCAACGGCCAATGGTTGTGGCCACAGTGACATAGTGGTGGCCGTGGATGAAACAAGAAATAGACGAACATCGCTTCCAAAGAAATAAACAAATCTCAAAGAGTTAACGTAGGGTGTAAACCTCAATCATTTTACTAGGCTGCCTCTGCAAATTATTCATTAACAAAAGTAGTTGGATATGGAGTTTTCAAAATAACCCCTTTTTATGTTTATTTGAGTGGCCACAATCTAGCCAGGGTCACAACTTGCCATTGCCCATAGATATTCAGATCTGCTCTTTATTTAACTCTTGACTGAGCTGATAAGTTACACGATTACATACTTAAAAATGATAAATAGAAGCACAAGTTTCTAGCAAGAAAGGTTCTTCCCTGGTGATACACCAAGTTGCTTGCAGTAACCTATGAAATATCTAATTCTGGCTTGAACAGCACGAGGGTTTCCACCTTTGCATTCCAAACTATTGATTGCACGAATCGTGGCACCGAAACCTTTATTTGAAGTTATGATGGAATGCACATTGTTCATCCAAAACCAAAATCCTGTCTTAAACGAGATGACTGCATTACTAGACACAGTTTCTGGAGCTTTTAAACCATCAAAGCCAATACTTTTACCAGCTGGGCCATAATTGTAGTTCCATGCTATTTGTATGGGTCCTCGACCATGATATTTTTTGCCAGGAACACATGGATATTGTTTGTTTGTCTTGTCACAGTAGTCTTTACTTGCTCCGTTTATTTCTTCCTTGTAACAAAAATCTGCAGTTCAAAAAAGAAAAATATAGTATTGGAGCTATAAAGGTGGAGGGTGAATTAACAAATGATGCAGAGAAGATAAAAGAAGGTATTGTAGACTTTTTTAAAAATATTTTTGAAAATCAGTCTACAAGATCAGTGTCTATGGATTACATGCACTTCAACAGAATCTCAGAAGTTTTGAAGACTAATTTAGAAAAAGAAGTCTCAGAAGAAGAATGCTTTCTAGCAATGAAGAAACTTGGACAAACTAAGGCCCCTGGGCCAGATGGCTTTCCAATTAAATTTTATGTTCTTTGTTGGGATATACTAAAAAATGATATTATGTTGGTATTCAAGGAACTACAGGAGAAGAACTTTCTGGATTGGAGGCTTAAAAACACCTTTATAGCTTTAATTCCAAAAAAAGACACAATTGAGGAGATAAAGGATTTGAGACCCATTAGCCTAATTCATGGGGTCTACAAAATAGTCTCTAAAGTTTTGGCTGATAGGTTAAAAGAAGTGTTGCCAGATTTGATTTCCTCATCAAAGTGCCTTCATCAAAAAAGGCAGATTCTTGATGGTGTGTTGGTAGCAAATGAACTAATAGATTCCAGAGAAAGACTGGGAAAACCCGGTTTGTTAATCAAAGTTGACTTCGAAAAAGCTTTTGATCATGTAAATTGGGATTTCTTGGATGAGATGTTTGCTCTTATGGGGTTTGGAGATAAATGGAGAAGATGGATTAGGTGTTGTGTGGAGTTAGGTCGATTCTCGGTTTTTGATCAATGGCTCTTCCGCAGTTACTTCAAATCCAAAAAGGAGTCGGCGGGAGATCCCATTAGCCCATTCTTATTTCTTCTAGTTGGTGAAGCCTTTATCCTTCATGATTCCAGACTCAAGCGGAGGGTCTAATTTCAGGCTTCCAAGCTAAATCTGGTGGAAGATTAATCGTCATTTGCAATTTGCAGATGACACTTTAATCTTTCTAGATGCTTGACATAGAACAAATTAAGAATCTCGGACTAATTCTCTTGTCTTTTGAACAACTTACAGGTTTAAAAATAAATTTCGCCAAAGTACAATCTTTGGTGTTGCTTATTACGTGATTTGTTACAATTTTCTTCTTTACTTGGTCGCTTATTCTCCGGATTCTTCCAACTACATATTTGGGTCTTCCACTTGGTGACAAAAGTGGTGGAGTGGCAAAATGGGATAAAGTGATAGATACTATTACAAAAAAGATTACCAGGTGGAACAAGTCCATTCTTAGTAGATCAGGTAAAATAACTCTAATTAATAGTGTTCTAGCAAGCTTACCAATCTACTATATGTCCTTGTTTGTAATTCCAATTTGATGGCAAACAAGATTGAAAAAATTATTAGAGACTTTTTGTGGCATGACAAAAAGGAAGAAGAAAATGCATTTGGTAAAGTGGCACGCTTTATGCAAAAGAAGAAAATTTGGAGGATTAGGTATTAAAAGTATCAAGAAAATGAATCAGGCTCTCCTAACAAAGTGGCTTTGGAGGTATGCAACCGAGAAAGATTTCTTATGGAGGGAAATAGTGGAAGAAAATAGTACGGCTCAAGCTTTGAATTGGCTCTCAAAGATTCCGAAAGGTTCTTATGGTACTTCAAAGTTTGGAAGGGTATAATGCAAAGTGCAATACAATTTTCAGAAGTCATATCATCGAGGTTTAAAGCTAAGTCAGGTACAACTATTCGCTTTTGGTTGATAAATGGTCATTGGAGGAACCGTTGTGTATGAAATATCCAAACTTATTTTCCGTCTGCGAGAACAAAAAAATCATTCAGCTTGCTGAAATTTATCAAGGAAGTGCTTGGAATATGGAGGTTCCTAGAAGACAAACCAATATTGTTAGAAATGAATATGAAGATCTCCCGAAATAACTTACAACCAAATTGTTCTAGATTCCAATGCGATGATCAAATTTTATGGGATTTAAATACTAAAGGTTTTTTTCACCTGTCAGTCCACTTATGATTCTTTGGTTCAAGATTCAAATGACATGGATTAAATCTCATATTTTCAAGTACATATGGAAATTAAAATGTCCTCCCAAGATATGCTTCTTCTTATGGACACTGCTCCAACAAGTTTACCAACTAGGGATATGTTAGCAAGAAGAAATCTGGAAGTACCACAAAATCGCTATTCTGTTCTCAACCAGAAACAGTTAATCACCTTTTTCTTCACTGTCACTTTGCAACAAAGATTTGGGCTCATTTCAAAAACAAACTCAATTGGCATTTTACTATGCCAAATGATATGTTTGGCATGTTGTTTTCTCGAATGTTTCTCTAAACTCTAAACAGGAATATCATATATGGTCAATGATCTCGGTGGCTATTCTGTGGGGGATTTGGAATGCTAGAAATGAAAGAGCTTTCAAGAACAAACAGATTTAATGCAACTCGAGTTCAGCAGAAGATCAAGTACGACCTTTTCGTGATGGTGCCTTGTTTTTCAGGATTTAGACTCGCCTCTTTTCAAGATGTAATAACAAGTTGGCCTAGAATTTACTTTGCTTCTTAGTTTTCTTTGCTGCGTTTTGAAGTTGTTGTAACTTCATTTCCTTCTTGTTCCCTTTTGTGTTTTATAAGGGTGGTACAAGCCTTTTTGTACCCTCTTCTCTTTTGATCAATATATTTCTTCTTTACCGATCAAAAAAAAAAAGAAAAATATAGTATGGAGATTATCAAGCTTCTATCATACGACATTTATATTAAACATGAATAAAAATGATGTATAAATACGTGCACAAGGATTTTGAGTTAGGAATTTACGTCCAGTTCCATGTGTAACATGAGCGAAGAATGCAGCGATTTCACGTTTAGAATCATCAAGACTCCCAGTTTTACCGAATCTAGGGTATGATTTAGCGGCCTGAAGAAAAGCATTACGTGTATAGAACCTCTTTCCGGCACATCGTGAACTAGCTTGACTAATTATCCTATTAAAGAATGCGGGGGTTACCATTTTAGTGACAGAAGCCCCGTTAATAGGAGTTTTAGTACATGGACCTCATTGGCACCCCTCACCACAATAGGTAACACTAGTACCACAATAACCAAACTGACTGCAACATAATTTTGCTGCACAGCCGCAATTCTGACCTACTACAATGGACTGGGTAAAAAATCCGGCTAGAATTGCAATTACTGAAAAAAGGTTTATATAGCCAAGGGCCACCATTTTGATATGGATGGAGAAGAAAGTAACTGAGTAGTGAGTGTTTGTTTTGAGTACGAAGTTCTTGGACAGCATTCATTGGTATTTATACATTTAATGTTCAGTTGGAAATTTTCGGTTTTCGTTTTTGCCATTTCTTTTCTGTTAAATTTTCTGTTCCATTGATAATTATTAGCTTGAAAATAAGATAGGTGGTGGGGGCTCGAATCCTCTGTCTCAAAAATTTCTCCTGTCCCAACAAATCCTTTGTTTTTTTCCTTTTTTTTTCTTTTTTTTTATAATTAATTTTAGCATGACCACGTGTTACGATTGGTTAGAACAGGGGACATGAGCACTTCTTTGAGACAGAGGATTTGCTACCGGTGGTGGGTCATTCCTCTTTCACTATATTAAACGAAATTGTTCTGGATGTAATTTACACCATGATGGGGGCATCTTCCTGAGCGACTAGTAGTTACCCATTACTAGCAGGAGAAGATTCTCTCAAACTGTTTCCCCATATAAGAGCATATCTGGTAGTGGCTCATCAACCGTCTCCAACAACAGTCACAATGTATGATCTTATTTTTACAACTTTGTATGTGAATAGATAAGAATATTAATACTCTCTTTGTTCTTTTTTAATACGATGGTTTCTATAAATAAATGTTTCGAAAAAATAGGTTGGTTTCCTAATTGGGAAAGTCAAATGTTACTTTAATTTTCTTGGACCACTTTACTCTTAATTTCTTTTGATGACAAGTGTAATGAGGACCATTTCACTTCATTTTTTTTTATTAACAAGTGTTATGAGGACCATTTTCAATGATTAGTTCTCTTAATTTCCTTAAATTTCTCTAAAAACAAAATCATCCTATTAAAAAGGAACAAATGTAGTACTAGCTATATGAAGAAAAAAAAAAGAGTTTGGGTTAAAAAAAAAAAAACTATGTTGTAGCCTAGTTAGTAATTCTCCGAATCATTCCCGAACGTATCCGAACTGACCGAATCCGAATGATACTTCCGAACTATTTGAACTCCGAACCTAGTTCCCGGATTATATGGACCTCTCGAATGATTCAACGTATCCGAACTAACCGAATCAAATGATATTTCCGAACTAGAACTCGAACCTAGTTCGCACCCAACCTCACTCTCCCATAAGTAATTCTCTGATCAGAGTTTGGTTGCTTGGCTTTTGTTTGATTTTGAATATACTTTATATTTAAATACAATTATTCAGTTAAATTTTTTATTGATAGTTGTTTAACCAGTATTTTATGTGTTAATTTTTGTTTAAAAATCTATAAACTCGTTTAAAAATACATTTATGCGATTAAACTGTTTACTTCTTGTTAAATAATCACGCTAAAATATTTTTTTCATCTTATAAATCATATACAAATAAAATTAGTCTCGTAATAAGATCATAATACTTATCAATTTATCATTTATGTAATCTGAATTTTAAGTGCCGAACTCACATTTATAAAACGAATATACACGTACATATGCCGTTCTGAATTATTGTCCGAACAACGAACCGTTGACCGGATTTTTAACCGAATCCGACCTATCCGAATCCGTATAATTCTCGTACGTATGCCGTCCCGAACTACTACCCATATCCCGAATTGCTAACTAGGCGTTGTAGTGATCGTAATAAATAAAATGAACGATTAAGGAAAAGATGTAGATTATAATTGTCAAAACATGGCAAAACTAACAAACTTTTCATGGTTTTCGAGGATAATTTAAGAGAAGTGATTAGGGTACGAACCGAACTGCTTTAACCGAAACAACCAATCAACCGAGAGAAACCGAATCGAAACCGAATCAACCGAACATCCAACGGTCGGCCTCGATTCTTAATACTGTAACCGTTGATCTTTCGGCTCAAATTCACTGGTTTGACCACGTAATCGAAGAAACCGAAATCGAGAAACCGATTAATATCATCCCTTGATTTCATTAACCGGATCAATCTTAGCCATTCATTCCTATAACCCTAACTACTTAAACTCAACCGAGTTTCATTTCTTCTCCAGAAACTTTTTTTTTTCCTTCAGTTCTTCACTCACCACCATTTTTTTTCCCTTCAGTGCCATCAATAGCACCACCACCTCTCCATCGAGATGACCATCACCTTAGTAAGTAGTTCATCTCCTATTTCTCTCCTTCTCGTTTCTGAATCTCTAGGGTTTATATTTTTTTCAATTTCTAGGGTTTCTCGTTTCTGAATCTCAACAGATTGATTTATATTTTTTTTCAATTTCTAGGGTTTCTAGATTTATCTTTTCCTGTTTTTGTTATGTTTGTCAATCGATGTATTTTAGGGTTTTGATTATCTTTTTTTTTTTTTATGCAGAAGATTAAGAGGAGCAGCAGAAGACTGAAGTTGTCCATCAATCTGTTGAGTTTTGATTGTATGCAGGTAACTAATTTTTCTTATTTTCGTTCTTTTTTTTTGTTTCCCATATTTTGCTTTGTGTGACTTATGTCCTGTAAAGTTTTGAAGAAGACCCATTTGTTTGAATTTTTATTAGGATTTCTTTGAGTTTTAGTTTATTTGTGTAAGACCCATGAACTTTGATAAGAACCATGAACTAATACTGATTTAGTAATACTGTTAATAGATTATTATTATGATGTTGCAGAGGATCAATTTTTTCCTGATTTTTTACTAATACTGTGACTTGAGAGATTATGAGGTCCCTGTTTGATTCATATTTGCCATTACTCTTTTTCTTTGTTTGAATTCTGTTGATATAATTTGCAGAGAACACTAAACATTGTGGCCATGTGGGTATGTTCAATTTGAATGTGTTGAGGTCCCTGTCTTATTGAGCTAAATTTTTTCAGTTCAATTTCTGTGTGTTGAATGCAATTTCCTTAATCATTGGTTGATTTATGAACATTTGTTGTTCATACTTTGTTGATTACATATGTTATATGTGATTTTGTTCTTTTATATTGAACTTGTCAATTTGTTATCTAATGCATAGTAGAGATTCAAATATTGATTCATTTTGTTTACGTTATACAGGTGTTGTAATCGCCCAATGGTTGGAACAAGTTCTGCTTTCAAGATCAAGCAAGAGGAGCAAGATGTCAACTCATCTCTAGCCTCTCTATCCCTAGTAGCTGGGTCTGAAGTGACACCTTATGCAACACCAACACCTGAAGTTGTTGCACACACAAAGAACACAAAGAGCCTCTTGAAGACCCCCCGCACCCGAAAGTGAACCAAAGCCAAAGAAGAAGGGTAAAGCAACATCTATAGTATGGGAGGATTTTACTAGGTCAATCCTAGAGAAGCTGAGTGTAACCATTGCAAGAAGAAAATGAAGGCTTAACTCAAGGAAATGGAACATCCAAAGATGTTGGCACATCCGACCGTATGTCCTGATAATCCTAACAAGAAGAAGAAAGGACAACAAAGCTTGGTGTTTGCAGTACCAAAACCTGGGCAATCTTCGCAACTTGTTTCTCATAATTTTAACAAAGATTTGTGTAGAAGGAAATTGGCCGAGTTTGTGATAAAAGATGAGCTACCTTTCAAGTTGGTAGAAGGAAAAGGGTTCAAAGCATTTTGTCAAGTGTTAGAACCTAGATTCAAGGTGCCAAGCCGTATGACAATCTACCGAGATCTTTTATCCATCTACAAAGAAGAGAAAGATTTGTTAAAGAAGTATTTCAAGGACAAAGAAACAAAGAGTTTCTATCACAACATACATGGACTTCTCCCAATAACTTTAATTATATGTGTGTGATGATTGCATTTTGTTGATGTAAATTGAAGCTGCAAAAGAGAATCATTTTGTTTTTCCAAGTCAGGGGTCATACTGGAGTGGATATTGGAAAGATGCTAGAGAGATGTTTGTTGGATTGGGGTTTAGAAGATGTTTTTGCTGTGACTTTGGACAATGTCAGTGCAAATAATGTGGCTATCGAGTATCTTCAAACTAGTGTCATGAATTGGACAGGAGCATCAGTACGATCTCAATACATGCAGGTTAGTTTGTTTTTTTACTGTTAGCTTTTGGATATATGTTTTCATATTTATAGCATACTTTGGAGCTCTTGCTTTCTTATATGTTGTAAATGTTTTCTGATATGTTTCAATGTTTTGTTTCATTCTTATCAGGTGAGGTGTGCTGCGCATGTTCTTGCTCTTGTTGTTAAAGATGCAGTCCTATTGTATCACAAGTCGATTAGCAGGATAAGGTCAGTAATAAAGTATGTGACTGGTTCTCCCTCTAGGTTAGCTATATTTAGGAAATGTGCTTCTTTAGAGAAGATTGAGTGTAAAAAAATGGTCTTCTTAGATGTGAAGACCCGGTGGAATAGCACTTTTCTAATGCTTGAAGCTGCAATTCCATATGAAAGGGATATTAAGAGGTTAGAAATGGAGGATAAGGGCTTTAAAAATAAATACATTTTCAAGGAAAATGTTGACGAGGCTTTACCTAATACTGATGTTGTAGATACAAGTGATTGTGATGAATATTTTGCTGATTCTTCATCTAGTGAGTCTGACTGTGATGTTGCTGTTGTAACTAACAAGAAGAAGAACAAGAACAAGCCCCGTCACCATGCTCCATATGCTGCAGATTGGTCATATGCTAAATCTCTTGTGAAATGTTTGAAAATTTTCTTTGATTCTATCTGTTAAGTTCTCTCATTTCAACACAAGTCACCACACATGAATTTTTATGGCGGCGCTAGCTTTGATTCATGAACAACTGGTTCGTCTGAGAAAAACTGTAGGAGATCCACATATTTCTAGGATGGCTGATTTGATGTTTCAGAAGTACAATAGTTATTGGGGAGAGTATGAAGACATGAACTCTGTTTTATTTTTTGCTAAGTTACTTGATCCTCGAGAGAAGGAGGCTGGTTTGAAATTTGATCTTGAATGTTTGTATGAGCAAGATGAGTACAGGGTTGGAACTGTTTTGAAAGCTGTTAAACAAGACATGGGAAAGCTCTATGAAGAGTACAAGAACATGTATTCAAATGCCAGTGCAGATGAAGGTGTTGGGTCTACAACTCACACAAAGCGAGATGATGTCGTATTTTGTGTGCAAGAATTAAGTATTGAGGATATGCTAGAGTCAAGGAAAAAAAAGCAAAGAATGAATGTTAATTGTACTCAGCCAAGATCAGAGGTTGAAAGGTATTTGAGGGATGAATGTGAAGTACCTACCAAAGAATTTGATATTTTGGCGTGGTGGCAGGCTAATAGTATCAAGTATAGGGTACTATCACTCATGGCGAAGGATATTTTGGCAATACCAGTATCTTCAGTTGCATCTGAATCTGCATTCAGTACAGGAAAGCGTATTCTTACTCCATGGAGAAGTTCATTATCTGCCAGGACAGTTGAGGCACTTATCTCAGGCGCAGAAATGGTTACAACAACCTATTGATCTTGATTTCATATCTGAATATGTGCCAGATGATAGTACTAGCATTGAGGATGGTAATGAACTATGTTTCCTTGTTGATTTTCAATTTTTCATTATCTTTCTTTTCTTATATGTACTTCTTTTGTTCTTTATATTGACTTAAAATGTTTATTGCAGATGTTTTGGGACCTTTGCCAGAGATATGAAGGTTGAAGATTAAAGAGATGGGTCATCGCTTTACTTTTAAAGCTCATGATGATGCAAGATCTGAAGGTTGAAGATTAAGGAGATGGAATGCAGTCTTTTAATTTCCAGTTGATGTTGTTTTGCTTTGGTTTTCATGCTTTCTTTCTTTTGCTTAATACTTGTTTTTTGAACTATTACTTGGTTTTCATGCTGTAAGCAGTTTAAGACTTGGTTTTGAACTTCAGACTTGTTATACTTTGTTTGTCAGTTTATTAATATCTGCTTGTTTTTAAACTTCGGTACTTCAGTTGTATTTATTATGAGTATTACATAGAATGTAATGGTTGTACAGTGCACAGTGAGTTAAGCAATTCGGTTTCGGTTAAAAACCGAACCGACACATGAACAGTTCAGTTTCAGTATCAACACTAGAAACCGTACCCTGTTCAGTTTGGTCGTCGGTTTTGCCTAAAAACCGAACCGACCGACCGATGTGCAGCCCTAGAAGTGATAGGTTAACCGACAACTGCCCACCGAATTTCATCACGCGTCTAATAGAAACAGGCCCCACAGCTGCCCACTCCCCATTTCGATGTTGAGAAGCTTTAATCTCGTCTGTCCATTTTATTATCGGGAGCAATGGTCGTAAGTGTAGCATTCTTCATAACTTAATATATTGGTTACCCATCACTTCAACAGAGAATTTTTATCACAGTTAAATACATGAACAAATTTTAATGTGGTGAGTTTAATTTACATCTAATTTGATATCCTCCGCCTATGGCTTTTATTCGAGGCCTATGGCTTTTTAACGTGGTAAGGGGTGTCTAAAGTGTATTAAAATATTAATTTTCCCTTTATACAAAACTTAATAATTTTATATATCTAAGCAAAATACAAAAACCTTAATCAATTATATTAAAAAACTTTAATCAAATCCTGATTTTTATTCCAATTTCCATCAAAATAAAAAATTAAAACTTAATGTGAAATAACAATTCAATTTTCAATTTATTTTGTTTTTTGTTTTTTCAAACAATATTTCGGCAAATTTATTTGAAAATCAACCACAATCGTTTATTATATGCATTAATGTATACCGTTTGTTATTGATGTTCATCAAACTCGAAGAACATTGTCCAGAATTGGTGGATATGGTATACCTATATAAACCGATTCTGGGAACATCAACAACAATCGGTTTTTGCACAATCCCTGGAATTTTTATATTTAAATGACAGAGTATGAAAATACAAGTTGAAGGGAAAAAGAGTGAGGTCATTCCGACATCGGACGAAGGAGTTATGAGCAAAACAGTCAGTGAAATTCCCAGACTTAAATGTGTTGACGTGGGCATTTATGTAAACCGATTCTAGCAACAAAAAAATATTACATAAAAAATATTGAATTTTACAATTGGTTTATGTTTAAGGATTAGTTTGGTATTGCTGCAGTTTTTGTAGAAGCACTTTTCTGCTGTGCGTTGTTGTGTTGTGCTGTGAGAAAAAAGCAGTTAGACGTTTGGTAAAAAGTTAATTAAAATTAACGCTGATTAAAAAAGCGATCAAAGTGTGTTTGGTAAAATATGAGATTCTAACAAATGACAAAAACAGACATATCTCTGAATGTTGTTTTACTCCATTTTATTGGGGTTAAAAATAAATAATTTTTTACTATTAAATATAAATATATGTATATAATATTAAATTTACTAATCGTCACTATTATTATGATTGTTAAAATTTTTATTTTACATAGCCACTTTTTAATATATATATATATAATTTTCAAACAAAAAATCAAACAAAAATAAAGTAACTATTTTAATTATTTTTTTAATATTTTTTTTTATTTTTATTATTGACAAATTAAATGAAATGGTATATAAAATAGGTTGAATATAAAAAAGTAATAATATTTAAAAAAAAATATAAGAAAAAAAAATCAATTGTATTTAAATTTAAGGGTAACTTTTGTCATTTATAAAATTCAATAGAGATAAAAAAGATAAATTAATCATTAAATTTAGGTGGGGTCAAAGCTTATGTTTTTATAGCTTTTAAAAGCTCCTACACCCCAGCTTTTCAAAATTGAAGAATTTGGGAAGTGTTTTGGGTAAAAAGCGCTTTGATTTTTTTTTTAACAAACACTAATTTCAAAAATTATTAACATATATAGGTTTTGAAAGTGTTTTTGGAAAAATAAAAGCATTAACAAACCAAGCCTAAGTCTTATCATTCGATTCCTAGAATCGGTTTACAAGTGCATGAACATATACCAGTTCTGGGTTGAGATTTAAAAAAAAAAAAAAAATTTACATTTTTGATCATGATTTAAGATTAGTTGATTTCTAAATTAAGAGGATTAAACATCAATTAATTACTCGAATTAACATTAATTAATCAGGGATAAATTAGTCATTAAATATAATAGTTGAATAAAAAAAATTCATTTTACTTTAATTTTTTTTTTTTTTTTTTGTCTTGTGACGGTAGGCCTCAGATTTAATATTATTGGTAGCTAGTAACATAGTAGTTCTACACATAAAGAGAACTTTAGGGTCAATTTTCTTTTGTCAATAAACTCAAGGACACGGCAGAATGATAATGCATTTGCATGATTACATTTACCTAGTAGATTTGGCAGACTGGGAACAAATGCGGTCCTCGGATAATGCTCCACTCAGTTTAAATTTTTTCTATTATCATTACTATCTTAATGAATTACTCTTCTTTCACTTTATGGAGTGTAGTTTTATCCAAAGACTACTTTTATAACAAAATTTCTTGCCAGACCGTCCAAATGGATAGAACGAAAACCCCACATACATAAACAAAATCCAAAATCGGAACCCCTATTTTTCCGAGAGAGATGCCACTTTTATGTGTATGTGCGGTCTTTAGTTTGGACAGTTTGGACAGTATCATTCCTTTTATAGAACCGGCAAACAAAGTCTGTTAAATTAAAATTGTCTTGTGATATGGGCGTACAAGGAGTATTTTTTTGATATTATCAAAGAGAGAGAATTTATAAATGATCCACCTGAGGTGAAAAGGAACAAAACAAACTACCTTATAAATAAAATAAAATCTCAGTCAAAAACGGAATTCGCAAAACTCGAATGCACCCTAATCCCTGACAATTTTTTTGATGGGAGCATTTTTCGAAGAGGGCACGGGGAACTAATAAGGAGTTGCCACATGTCTTTGATTTTCTAACGAATTTGTGGCTGGATCTTTAGGAGAAGGGCATTTTCGGAGTTGCAATAACATTCTTGTTGACCGGACCAGGAAAATCACCACCGTCCACCACTGCTTTCTTCCTCTTTTTCTTATTTTCTTCCGCTCCTTTTCTTTTCCCCATTTAACCTCCTACACCAAAAATGGCCTTATTGGTTGATCTAGAACATGGGTACTCGGTTGATTTCTCTAACATAGAGCTCCAGCTGTTGGAACGCTGAGTACAATCAACACACAGCTTGTGATGATTTTGTGTACTTTTATAAGGATACTTGTGCAAAATATTATTTCTGATCTAAAAATTCGATAAGATGCCAAACCCAAGTACACTTGCTAGTGATTTTTGATCTCAAATATGTGTGGTTTTTTCTTCACTAGTCATGATAGGTGGACTCTTTTCTTAAAAGATTTTGCTCATACTTTTCCTTAAATATGTATGAGCAATATTGTACATCCACGACTATAGACATTATCTAAATTCACATATCCAAAATAATGAACATATGAAGGTACGTATTTGACATATTTTTTCCAATGGTTAATCGGATATTATGTGAACAGTTATGGGAGTTATCTCATAACAGTTGGATATTATGTGAACAATTATGAGAAATAACATTATCCAGAATAATGAACCTTTCGTAAATAACGTGAAAGTTGCAAAATTCTGGCTGGATTGATGGTAGCGTAGGTAGAACGAAGATATTTCCAGAAATCACGAGAATTGCCGCGTCTAGCACATTCAGATTTTAGAGGTTCAGTGAGGGAGAAGTTGATCCAAGACATGATGGTTTGGTCGATGACCTCCCATTCTTCATAAGCTGGATTAGGAGTCTTTTCTTTGGTTACTTTGTCAACAAGTTCTGGAGCTGGGATCTCATATGAATCATCAAGGTACTTATAGAGACGGTGAGATTTCAGAATGGGTGTTATTTGGGATTCCCAGAGTAGAAAGTTAGTTCTATCTAAGAGAACTATTTTGGTTGAAGAAGGAAGAAACGATGAGGTCATGAAAGAGCCAACACTGACCGATTGAGAAGCAGCAGTAGTTGGAGATCCTATGTTGTGAGACATGATTGGAGAGGTAGATGAGGCCTGAGTTGAAATAGTTGACACGGTGAAAAAGAAAAAGAAGAACGGAAGAGCAGGCTTAGGGTTTTGGAAGGAAGAAGAAGTTGAAAACTAGGGTTGCCGAGAGAACGTTCTGGCTCTTGGTACCATGAACAGTTATGGGAATTCTAGGATAACCTACTTAGGTTATTGAGACATATATTTGTATTAAGTTGTATGGATACATGTTACAATGGACTCTAATACGGATCCAACATGTATATGGACTTTACATGGATATATATTCTACATTATGAATCAACAAGGGGTGGTCATGGGAATCTAAATAGTTACTTTTCCTTAAAATAGCGAAGATAATACTAATCAACAACGATTTTGATTCAGTGATGGAGGCTTTTGAAGAAGAAGAAGAAGAGGAAGAGAGCAGTGGTGGATGGTGAACCTAAAAGAATATTGAAACTCCAAAAATGCCCTTCCTCTAAAAATCTAGCCATAAATTCGTTAGAAAAACAAAGATACATGGCAGCTCCTTATTTGTTCCCCATGCCCTCTTCAAAAAATGTGGGATAAAACTAATGCTTTAGCTTCTATTCCCAAGTTTTTATCAACCTTGAACTCAAACTTCTCTTCAAAAGTGGGACACTTGCGTTCCTTGGTGATATTAGAAGTTGTACCTTTCTTTGGTGTTATCATAGTAACACATTCATGGTATCTTTCTTTGGAATCACAGTATGCAGGATGAATTGTACTATTAAAAGATATAAGACACTAGTGGAAAACAGGCTATCTGAGACACAATGAAACGACACACACCGGTTGTTGTGAAATAACCACATTTGGAAAGTTTCTTTGACCAAAGTTAAACCGTCGCTGTGTAAGGACTTTTGTTGACTTACACAACGATACTTCACGTGTAGTCGTTGACTAAATTCAAAGCAACATTGATGTTGACTTATACAACGACGTGTACATGTATATTGTTTCTGTGGAATTTTCAATGGTTAGATTTAGTTTGGTTATATGAACGGCTCAGATGAAAAAAACATACATCGTTAATACCAATGCTTCTGCAGCTATCTCTTGCTTAAATTATTTCATACCTCACCAAAACACCACCGCAAGCAAAAATCCATCTTTCTCCTCACCACTTACCATCATCACTCAACTATTTCTCTGAAGTCAAGTGAGCTGATGACTCTAAACTTGATAATTAAACAACCCTGATCTATCGATCTTTCACTTGTGATTTTTCAGAGATAAAAACCCTAGCTGTTTCTCTACCTTTACGTACTTTTTGCACGATGATTTTTTTTCTGTAATTTGAACTGATTTCAATTCGATATGATTGAATATGTTTTTTCTCTGAGGAGAATCTTTTGGTATATGATTTATTCGTTCGTATTTTTGTCTTCCGATAATGTTGAAGTAAAAATCGAAATTTGAATTTGGATAGATAAGGTTCGATTTTCTTCTGAAAACTACTTATTTTGATTTTCTTCCGTAACTTTCCAAACTCTAAGTAAATGTTTCGTTAGATATCTGATTCAATTGTAAACCCTAACTAATTTTTGTTTTGATTTTAGTTTCAGACACCCCAAATTTCAGATAGGACATCTGTTTAGGTAAACTAATAACTAGTTGTTTGTGGTTTTGATTTCAGACATCTATCAGTTTCAATCTCAATCCTTTTCTTAGTTCTATCACTATTATACAATTTTGAATCTATGTTTTTGAGAATCCAATAACTGGTTATTTGTGATTTTGTTGCAGGTAAGGTTAACGGATCTTTAGCTCGTGATGGAAAGGTTAGAGGGAAAAATCTAGCTAAATTAGACAAGAAAACCAGCCAAGAGGTAGAGCTCACATGAGGAATCTAATAACTTCCGGAAAGAATCGTAAGATTTCTTCTCCATACCGTTGATTTTTAAGTTTTGTTGGTGAGAATCATATCTTTGAGGATCTTTTGTGTGTATACTTCTCGTTCTAATGTGAATCTATATATTCTGGAATTGGGTGTTGTGAATTTTAACTTAGTTGGATCTTGTATAATACTGTAAAGTGTAACACTGATTCAGTGAGGAAAAGAAGGGTTATAGTTGTAAATGGTACTTGAATGTTGATTTTACAAAGGGATATTTTGGTTGAGTATCATGAATGGTTATTTAAACAATTGGGAATTATTTAGATTGTGGTTAGGTTATTTTCAATATCATTGCTTGAGACCATGTATCATGTGAAGAAGGCTGACTACTATTGATTTTTACTTTGCAGGCTTGGAGCAATGGAAGAATGCACGCAACCAAACACTAAGTAATGGTGAAAGTAGAAAAAGATAGTTATATGGATACTCATATAGATCTCTGCTATTTCTGCCTTTTAACTGCAGAGATTATATTATGTATCTTAGGGCCAATTTCTACCTTGATTCTGCACTTGATACCTTTGCTGGTACTGGGGGAGCAGTTTGATCACATTGCAACATTCTTTTGCATGTCTTATTTTATTATCGGTACTTTGTTGCATGCATGCAAGTGACAACGCAACACAAATTCATGTTTGAGAGTAATTTGCGATTTTATTACATATTGAATTATTTCGTTCTCAGTATCTTTTTTACATGAGTTTTAATTGTTAATAATTAGTTTTCTATTGATTTATATATAGTTTACACGGAAATGATTACTGATCACTAAGGTCTAATCTCTAAGTGAGTACTTCATTGACCAACTATTGGTTCGGTTAACTAACAACTGACTTGGTCAAATATTTCTACGTTGATATCAGTTTGCTTACTCGTAAGATATGTAATATCTATCCATTGGTTACTTTTGCAGTTTGGAGACTTTCATCCGAGGAACCTTATTTGTGATGTCAGGTTTTTAAGGCTCCGCCAACCTCTGAAAAGGCATTTGGAGTGTATCCAAAGACGCGTTTCGTTAGAAATATCGACTCAATGGTACAACATCCTCCAAACGTAAAATGTTGTTGTAGTATTGGATTGCTATAGTAAGTGTTCTACCCTTATTCGTGCACTGGGGAAGAGAAAGATCCTCGGGTGTTAAATGAATTTTTTTAATTTCTTTTCTTAGTTGCTAACTAAAATGAAAAATGTACTGCTAGTAAATAGTTTGTTAATGTAAGCAAATCCAATGACCGAACAGCATCCTGAAGCATCAATAATAAGATGATGTCATAGAATTTGTTGTTTTACTAGTACTAGATAGTATATCTTTCTGTTTTTAATTTGAGAAATATATGCTAATGTCATGTCAATTTCTTAATCTGATTGTTCCAATTTTTTTGAGAGGACAAAGTCCAAAGTTCATTTTTCATATTATATTCTGTGACCGTAAGATCATAATGATACATCATGTTTGGTATTTGCATTTACACCCTAACCGCAGAGTATTCGAGGAAGTTAGAATGAACCTGGTAGTGCGTATAAAAATGTTGTTTTAAACCATAAGAGTTGCAAGTTTCTTAAGATTTTGAGCCACTTTTTTATGAGGATATCGTTAGTAAAATGTTTATTGTACGAGTTGCAGGTGCAAGGGTTCAAGCAACGTGCAACAGGGAACATGGATGATCCATTTCTAATCCCTGGTATATATCTGATAAGAAGCAGTTGCCTGTAGGTAATAGTAATAAATGCAAACTCCTTTAAACACTAATTTGGTTTGGTTTCTTCGCTTGTATCTGCACCCTACAATGTTTTTTCCCACGTATGTTAAGTGAAAATTTGCAATGACTGCAAAATCAATGGTACATTTATTTCTTTGCTTAATGTAGGACTTGATCGGAAACTTGTTCGAAGACCCTTTTTGAGGCAGCAACTAGGGTATCGAGGCTTGGTGGTGTTCCCTGTAAAATGGTGGAAAGCATGTGGCTCTATACTCATTTTATCCAAGATTTGATCTCTATTTCTCGAACAAGTGTTCCTAAATACCTAAGGTATGTCTGTCATATATAACTTCCACTTGTGGATATGTTTCCAGCACAAAAAAAAAAAGTGATGCAACCTCAATATTATCTGTATAATGGTGGAAAGCATGTGGCTATATACTCATCTTATCCAAGATTTGATCTCTATTTATCGAATAAGTGTTCCTAAATACCTGAGGTATGTCTGTCAAATATGACTTCCACTTGTGGATATGCTTCCAGCACAAAAAAAGGTGATGCAACCTCAATGTTATTTTATGTTTTGTGTACATACTCCATTGCTATATTCTCTATCAGTGAATATACTGTGTTTTTTTTCTTGTATGTGCAGGCTGGTGTTGTGAAGTTGGATACTTCATAAGGCAACAAAATTAAGGTGTCCCAAGATTAAACCTTAACTTAGTTTTCAGTTAGACAATGAAGTGGGTGTTGCTGTCTCAAGCAAGAAGATGTGAAACTGATGGTAATTTTCATCGAATGGGTCAAGATACAAAAAAAAAAGTGATGCAACCTCAATATTATCTGTATAATGGTGGAAAGCATGTGGCTATATACTCATCTTATCCAAGATTTGATCTCTATTTATCGAATAAGTGTTCCTAAATACCTGAGGTATGTCTGTCAAATATGACTTCCACTTGTGGATATGCTTCCAGCACAAAAAAGGTGATGCAACCTCAATGTTATTTTATGTTTTGTGTACATACTCCATTGCTATATTCTCTATCAGTGAATATACTGTGTTTTTTTTTCTTGTATGTGCAGGCTGGTGTTGTGAAGTTGGATACTTCGTTGTCGTCGATGACTTACAGCTCGAGTGAATACATTGTTTTTGTTTCATAATTGTTTCATGAAGTGGGTGTTGTTCTCTTTTATATATATATATGCTTGAAATGACCATTTGGTATGATTTCTGGGATCCTGTAAGAACGTTAAATTGGGATTCAAGACTGCCCGAGAATGTTGAAGATCTATGATAACCCTTGAATACTTAAAAGTGTTAGCATCGTATACAATCTTTAATTCTTGTTTCTCCGAATCGTGTAAAGTTCTGCAATGTTGGTGTCTTGTGTATAGGCTTGCTATGTTCGCTAATACCAGATAGTTTCTATTGCAGGAAAATCATAATGGGAGAAGAAACTTGGACATTGTGGTTTTCATTGTAGTTTTCTTATGGCACCCTTTTCCAGACAACGACGAAAAATCGAATTACTACAACTCCGAATCCAGAAATGCTGCTTAAATGTATGAATTCATTATAATTGAATACTTCCTTTTTTTTGTGATTTTGAATCGAAGTATGAATTCAGTTATGAAGTGTTATGAGTGTGTCATGAATTGTGTAAACTTGTATTTGAATTTATAAATCCAGGTCTGACTTTAGTGTAATTTGAGTTTATTTTAGTTCGAATCAGAATTATAAATCAGCTCAGTCAGCCAAATCTGATTTGTATTTTTTTTATATTAAAAATTGAATCTACGACGTAATCTAATTGTCGAACCTAGAGACATCTAGAAAGTATCGTAAATCATATTTATTCTGAGTCAACCTGAAAGTGTCGTTCTAGAATAAGACATTGAATCTATGGCACTTTCATCCGCACTTCGAAAATGTCGTATAATACCCTAATACGACACTTTCCAACTATCTTAAAATGACTTTTTTCCACTAGTAAGACCCATATGTATCTCTGATGCACTTCACTCAATAATGCACTAAGATGCAATTTAAACTCAAGGTTACGGCAAAATGATAGCGAATCTACATGATTACAATTACCTAGTTGTTTAAGGGAGAAAATTGCCTCTGCCAAATTTGGTAAATTCGATGGTGGAGAGACTGGTTTAAACCCTTAAATAAATGTGCTGCACGTGAGAACTTTTGATTCGAGATATCAATCTGTACAACTATGGCCTAAACCAAGAAGATGGCCGTTCCAGATTTGCTTCAGTTACAAAGTGGAGGATAAGGGTTGATTTGGGGAGGATAGCGAAGAAGGGTGATGAGACCAAAGAGTTCTGTCTAGGTAGTATCTCGACTCGTATCAGAAGTGTATAATCTTACGGAAGCTTGCTAGTGATGAAATCTTTTGAGAGAGCTTGCAAAGTTGCTATCTGATAGTGTTGTATTTTTGCCTGACCAAGACTTGTGTGTTTTGGCAGAATAGGTGAAACCTATTTATACAAGTGAGATTGAACGTACCCTGGCCTCATTAAGGAATTGAGTCAATGTGCCAATTAAAACAGAGGATGTGGAAACCGTTGGCTTTATGGTGAAAACGTTTTCACCATAAATTTCCTTATTTAATTGACCGTATTCATTCCTTGCACGCCTTGCTTTATTGCCAGCGTAGTGTACGCTGCATGCTGTGACTGCCAAACCAAAACCCCAAGAAAGCATCCCCAAGTTTGTGTTGATGTCTCGAAAGTTGGGCGCAAGTGGCAATGCCAAAGTTTCTAGTGCAGCGTTGCGATATGTGCCAATGGCATGTGCAGGATGTTTCGACCACAAGTTTTACTTTGAGTGCGGATGGAAATGCCAAAGTCGCTTAGAGGAGCATTTGGCATGTGCCAATGGCATGTGCGGAATGTCTTGGCCGCAAGTTTCACTTTGAGTGCGAATGGTAATGCCAAAGTCACTAGTGGAGCATGTGTGGCATGTGTCAATGGCATGTGCGGAATGCCTTGGAAACTGGCTAGAAAGGTGGGGATAAAATTGGCTAGTGGTTGCGTGTTGGCATGTGCCAATGACACGCACGACCACTTTGGCCAAGTCACGGGCGCTACGATTGGGTAGCGGATTGGAATAGAAAGTGGCTAGTGGTAACATGTTGGCATGTGCCAATGGAACGCACAACCACTTTGTCCAAGTTGCGGGCGCCACAACTGGGTAGCGGATTGGAATAGAAAGTGGCTAGTGGTAACGTGTTGGCATGTGCCAATGGCACGCACGGCCACTTTGTCCAAGTTGCGGGCCCTACAACTGGGTAGCGGCTTGGAGTAGAAAGTGGTTAGTGGTAACGTGTTGGCATGTGCCAATGGCACGCACGGCCACTTTGGCCAAGTTGTGGGCGCTACAACTGGGTAGCAGCTTGGAATATAAAGTGGCTAGTGGTAACGTGTTGGCATGTGCCAATGGCATGCATGGCCACTTTGGCCAAGTTGCGGGCGCTACAACTGGGTAGCGTCTTGGAATAAAAAGTGGCTAGTGGTAACGTGTTGGCATGTGCCAATGGAATGCACGGCCAGTTTGGCCAAGTTGCGGGCGCTACAACTGGGTAGCGGCTTGGAATAGAAAGTGTCTAGTGGTAACGTGTTGGCATGTGCCAGTGGCATGCACGGACAGTTTGTCCAAGTTGAGGGCGCTACAACTGGGTAGCGGCTTGGAATAGAAAGTGTCTAGTGGTAACGTGTTGGCATGTGCCAATGGCACGCACGGCCACTTTGGCCAAGTTGACCTAGTTGCACGGTTTGCAAGCCTAGGGCGCTATTTTTGGCACTTGCCAAATGGTATAGCGGCTTAGTTTGGCATGGTTTCCATGGTGCGCAATATGCGGCTTGGTTTAGGAATTAGGGTTCTGTGTCGAAAACCCTAATCTGGTATTTTTGAAAGAATACCACCCATTAATTATTAACATCTAAATTAAATGCTCGTAGTTAATGTGTTACTGGTAACACTAGGTCATGGGGTTCTATGTTTTTACCCCTTATCTAATATCCACCATCGACATTAAGTCCCCTGCTTATATCGGAACATGATCTTTGTTGCGAGGTAAGTATAAGATAGTGCCAAGACAAGATCTGAAAGGGAAACATGAGATTTATTTGACCTTTTTTCTGAGATGCGGACTGGATTCAGAATCCTCGTCCTTGGCAGTTTTTCATGGAGCAGGAGATTGGCACAATTTGGCGGAAATGGACAGCAGGGAGGCATTAAGCTTCTGGCGCGAGTTGAAAAACTGAGCGTGCTGTCTGGTGGGGCCGATGGGAGGTAGACGTGAGAGCTGGTGCAACTTGGGAAGCATTGACAGGTCAACACGATTGGTGGGACCGGAGTGAATTTGGAAAGTTGGCGCGAGTTGGAAAATTGAGCATGCTAGTCGGTGGGGCCGGTTCAACAGAGGGAAGAACAATCGCTTGATGCAAAATTTCCTTATGAGTTGAATTGCCTTCTTTGTGCACGACTCTGATTGGGGATCCTTTATTGATGTGCGATTTACTAGGGCCATTACAGCCATGAAGCGCGCCCTTCCTTCTCACATAAACATTGCTAGTAAGATTTCGTTGTCTTCTCCCTCTCTACTGGTCGTATAGTGAGGCGAATACACCATTTTCATACTTTCACGATGGCAGCCCATGGTGACAATGGCGATGGCATTGTTGGTTTCTCCAAGAAGCATCATAAGATTAATGGGGCTCGATCTTCTTTCAAAGAGTCGTTGGGCAGGATCGGCTCATTACTTTGCGAGATTAGAGCCATCATCTAAGATATCCCTTCTGTTCCTCCAGGTGAGGTACGCAAAAAAGAACAGGTTCCCATGGATTCTAACATGAGCGAGTCAAGTGATTTTCTTGTAGGAGCTGTTGAGAAGAATCTTGGTGAAAACTTTGTTGATGGCGTTGGTGCTGTTGGAGAAGTCATGATTGCGCACGTTGGATCCACGTCGAAGATGAAGGGGAAAGAATCGTTGGTTGGCGCTTCTGGAAAAGCATCTGGATGGGAAACAGAGGCCGTTGCTGCTGTTGACATGTCTTCTTTGTGGAACCTTTGCTGTCCGGAGGATTGCTGGGGGAAGTGTATGAAGAAATCTTAACGAGGCGGATCTTCTTTCTTTTGTTTCTCTTGAGGCCTAGTCTCCCTTTTATGTCTTGCAATTTTCCTTTCATTGTACCTTGTGCTGAGCCTCCGTGGCTTGGTTTTGTAATAATTTGTGAGCTTGAAAGTTCTGCCGAAAAGATAACCATTATGTCTTCTGTGTGTTGCTTCTCCCTTTTTTTTTGGGTAACGGGTTTTGAATTTTGGGTTGATCTTTCATATGTTGGCAGCCTACAACCAGCGTGAATGTATCACTATGCCTTCCAGTTTATCCATGTTGATAAGTTTGCAATAGCCACCATAGAGGATGTCGGCTACTAGGTATGGTTCATCTTCCTCTTCTTCGGGAGAGCTTTCCCGACTCGGTATCTTCACAGTCATCTTTCCGACTTGAAATGAGGCGGATCTGATTACTATATCCCCTATCTGGAAAGGATTGGGTTGTGGTACAATCGCCTGGAGGTTGTTCCCGCAGTCTTCCAGGGCGTCTTTCAGATCTCTGGTGAAACGCTTAAAAGGTTCGGCGTTCCATTCACATCTCTTGACAGTGTTGTTCTCGACAACTGTGTCGATTGCCCTGGGCGGGTTGCGGTGATAAATGGTTGGTGATAAAGAGAGTGCCTTAGTCAGGCTTACTTGAGTTTGGAGTTTGGCAGGTGGCTTTGGCGACTCCTTTACTGGTAGTAGAGTATTGCCGGTAAGATGTTGACAAGGTAGCAAGTTATCCGGATTGTTGGATACCCTCTCTGGCGTTGACACGGGCAAGGGTGATGCTCATAATTATGTTTTGTTGTCGAGTACCCATGGGCGCCCCAAAACCATGTCGTAATTTAGATTCTTGACAATGTGGAAAGTCCCACGCGTTGCGATATTTCCTATGTTGATCCCAAGATTAGAGTATCCAAGAGCATGTAAGTAATTCCTCTCGTGGTCTTTGATAGCCGATGGGGAGTGAGTGGCTTCTTTTTTTTTTACTCCTGCTGATTTCAGGGTCTTGAACGTAATAATGTTGAACTCTGAGGATGCATCGATGAGCATGTTGTCGAACTCGGCGTCCTTTAAGCGGGCTATGGTGAGAAGTCCCCAGTTGTGCTTCTCGGCAGGAATGCCTGGCGAGATCTGTTCTTCATGTATGTTTTTCATGGCAGAGTGGAGTCGCTTCCCAAATACTATGTGGTTGAGGGATGCGAAAGCGTCTCGACGTTGTTCCTTGGAAAAGTAGAGGATTTTGCATATGTGATGCATCATGGACTGCACTGCTTCGTGTGTGGAGTCCCCAGAGATTTCATAGTTTTTTATGGGAAGCGGGTCTCTATGTACTCCTTTATTCCTCAGTCGTAACTCCCCTGCCTCTATCCTTTTTTTGAAAATGCTTTTCAACCTGTTGCAGTCGTTGGTTGGATGACTGATAAATATGTGGTAGTGGCAAAATATGGGGTTTGCCATCTCTTCTTCAGTAGGTGGGTGCCGAGGATCCGGTATCCTGATGACACCATCCTGGACCCATGTTTCAAGAAGTTCGATTACTTCCTCAATCGGAAAGGGGAAGTCCGAGTTGCCTCCTCTGGCTTTAGGGCGACGTTCAGAGATCTTTGTTGGGGCCTTTCGCGGGGCTTCCCTTCGTGCTGGGGCCGTGCGCCCAGGGTGTTGATCCGTTGGAGGTGTTTTCCTCTTTCTTCTTTCGTCCACCACGCTCATAGAGGAAGGGCCGGTGTTGTATGGCTTGTTGAGAAAACGCGGGCTTCTTCGAACTTCTCGTGTATCTTCATTTCTAGGAGGCCTAGTTCTTTCCAACAGGGCTGGCGCTTTCGTGGACGATCGTTTAGAAGCTTCGTGGAGTTCGGAGAAGGTCTGGAATCGTAAGTTTTCCTGTAAAGCCCGATAGATGGGAGTCATGCCATTGATGCACGAATTTACTAGTTGCTTCTCAGTCACACCCGGGTCGTGGCAGTCCAGCGCTTGAATTCTGAATCTCTTGAAAAAATCGTTTGGATGTTCGTCATTATGTTAGAACATTCTTCCCAGATCCGAGAGAGTGACTTGCTCGGACACAAAGAAAAACTTTTTGTAAAAGGACGTAACCATTTTACCCCAATCGCGGATGCTGCCCGTGGCGATGCATTTGTACCACGTGTACGCTCTTCCAGTTAGTGACTTCGAAAATTCTCGCAGGCGGAGAACATGGTTGTATTCGTGCTCACCTAAAGCCTCTAGAAATCGTGAGACATGTTCCCTTGCGTTGCAGGTTCCATTGTATAAGGAGAAATGATGGGATGAGTATCCTCTTGGGAGGGGAATTCTCTGGATTTCAATTGGATAAGGAGGTTGGTGTTGATGTACGTCCGTGTCGTTCTTGATTCGGTTTTATAGGAGTTGTTCCAAGTCTTCACGTGTTACGAGATCCAGTGGGCGATTTCCTTCCACTGGGTTCCTATTGAGGATTTCCTCGCTTCGTTGGTGTGATTAGTTGCGGTGCCAATTCCAAGATAATTGGGAGCGCTCGACCTTTGCGATGTCTGGCGTATCCCTCTTGGGGGTGTGACATTAGCATCAAGGTTGTCCGAAGCATCTTCTCTTGATTCAGGCCGTCGTGGCTCCCGTGGAAGTTGATCCGTCAAGGCTTTGAGGAAGATGAGTACCTCCTTCTGGTTTGAAACTATATCCGTTTGAGCCCTGGATAGAGCCTCCTGCCTTTCCATCAAATCCGTGATTGTGAAATAAGGTTTGCCTCCTCTGTTATCTCACCCCGAAGATTGAGTAGATGTTGTGGCTCGAGTGGTGATCGGATGCGTCATCCCTGCTGAAATACTAGTGGTGGCAGCGGCGGCACGAGCCCTGGTGACTGGCGGTGTGACACCTGAAGGGATGCCCTCAGTGATGTTTGAGTTGGCGGATGGTGCGGAGACATTTGGAACGGAAGTAGCCCTGGCCCTGGTAACATGAGGTGTAAGAATTGAAGGGGTACTTTTCATGCTTCCAAGAACGGCAGGTAACGCAGAGGCATTGGTGGAAGGAGCATTTGTGCTAGGGGCGGTTTCTATGTTGGCGCCTTCAGAGTTTGTCGCGGACCCAGATCTTAGTTCTACCATGTTGAGCGAATGGTAAAGAAGATTTTGAATTAAAGATCAGTTTTTGTAACCGAGAGATTTATACTCCCGCTGTGATCGCCAATTTGTTTATGGGAGAAAATCGCCTCTGCCGAATTTGGTAAATTCGATGGTGGAGAGACTGGTTTAAACCCTTAAACAAATGTGCTTCACGTGAACACTTTTGATTCGAGATATCAATCTGTACAACTCTGGCCTAAACCAAGAAGATGGCCGTTCCAGATTTCCTTCGGTCACAAAGTGGAGGAGAAGGGTTGATTTGGGGAGGATAACGAAGAAGGGTGATGAGACCAGAGAGTTATGGATAGGTAGTATCTCGACTAGTATCAGAAGTGTAGAAGCTTGCGGAAGCTTGCTAGTGATGGAAGATTTTGAGAGAGCTTGCAAAGTTGCTATCTGATAGTGTTATATTTTTGCCTGACCAAGACTTGTATGTTCTGGCATAATAGGTGAAACCTATTTATACAAGTTAGATTGAACGTACCCTGGCCTCATTAAGGAATTGAGTAAATGTGCCAATTAAAACAGAGGAGGTGGAAACCGTTGGCTTTATGGTGAAAATGTTTTCACCATAAATTTCCTTATTTAATTGACCGTATTCATTCCTTGCACTCCTTGCTTTATTGCGAGTGTAGTGTATGCTGCACGCTGTGACCGCCAAACCAAAACCCCAAGAAAGTATCCCCCAGTTTGTGTTGATGTCTCGAGAGTTGGGAGCAAGTGGCAATGACAAAGTTGCTAGTGCAGCGTTGCGACATGTGCCAATGGCATGTGCGGGATGTCTCGACCGCAAGTTGTACTTTGAGTGCGGATGGCAATGCCAAAGTCGCTTAGTGGAGCATTTGGCATGTGCGGAATGCCTTGGCCGCAAGTTGCACTTTGAGTGCGAATGGTAATGCCAAAGTCTCTAGTGGAGTATGTGTGGCATGTGCGGAATGCCTTGGAAATTGGCTAGCAAATTGGGGATAAAAGTGGCTAGTGGTTGCGTGTTGGCATGTGCCAATGGCACGCAGGGCCACTTTGGCCAAGTCGCGGGCGCTACAATTGGGTAACGGCTTGGAATAGAAAGTGGCTAGTGGTAACGTGTTGGCATGTGCCAATGGCACGCACGACCACTTTGGCCAAGTTGCGGGCGCTACAACTGGGTAGCGGCTTGGAATAGAAAGCGGCTAGTGGTAACGTGTTGGCATGTGCCAATGGCATGCACGGATACTTTGGCCAAGTTGCGGGCGCTACAACTGGGTAGCGGCTTGGAATAGAAAGTGGCTAGTCGTAACGTGTTGGCATGTGCCAATGGCTCGCACGGCCACTTTGGCCAAGTTGCGGGCGCTACAACTGGGTAGCGGCTTGGAATAGAAAGTGGCTAGTGGTATCGTGTTGGCATGTGCCAATGGCACGCACGGCCACTTAGTCCAAGTTGCGGGCGCTACAACTGGGTAGCGGCTTGGAATCTAAAGTGGCTAGTGGTAACGTGTTGGCATGTGCCAATGGCATGCACGGCCACTTTGGCCAAGTTGCGGGCGCTACAACTGGGTAGCGGCTTGGAATCTAAAGTGGCTAGTGGTAACGTGTTAGCATGTTCCAATGGCACGCACGACCACTTTGGCCAAGTTGCGGGCGCTACAACTGGGTAGCGGCTTGGAATAGAAAGTTGCTAGTGGTAACGTGTTGGCATGTGCCAATGGCACGCACGGCCACTTTGGCCAAGTTGACCTAGTTGCACGGTTTGCAATCCTAGGGCGTTATTTTTGGCAAGTGCCAAATGGTATAGCGGCTTAGTTTGGCATGGTTGCCATGGTGCGCATTATGCGGCTTGGTTTAGGAATTAGGGTTCTGTGTCGAAAACCCTAATCTGGTATTTTTGAAAGAATACCCCCCATTAATTATTAACATATGAATTAAATGCTCGTAGTTAATGTGTTGCTGGTAACACTAGGTCATGTGGTTTTACGATTTTACCCCTTATCTAAAATCCACCATCGACACTAGTATTGGTTTGGAAGATGGAGTAGCAAAAGGTGGTCCTCCATTATCCCCATTATATCCTAACCTCCTTATTAGAGTATATATCACCTATATACAAGGTAGCCGAGGTCATCATACAGAAAAGGACAGAGGCAACCCTATAGTCAAGGAATGCGTACACAAGAAGCCAAGGAGCAGAGAAGATCCGAGGCAACCGTACGGTTAAGTGAGGACCAAATCAAGTGACCGTGCAACCAATACACGTGAAGTGAAGGGCAAGTTAAATAAATTACCTAAAATAAATACCTTCCTAGTTTATTTTAATCTAACTCCATAAATAAGAGTTCTCCTAGTATCTCTCTATATGTAATCTACCTTCCTAGTATAGTTTTGATCTATGTATCAAAATTTAAGACCCCTACTCCACTCGGTTAACCTTTTTTTTTCATTTTCTTTTAACATGCCTAATAATTAACGCCGGAAATAATCCTACAAACAACCGGAAACCATCCATTAACTGTTGGGATATGTCACCTGGTGAATGGTCAAACAAAAAATTATGATTTTTTTTTTTTTTTGCCTTGCCTTGGATTCGTCCAGTAATAAACACCTTGCGCTTTGGGTACTGCTGCGTTACTGCATGCAAAGGATTTAATGTATATGCGACAAAGCTAGATAATAGTATATCGGGGATGCGAAAGTGTGGCATGGAAGAGCTTCTTATGTCTCTCTCTGCTAGCTTTCTCCTTTCTCTCTAGATAGAGTGTATATTTATCCAGTTTGTAGAGTGGGTAACAAAGTCTAGTAGTATTATGTGCACGAGCCATATTGATCCAGAAGCTCTTTATTTATCTCTTAATAATATATAGAGCTAGCTATTACATAGATACTTTGTAAATATTACAGCATAAGTTTCTAGCAATAAAGGTTATTGCCTGGTGCCACGCCAAGTTGATTACAGTAATCCCTGAAGTACTTAACTCTAGCTTGAACTGTTCCCGAGTTTCCTCCGTTACACTCGCCACTGTTGATTCTACGAATTGTGGGACCAAAACCTTGATTTGAAGTGATGATCGAGTGGACATTTTCCATCCAAAACCAAAATGCTGCCTTAAAGGAGATGACTGCATTATTAGACACCGTTTCTGGAGCATTTAAACCATCAAATCCGATGCTTTTACCGGCTGGGCCATAGTTGTAATTCCAGGATAGTTGGATGGGTCCTCGACCATGGTATTTTTTTCCAGGAACACATGGATATTGTCTATTTCCATGGTCGCAATAGTCTCTGCTTGCTCCATTGGTTTCTTCTTTGTGACAGAAAACTGAAATCCGAAGAGAAAACGTAGCACATGTTGATTAACTAGCAGCTTATTTAAGTAACAAACAAAGAAGAATTTGATCAAACTTAGTTTAGTCAGAAAAATTGAATTTTGGTTTTATGACTTACATCCGGTTTCATGCGTAACATGAGCAAAGAATGCAGCGATTTCACGTTTAGAGTCATCAAGACTCCCAGTTTTACCAAAGCGAGGATAAGATCTAGCAGCTTCAAGAAAAGCACTACGTGTGTAGAAACTCTTTCCGGCACATCCTGAACCAGCTTGATTACTTATCCCATTAAAGAATGCTGGTGTTACAATCCTGTCAATAGAGGCACCATTATTCGGAGATGAAGTACATGGACCCGACTGGCACCCCGGTCCGCAGTATTCATCACTAGTACCACAATACCCCCACTGGCTGCAACATAATCCTCTTGCACAACCACAATTCTGTGCCACAGTGGATCGTATCAAGATACCGAAAAGAATTGCGATAACTGAAATAAGTTTCAAGTAGTCTGGAGACATCATTTTTGTATCCAGAAATAAAAGAGTAGTGAGCGTTTTAAAGATGAGTAAATTTAGACTAAACCTCGCTGGTATTTGTAGTAGATTTTGGTCTAAAGAAATTAATTTTTTCTTCTCATAATGTCTACTTTTGAATTTAGCAAGGTCGAACTTTCTGCCCAAGCTTCATTTTTCCATGCAAGTTTTGATTGCTTGCGGCCACTTGTGGGGGTGATTCCACATATCATTCTTCCACAGTGCTTAGCCCATTCAATTATGCGAAATATTAAACTCAAAAGCGAACTTCAGTAGAGCATGAGCAATCATCACTAAAAGAAGAACAGAAGAACAGAAAAAAATCCAAAACCAAATGAGATTTCTCTGCGAGAAAGACTTGGAATTATTTAGTCAATGGAGCCAAGGACACGGCAGACTGTAATCGGTACCTCTAGATTTACTGTATTTAGTGCGTGAATGGGAGACTGAATGTGGCCACTCGAATTATAATATATTGGCTCAATCGATCAGATCGTGACATCCAAACGATTAATATAGCATATTCTCAACACATCTAGAATAAATAAATCAAGAGGACTTAATGTAGACGTTGAACCTCCAGCATTATACTAAGCTAAGCCGACTGCAAAGAGCTTGAAGGTGTCCCTTACGGATGAAGTTGTGACCGGAAGGGTTTCTAGAAATTAACAACCGGAATTCGGTTGAAATTCTTATTCCAGGTCCAACAATTTCATAGTATGTCCGCTATTAAGGTAGTCAATTGAGATTTGAAATGACTTCAGGAGAGTTTCCAAATCTACTGTTAGTCCATAGAGATTTTTGAAGAGTCTCCTAATATCTCTTGTTATTGGTTATAGACTTTTTTTGAAGTCACTTATATTCTCTGAAACTCCATGTTATTGGATTATTATTTCATAAAAACCACTCCAACACCCTTGTTATTCAAAGGAGAATTGAAAGTTATTGATTTGTTGTTTTCATAGATTTGGATAGACTTTTTTTAGTAAAATAGGCATGGTAGAAATTTCTCCCCAAGAGATGATATTTTGGGAGACTTGGAAATTTTATGAATATTTGTTTTTGTGAGTGAACCAAAAAAATATTCTATTTTTTGTTTTTTTTTAGTTTTTAGCGGATGACCAAGGAATGGACCATTCGCACAGTAAACCAGTGGCGAGATAGCATACCAAGTAAAATGTGGGATGGATGGAATAAAGAGAATGAAAACTTAAGCATAGAACAACAGTGTGATTTATTTTGACAATAAACACATAATTTACTAGGTATTCATGATACTTCATTAACATTATAACGTACATAATAAAGTAATCGGTATAAGTTTTGAATTTTTGATCACATACTTTATTTTATTTTTTTGTCTCAACAAATCACAAAGACTCTTTACAAATATCTTTTTTTTTCCTTACAAGTCACAGAGACTCTCTGATATACTCTCAGAAAATCACTAGAAGTTTCTATATTTTTCAGAGAATCTCCGGAAGTCACTCAAATAAAAAATCAATGAAAGTCTATAGAAATCTCATTTGACTACCTCCCCGTAAAAATACGCCTGTCGTGATGTTGGGCCAAGATTCAAGAACCCCGGAGAACTTCCGTTACTCGATGAAAAATAATAAATATCCTAGTATCCACCCTTGTGACGGATTTGTGAACTGCTCCCTATATTATTGAGCTATTAGGGCAATTCCTATGGGAATGAACAAACCCATTTTTTGGTCGAGCGAGGTGGATGGCCAAACAGGTTTCTCCACTATGGAACATCAGTGGGCAGTTGAACATCAAGCGCCCGGGCGTGTGTAGGTTAAACGCGGCGTTGAAACCAAAGCCTCCGGCGTTTGAAAATAAACGTGGCGTTCATATTTCGAGCGCTGGCGTTTGAAGTAAAAATGCCAACTGGTAGTTTTTTGAAAATTCAAAATTCACTTTTTTACCTCTATAAATTACCATCATCTTCAAACAATTCACTCACACCAAAATTCACTTCTATTGAATTTTCACTTCTAAAATCTATTTCAGTTTTTTAGTTTATTGTTGGAGAAATGGCTGAAAAGGCGATCACATTTTTTGCGATGCGAAATTTGAAGCTGCTGTTTCTAAGATATGTGGGAGTTTTAAAAAGATTGAAAATTATAAGAGGGAAGTGCAAGTTTTTGAAGTTGCTCCAAGAAAATGTTCCGCTAAAAGGCAAATAAGAGCTCCAGTTTTGAAAGTTAACAACAAAAAATTCAAAAACAAAGGCGAAACTGTGAAAGACCACGTTGAATGGAAGATACGTCAAATTAAGATAAACAGGAGGCCAATGCTTGTACTTGGTTTTTATTGAATTTGTTTAGTACTGCCTCCGTCCTAGTTTAGATGCTAAAATAGGGAATTTTTTTTGTGTTAAAATACTTGCTATACTTCATATTTTTCCACCTTTTATCCTGATTTGCCCCTAACTTGGAATCAGGTCATAATATGGAGAATTGTGTACTTCAATTTTCTAGAGACATTCTTAAATACTTTTCTCCATATAATTTCTTTAATTTGAATTTTTCCAAGTAAAAACAAAAACCTAGACATCTAAAAACTAGAAACCTTAAATACTAACCTAGGGTAATTGTGGAAAAAAAAACTATTCTCTTTGTGTTTCATAATCTTTGTGCAAAAACTAATTTTAGAATCTAAACTAGGACGAAGGGAGTACTTTTTATTACTGTCTAAGTTTATATCATGTAAACTGATTGGCAGTAATATCAATGAATGAAAATATTTAGATTTTAAAATAGATTTACACTTCAGGTTAAGCGAAATTTATTACAATTTAAACTTGCAAATAACATCAAACTATATTTTAATAAACCACAACAAAAACATCACACTACATATCAAATCTAACGACATTCTCTTGTAGAGTTCATAGCATTCAAAATGCTTAAACTCTCTTCCATTTTTTTCAGTAAACTTGGTCTGAGCGATGGTTTCTATAAAACAGATAAACAAGAAGTTCAGATATTTATGATACAGTTGATCAGTGAGGACAAAGGTAAGATACTCACCAGTTCTTCGTTGGATAATCCAGAATTGCTACGGTGAACCATTTACAAAACTTCTGTATAATGTTTGACTTCCTAAGTGATGAATCCAATTCTTAGTTCTAGGCCCTTAATGTTTCTTATGGTTTCGTTCCGCGATGCTACAACATGTCCCAATACTCTTCCCCAGAAATAGTCACTATTCATTGGTCTCATAGTACGATATAACCAAGATCGAACAAGAGTAACATCTTCATTCATTGTAAAGACCGGGAGGGGAATTTGAGTGCAGTACAGATGTGCTTGAGATGGACCATCTTTTAGAATTCTAAAACACACTTCGTAACGAAAAGGTTTATCGTGATCTTACTCCCAATTTTCAAGAGATGTTTGGATCACTTCATCTTTAGTTACACCGATGAACTTTTCTCGATCAATTTCCATTACCAGAGAAAGAAATGGCTGGACTACAAGCCTTATAGATTAAAAATGAGCACGCAATCGACGAGCATCTCGGTTTCCCGTCAGTGAGACATTGAAAAAATGTTTTCCCAAAAAGAACCGTCTTGAAAGCCCATACCAATGATCATCCTATGAAAAAATATGCTTTACATATAGTTATATCCTCCTCTTCAGTAAACTTGGGACCACGATTTCTAACATACATTTCTGCAGAGTGAGAGAGATTGAGAGGTTTAGCACAAAAAAAAAATGTGATTTTTGAGATGGGAAGAATGGAATTTATAGGTCGAGAACAAAATCGAGTCGTTGGAAATTTAGCCGTTGGCGTTTGTAGTAAAACTGCGCGGATTTACTACAACCACCCGTTTGAATTACCAACGCCTATTTATTTTTTTGTTATAAATACATCACTAGGTTTTATTCTCAACCAAACCAACACATTTCTTTCTTAAGCCAACAACATCCACCATGTTTTCTAAAGGAAAAGTGAAGCAAATATTATGTGTTGAAGAAAAAGAGGTTTGTCCATTATGTTTCATGGATAACCACGGTCTTATGCAATCCCCTTGGATGTATTCAAAGTGTCCGCGGGAAGGTTGTTCACGCATTAGAATAGTGATTGAATCACAACCGGAAAAGCTCAGGTATTTCCAATGTCAAGATCCCAGCTTTCAGAGGAACCACATATGCTAGATGATGCTACGAATATTAAAGAAGAAGAAGAAAAGATTGGAACACTCTGCAAAAACTTTAAACTTAAAGCCAAATTGAAGAAGGAGTTATTACACTGCAAGCATTGTGGATATGGAGATCACGAATACAAACATTGTCCACAGGGAATCAGTGGATGCTTAAAGCCTGGTTGCAAGACTTTTATGCATTTGAACACTTATTCTGAAGAAGACACACATATGGAAGGCATTTCTAGGAATCTCCTAGGTGTTTTTTGGTAGAGTGGGAGCATTGAAGTTGAATCAAAAATGGATTCTCTATGGTATTATGTTATTTAGTTTGTTGTTTATTTTGTGTTATTACGATTATCTAAAACCAAACATGTGGATGTCTTCATATTTGCACCATCAATATCATAACTAATTTAAATTTTCTCGGATTAAACATTGCACCATCAATCTCATAAATAAAAACAAACTGCATTGAACAGCCACATCATACATGAGAATAAAAGAAATAAATTAGATTAAAACAACTACTACACATGCGTCAATTATCGTCGGGTGGTGGAATTCCTAGGGCGATGTAGGAATTGTATTTGTTGAGCACCCTAAGAATGTTTAAACAAGCATGGAAGTCGAAAGGACGACCGCCATGAGATACTTCCCACATCGCTGGAGTTTTGGGTTCCACTTCATGTTTGGCTTCACCGTTGAGCTTATTTCTGTGATTCTCCATTAGTAAAGAGATGAATTCCAATACATGACTACGAATTGAACTAAAACAATGCCACAATAAGTGAGGATCACGCCCATTAACATTTCTCGTTTTAGCGGAGAAAATTTCATGAATTTTCTCCCATATCGTCGATTGGGATACATTCATACTGATAGCGACAATATCTTGTGTGTGAAAAACGTAGGCTCTGCAAATAGCTAAATCCTCTTGTTGAGTGAATCTAACACCACAAACTCTAGGAGGCATTTTTGTAGATGATTTGAGAGTGAAGAATGTGTGAATTTAGATTTGAAATGAGGAGTATTTATATATTTCAAAAGTTATAGCCGTTAGATCACAAGAGTTTTCAGCCGTCCAGATTTAGCCGTTGGCGCTTTTCTGAAAAACGCGACGTGTTAACCAAAAACACTGGCATGTGAAGTAACAACGGGCGTTTGAAGGACAAACACCAGCGCTTTTGGCTCACACACCAAGGTTTATGCCACGCTCGCCCGATCTTCCATCGCGCGCGCGCTTTTCCTTCTATCTCACTCAACAAACCAACAAATTTGTTGGTTTTTCCATCCGTTTTTCATGTTTGTTGAGTCCATAGTGGGATCGAAATCAACAAAACAAGGATTTTTTTAGTCCATAGGAACTTCTCTCACCTTCATTATCAATAATATATACCAACGCTCAATTCTTAATCAATGGTAAGCTAAAGAAAAACTTTTCCACTATGCTACTATTTTGGAATCATATTTCTATTCCCGCTTTATTTATATTTATCAAGTATGGCAATGAAATTGTAGTCCCAGGTAACTGATTCCACTCCTTCCAACCAAACATTTTACGGCGAACTATTTAACCTAGACCCTTTCCTTATTTTCTATGATTTTGACTACATCAATTTAAACTTTAAAGCTTGCGAAGAAGATTGAACCGATTCTCTGTTAGAAACTCAAAATATTTATGATTTGAAACTCTAAACCGCATCTGATATGGATTTAGTGCCATGTATCAATTAATATATATATACAAAGAAGCGTAAACATCTTAACGTCATTTTTTACTATATAAAATATCGTCATATATAATAAATATAGAAAGAAAATAACTGAAAATAGCCCTACCGTAGGTAAATTTCTGGGTCTGTCTCTGTAGCCTAGACCTAATTAAATTTTCATTTCTGACTACATTTTCGTTGATGGAATCTTTTATTTGAAGCATGAATTTTATTAGAGAAAAGTTTAAATTACAACTTGTCGTGGGTATGTGGTACCCATAGAGTCTTGAAATAAAATGTGACTGATAAAAGATGGGATTGCCTGGTCCCAAATTTTGGTTGAATAGTCACCTACTTGGATTCTATCTGCTGCATGGTTTGCTAATCCGTTTACCACTTGATTTCCTTCCTTGTAGTTGTGTCGTATGGCGACTTGCAGGATTTTCCTAAGCCTACTTTTTATTTCTTCAATCATTCCATCTATGTGCCAAGGTGGTATAGTGGTTGATGTGATGAAACACAGGAGGTTCTCTGAGTCCGTTTCAAAAAGAATTCTAGGCCATTGTCTCTCTGTTTCTGTTCTTGAGGCCAAGAGTAATGCTCAGGTTTTTGAAGTTAGGGAAGTGGTGATTCCTAGTGATTGAGCCATTGCTATTAACACTCGTGCATCAGAGTCTCTACAGACAAATCCTTCCCCTACAAATCCCGGGTGGCCTCTAGCTGATCCATCTGTGTTAATCTTTATCCAGTTGATGTTCGGAGTGGACCAACCTACCGATATTGTTGTTGTACTTATATCCATTATTGGGTGGTTGAATGTTGGTGTATCTCCTGGTATGATTTGTGGTGAAGCATGTAGTGCCCCAAAATAATATTGTTGTAATTTTTGTGCCCAGGCTAGGATTTCTTCCGAGGTGGTTTATTTTTATTGGTAAACTATATAATTTTTGGATAGCCATATGTGTAGTTGCACCTTTTCTGATGACTACATCTAAAGGAAAATAAAGACTAAACTTACTATAACATACATGATTCAAAGATAAACAAGATGTAAAAAGCATGAAAGTAAAGATTGACACAAGCATATAACGTGGTTCGTCCATGAAGACCTACGTCCATGGGAAGAAGATAGTTTCTTTATTTATTATAAGGTCTTACCCTTAAAAGAGCTACAAATCTCACGTAGATATCTCACTCTTTCTCTGTCTAAATCTCTCTCAGGAATTCTCTGTAGAAAGACCATCTAATAATACATTAGATAACCTCCCATCTCCTTCTACATGGGTTGGTATTTATAGACAAATAATACTCGTGAAGCTCAGGCCTCGTCGATCTCTCGGAGTCATTATCCATCGTCTTCGCTGCTTCAGACTGGTTCCATACTATTCCTCATGATGGTATGCCAGGTTCCCCTCCAAGTCATCTAGCCCTATTCGTCATCGTGAAGCTCTTCTTTGAAGGTCCTCGCTCTGCTTTATCCACGAGTTATAGTATAGGTCGTCCGAGTTCTCTAATGTGACATAGACTCGCTCTCACTTTTTTTGATCCTTCATTAAATACAGTGTTGCTTTTTAGACTTGACCGACTGAATCGATTATACCACTCCTTCACACGCTTCGTTCATGTGATGTTGGTGGAATGCGTCTCAATTCAGGCGAGATCCTATTTATGGAGAATGATTTGGTGCTCCTACCTTATCATATTATCATGAAATCATCCCTTGAGATGTTGACACGTGCCCATCGGGTATTTTACCCTCACTTTTTTCTCTTTTTCTTTGCAACTTTCCAGGGGCATGAAGGGAAGAAAACTTCATGATCGTCCCTCCTTTTTCGCCACGTGTGATATCTCCACCATGTACGCGTTTTAATGCGCTTTTTTACCCGTCGGTCTTGAGGCGTCAGTTGGTTATCCTTTGGTTAATGGAGACCCTTTCTCCTTGTGGTAAATGTTTTTTATCGTGTTCTGATTCTTTTGGATAAGTCCTATCTTTTTTTTCGAGGTCTTCATCTTTGTATAAATCTTCTTGTGATGGGGGATTTGGATTTCATTTCCTGTTTTTCCTCCTCCTAAAGTTTTTTGAGAGAGTGTTACTATACCTGGTGAACATGCCCCTTCTCGTCCCTCTTGTCGAGGAGTTGTCCGTTTGTGTTTCCTTCATCATGATAGTATGTCCTCTCCTATGTTTATCATTTTGTTATTCCTAGATCTGGTTCTAGATCATCACCGATGTCTCCTAGGGAAGGCTCGTTTTTTCTTATCTTTCTCTTACCCCGTCGGTATTTTAGAGGACCTGGTTTGTATGCTAGTGTATTGTGTTTTCTGCTGGAAGACTTTGTATTTGTCATTGTTTTTTTTATTACGGGCAAGCTTGGAAACACTTTTTGTAAGGTGTTTCTTCGTGCGCTTATCCTTTGGAACATTTTGTGTTTGTTGCATAGATTTGTATTTGACAGGTTTTTTTTGTGCAACCTGTCCTTCTTTTCCCAAATGATGGGTATGATTCGTCCGAGCTGTTGAGGATGCTAAGGTATAAAACACCATTTTCGTCTTCTAATCTTATGTATATATACCTTTCCTCTGTGTATGCCTTAGCGTCGGATACGTCAGGAAAATTGTTGCATGGATGATCCGGACTGAAATGGAAAAGTAACACCGCTCCGATTGTTCGTCAAGGGCTAGGATTGGAGGCGATGCTCCTAGTAGAGTATGGTGGTGGGTTGTTCCTCCGAGTTGGCTAATGTATGATATCCTCGTTTTGGGTCCGAGGTTAGTGGGGTATGTAGAGAGATTTCTCATTCACTGGGATGTTTATTTGATATGTTATGTGCCCCTGAGGTTTTTATTGTAATGGCTACTTGGGATTATAAATGTACTTTGTTTTTCCAAACGTGGGTGATAGATCCTCGGAGTGATCAGTTCCTATCATGACTAAGTCATCGCTTACCATAATGGACCTTAAATATGGTTATTTTCCCTTTTTTTGCCCCTCCGTGCTGGTTTGATTTAATCGTGTCATGTTTAGGTTACACTTTCCCGTGGTTATATGGTCTATTGTGTGAGCCATATGTTTGTCAACCATTATTTGGAGGGCGATACCTCGGTCAAGTGATTCTTCCCTTATCCAAAGGTTAGAACCTTGAATATGAGCATCTCCTGTTATGGAAGGACATCACCCGATTTCTGGATCGTGATGGCATTATCCTAGGTCTATATCCGTATTAGGTATCTTAGGGTGTCCCCCACATCATCATGCTTTATTTGGCAAGATGTCATTGCCTTAGGTCTATGTCTATGTTGGGCAGCTTAGGTATTTTACCCGCATCATTAGTTGTGGAATGGAAGGTGTGGCTAGCACCATGCCATAATCTTGATGGGATTTTTGGATATTGAAATGAGTTGAGATATATGCAAATATGAAAAGGACGAAAACAAAAATAAATGAAATATGAAGTACAATAAGAGAGTAAAAATCTAGAAATAGCTAGTACAAAAATATAAAGAGAGTAAAATGACCACGCAAAAAGTCTAATTTTAGTACTTTCAAAAGAGAGTGGTGGACCCTTAGCACATTTTAGTAAGGTATCACAACCTATGACGTGAGGATTCTAATCCTAGTGCTACGTCATGCTGTATTAAATGACAAGCTTTTCTCAAGATTGAGTAGCTAGACATCTCTGGGGGAATATCTTCCTTCCCGAGGTACCATCCTTCGTCATTGTATGGATCGGCGAGTGTTACATCCTGAGCCATTCAAGTATTGTATGGATTAAGGTACTTGATATTCCATGTGAGCTCTAACTCTTCCCCATCGGCCTTAAGCAACCTGTAAGCTCCGTTGACTGCTTTTGCGATGACCGTTTGTGGCCCTTCCCATATGGGAGAAAATTTTCCTGATTCGCGCTGGTATGGTGGGATTTCGCGCTAGACTTTGTCGCCTATGTTGAAGTGTCTTGATTGGACTCATTTGTTATATTCTCGTGCCAGCCTGCGATGGTAATTTTCCATTTTCCGTAAAGTGATTTCTCGGATTTCTTCGAGATCATCTATCTTAGATAATATCATGTCCGAGGTGAGGTTTTTCTCCCATTCCTCGGTCTTGGTTATTGGGATCATTACTTTTGTAGGTATGATCGCTTCCATTCCATAAGTCTGAGCGAAGGTAGTTATTCCTGTAGCCTCTCTTCGGGTGGTCTTGTAGGCCCACAAAATATTATGCAATTGTTCTCACCAGCTCGCTCCATGACTGTCTAGTTTCTTCTTGAGTATATCAGCTATTATTTTATTAGTAGCCTCTGCCTGAGCGTTACTCTCGGGGTAGATGGGTGTTGATTTGAGCTTTCTAATTTTGAAGCAGTTAAAAAGGAGGTCGATATTTTTTCCTCCGAGCTGAGCCTCGTTGTCCAAGACGATGGACGTTGGGATACCGAAACGGAAAATGATGTGCTCGAAGAGGAATTTGAAGACATCGTGGTCGTGAATATTCCTCAAGGAAGAGGCTTCTACCCATTTGGTAAAGTAATTTGTGGCCACTATGAGGTATTTTCGCTGTCATGTGCCATCTCGTAGTGGTCCGACAATGTTGACTCCCCATTTGGCGAATGGCCAAGGGCTGAGAACAAATTTCAAGTCCATTGATGGCGCGTGTCTTCTTTTGCCAAATTTTTGGCATTCTAGTCATGATTTTTCCATTTGCTTGGAGTCCTCGTTCATGCGAGGATAGAAATATCCTTGGAGCCTGGATTTGTGTGCTAGAGATGTTCCCCCACTATGGTTGCCGGCATATCCGTGGTGTATTTCCCTTAGTATATCCTGACCTTCTGAGAACGAAAGGCATCTGAATAGAGGCCTCAGGTATGACTGTTTATATAATATGCCATCTCTTAATTGGTAGTTCCTTGATCGGGCGATGATTTTGTGCGCGAGCTGTTGATCGCTTGGGAGAGCACCATCGGATAATTATTTTATGATTGGGGTTCGCCAATCGTTTTCAGGCAAGGGATCTTGTTCCTTTTCCATATTTACATCGAGGATTTCCCTTTATCCTGGGGTAGGTATGGAAGGGATTGATACTCTTTCGATTCTTACATTTTTTATTGTAGGATTTGTCATCATGGAGACGATGAAGGCAAGGGCATCGACATGCCTGGTCAACTGTCTGAAGGTAATATTAGGTATTTGTTTAATGTAACTCCGTGCGAGGTCAAGATATTGTTGTAATAAAGCATTTGAGGCTTGGTATACTCCATTTATCTGACGCACTACGAGTTTTGAATCACTTGTGAGTCTCTCTTCGTCGATGCCCAACTCAATGATTATTCTAAGAGCATGTATGACTGCTTCGTACTCTATTATGTTGTTAATAGCGGGGAATTCGAGTCTTAAGTTGTAGACAATCCTCCGGCCTTTTGGGCTCGTTAAGACCATCCCGATGCCAGATCCTTTCGAATTACATGACACGTCTACGAAGACCTACCATCGTTTGGGATGTTCCGAGCGAAATAGCTCGGGGGGATCCTCCAATTCGTCTTCCATTCCAGGGATATCCTCTATTTTGTCCGTCTCTTCTCGTGGGAAGTCATCTAGGAAGTCCACCACGACATGTGTTTTAATGGCAGTCTGAGCTTGGTATTGCACTCTGAATTATTTGACTTGGGCTCCCCATCTGGAGATTCTACCCGCTCTATTGGCATGGTCCAAGACGGATTCTATTGGTGCTTTTGTGATGACCATGACTGTGTGGGCATGGAAGTACGTTCACAATTTTTGCATCGTGTATACCAGGGACAACACGATTTTTTCGATTTTCGAATAATTCTTCTCTGCTGGCGTTAGAGTCTTGATTATGAAGTAAATGGACTTCTCCATATTGTTGTCTATACGAGTTAACACCGCGCTAATCGAGACGTTGGTAGCTGAGAGGTAGATGTATATTCTCACCCGGGTTAGATTTTTGAAGAATTGGCAGGGTGGCCAAGTGTTATTTAATTTTTTGGAATGCGTGTTCGCACTCTGTACTCCATGAGTATTTTTCACCTTTCTTTAAAGTGTTAAAAAATTCTTTTCACTTGTTAGAGGATCTACCTATGAACCTTCCTAAGGATGCTAGCCGACCATTTAGTCGTTGTACGTCTTTGACGGTGGCTGGCGAGGGCATTTCGAGTATGGCATGTACCTTGGATGGGTCCACCTCAATTCCTCGTTTGGTAACCAAGTATCCTAGGAATTTCCCGGAGTTTACCCCAAAGGCTCATTTGGCCGGGTTAGTTTTCATGTTAAACTTTCTCATTTTTTCAAACATCTCCCTGAGATCACTCGCGTGGTCCTGTTTGAACTTTCTTTTGACGAGCATGTCGTCTACATAAACTTTTAGGGTTTTATGTACTCATTGGTCAAACATTTTTTCCACCATTCTATGATACGTTGCGCCAGCGTTTTTGAGTCCGAATGGCATCTTGGTGTAACAATATAATCCTCGCGGGGTGAAGAAAGCAGTGTGCACTTGGTCTTCATCGGAGAGGGGAATCTGGTTGTATCCAGAATATCCGTCCATCAGGGATAGTAATCCATAACCTGATGTTGCTTCGACTAGATGGTCGATGCTGGGGAGTGGGAAACTGTCCTTCGGACAGACTTTGTTCAAGTCATTGAGATCAATAAAAATTCGGACCCCTCCGTTTTTCTTTGGCACGATTACCATGTTAGAAATCCATGTTGGATACTTTACCTCTCGGATGACTCTTGTGGCCTCCATCTTTTTTAACTCTTTTTGAATCTCCTCGTGATACTCTGATGCTACTTTGTGCATTTTCTTCCTCACAGGCTTATGTTTTGGGTTAATTTTAAGGTGGTGGAAACATACATCTGGGTATATTCCTGGCATGTCTTCCATTTGCCAAGCGAGGACATCGGAGTATTACTTCAGTACTTGTATTAGCTTTTCTTCCTCCTCTTTGTCCAAGAGGGTACCTATCCTGACCATTCCCGGATTCTCGGGTGTCCTGATGTTTACCTCCTTGGTAGGTTCCAAAGTAGAGAAATTTGTCTGTTTCTTATCGACCTCGGATAGGTTCTGTATGGGCCATATAGGTACGTCAGGGGTAGTAACGGCTTCTTTTTTGTTGGAACGCCTTTCTTCATTTGTCGTTGCTATGTAAATATCGATTTCATCCTGATCTTTAGCGATCTTGTCTCTTTTATTTTTGGCCTTTTGGGAGTTTATTTTATTCTCACCATTTTGTACTTTCGTAGCATATCAGTGCTTAGCTTCGTCCTAGTATTCTCTTATTTATGCAACTCTGTCAAGGGTGGGGAACCTTAGCCTTTTGTGGTATGTCAAAGCCACTCCTTTGATCCCATGGATCCATGATCTCCCTATTATGGTCGTATATGGCGAGACTATGTCTACCACACAGAAGGTGGTTAAGGTAAGGATCTTCCCTACTCTGATCTCTAGCGTGACTTCACCCCTTGGTCAGGTTGACGAGACATTAAAGCCAAATATATTATAAATGGAAGGAATCAAATATTCATCTCGGAGACCCATTTGTTTGAACGTTTCGTAAAACAAGATCTCAACAGATCTCCCTCCATCTATCAAGATCTTTGGCATCTCCTATGGCAGTGCTTTGGGTTTTTCCTCCTCTCCTCCTTGTTCGGGAAGTGCGACGGACATCGTAACCATCAAAGGATCGTTGTGGTTGCGCCCCTCGTCTGGTGCCTCCGAAGATGAGAAACTAATAGGTATTTTCATCCACTCCTCCATTGGAGGTTCTTTTATTACACTAAAAACCTCATTAACTTTGAAGTCTCATTTGTGGATTCGCCCTGTAATGCCTCCATCGGGTGTAGTACTAGTTGAGTGTGATATTGTTTTGCATCCCAGATACTGTGCCTCGCGCGGTATTTCCACACGATGGACTGGTGCCCCTACATTGGGTTGGATCGCTGGTTGCGCGATGTACTCCTGAAGTTTACCATCATTTATCATTTTTTGTATCATCTTCTTCAGATCTCTATAAGAATCTGTGGTATGACTGTGAAATTGGTGGAATTTGCAAAAGTCAGTGCGATTCTTGGCCCGCTCTGGTTGTTGGCCTCGGTTCAATGGATAGGTCATCTTATATTTCCCTTCGATCTTTTTTAAGACCTCGGTTGTAGGGATATTTAGAGTTATCTATTAACCCTTCCCAGAATTGGTCATCGGGTTGTCCCTCTCCTGGGAGTGCACCGATGTGAATAGATTCGCCTAGTTCCATCTCATCTAGGCCGTCTGGCGGGGCTCCACCATTTTCACCTTGGCTCGTACGAGCTGATCGTCTCGTCACCATCTCCTTTCCTGCGATTCATGCAATCATACTCAATTTGTCTTTTCTTTTAGAAAAGTGGGACCCTAGTTTTGCAGGTCATGTGCAACTTCTAAGTCATAATTTTAACTAGACAAATAACTACATGAAGACGTCAAAGCAAATTTTGGAGACATGTGAAGATTTCAAAACATTCTATTTTGTGCATAGGACTTTAGTGGTGGAAAAAGGTGTTTCGTTGGTTTCTCTTCTCAAGAGAAAGTACCTATCTCCATGCGTCATGCTTATGCTAGAAAAAATCAAATCATGATGATGAAACATATCTTTCCATTTTATGAAGTATTTTTTTTCTTCAACTTTTGATCTTTTGATTTCGAACAAAAACTTTGAGTTTGAAGAATGATTATATACTCGTTAACCCCTCCTCTTGACTTAGAGTTGGATTTCTAAGAAGAAGATCATGAGTTGTATGGAGTTTCTATAAGAGACGAAAAAATCATTACTTAAATGTTCACATTTTGAACCTTCATAAGAATTTGACTTTCTTAAGAAGTTTACTGATGAAGATCTTCCATGCTCGTTCATGGAGGAGATCGTTTAGGTGCGGAAGTTCGAGAAACCCCATATTCACCACGATCTTCTACTCTCCTGATAATCTTGAGGAAGACAAGAGATATCTCTAAGAAATTAGAAGATCTTACGAGAAATAACAAAAAACATGTAGATCTGTTGATTTTTGAGGTTCTTCTAGACTACACAGATCGTTGAGATCGTGTTGAGTCTGAGCTCTCTTGAATCTTTGATAGAAAGCTACATAGTGGTTTGAAAACCACACTTTTAGAAAGATAATGAAACAATATAGAGATGTTGATAGGGAGGTAGATTATATCTTCATACCTCCCTGTTTCTAGCGCCAAAATGTAGTTGTACCTTTTCTGATGACTACATCCAAACGAAAATAAAGACTAAACTTACTCTAACATACATGATTCAAATATAAACAAGATGTAAAGAGCATGAAGGTAAATATTGACACAAGCATATAATGTGGTTCGGTCATGATGACCTATGTCCACGGGAAGAAGATAGTTTTTTTTATTGATTATAAGGTCTTACCCTTGAAATAGCTACAAATCTCACTTAGATCTCTCACTATTTCTCTGTCTAAATATCTCTCAGGAATTCTCTGTAGAAATACCATCTAATAATACATTAGCTAACCTCCCATCTCCTGCTACATGGGTTGGTATTTATAGACAAATAATACTCGTGAAGGTCAGGCCTCGTCGAGCTCTTGGAGTCATCATGCATCGTCTTCGCTGCTTCGGACTGGTTTCATACTATTTCTCATGATGGTATGCCGGGTTCCCCTCCGAGTCATCTATCCATGTTCGTCATCGTGAAGCTCTCCTTTGAAAGTCCTCGTGCTTCTTCATCCACGAGTTATAGTATAAGTCGTCCGAGTTCTCTGCTGTGACATAGACTCGCTCTCACTTTTTATGATCCTTCATTAAATGCAGTGTTGTTTTTTATACTTGACCGACTGAATCGATTAGACCACTCCTTCACACGCGTCGTTCATGTGATGTTGGTGGAAGGCATCTCGATTCAGGCGAGATCATATTTATGGAGAATGATTCGGTGCTCCTACCTTATCATCTCATCATGAAATCATCCCTTGAGATGTTTACATGTGGCCATCGGGTATTTTACCCTCACAATAGGGTCCATAATATAAACAGAAGAAGGAGGTTATAGTTGTTGATATTGGTTGTTGCAGGATTTGGGATATGGTTTTTTGTGGGGTTAAGGTGAAGGTCGGGTTGGGGTTGGAGTTTGGTGTATTTGTAAGTTGATTGAATAAGTTGTTCCAGGAAGTATTTGCCGTTGGGCAATGAATTAAAAGGTGGCTTGCTAATTCCGTATCAGTATTGCATCTTGGACATATGTCTGAGTTGGTCAAATGGATTTTATGTAATAAAGAGAAGGTTGGTAATCCTTCATTGATGGCTTTCCACAAGAAAAGCCCAATTTTTGGTGGACATGGTATGGTCCACAAGAATTTGGTAGGTGGTAGAGGTGTGTGGGTTGGTTGACCGTGGGTTAGACATTTATATCCCGAAGATGTAGTGTACTTTCCAGATTTTGAGTGTGGCCAGATAATTTTATCTGGGGTATTATTTTGAGGAAGGTGGATGTTGATGATTTTTTGAATTATTGGATTGGGAAATGTGCTCAATTTCTCATGATTCCATGAGTGGGAGATTGGGTTGATGATATCTGCTACCGTTTGGAATGGGTAGTATTGTGTCGGGTCTAGATTGGGAACGTGTGAAATCCAATTAGCTTCTATCGGAGTTATTAACCCATTTCTAATTCGGTGGAAAATTAAGTTTTGCATGGTAGGGATAATTGTTGCGAGTTGTCTCCATTGAGGACTTGAAGCAGAGGGTATGGAAACGCTTCCTTGAAAAATTGGTTGTTCTTTAAGGTATTTTGCACTGAATAGACTTCCGCATATAGAATTAGGTTGTTCATGCAAATTCCATATTCTCTTCATTAGAAGAGCCTTATTGTGATCACTTCTTTTCCTTATTCCTAATCATCTTTCGGTTAATGGTTTTGTTGCTTTATCCCATCCTATAGGGTGTAGTGTTTTGATTGTTGAGTCATGTCCTCAGAAAAAATTCCTGGTGATACGATCTATTTGTTTGTGTATATTTTTGGGTAGGTTTTGTGTTTTCATTATGTGATTGGAGGTTGGGGTTAGGGAGGTTTTTGATGAGAACTAGTCTTCTAATCTTTGTAGGAGGGGAGTGAAAGTTCGATTTGATGCTCTTCCTTATTTAAACTGGACACCTAGATACGTTGGAGGTTTTGATATGGTCGGCATATTGAAGAATTGTTGAAGATCATTTATTTTGATTGGGTCTAAATTAGGGTGATGGATGATTACCGATTTGGTAGTAATAATTACTTGCCCCACTTAGGAGCTATAGGTGTGGAGAAGATCATTTGCATACATTAGATGAATTTTGGGAGGTGCTTTTTGTGATATGTCAAGTCCTGGAACTAATTTTTGATTTTGAAGGTTTCTCAGGTTTGTGGATAGGATTTCAGCACATATGATAAAAATATAGGAAGATAATGGGTCTCCTTTTCTGATACCTATGCTTGGGGTGATGTATCCATGAGGTGTACCATTTATTTTGATTGAATAAGTAACTATTGTGACGCATAGCATAATGTAGTCTATAAAGGCTGATGAGAATCCAAGTTTTGTAAAAGATGTTTTGATGAATCCCTAGTCTAGGCTATCATAGGCTTTTTGGATGTCCAGTTTGAGAGATATTTTTGGATCTTTGGTGGATTTTGAAGTTCTAATATGATGGAAGAGTTCTCCAGCAATTGCTATATTGTCGTGTATTAATGTTTGCGGCACAAAAGCACTTTGGAAAGGGCTTATTAAAAAGGGGAGAACATGTCTATTTTGGTTGACCAATTTTTTTGAGATGCTTTTATATGTGATGTTACAGAGTCTTATTAGTCTTAATTGTGAAGGTTTTGAAGGTTGGTCGACTTTAGGTATTAGTGTTATGTTTGTAAGATTCATGAGAGGGTGCATATTAAGATTATTAAATAAGGATTTAACCATTGCTATCAATTGAGGGTGGGTTGTTTCCCAGAAAAATTTAAAAAACTTACTTGTATATCCATCTGGACCTGGAGCACTTTCGGAATTTATGGAGAACAATGCTTGTTTGATTTCTGTTGTAGTTACTTCCTTTGTAAGTAGGTATTATTGCCTAGGAGTCAACCGAGGTTTGATAATTGTAAAAATATCTTTATTTATTTCCGTAGGCGGGGCCGTATACTGTTGAGAATAATGATCTAGAATGAGGTGAACAATGTCTTCTTTTTTGCTAATCCAGATGTTTTGTGTGTCTTGTAGTTGTTGTATATTTTTACAAGCTCTGTGAATGGTAGATTTAGTGTAGAAAAAAGTTATGTTGAGATCACCTAATTGGAGCCATTGAATTCTAGATCGTTGTTTCCAGTACGCCGCATAACATTGTAATAGTTCTTCATTCTCTATTCTCAGTTGTTTTTCTTGAATCAACCAGAGTTCCAGATCTGATCCTGTTTGGGATGCACATTGGTGTTGGGCGTGCTTTATCTTGGCTGTCGATTTCTTGATTTTAGTTGGCAGGTGGCCAAAAGTTTCTTTGTTCCATTCTAAGAGAGTCTGTCCAGTTGTAATAAGCTTCAGTTGGAGGTTGAGTGTAGGTTCATCATCTTGTTGTTGATCCCAAACCTATTCGACTATTTTCTTGAGTTGGGGTGAGAGAGCCAAAGGTGTTCGAATTTGTAGTTTTTGTTCCTTTCCAATCCATTGCTTTCTTCTGAAGTAGTATTAGGGCATGATCAGATGATATTCTTGGAAGGTGAGTAACTGCTGCATGGGGATTTGTTGTTCGCCACATTTGGTTTGCTAAAGCCCTATCTAATCTTTCTAATATAATTTCTTTCCCCATTTGGTTGTTTGTCCAAGTGTATGGGTCTCCTCAAAATCCTAAATCTACAAAACCCATCTGGCCCATCAGAGTGAGGAGAGGTTGAGATTGGGCATATGTAACTTGCCTTCCTCCTTTTTTCTCTGATTGACTTAGGACGTCGTTGAAGTCTCCTATTAACATCCATGGGGTAGATGGATTGATATTGTCGAAGATTGTTGGGAATTATTTCCAAATATTTTTCCTTATATCTGGATGCGGAAGGCCATAGATACCCGTGAAGAACCAAGGTTGATCTGGAAGTGGTGGCGTAACTTTTGTGTGGATGTAGTTTTGAGATTGAAGTAGTATTTGGATATTAAGGTTATCTTCCCACATTAAGCATAGTCCGCCTCTCCTTCCAATTTTTGGGACGTTGACATAATTATTGAATTGAAGTGATTGAGATAATATTCTTATGTGTTGATCGTTAGCTAGAGTTTCAGAGAGAAATAATATGGTAGGCTTGTAAAGAGTAACTAGTCCTTTCAAATGTTGAATAGAGGGTGGGATTATGCCTTGACAATTCCAAGAAAAAATAGTCATGTTTCAGAGAGAAATAGGATGGTAGGCTTGCAGTCGGTCGGAAATGAGAAATTTAAATACGGTTTGATACAAGGTTTAAATGGGTTTTTTTTATTTGAGAATAGCTATTTGTGAGCAGGTAGTCACAAGGGGAAAATAGAATCTTAACATAAATATAATTAAAATGAGAGAAAGGTGTGCTTATATGGAGAAAATAAAACATCGTAGGATCAAGGTAGTGAAATATGAAGTTCAATTGGGACAAAAAAAATTCGTGTGATGGAGTGCCATACTTGCGCCAAACACAAGACTAGGAGCAGTTTGTAATCAATAAGGGTATAATAAACAAGAATAAATGATGGAACAGACCAAACATGTTTTTTTTTTTTTGATAAATAAAATAGAGAACCAAAAGAATTTGAAAATTCCTTCAAACGTCAGCAAACCTAGATACTAATATTTTTTAGGTAGGTAACCAAAGACGGGGTAGTCCAAATCGAGTTCAATAAAAAACGGCTAAAGATCCAAAGGAACAAATAAAGAGATATCCAAGGTAACTTACCAAAAACAAAACAGACCCATTAACAACTATCTTAGAAAAAAAAATCTTAGACTTTCCACCTAAACGTTCCACACGTGGTGACATTATGACTAGAAAAGGAAGCAACATAATTCCACCTAATCCGCTCACATGGTGACTTATCCTACTGCTGGAAGGAAGCAACCAGTTGTACCAACACACCCTTCAAGACAAAATTTTGATATCAAGAAAAATAATGAATTTTTTTTTATTCTTATTATTTTTTAATTTTTTAATTTTCCTTACACGGTTTGAAGCCGATTCAAACAGGACTAACACCTCCGAGATGCAAACAGAATATCTCCGACAACAGGAAAAGCGAATCCTTCTCCTCCGGCTATGAGCAACACTACTCAACAACAATAAAACCACAGATGAATCATGATTAGGTGATAAATTTTCCAACCACAAACGAGGCTTCTACCACTCTAAACAGTTACCATTAATACCCGAGGAAAAATTTGAGAAATCCAGATGGACCATAAATCCCCAATACTAAAGCAAAAACTTAAATATCTACCCTAATTTGAACTTTATAATTAACATCCAGACAGCCCAATATGAGAAACATAAATTAAAGAGGAAAATTAAAACATGAACATTTCACAGAAGGAAGAAATATATAAGTACATGCCGGAAAATAAATAAAAAACATTTAATCACAGAATTTAACTAGGAAATTAAAAAATTAACTTTACATAGATAGGAAGCATCACATAAAGACATGCCGGGAAAAGGAATGAAAAAACATCTAATCCATCATTTGCAGCTATTTCAAAATACCCGAATTGAAAACAAACCTGACTCTGTCTCGGCCGGCGACAAGGTCCGACACCCCAGGAGAGGACTACTCGCGACTCGCCATTAAGAACTCAATTTTGGCTTAAATGAGATCCCCCTGAAAGGTTAATAATGGTCGGATTCGTGTGATTGGTTTTGGTAGTATCACTGTAATTAATTTTACATGGGTCAAGAACTAAAATTGCTCTTATTGATGATGCTGGGAGATGGGTATTGATAAAATTAAATAAGGTGGGTGGTTATTTTGAGGTTCAGAGAAAAAAAAAAGTGATTGATGAAAAAGGTAGTTAATGGTGGGATCGATGGGACTGGGTTTGATTTTATCATCATATTTAATTTCATACGCCAGTAGAGATTTAGATTTACTCACATGGAAGAGGTTGGGTGTTGATGGACAGGGGCGTTAATGGTGGATTTGATTCAAATCGGTCTACCCGATTTGCAGAGCGAAATAACATGGTGCTTGAACTGTCGTTGATGTTGATATTGATATGGAAAATGTTCACAAATTTTCAAAACAACAATTTATATAACATTACTTAAATCAGTTTAATTAGTTGTTTAAGTAATACCAGATATACTATCTTAGTAGGGTTGTTGTGTTCTTGATAGACTTATCTCTGGAAAAGGGTGTAGGTACCAAAAATCACACTTGACGTGTGGCGCATTACGAATGGTGGAGTAACTTAACCAAGATTGCTTAGTTTGTACGAGATAGGACGAGGCTGCGAAGTAAGACCTGAAGATAGTGAGATGATAATTAGCGAGTTAAAGAAGACTTGCACAAGTAACCCAGCGAAGTAACATCCCGAAGTAGCATCCCGAAATAACATCCCGAAGTAACATCCCGAAGTAACATTCCGAAATAACATCCCGAAGTAACATCCCGAAGTAACTCTACGAAATGTGGATTATTGTGCAAGAAAAGGGAGAGCATACGAAGTAAACGGCGCGAGGTGTGGCTTGTTGTGCAAGAAATAGTAGGGTCTCTGAAGTAAAATGAGCTGTCAGCGAAGTAAAATGAGCTGTCTCCGAAGTAAAATGAGTTGTCAGCCATTATGTAGTTTTCCCTATAAATAAAGGACTTGGTCCAATGTAAAGGAGGTTGGAATCTTGAGGAGAGAGAGAGCAAATATTATTCTACCTCATCCTTATCTTCTTCTTCACAAAAACTAGATCTAGAAAAACTCCAAAAACTCTTTAATGGAGTTTCACCTTGTAAATCAATTACTTATGTAAATACCAAATATTCTAGTGAAATTCGTGGATGTAGATCCCTTCATGGATCGAACCACGTAAAAATTGTGTGTCCCTTCTATGATTTTAGCACTTCAAATTATTATTTTGGTATCCAAAAGTTAGATCTAGAAATTTGCTCATGAGTTTGAAGTTGAAATGTGTTTAGAACTAGGAATAAGATTTGGGTGTAACTACGGATGGATTTTCTGTAGTTACATTTTGGCGCCCAGAAACAGGGATTTGAGTAAAGGATTTATCCTACCTTCAAATTCTTAGTTGTAAACAACATCAGCAAAAGATCCATTCAACAGATCTGGGGAAGTTAGCTACTATGAACAACAAATCTTACTGGGTTTGTAAACTTCAAGGGCAAAAACGGAATTACAGCTGAAGATTCTCATCTTGAAACAAGTAACAGTAGTGGAAGTTCTGTGAAACCAAATCCCGGAGATGGAAAAAGTGAACCAGACGAATCTGCATCAAAAATCAGTCTCAAAAGGACAAATCTCTTCCTTAAATCTATTTAATTTTATGTCATTTTTTTTTCAGATCTGAAAGTTTTTTAAGCAAAACTTTTGAGAAAAGTTTCATACATACCAAAAGTTTCTCTTCATGAAAACTTGATTTTCTATGGTTATTGTAAATCAAAACAAGTTTAGTTCACATATTTGCAACAACTAAACCTTGATTTCCAAACCCATTTAGAAACTTTGAGCATCGAAAATTTTATATTCTATTGAATTATATCTCGCCAGGTGATTCTTTGATTTGCTTATGTAGAAGTGATTCAGTGAAATGGATGGTGATCGGAGAGATCGAAGTACCGCATCTAAGAAACCATAGCCTACAATCAATCCACGAGAAATAGTGAAGGAGAAGCTGCGGCAAGTCACGAGCAACGGGGACGAGAAAAAAAATGCCAACAGCTAGTGAAGAAGAAAGAGATCTAGTTGATTCGTGGTGTAGAGTCTTAATTGCTAGAAGAGATGAGCGAACCAAATCCTCCCTAAGCATGATGGAGTCAAATTTCTTACTGATTAAAGACGAATGAAGAAATCGATTCACTTCAAGACCAAAATTCGGCAACTAGCAACATACAACAAACAAAATTCAGTTCATGAGGCATAAAGCTCATGAAACTCACCAAATTTATTTCGTCAGAGATTCCTTCGAAGAAATATAATTTTGGAGAATCAATTATTGTAGCAAAGGGAGATTTCAAGCATCGTGAATACTCAAGGCATCGTCAACAAACAAAGAGTTCTCAGTAAACCTAATTATGACTTTCAATGAATAAGCAAATATGGTTTCAGAGGCAAAATTGGCTTTGTCATTACACATGGCGAAGTACCATCGAAGCCAAAAGAAGATACCAACAAACAACTTGTTTAAAGAGAACTTCAGTTAACAACCATTCCATCGAGGACCAAAGAAGATCAGAGAACGTCCGTTTTACTTCAAGGATAATTGCGTAGTAATTTTAATCGAAGTTGAATTCACTGAAAATCATCAGCACCGTCACCTAAGTTAATTTGTAGCAGACATTTCGTGAAAATGAAGATAATAAAAGAGGCAAAGGGAGGAGATTCTACTTAAGATTTGCACTGTGAATAGAAAAATATTTCGTGAAAAAATAAAATTAGGCGAAAGGATGCTTCGTCAACATTCCGGTAAAATTGCAGCAGGACAGATGATGACGAAGTCGTTTCGTCAACAATCCAGCGAAAATCAGCTATGTGACCACCAGCGAAGTAAGGCAGTTGACAGTTCACTTCGTCAACATTCCCAGCAACCCAGCCATCTCGTGATTACTGCATGTAGCAAGAAAACAAAAAGTAAAGGAAAGCATACTTCATTGGGAGCAAGAGAATAACAAAGCAAAAGATCACTTCTCAAGAACACTATCCGAAAACGACGAGCTTATATACTAACGAGTATCCAACAAAGATTCTGAGAAAACAGGATCAATTAATTAATTAAGTAGCCAATGAAGCAACCAAACCAACTCGTAACTTCAGCGAAGAGTATTCAGTTCAACGAAGTATCATCATCAACGAACAATCAGCATAAAGCGAAGGCATTTCGTGAAAGCTGAATGCATAAAATCTTTACAACTCTCACTTACCTAAGATTACAAATTCCAGGACGGAGCCAAAGGCAAGAAAGAGGAAAAATATTACTTTTACTTCGGATAGATCTAGTTCCTTCATCTACCAAAGAAAAAGGAGGCACACACATATATGGGAAAATGCACATTATACACTTCGCGGAATTTTTTTGAATTTTTTTGGATTTGATATGAATCAAATTATGAGGACGTCAAGCTACAAATGAAACAATATCATGTGAAAATCTACAATGAGGCAAGGCAAGAACAAGAAGTGATACCATCAACTCGTCATCAAGGGCAACATCAACATAAGGTTATCATCGGTAAAGCCCAAACTAGTACTTACAATGGATTTCGCACAAGGATGAAGAAAAGGAAACTTGGAAGAAAATCATCAAAACCAATTTTCATGGTCAAAGCTCACAATGAAGAAACTCGGTACATTTACTTATGGAGATATCTCACACACTCCATACTTCGTCAACAACAAGAATCTTCAACGACAATAAAGTATATGAATCAAGTGCCACCTCGACAACTTTAGATTATTACATGTAACACGACACCTCGCTACTACTCATCAACATGAAGAACCAACAACCAAGCACGCAAGGGCAAAATCAAAATCAATGAACCGTTCCAACAACAACAAAATTGAGGATTGATATTTCTTATATTTTCGAGGATTAAGTACTTCTTATACTTCTTGAAGAGGACTTCATACTTCGTACTTCTTATACTTCGGGAATGATACTTCTGTACAACAACAAGACTTCGGAATCTAGCAAAAGAATAAGAGGCAAGTATATACTTTTTCAAATTATTATTCTTTTGCTCGTTCCTTCGTCAACGAAGGTCAAAGTCATCAACTCAAGCACCACACGTCTCGCTCCAAAAGACTACACGAAGACCGATTTTTCTCAAGAATTGCTCTTCAAGAAACACTCAAGAAAAATAGGGCAAAATGTAGGTACCAAAAATCACACTTGACGCGTGGCGCATTACGAATGGTGGAGTAACTTAACCAAGATTGCTTAGTTTGTACGAGATAGGACGAGGTTGCGAAGTAAGACCTGAAGATAGTGAGATGATAATTAGCGAGGTAAAGAAGACTTGCACAAGTAACCCAGCGAAGTAACATCCCGAAGTAGCATCCCGAAATAACATCCCAAAGTAACATCCTGAAGTAACTCTACGAAATGTGGATTGTTGTGCAAGAAAAGGGAGAGCATATGAAGTAAACGGCGCGAGGTGTGGCTTGTTGTGCAAGAAATAGTAGGGTCTCCGAAGTAAAATGAGCTGTCAGCGAAGTAAAATGAGCTGTCAGCGAAGTAAAATGAGCTGTCTCCGAAGTAAAATGAGTTGTCATCCATTATGTAGTTTTCCTTATAAATAAAGGACTTGGTCCAATGTAAAGGAGGTTGGAATCTTGAGGAGAGAGAGAGCAGATATTATTCTACCTCATCCTTATCTTCTTCTTCACAAAAACTAGATCTAGAAAAACTCTAAAAACTCTTTAATGGAGTTTCACCTTGTAAATCAATTACTTATGTAAATACCAAATATTCTAGTGAAATTCGTGGATATAGATCCCTTCATGGATCGAACCACGTAAAAATTGTGTGTCCCTTCTATGATTTTAACACTTCAAATTATTATTTTGGTATCCAAAAGTTAGATCTAGAAATTTGCTCATGAGTTTGAAGTTGAAATGTATTTAGAACTAGGAATAAGATTTGGATGTAACTACGGATGGATTTTCTGTAGTTACAAAAGGGGTTGGAACTTTCCGATGGAATCATTAAATTATTGTCTCTTCATTAACAAGGAGAAAAAAAAATAACCGTAATGAATGAACTAGACTAAATGTGGTACCTGGTTCCTGAAAATCTAAATGGATATTGGATGGTAATAAAAGTTGCTAATCCTGAATGGGCTTTTTTTTTTTCCACGGCAAAGGTTAAGATTTTATAGAAGAAGCGCAAAGTACATTTAAGAACAGGCTAAACCGATGAAAACAGCAGCCTCCATACCAACAAAGACAAACTAATAAAAGATTACCTAAAGAATTGTCCCCAGTTGGACATTAAAGTATCCAAATGTACACCTTTCAAAGCATCAAGTTTATGCAACAAAAATAGGTTTGATATTATTTGACCTGCTGGATCACCTGAATTGGCTAAAATGGCCTAAACTAGAGAAAATACTCTAAAGACACCATTTGCCATGTCTATTTGGTTGAAATTAGTTTGGGTGATGAACAATAAAATAAATAACAATTCTTAATAAATCCAGCAGTGCTAGTACTCCAACGGATAGGGTGAAACAAAGTTTTCCACTACTTGAGGTACATTACTCAATAGTGCAATAAGATACTCTTTATTAAACTTTTAGCAGAGTGTATAAGTAAAAGCAATACATACTTCGAAAACATAAAAATATAAAGTTGTAGCAGGAAAGGTTATTATTCCCTGGCGTCACACCAAGTCTGCCTCATACGGACTCAGTCGAAACCTCCGGTGAATCCCGTTGGTGATCGAAAAAGGGTATCGAAGGAGAAGAAGGATACTCGAAAGAGGAAATCTTCGCCGGATCAGGTAATTAAGGATAATGAGGGTTCTCCTCAAAAGAAGAGGACTTCGCGCAACAAGGCCTTTGTGTCTGTTGTCGTCCCTATGTCGCTCATCATGCCATCCACTGTCGCGCATGTTGTCCAAGCGAAGGACGAGGTGACTGGTAAACTTTCACCGCGACCGCTTTCCACTTTTGTTCCTTCTCTGTGTCAGTCTTTGCACGTGGTACCTACCGCGAATGAGACCAAATCTGAGGATCCTAACATTGGGGGACTAATTCTGCTATCCCTTTTGCTGGTGTGGGAGTTTTTTCTACAACTATTGTACGCTCTGTGCCTAGGAAAGCTATTGCGGAGAACAATCAGGTGGCGAATTCTTTGGTTACTGAGGCTTCTCATTGGTCTGAGTTGGCTTCTCGCGCGCTTGATTTTTTGCCTCCCAAATTTGACTCTGATTCGTCTTAACTTTCTATGCGCGACAAGCTCATCGCTCTTGAATCTGCAGTGCAATTTCGGTCTACTCGTGCAATTTTTCCTTTTATGCATCCTTGATTTAATTCTAGTTATTGGATGTCTTGTAGGAATTCCATCGTAGCTTGGTTGATATTGACGAATACTGCAAGTCTGATCAGGTTATCGCCGACCTAAGGAAGCAGGTGTCCGATCTTACTACTGAGACGAATGATGCTGTTAAACTTCGCGCAAAGAATGAGGAACTTAAAGGTTAATTAGGTTTGCGAATGTTTTATACTTTTTACATTTTTTTTCTTCTTTTGTATCGCCCTTCTTGATTTTAGGCCTTTCATACTTAAGCTCTAAACAGGAAGCATATGTTCGAACGGTATGACTTTGAATTTTCCGCGGAAGATGCCAGAGGCTAGTGTGTCGCCTTAAAGGATCAGATTACTCAGTTGGAGAGGGATCGTTTGTGTTTGCATGATCAAGTAAAGGAACTCCATGTTAACAATTCTTATTGGCGCGCTCGGCCGGATCAACATAGCTCCGTGTCTGGTCGACTTGCTAGGGCTCTAGAGGTATCTAATATGCTAAATCTCGCTCTTCTTGATGAGAATCGTACATTGTCCGATGATAATCGAAGTTTGAAAGATAATAAGATTTCTTTTGATGGCGTGTATTATAGGCTTCAACGGGATCGCCAGATTTTAGAGAAATCTCTTTAATCTCAGAAGAATATCATTAAAAATTTGGCATTGAAATTGAGGAAATTATCAGAGGAAAGAGACGAACTTCGTCCGGGTAGAGATAGAGCCTTGGAATATTTAGAGTTGCTTCAGAGTAACTCTCCCATTGCTGGTGGGATGGTTTTTAAGAATTCGGTGACCAAAATTTTTGAGTCGAAGGATGACTTGTGTGATATTATTTCTCGAAACGAAGGTAGTCGTGAAGGATGCCCCGGTTTCTGCTATAGTGTTGTATTTTCGCCTAAGTTTTATTGTCTTGATCATTCATTTGTTGCGAATTTTCGCAGAGGCGCTTCAGCAGGAGATTATCATGTTGATAGAGAAGCTGTAGGAATCTCTCAAGGCGCGATATTATTCTGTTCAGCAGTTTTCTACAGCGAGAGCGAGATGAGTTGCGAAAACCAAAAGAGAAGCTGGAGCGTTCTTTTACTTCGCTAGATTAGGAGTATCAATTGTTTGTGTATGGGGCTACCAAGAAGTATTCAAAGGAGGCTCAACGTCGGGTGAACAAAGAGGCCCAACTTGCTGTTGAATGGGTTTGCTTGAAACGTGCACTCCCACGCAAAGAATATCCGCAAGTTCCAATAAGTGATAATGAGTATGATGAAGAATCTAGTGCGAGCTTGCCTCCAAGCGGGTGTGTTAATGGTGAGAAGAAGCTAGTGAAACAGCATGAATCTGTTCATAGTGATGTTGGTGATGGCGAAGATAAAGATGGTGTTGCCGCGGTTGATCAAGTAGCTAAAGGTGCAAGTGCTTTGTTGCGGCGTAGCCAGGTTTCACCCGAAGTTATTAGTTCCCCTTCTTCCAATCAGATTTGTAGAATATGCCTGGAATACTAATGTTGTGGCACTTTGGCACTTTCGGTGACTAAACTAATCAGCAGTGGAGTGGTTACTAATGCTGTGGCACTTTGGCACTTTCGGTGACTAAACTAATCAGCAGTGGAGTACTTTCGTGATGGCATTGTAGCTGAAAGGTGCACATGATGAAGCTAGTGGAGAATGGGTGAGTTATGTCGACATTGTTTCAACATTCCTCTCATTTGATTCCTATATAAAGCCATGTATTCTCATTGTAAACATATCCCAACAATTAGTGAGCAACTAAGAGAGAAACATTAGTAGTGTATAGAGAGAGTAAGAGCAAGAACAAGGTCTTGTTCTTGAGAGGATTTTATACTATTGTAAACTTGTTCAAATCATAGTGCAACGTTATCGTCGTCTTCCAAAGTGGATGTAGATCATATTGATCGAACCACTATAAATCCTTGTGTTGTGTGTGTGCCTATTTTACATTTGTTTTTTCATTTCTATTTCAATTCTCTATTGATTGTGCTTGGAAGAGCCATTGGTCCTAACAAATTGGTATCAGAGCTCCGGGTAAAATCAATCTACGATGGCGGCAAAGTATGAGATTGAGAAATTTGATGGAAGGAATGATTTCAATTTATGAAGGCTAAAAATGAGGGCTGTTTTGGTGCAACAAGGTTTGGTGAAAACTTTGAAGGGGAAAACAGCTCTAGCAGAAACATTGAAGGATGAAGAAAAAAATGAGCACTTGGATAAAGCACATGGATTAATTCTATTGTGTTTGAGCAACGAGGTCTTGAGAGAACTGGCGGCGGAAACGACACCGGACGGGCTATGGAACAAGTTGGAGAAAAGGTATATGACTAAATCCGTAACTAATCGTTTATATCTTAAGAAGAAATTACATACTCTTAGAATGCATGAAGGAACGTATATTATAAATCATATTGATGATTATAATAAAATTCTCTTGGATTTGGCAAATATTGAGGTCAAAATTGAAGATGAAGACTAAGCTTTGGGTTTGCTTTGTTCCTTACCACCATCTTATGAAAATTTTGTTGATACCGTAATGTATGGAAAAAATACAATTTCCATGGAAGACGTTAAAGCGGCTTTGAACTCTAAGGAGTTAAAGAAGACGGGTATCGACGGTAAAGATAATTCGGGAGATGGGTTGTTTGTTAGAGGAAGACAAAACCAAAAAGGCGGATTTGATAGGAGTAGATCAAAGTCAAGGTCTAAATCAAAATCCGGTAAATTCTATTGATTTCATTGTAAGGAAAAGGGGCATTTCAAGAAGGATTGTCCAAAATTGAAGACTGTCGAGAAGAATACCAACCAAGGCACTGCAGCAAATGTTGAAGCAGAAAGTGATGATGGAGAGGTTCTCACGGTTCATACCGAAAGCTCGGAGAACGGGTGGATTCTTGATTCGGGGTGTACTTTTCACATGTGTCCTCATAAAGAGTGGTTTACTACTTATCAAGCTAGAGAAGGTGGTAAAGTTCTTATGGGAAACAATGTCACTTGTAAAGTGGTGGGTATAGGTACAATTCAAATTAAGATGTATGACGGTATGGTGAGGACTTTAACTAAAGTTAGGCATGTTACGGACCTGAGAAGAAATCTTATTTCTTTGGGTACGCTTGATTCAAATGGCTGCAAGTATCAAGGTGAAGGTGGAGTTATTCGTGTCTCAAGAGGAAGTCTTACAATTATGAAGGGCGAGAGAATTAATGGTCTTTATACGCTGCAAGGTACTACTGTGACAGGTGATGCAGCTGTATGTTCTTCAAGTTCTGATGATGATACTACCAAGTTGTGGCATATGCGGCTAGGTCATATGAGCGAGAGGGGATTGGTTGTTTTGAGCAAGCAGGGATTGCTTTTTGGTCATAAAATATGCAAGCTTGATTTCTGTGAACATTGTGTCTTTAGAAAGCAGTGTAGAGTCAAGTTTAGTACAGCTATTCATAACACCAAGGGTATTCTGGATTATATTCATTCTGATCTTTGGGGTCCTTCTCGGGTCGATTCACATGGTGGTGGTAGATATATGCTGACGTTCATTGATGATTTCTCAAGGAAAGTATGGGTATTCATACTTAAACACAAAGATGAAACTTTTGTCAAGTTCAAGCAATGGAAGACTATGGTTGAGAAGCAAACCGGAAGACAAATCAAGTGCTTGAGGACAGACAATGGTTTGGAATTTTGTGGGAGTGAGTTCAATGAGTTCTGCAAGGAGCAAGGGATTGTGAGACACCGCAAATCGAGAAAAACACCACAACAAAATAGTGTTGCAGAAAGGATGAACAGAACCATAATGGAGAAGGCACGGTGCATGCTCTCCAATGCCAGGTTACCAAAGCAGTTTTGGGCAGAAGCAGCAAACACATCAGCTTATTTAGTGAACAGATCTCCATCGACTGCCATTGAGTGCAAGACTCCAAATGAAGTTTGGACAGGTTCGCATGCTAACTATGAAGACTTGAAGATATTCGGATGTCCAGCCTATGGTCATGTGAATGAGGGGAAGCTAGAGCCTAGAGAAAAGAAGTGTATATTTCTTGGGTATGCAAAGGGCGTGAAAGGCTATAGGTTATGGTGTCCAGCAGAAAGATCAAACAAGTTTCTTATCAGCAGAGATGTGAAATTTGATGAGCAATCGATGTTGAAGCCAAAGAATGAAGAACTAGATGGAAAAGCTGAAGAGGGTGTTAGTGATAAGGTGGAGCTTGGTGACAAGGTGGAACTTGAGGTGCAAGTTCAAGGAAGCAATAAGACTGTTGTTTCTGATGATCAAGATATTGTGCAAGAACCTGCCCAGGAAGAAGAAGCACAAGATCATCAGTACAATCTTGCAAGAGACATAGAGAGGAGGCAAGTCAGACCACCTCAGAGATACGGCCATGATGATTTTGTTTCTTATGCATTTGCAGTAGGTGAGAGCATAGATAGGGATGATCCAACAACCTATGAAGAAGCAATCAGTGGTGAAGAATCAACAGAATGGGGAGCATCTGCAATTGAAGAAATTGAGTCTCTTGACAAGAATGGCACTTGGGAGATAGTTGCAAGACCAAAAGGGCAGAAGATTGTTGGAAGCAAATGGGTCTTCAAGAAGAAACAAGGTACTTCATATGGTGAAGAAACAAGGTACAAGGCAAGGCTTGTGGCAAAGGGGTTTACGCAAAGAGAAGGCATTGACTACAATGAGGTATTCTCTCCTGTTGTTAAACATAGTTCTATTAGAACATTCCATGCTATAGTTGCTTTGAAATATCTAGAGTTAGAAAAACTAGATGTTAAGACAGGTTTCCTTCATGGTGATTTGGAAGAGCGTATTTATATGCAACAACCAAAATGGTTTGAAGTTCCTGGCAAAGAAGACCATGTATGTTTGTTGAAGAAATATTTGTATGGTTTGAAGCAATCTCCAGGGCAGTGGTATAAACGTTTTGATACATTTATAGTGGAAAATGGCTATAACAGGAGTAAGTATGATAGTTGTGTATATCACAGGAAAATCCAAGATGGTTCATTTGTGTATTTACTCTTGTATTTTGATGATATGTTGATTGCTTGCAAAGACATGTCAGAGATACATAAGATGAAGGAGCAGTTGAGTAGTGAGTTTGAGATAAAGGATTTGGGCGCAGCAAAGAAGATATTGGGCATGGAGATTCATAGAAACCGAGATGAAGGAAAGTTGCATTTGTCCCAGAAGGCTTACATCGAGAAGGTGTTGGAGCGGTTTGGTATGAAATATACAAAACCAGTAAGTACTCCTTTGGAAGCTCATTTTAAACTTTCTAGAAAGAAATCACCTCAAACTGCAGATGAGGTAGAGTATATGTCTCGAGTTCCATATGCAAGCGCAGTTGGTAGCATCATGTATGTTCTGGTTTGTACAAGGCCGGATATCGCACAAGCTGTGAGTGTGGTAAGTAGATACATGGGAAGTCCCTGGAAGGCTCATTTGCAAGCTGTAAAGTGGATTTTGAAGTATCTAAGGGGAAGTACAGATGTTGGTTTAGTGTTTGATAAACACTATGGTGATTCGACGAATGTTGTGGGTTATGTTGATTCTTATTATGCAGGTGATCTTGATAGAAGAAGGTCATTGACAGGTTACACTTTTACATTGTGTGGTAGTACTATCAGTTGGAGGTCAGTTTTGCAAAGCATAGTTGCATTGTCTACAACTGAGGCAGAGTACATGGCAGCCGCGGAAGCAGTGAAGGAAGGTATATGGTTGATGGGTTTGGTTGGTGAGTTGGGTTTCAAGCAAGAGAATGCAACTTTGTTCTGTGATAGTCAAAGTGCCATTCACTTGACCAAGAACCATATGTATCATGAGAGAACGAAGCACATCGATGTCAGGTATCATTTTATCAAGGATGCAGTTGAGGAATGTAGGATAGCAATGCTAAAGGTTCCTACAGCGGATAACCCTGCAGACATGTTGACGAAGCCAGTTCCAAGTATCAAGTTCAAGCATTGCTTGGACTAGGTTGGTGTCAACAGGTGTTGAGATCCCTTGAGGGGCTGAGAGAAGACGATGATGATGAGTGGTGATGGTATCCAAGTCAAGGTGAAGATTTGTAGAATATGCCTGGAATACTAATGCTGTGGCACTTTGGCACTTTCGGTGACTAAACTAATCAGCAGTGGAGTGGTTACTAATGCTTTGGCACTTTAGCACTTTCGGTGACTAAACTAATCAGCAGTGGAGTGGTTACTAATGCTGTGGCACTTTGGAACTTTCGGTGACTAAACTAATCAACAGTGGAGTACTTTCGTGATGGCATTGTAGCCGAAAGGTGCACATGCTGAAGCTAGTGGAAAATGGGTGAGTTATGTCGACATTGTTTCAACATTCCTCTCATTTGATTCCTATATAAATCCATGTATTCTCATTGTAAACATATCCCAACAATTAGTGAGAAACTAAGAGAAAAATTAGTAGTGTATAGAGAGAGTAAGAGCAAGAACAAGGTCTTGTTCTTGAGAGGAGTTTATACTCTTGTAAACTTGTTCAAATCATAGTGCAACGTTATCGTCTTCTTCCAAAGTGGATGTAGATCATATTGATCGAACCACTATAAATCCTTGTGTTGTGTGTGTGCCTATTTTACATTTGTTTTTTCATTTCTATTTCAATTATCTATTGATTGTGCTTGGAAGAGCCATTGGTCCTAACAAGATTGATGCCACCAACGCTTAGGCTCTATTTATTTCTTTGTTGTTGTTTCTCTCAAACTTCTTTATCTTGTTTTGGATGACTATCTGGGTGCTCCCAATCTTGGAGGGAATAACATGATATTCTAATGGCATTCTCTTTTCTGCGTTAAAAAATAGGACAAGTAACCAAATTCTAATGCTACTTTCTCTTCTTTTACGTTATTTTTTTAAATATGCCTCGGCATGTTTTAGTATTCCCATACTTGCCTCTGCTTTCCACCTTCAAAGGAAGATTCATGTTCTAAATAATATTTTTTATCTAATATAGAATATGTCATATGAATGGCGCGAATATTTGTATATGCAAACTAAACAAAACTAGTCATAAAAACCCAAGGTGATCAAACTTGTGGTACAAAAAACCCACTCAAATGTTGGGATCCATTAAACCTCCATCTTAAACAAAATTGATACAAAAACCCCAAATTTTTAAAAATTGATACAAAAACCCCAAATTTCAAAATTGGTTGCATCAAATTTTATGATGAAACCAAAATTTGGTTTCATCAAATTCTTTGGGGTTTCATCAACCGCGAGTTTCGTTTGTTTTGTTGGGGTTTTTGTGTTATTTTTATTTTGATGGGTTTTTTGTGGATGGATAGTGACACCTTTGGGGTTTTAACTCGCGGAACGCAAACTAAATGATATTGCGAAAAGGAGTCAAAAGCAAATGCTTGTTCATGGTTTATGCGAGTATCAGGAGGTGCGAATAATAAGTTAAGGCAAAAACTATATTCATATTTTCCCCTTACTTGGCTATCAGGCTATTCAAGCATGCGAAATTATATCATGGCCTTGAGGTTTGATGTTTATGCGAAGTGAATATTTACCGCTATATTATGATGTTATGATTCAATTGGATATAGTATGTATCGTTTAGCGATAATGACATGGATATTTATTTGGGTACTACCTAGCATGTTTTTTTTTTGAAAAGAGAAGTTTTATATTAAAAAGGAAGAACCAACCATTACAACAATCTACTCCAAGAAACAACCAAAATTACAAATGAATTACAGTCTTCCAGTTGTGCAAGATATGCACGATGTCTATGTTTTTGAAAGTAGGCTTTTCATGACACCACAAGATTAGAATTTTCTTGATGTGAATAATGAGCTCGTAAACTGATTTGTGTCTCCCCCCGAACACTCTGTTATTCCTTTCATCCCAAACAATCCAAAGCAATGCATAGTGGAAAATGTACCACAATTCTTTGCATCTTCCATTCATCACATTGTTTGACCAAGCTTCAAATAATTCCGAATACCGCCTTAGGCAAAGGCCAAGAGATATGAAAAGCCTTTATGAAGTAATCCCAAACTTCGAAAGTTGTTTGACAGTGCAAAAACAAATGGTCTGCCGATTCATCCACCGTATTGCACATAACACAAAGATTGCTTTCAATATCCACCCCTCTATGTCTCAACATATCTCTTGTAGGAAGAGATTTGTGAAAAGCTGCCCACAACATGAAGGAAACCTTTGATGGAATAAAGTTTTTCCACAAAAACTTACTGAATTTGCATTCCTCCATTCTACCCGCCAGAGCATCATAGCAAGCTTTAGTGGAGAAATTATCACAAAAATGAACTTCGTCCTCCCTCTGAATCAGAGTAGGTACATTCCCCAAATCTCTTCTTAAAAGATCCCATTCCAATTGTTCATTAGCATTTAGGGAGTGAGAAAACTCACCTGACCATGTTCCTAGCATGTTATAATAAGTAAATAAGTCAAATATTATAATATTTATTCAACTTTAATAATACTTAGCTCAGCGAAGTTGTGTTTCCTTATTGCTCCTTCGAGCCTTAGCATGATCTTTCATTATTTCACTTTTTTTCGCGTTTCTTTGTGATTTGTATTCGCACGACTTTGATGAAATTTTTTATAGGTCTTATTTTCCTCCTAAGTAAGGTCTTATTTCCTTCCCCGCATATAGAACTTAAAGGATTTATGGTCGCCTTGGGCTGGGTCTTCAATTTTGGGTGACGAAATCTCAGTTCCATGTGCTCTTGCGAGTCATTGGCCATCGATCTCTCCTTATATATGTTAGTATTGTTACCTTCTAAAATTGTATTTGCGGAAATATGCCAAGTATTAGATACTCTCGTGCGTACAAGCCCCAACACGTTGTCGTCTTTGACATAATTCATCTCCCTAGTGGAGGGTGTCGTCCCTTTAATTCCCCCTGCAAGGAGGTCAGCCTTAACCATTTCATTTGGGCTCCTCCCATCCATTCATGCGACAATCAGTTGTTTTTGTGATCTCAATCCTTTCGCCCATGTGTCTTACGCGTACAAGATCACACCTTAGGTGGGTTTACTTGAGACTGAGTGTATCTAAACCAGGAACTCCTTCTACTCCACTGGACATGTTTTACACCCCATGCTGGAGAACTTATTCTCTGAGGGGTTCATTCTCAATGGCCTCCTATGGATATGCTTTTGTTTCTCCCCAATAATAGTAACTTTTCCAGTATTTTCCCAATATGACTTGTGCTAGGGCTTATGGTCGCCTCTTATGTGATCGTGCTTATAATCATGTGAACTAAAATGACCCGCCAAAATTGGGTACCTAGCCTCCCTAAGTATAGGTTTAAATATGTAACTTTGCTGCCCCCTATTAAGGTCTTACTTGATTGTTGTATAGATTTTGTTTCTCCTTTGGCTTGTTCATATATAGAAAGAACTTTTCTTCATGTTAATGTTTCTTTGACTGGTACATAGCTTGGATTCTCCATTACATCATTTCAACGTTGTTTCTTCGCGTATGCTTTTGCATGATACATCAGATGCGATGTATAATTTTATTTTCGCCCTTAGTTGTTATTTTCGCGAATTTGGCTTTAATTTCTTTCAGATGACATGTGATCCTTTCCTCACATTATTCCGAACTGAATCATTTTCTGTTGTGAGATTAGAGATTTCTCTGTACTGGACTTCCCCCCTTGATACTAGGTCTCACAAGTTTTCTCCATGTCTTCTTTTCAGGTTGAATAGTGCGTCTCTTCCTGTTTTTAACAAATCAAGTTGTGCATATGCGTTTATGAATGCACTATGCAACTCTGGGGGGATGTGGTATTCATTTTTTGGGGGCACTTGTGTTTTTCCGTCTCGCCTTTCTTCGTATTTCTTTTAGGAGATAAGTTGCGTGACTGATCAGTCCCGCGAGATGCTCTCACTTCACCATGTTTTAAGACTTTCTTCAATTTTTGTGAACTTGCATTCGCATTTATAGTACCGCGTCTAGCCTTCCCTTTTGCACTTCGCCCTAGATTCTTACTCCGATCGCCTTCCCTTTTCGTATTGTCTTTTGCATCCTTTTCTTCCACCCTTATCACATTGATTATTAATCTTTCTGATCGTTTGTCATCTTTCAAATTATATCTTTGCTTTTTCTTTAACTTCGTCATTCCTTCATACTATTTCACGTCTAGTTTATTACATATCTTCGTGCTTGTACAGTCCCCTAAGATTTCTTCTATGCTGGATGGCATGGGGAATCGAATGCGCCTGTGGTAAGTTGAAGCGACTCCCATTACTCCATGGATCCAGGGCCTCCCTATGATAGCATTGTACGGAAATTATACATTTACTACACAAAACGTTACCACCGTCTCCAAGGTCCCCGCAATAATGACCATGGTAATCTCTTTCTTGGGTTTCGACACGACACTTTTGAATATATATATCGTGTATGTAGAAGGAATCATATCCGAGCCGTTGTACCCCATGGTTCTGAATGCGTGATACAACAGAATATCAACTGAGCTTCCTATATCTACCAAGATTTTGTTTATCGCCCAGGGTAACTTCTGTAAGGACCCTCAAGCTCGTCAACACTATTAGACAGTCAAGAGATGACTTAGCCTCTAATGACTCGACTAGTTAAATGTAAATTTAATTATTAGAAATTAATCTAACAACGATCTAGATACAAAATTAGTACCACTAGATAAATCTCGAAAATTTATGCAAGATGAACTACTCGAACGCCTCATTCAGATACCAGGCGAAGAAATAATCATCAGATACGTGTGAAGGGAAAAATAGTCTTTCCCCAGCATAGACCGACCTGGATGCCCTTATCGTTTGGACGGGTGCCTTAGTATTTTTCTTGGTCTTATCTCCAGAAACTGATAGAAGAATCCATTTTCTTCTACGGTCCGCGTGTTATAACCCCAAAGGTGTCACTATCTATCCACAAAAAACCCATCAAAACAAAATTAACACAAAAACCCTAACAAAACAAAAATAACTCGCGGTTGATGAAACCAAAATTTGGTTTCATCATAAAATTTGATGAAACCCCAAAGAATTTGATGCAACCAATTTTGAAATTTGGGGTTTTTGTATCAATTTCGTTTAAGATGGAGATTTAATGGATCCCAACATTTGAGTGGGGTTTTTGTACCACAAGTTTGGTCACCTTGGGTTTTTATGACTAGTTTTGTTTCTTCTATTCTATTCTTTTTTCATCTTTTTTTTTTCTTCTTCTCCGCGGCTCTTATCGTCTCTTTCTTCTCTCCTTCTCTTTAGTTGTTCCATAGATGAAAAATGAGAATTTATCATGAATGATTGAAGCATAAGAATCTAGATAACTAGATGAATCAGAAAAGAAGCATAAGAAGCTAGATAACCAGATGAATCAAAGAAGAAGGAGTTGACGTTGTTGTGGAAGAAGATTAAGGTTTCTCTGTAAACCAGGTGATGATGGTTTTGTGATTGAAATCAAGAGAAGTAGTAGAAATAGGAGTTGTTGATGATTTGAGTATCGATTCAAAACCCACGAGATGTGGTAAGTAAATTTAGGGTTTCAGATTGATTCGATCTTCTTTGTGAAATTGTTTTATTTTGATTGATTATAAGTGGGTTTGCTTTTAATTTAAGTTAGAGATGTTTATATAGAGATTAATTCTAATTTAATTTAGAATTTAGGGTTTTCCCCTGTTCTTCCAAAAATCGAGAAATTAGGGTTCGTGGATACTATTTATTGAATTGTGTTTGAGAAGATGAAATTCAGATTGTAATGAAGATGTTAAATGGTTGTTGTATGTGTGTTGGGGTTATCTGGAATATGGAGCATAAACATGAAGAAGTTCAAAGAAGGATCAGAAGATGAATGAATTACAGTTTAAGGAATTTGAAGCTCAAGGGTGATCTGGGATGAAATGGAGGAGTTGTTATGATTCAAGTTGAATATGAGGTTATGTGATTGAACTATTGGAATGATGGTTAGGATGATTGTTAGGTATAGTGGTTAGATGTAGGTTGGCTGGAGTTATGTCATAGCATCCGAAGATAAATCAAGATTATTGGGTAGTTTAAGTGGTTGTCGTTCATGGTAATTGCTGGTGGAGGAATTTTTAATTGTGTTGAACTCAGCTAGAGTATTGAAGTGTTGTGTGTTTGGTAGTGTGGAATTTAAATGATGTAGATGGATTCTAGTGTTGTAATTGGTAGTAGGAGTTGGGTTGCAAGATGTGCAACTGTTGAGTGATTAGTTGTAATGAATGGACATGGGATATATGAATGAACTAGAGAATATATGAGTTGGAGCAAGAAGAATGATATACTTCCATGGACAGTTGAATTAGCTTTGCAAATGTAAATAATTGTACTAAGTTACAAGTTGTAGTGGTGATGTTGAAGTTACAAGGGAATACAGATGAGCTAGATAGTTTGGTGGTGTATTGGAATGAGAGTAGAGATGGAAATATAGTGATTGAATAGGAACAATGAAGAGATGTTTAAACTGTGTGTTTTTGCAGGAAGAATTAGAATGCATCTTTTGGGTCTTAATCTGTTTTGTGTTGCATCAGGAATGTGCTTTAGTTTGTGGAATGAGCTAATGGCTCAGGCCTTATGTTTTAGCCTCGCCAGTTAATAGTCTAGTCTGACTCACCTGAGTCAGTTTATCTGCCTGAAACAGTATTCTGACTGAGTTGACCCTGTAACCAGACTTGACCCAATTTAACTCAGTGAATTATCTCGTTGACTAGACTTTGACTTTGGACTTGACCTTTGACTGATGTTAACCGTTGGTTGACCTGTGACCGTCATATTGACCGTTAGTGACTGTCAGTTGACTCAGATGGACTGAACCTTAGTTTAACGGGATGGCTTAGTGGACTTGGGCTTAGATCCAGATTTTTTATTAAACATGAGTCGGACCCTTATGGTCCGGGTTAGCCTTTGGTACCTTCTCCAAAGTTATAGATATTCGTTAAACTTAACTACTGGACTATAGAACCAACCCAATTTAATAAGTAAACCTTAGTTGTGCTAAAGTTAGATAATTAAAAGATGTAGAACCATAATGGGCTTATAATCATTAGATAGTTCACTTAACCTATAATTAGAGGCTAATCTCTTAGAGTGTCTGTGTGATCAACAGTTACTCGGTTAATTACAACGATCGATTCAAATGATGAACCCGTGGATCGTGAATCTCGAGGTAGGCACGGCTTGTCATCAATTCAGGTGGGAACTATGTAACCTTCTTGTAATCATTAAGCATTCTTTCTATTGCGATCATGATGAGTCTTTATTACTCTTGGCATGTTTGTGTGTTTTACTATCAATGTAAATGCTTGTATGTGTCTTGATGTGCGTGTAATATGTGTTGTATGATTTCCCCACAAGGAGTGTCTGTGATTCCCCACGGCTCTTTGCTAAGTTGAGTATGGCGGCTTCTTCCCCGTTTAAATATTACTTAGTAGGGCGGCTTTTTCCCCGTTTCAATATATTAGTAGGGCGGCTTCTTCCCCGTTATAATATTACCTAGTAGGGCGGCTTCTTCCCTGTTTCGTTATTATATATACTATTTTATTTCGGGGAAATCACTCGTGTGCATATTATACTTGTTTGTCTAACTTTCTGATCTTGATGGTAATATTCTGAATCAGAGTTTGTATGGACACTCTGTGTGGACGATGTTATTTTTATTGATTAGGCACAACACCATATCCTGCATTTTGCAACATATTGATTTCGGGGGTGTGCAACAGATATTGACGTTGCACCCTTGTGCAACGTCAATATCCGTTGCACACCCAAAAATACGTTGCGCAAAATATATAATATTGGTTTGTTAAATGAAATTAATGGACCAACGCATGGTTTTTAAAATCGCACGATTCACGATTTGAATCGTGCGATTCGAGTCATTTGTTTTCATTTCGATCCAACTCGTATGTGTGAATCGTTTTAGCTTGAATCGTGCTAGTCAACAAAAGTTGACTCGTATGTGTGAATCGTTTTGCATAATGCTTATCATTATTTGATTATGGTCTCATGGGTTCTCCTATTTATGCTAGCTGACATAGTTTGTATATGCTAACTCTACTATGTTTTCTATATCTATACATTTCTACAAACAAAAGTGCTGACATGCCACAGCAACCCGGTCAAAGCAATGCAATCGATCTTAATATTGATCTTACTGGTTGTAGTTGGGTAAATATTACTTCCACATCTGTAGCCTAATGACTGTATATTGTTCCTACTGGTATGGTCACTAATCAATATCTTCGTATGTGCTACAGGATTCACATATTTGAGATTCCTTCAAGGAAGGAATCTAAGTTCTTGAAAAATGCTGAGATGTTATTCTTAAGATGTCTCCCTCCAAGCCCATGTTTGGGTACCTAGGACTCAAGGCAGATTGCTATTGGTATTATTAAGAAAAGGTCCCATCGTGAAGAAACATAATGGTGTTGCAGGAGTTTTCTTTAGATTTAGTTTTTTTTTTCTACGTGGTTCATATTTGCTTTTTAGAACTCAAGAAAAAATTCTAAAACTCTATTCATAATTTCACTCTTGTCAGACTGTAATGGTGCACACCACTTATGACCCTTGCTGAAATTACACTTTGTGAGCTTGATTTCAATGACAAGTAAAATCTCTTGATGATACAATAGTTGCTGCTTCTAAAAGTGCTGGTTCTGTTGTAAACTCACTGGTTAATTTCGGAATCCTATAACACCTGCACACAACCAGTTTATTCAAAGATCTTAAAAAATGCTTGTCCTAGAGTTTATTCTTATGCTTATGATGATCCTACTCGCTATCTGATCAGAAAAAAAAAAAAAAGGATCCTACTAGCTACTATTGCTATTTGCAGAGGTGGAAATTACTTGGTTACTTCTTGTCCTCCCATTAATCTTATGTAATATGTCTATATATAACGTGATCACACACTACTGCCTTTATCCATTCTTTGCTACTCAACTACTCCCATTGCATATGGATTTTATCCCCCTGTTTTGATTACTCCTTGTGTATTTCTTTCTTGGTTTTTCTCTTTTTCTCTTGTAATTTGTAGTTCTTTTTCCTCTCCGCAATAAATTTCCCCACTTTTCTCGATCAAAACAGGAATTTAAAGATATAAAGTGTTGATTCAGTTTCTGGAATGAGTGGACGACGTCTATCGGACTGACTGCACTCTGTACAAATCAATTTAGTTAAGAAAAAGGACAGATTTTGAAAAAAATACAAATTCAAAAGGACTTAATTCTAATATATTAATTTTGACAGCTGTAATTAATTGAAAAAGCTACAAGTTATAATCGAACGGCTGGCTTGATGATCCTACGTCTAATAAGGTGCTGGCTTATATTTCCTTCGCGAGTGATACTGTGGGATAGCACGGCGCTACAAGATTATTGAGTTCTAACTTCTAAGAGCCTACAGCAGATGAAAGTCATCTGGTAATTTTGAACATCAGTATACTTGGCTTCTCAAACAAGACATAATTGAACAATTTAAATTCAAACATATTACACAATAATTTATTAATTCTACTGCCTCGATAAAGACGGCGTATAATAAATTAGTGCTCTTTATTTTTTTTATTTTTTCGAAGCATGCATTAATTAAATTAATGCTCTTTATTGATTATTCAAGTTATACACCTGTTACATGGATGGAGTAATTAAACACGAAACAAACTAGGAAACATTCATACAAACGCTGATTATATAGAGCACGCAATAAGATATACTAATTCCATGAATGACCATATTCTTTAGCAAGTAAGATTTGGCCCAGGTGTCACACCTAGTTGCCTACAGTATTGCCTGTAATACTGCACCCTAGCTTTAACTGCTGACGGCCTTCCGCCATCGCACTCGCCACCGTTGATTTTACGGATTGTACGACCAAAACCTCCTCCAGAAGTTATAACTGAATGAACGTTTTTCATCCAAAACCAAAACGCAGCTTTAAATGAAATGGTTGAATTGGTAGCAACCAGATCTGGATTCTTTAAAAGGTTCTCGCCAATAGCCTTACCGCACGCTCCATAGTTGTAATTCCATGTAAGTTGAATTGGCCCTCGTCCATAATAATTCTTACCAGGAGCACATGGGTATTGTGCGCTAGGCTGACAATATCTTCCTCGAGCTATTTCCCTAATGAAACAGAAATCTGTAGGGAGAAAATAACATCATCAAGAAAACTGTTTTGCATTTAATTTGTGAAAACATAGACATTGACCGAACAACTTACGTCCTGTTTCATGAGTTACATGAGCAAAGAACGCAGCAATTTCTCGTTTTGACTTGGTCACACTACCGGCATGACCAAACTTAGGATTCGCACTTGCAGCTGCAAGAAACGTACTTCGTTTATAAAATCTTTTCCCCTCACATCCCGTACCCGCCTGAGCAATTATACGGTTAAAAAATGCTGGTGTCACAATGCTACTAACGGACTGACCATCAACCGAATCAGATGAGATTCCGACCAGAATTCCAACTATCAGAACTAGTTTGAGTACATTAAGGCCTTCCATTTTCTTCTTCTTCTATTTTTGTATGGATTTGGAAGCTGATAAATTGATGTGTTTAGAACTTTAGATGAGAATATTAGGGTGAGTTTTGAGGGGTATTTTATAGAGTTTAGAAACGAAGCGAAGAATGGAATTTGATTTCCATATATTTTAAGGTCGTTGATGAAAATGATCTAACGGTTGTTATTTGGTCAATACCCTTTTTTTTATTTGGTCAATAACTTTGTCAGAGTCTAATTTTTTTCTTTTTCTTTTTTTTTATAGACAGCCTGATCGTGTCATAATTATCTTCATGATCTGGCTACAATTTTAATGCAAAAATTCCGTTTCACACGACCTACATCAATGGAAATGGTTTTGTGTTCGTGGAGTATGTATATGGAAAATACGAAATGATATGGAAACTAACAACATGTTTGTTTACTCCTGATTCATCCGAGTTGTCTAGATCTGAGTCATCTAGATTTGAGTAAAATTACCTGATTCATTTGAATCTGACTCGATATATTTATTTTAAGTTAAATTTGATTCATGTGACCCAAAAATATGTGAGTCAGTAATTTAGTTCCATGAGTAAGGAATATTTTGTTACCTGACCCAAATAGATCCGAGTCAAGGATTATGTCTGAATCAGATCTGACTCAAAATGGAAAACAAACAGTCTAACTGCTGACTCGATCCGAGTCATGAATTAACTCGGATCCAGATGCCCAATCAGTTGCAAATAAACAAGGTGTAGCCTAGGAAATGACAGTATTCAGTTGCTAAATAACTTCCATTGTCATTATTTCCTAGATAGCTAAGTTATTGACTTGACTTTCTCTGTGGTGTCAGGTCATTTTCGTTGGATTAAGTCATTCTTACTTGAAGAAATGGTCAAGTTACTAAAAGAAAATGACACTGATCCATTTGAAGAGTGAAAAGTAGTTTAAAAAAGAAATTAAAGAAATAGTCAACTCGACGAATTAGCTTCCGTGGAAGATATGGAAATTAAAAATAAATAAATGGATTTTTTTTTATTCACCTTTGTGAACAACGCGCAATTGGGGGATATAGATTACTTCCCCCAACCTCTGATTTCGGCTAAGGGGTGACCTTTTTACATGAAAGTACTAAAATACCCTTTGATTAATTAAAAAACTTTATAAAAAGATTATTATACCTTTTCCCCTAAAATTTTAAAATCAAAAACCAAAATCTTATATCCCCAATTCTTATAAATCAGTACTGGCACTTTGTTAGGTTTAGGTTTTTCAAAAAAATAAAATTCATCGTTCTTCAACCGTTCTTCGTCGATTAATCGTCGATTCAAAAAAAAAATCGTCGATTAACCTACCTGAATCATAACAATGCCCCCATGAAAGAAACCAAAAGCCCATCGAACTCACAATCAATTGGTGAAGAGAAATTGAAACAAAGACTTGGTAAGATTGCTTAAGAGCAAGAAGAAGAAGAAGAAGCAACGCTTTCGGACAATCAACCGCTCGCAAAGATGGCTTCTGTGAGAAGGTAGGTGATTTTGAACTTAGTTATGAGTGTTTGAATCGATTTATAGCAATGGGTTTAGGTTAGAATCGCGAAACCTAAACGAAACAGTTTAGTTTCAGTAAATTCTGGCATTGAATTGTGTATGAACACTATGACGGTTTTTAGTTACGTCATTCCATCTAGGTTGAATTCAGTGCCGGTATTGAGTTGCGGCTTATATGTTATGATGAATGCAATGCCGGTTTCAAACCTTGAAACTTAATGTTATGTACCGGCATAAAAGTTGTGTTGAATACAATGCCGGATGTGTATTACGGCATTCCTTTTTGATATTTAACGTATGCCGGTAGTAAACTAAAACTTACAGGAACACTAAAGAATTTTTCACCAGTTTCGGCATTCATTGTTGGTTGCATTGTATGCCGGTACTCAGTTACGGCACACTATTGAATTATTTTTATATTGCCGGTAATATTCTTTTGGTATCCAGGAGACTTACATATGTCTACCGGCATTATCGAAAGTTAATAGTTATTGCCGGAACAGTATTCCGCCGTGGTTTGTTTAAATAAATCTATGCCGTTACTGATATTAAATATGAGATGTCTTATATTCATTTTGTGCCCTTATGATATAGGTCAAAAGCCAAGGAAGCTAAGAAAAGAAAAAGTAAAGATGATGTGACTAAGAGATGGAGGAAGGATGGTCTTGATACTCCAAAGACTCTGCCTCCCCGGGGGAAATATTAATGTCGCAAAAAGCGTTTGGGGGCTGATTAATGTAGAGGGATAACTTGTGAGAGTGGTGGTGATCGTAGTCGACTTGTAATCAATGAACCTACTACAACAATTGAGCACTATGAGCAAGATGAATATGAAAGTGAGGAGGAAGATAATGAGGTTCATCTAAGTCAATTTACAAGCCAAAGCGAAGTTGGTGGGCCAAGTCAACAACTGACACAAGGCAAAGCCAAAGGCAAAGGCAAAGTAAAAGTTAAAGGTTCCCACCTTCTCATGTTGATGACAGGATTCCTGACCTTGATGGTGATAGAATTTGGGGTGAAGCTCAAGATACGAGTATTCTATTTGGATACAAACACTCGTGGGCTCGTACTATCTATCAAACATATGTAAGAATTTTTTAATCTTGTGTATATGTATTATTGTGTATCTATGTAAAATCTTTTAACCATACCATCTCGTAATGGTAGGATCATAAGAAGGTTGTGCGTGTTTGCCGAAACCAAGTTGCGCGATTGGGATTTGTCTTTGGAATGTGAAGATGTCCAAACATTAGTGAGAGATTCTGGTCTATATGCTTTGGTTGAAAATTATGTGAAGTGTATGTTGTGGCAGTTAATTGCTTCGTCTAAAGGTATCATGGCAAAACTGATACCATGCACTTCCCGTTTGGGGAGATGACCTTGATCCCGGATGATGCTCAGAACATTTTAGGCTTGAATGTTATTGGAAAATGAATAGCAGAAGGAGAACATTATCCAGACCTAGAATGGTCGAAGTTGCACGCTTTGACTAACAAGTTGTTGGGTTGGGACTACAAAACTTCTGTTGCAAGCTTTTATGTATCAAAGTCTAGTACGACAAAGATAATCAAGCTGACGCTGCTTAAGAAGAAGTTTGAAAAGACGCAGGAAAGAAGTTTGGAGGATGGATGGGACCCTACACAGATTCGTTATACAGCCGATGCGTACCTTTTGTTCATCGTTGGCACTAAGGTATTCCCCAACACTAGTGGCAACAGGGTTAGCGCAAGCCTCCTTCAATACTTGGATCCGTTGGAAGAGGTCTTTATCTATTCTTGGGCACCGTGGTAATGGCACATTTGATGACGGAGATGATAAGGGCCTCTAAGGATGTTACAAACCAATTTTTGGGGAATTTAACTTTGCTCCAGGTAAAAAAAAATTTAAACTTATATTCTTATGTATATTGTTCACATATATCGTACCCTTTTTATGAACTCGGAAACAAAATTTACTGCTTCTTATATGTATCATTCCACATTGGTATATGTGTGGGCTTATGAACACTTCCTAACATTGTTCAAGGACTACCCCTACTTGAAGATTATAGACCTTACTGAACCTTATGCGCCTAGAGCTAAGAGATACCAGTTCAACAATACTCCGAAGCCCAGTAAAAATGGTCGACTAATAGATATGAGATTGGATCTGGACATGATGACCACCAAACACGTTGTGTTCGACCCTTACAAGGAGGCTAGAGAAAACCGCCAAAATTTGAGGTATCCGAACGTTGCATTCTACAATGTACCGTTGTTCCACCCAAAGGGATACATTTTGGCCGATCCTCGACGTGTGATGCGGAAACTTGGATATAAGAAATTGCCTGGCTTCATGACAGTCTCTACTTCAAGGTACCTTCTTGACTAGGGTGAGTCCATTACAAGTCCCTCAAAGTTGAGGGTATTGTATGATCCAGTTCCAGAACCAACTCATTAGAGGGATAGGGAACCAAGTCGTTTAGTAGATATCAGTAATTGGGAGGTTGTGAAGAATGGTGATAAAGCCCATCCCTCCTATATTAATGATTACCTGGAATGGTCACATCCTTTTTTCATGCGCCCGGACGACGGCAGAGTTTCATCATAGAAAAACCCTCCGGTTCCAACTCCTACAGAGGCACCACCTACAATGGCCAAACTTAATAAGACTCTTGGATTGCTAGTGAGTATTGTTAATTCCTCAGTCATTTAATGCACACATACTCTTATATTAGCATATATATACTAATTATGTGTTGGATGTATAAATCCAGCGGCGTTGGCTTGGCAAGATGAAGAAGATGTTTGGTTGCAAGTATGAGATATGAGAGGTGCTATCCCTTGAAGAAATGTAGGAAGTCGAGGAATTTCTTAATAAAATTGAATATCCAAACGCAAAATATTTGTTCTGGGAAACAAGGAATGTTCCGGTCCAGAAGAAGCAAAAGACCAAGTGATTAAATCTTTAGTTGTGTTTCTTTGGTTGTTACATTTTAAACAATTCCCAATTTTTTTTTGGATTAGCTATTTAGTTGTATTGTTTACTTTTGGTACCCTGATACATAGATGGATTAAGAACTTTTAAGAGAAATCCAGTTGTTTGTTTATGTTGAATATGTTTAGATTTCCACCGAAATGCATGTTTTGTTTATGTTTTCTTTAGACCATAGGTCCCGGCATTGAATTATTGATTGAATCTATGCCGGAAATCTGATTCTGGTAAATTTGGATAGTTTTTCCAGATAACCGGCATTGATTTGGAAAAACCTACAATGCCGGTACTGAATTTGGAACTTAGATTATTCCAGTAGTTTTTCCGAATGCTATTTTATTTCATTCCTCGGTAATCTATTACATTAGATTTGAAACTCTAAATTGAAACATACTAAAAAACATGTAATGGAGTAATTTTGGTTAAAGGTGATCTCATATTCCATTTCCATCTCTTTTCAACAATTACGTAACCTTTGTGTCTTTCAAAAATATCTTCGAAGACATTTTCTGGAATCTTGGTATCAAGGACCATCTTCATTGGTTCATCTTCACACTCAACATATTCCTTTCCCTTTTGTTTATGGGTGAAAATGGTTTCTACTAATTTCGGTAACTTGGGGTGTGTGGGTGAAAAACAACTTAAACCCTAAACAATGTACTGCAAGGGAGTACTTTTAGATTCGAGAGATCAATCTGTACAAATCCGTCCAAAACCAAGAAATGGACGTTCCAGACTTGCTTCGGTCACAAAGTGGAGGAGAATGGGTTGGTTTTGGGGAGGGAAGCAAGGAAAGTGGTGAGACCAAAATAGTTGATTATGGAAGAGTAGTTGGGTTACTACGACTTGTTATCAGAAAAGTAAGAGAGCTAACAAGGTGAGCTAGCAAGTAAGTATTTCTGAGTGTTGTATCTCCCGTATGAACTTGTTGTTCGATGGAAATAGGTAAGACCTATTTATACAAGTCGGAATAAAAACGTACCCTGGTCTCATTAAGGAGTGGGGAAGTAAATGGGAGGAGGTGGTAACCGTATGCATGGAATTGATGTTCCATAAATTGTTAACGCATGTGATTTATGTTCCATGAACGTTTCACATAACTTCCCGTATTTACTAACCTCCTCACCCTTATGACACTTCCATATGACGGGCGTAGTGTACGCCGCACGCTGTAAACCACCAAACCAATACCCAAAGAGGATCCCCCAGTTTGTGTTGATGTCTCGAATGTTTTTGGAAAACATGTAGCATGTTGTTGTGGCTTGACAAGTCAAGCTTGGGAAACTTGCTAGCCTGGTGAGCTTCGACGGTCGATATTTTGCATCTTGAGAGGAGGGGCAACCATTGATCGTTGCACGCCTTTGTTTTTGGTAGACGCGTAGTGAGGGCCAACGTGGTGGCGCGGCTAGGTTGGCATGTCGTTGGCATGGCATGGTTTGGTTTGGCCAAACTTAGGTTTTCGGGCCAAAGGATACCATGTTTCGTCTGGTAACCTTGGATGGCTAAGATTTGCTCCTGGGATTAAAGGGCAACCATTGATTGTTGCATGCCTTCGTTTTGGTGGCCGCGTAGGGAAGGCCAACAGGGTGGCGCGGTTAGGTTAGGCTTGGCATGTGGGGCCAAGGGTTCGACTTGGGTGTGGCTAGCTTTGGTTAGGTGCGACTTTGCCTTGGCATGTGGGGCCAAAGGTTTGCTATGGGAGTATGGCGCGGCTAGGGCCAAGGAAAGGAAGTTGGCTTGGCATGGGGTGACTAGCATATCTAGGGCCAAGGAAGAGTGTGTTGGGCATGGCGCGGATAACTTGGGCTAGGTACGGTTTTGGCTTGGTATGTGGGCCCAAGGGTTTTCCATAAGCACATGGCGCGACTAGCTTGGGCTAGGTGTTTAACCAAGCTAGGGTTTTGGGGGAAAAGTTTGTTTGGTAACCTTAGACGGCCAGGATATGCTCCTGGGATTGAAGGGAAACCGTTGATTGTTGCACGCCTTCGTTTTGATAGCCGCGTAGGCCAGTATGGTGGCGTGGCATGGGGCCATGGCGAGGTGCATTTGGCATGGCGTGGTAGGTGTGGCTGGAATTATTTTCCATTGGCACGGAGGTGCGGCTATCATGGTTGGCATGCTTTGGCGCGGTCGGTGTGGCTGGCATGATTTTCCATTGGCACAGAGGTGCGGCTATCATGGTTGGCATGCTTTAGCGTGGTCGGTGTGGCTGGCATGATTTGCCTTTGGCACAGAGGTGCAGCTAGCATGGTTGGAATTCTTTGGCGCGGTCGGTGTATCTATCATGATTTGACATTGGCACAGAGGTGCAGCTAGCATGATTGGCATGCTTTGGCGCAGTCGGTGTGGCTGGCATGATTTGTCTTTAGCATAGAGGTGTGGCTAGCATAGTTGGCATGCTTTTGCATGGTCGGTTTGGCTGGCATGATTTTCCATTGGGACAGAGGTGCGGCTAGCATGGTTGGCATGCTTTGGCGCGGTCGGTGTGGCTGGCATGATTTTCCATTGGCGCAGAGGTGCGGCTAGCATGGTTGGCATGCTTTGGCGCGGTCGGTGTGGCATTTTCTATTGGCACATGCGATAATTAGGGTTTGGCTTGTCGTAACCCTAATTTGAAAAAGGTACCCCGATAACTATTTAGAGACACGTTAAAGGTTTCAGTAAATATGCCTAGTAAATGCTTGTTACTTTAAATATTATGACATCACTGTCTACTAGGGTTTAGTGTTTTACGATTTTAACCCTAAGCTAAAAACCACCATCAACATTAAGTCCCCTGCTTAGCTCGGAACAGGTGCCTTGTTGCGAGGTAATCATATGATGGTGACATACAAGGACGGAATCGTGGTGTAAATCATTGCAAAGATGGTCAGGAGAATCCGACTAACCTTTTTGAGTGGTAAAGAGAGTTTTGGCTTCCCGTGTTGACGGCCCTGCGTAAGTTGTACTGGGAATACAGACCGTGGAGTGGTGAGATGAAAGTTACCAGCTTAGTCTGGTCGTACATCTCCAAGTAAAAGGGGGCGCGGTCTTGGAAGGAGACGAAAGTGGACGGCTTGGCTCGAGGGGCCAATAGGTGGTGTGGTCTTGGTAAGGTAGACGTGCATGGATGATAGGGTCGCGATAATGGAGCAGGCGACTTGGCATAGTGTGGCCTTGGAAAGACGAGACGTACACGGATGGCTAGGCGTGGTGGGGATGCGGAAATGGAGCGAATGGCTTGGCAGGGCATGACTATGACAACGCGCGGTTTAGTGGGGTGATACGTGCACAGATGGCCAGTAGTGGTGTGGATGAGACATGGCACGGATTTCTTGGTGTTTTACCTTCAAGGGCTTGGTTGCCTCTTTCCTTATTTGACTCGACCAGAAAGTTCTTCTTCTCTTCAAACTAAATCGTTACGCCCACAAAAAGAGGAAAAACGTTACTCCTTCTTCTTTGGTTATGTTTCCGGTTTTGCTTCCGAAGTTTAGCGTTGGCGGTGGGAAAGGGAAACACGATCAAGTGTGCTTCAAGCACGCTCTTCTACGCTTTCTCACCAGCCATAATTATTTCTCACATCCAGGCATGAGGTTTAATTAGGATCAGATATCATTACTTAACTCGCGGCCGGAATAAAAACTTTTCCTTTTGAGGTTGCGTCATCTTGCTATACATAAAATATGATCTTGAACTCTAAATTCGAATAGTTCGTCTTCATCCATCCTCTTTACAGTTATCGCCTCGCATTTCCTTCTTATTTTTTATTTTATCCTCTTTCTTATGTGTGTATAGATAGGATGGAACTTGACCATTTTCCTTGTTCTTTGTAGTGTATGATGGGACCCTCCAGGGATAGCCATGTCTTTAATTCTTCGGAGAAGGACTTTAGAATTGGCGAAAACAACTCCTCTTCTCATGAGGAGGCATTAGCTAGAGTCGAATCTCTGTTCCATGAAGCTGGTGAAATCATCAAGGACCTCCCTTCCATCTACCTCCATGAAATGCAGGCGCGTGTTCGAAGTTTCTTGGGTTCGGTGAACATGGAGGAGGGACGAGAAAATGAGGAAGAACCTTGACGTGTTGAGAAGTTCCAGTGCGGCAAAACCTTTTATCGATCCAGTTATAGGGCGGATCGAACTGTTTCTAGGTCGGAGCAACGGAAAATCGAGCATGTGAAGCTTTAGGAAGCAAGCGCCATGGTTATCGATTTTGATGCATATGAATAAAAAAATCTTCTTTGAAGGGTCAATGAGAAAACCACCGAGAGAGCGTCTGACGGGACCGAGGTATCCTTTGGTGTTGACGCCAGCGGTGTCGTTGGCGATATTGGAGGGGTCATGGTGGCGTATGCTGAACCGTTCGTTGAAGCAGACACTGTTGTTGTTGTGGTTGCTTCAGGATGGGATGTTGAGGTTTCTTCTTTTAACACCATTGAATGGAATCTTTGTTTACCGAGAGATTATTAGGGGAAGTGCTTGAAGATAGGATTGACCAAGGGGACTCGTGTTCCATCCTTCGAGGGCTAGTTCCTCCCTTTTTTTGTTCTTGTTAGTTGCTTAGTTCCCCTAATGTCTTTCGTAAACTCATCTTTACCTTCTTATTCATCAGTCAACATTATCGCTTTATGTATTTTTTTTTGAATGATTGAATGAGGTATTTCTGGTTGTGGTATGATGGCTTTGCAGTGGTTTTCTTGGTTAGTTTGATGTATTTCTCTGATATCTGGAGAACTCGTTTGGAAAAAGATGTATTTATACTCTTTTTTTTTTGACGAAAAATGAAATTTCAGGGAAGAATACAAACGGTGTATTCATCTTGGGGAAATACAACTATTAAGAGGAATTGTTAAAGGAAATACTAAAGGGAGAGTGGCTGGAAAAGTACAGAATTTTAGGGATTGGAGGCCTTGAGCCATCGCGAGTGAACTATCACGCCTTCAGGTGTGTCTGTGTTGATAAGCTTGCAATATCCTCCTAAAAGGATGTCCGCCACCAGATACAACTCATATTCTCTTCCATTGGGCGAATCAATTTGAATAGCCATTTTTACCGTCATCTTCCCAACTTGAAACGAGTTTACCTTAACCACTATATCTCCAATTGAAAACGGGTTCAGGCATCGTGCAACCGTTTGAATCTTGGCTTCATTGGTTTCGATGGAAGTTTCAAAGATTTTTGCAAAGTGTTCAAATGTCCCAGAACCCCATTCACATTTATTGACAGCGTCCGTGCCAGTAATCGCGCCGAGTCCCCATGACGGAATAGGGGAAGGAATGACTGGTTGTAGAGAAGGTTGTTCGGTCAGACTTACTTGCATTTAAAATCCATGAGCTAGCGCCAACAGGTCTTCTCCAGATGTCTGGGTTCCATTGATAGCTCGTCGATGCGATAACCAGTGGGATGATTTGTTAGAAATTCTTTCGGGCGTGGATGTCGGTAGAGGGTGCATATATAATTTTGCTTTGTTGTCGAGTACCCATAAGTGCCCCAATATCATGTCGTGACCCAGTTCTTTGACAATGTGTAATTTTCTATGCGTTATAGCGTCTCCCACCTTGATCACGAGGTTGATGTAGCCATGCACGTTCAAAGCTTCTCCTCTCGGGTTCTTAATCACATATGGGGAATGGGTAGCGTCTTGTTTTGTAAATCCTGCAGCCTTTAGTGTCTTGAAAGTAATGATGTTGAGGTCAGAAGCCGCGTCGATGAGCGTGTTATAAAATTTGATACCTCTTAAATGAGACGTGGCCAACAGTCCCCAGTTCTCCCCTTTGATTCCGCACGTTTGGAAATCTTGGGACCCTGGTATGGTTTCCGGGGAGAGAAAAAGTCGTTTGACGGATACAACATGATTGATAACTGCAAAAATATCTTGGCGCTGCACCTTGGAAAGATAGATAATTTCGCATACATGATGCATCATGGTTTGTACAGTCTCATCCACGGAGTCCCCAAAGAACCCACGGTTTCTAATTGGGAGTGGGTCTCGATGTACTCCCTCGTCTCCTAGTTGGAGATCTCCCGCTTCTATCTTTTCTTTGAAAATATGCTTTAGTCTGTTGCAATCACTGGTCGGATGGTGAACGAATTTGTGGTAATAGCAGTACTTGGGGTTCGCCATCTCAGCCTCGGTTGGTGGACGTCTGGGAGGTGATAGTCTGATAACATCATCTTGAATCCATGCTTCTAGTAGGTCAATCACCTCTTCGGTGGGAATCGGGAAATTGAAGGTATTCCCTTCGGTTTGATGATGATGCATGGGATCTTTAGTGGATGTCTTCCGTGGCGGTTTCCCGTTGCGCCGGTGCTTCACGTTTCGGCTGGTGGCATGTAGTTGGGGCCTTCCTTTTTCCTCTTTCGTTCACTATGTTCACGGAGGATGATCCGGCATTAAATTGCTTACTGGTGATGCGTCTATTCCCGCCAGTTTCACGCGTGTCTTCGGTTCGAGTTGGCCTAGTTCTTTCTAGTAATGATGGTGTTGTCATTGTGAATCATTTAGCGGATTCATGGAGTTCGAAGAATGTTTGGAAGCGCAAGTTTTCTAGCAAGGCTCGGTAAATAGGAACCATACCATTGATGCACGCGTTCACCAATTGTTACTCAGTCACGTTTGGGTCGTGACAGTCGAGCACTTGAACCCTGAACCTTTTGACAAAATCATTCGGATGTTCGTTATCCCACTGGTACATTATTCCGAGGTCTGAGAAAGTAACTTGTTCAGACACGAATAAGTACTTCCTATAAAACGCAGTAACCATGCTACTCCAGTTGGGAATTCTGTTCGGCGGGATATTGTTGTACCATGTATATTCCCTTCGGTAAGTGATTTTGAGAACTCCCTTAGACGAAAAACGTGATTATATTCATGTTCACCTAGGGATTCCAAGAAACGGGAGACATGCTCATGTTCATTCCCGGTACCATCGTACAGGGTGAATTGAGGAGAGGAGTACCCCCTTGGAAGAGGGATTCTTTGCATTTCGGATGGGTAAGGGGGTTGGTGTTGATGCATGTCCAGTTCATCATTCTTGATTCAGTTGTGGAGAAGTTGCTCCAGATCTTCTCGCGTGACGAAGTTGGACGGTTGATTTCCTTCCAATGGGATTCTAGCGCGAATTTCCTCGTCCGCGGAGGCGTGCTCCGCCGAGGTGTCAGCGTCGGGGTTGTTGAAGATGTTTCTAGGTGGATCTTAGGACGCGACTCACGTGGTAGCCGCTCTATCAGGGTCTTGAAAAAGACGAGTACTTCCTTATGTGTTGAAACTATATCCGTCTGGGCTCTGACGAGCATTTACTGTCGTTCCATCAAATCAACGATGGTGACATAAGGACAGCTTCCTCTAGTCCCTCTGGTCTCTTGTCCCATCGGTGAGGTAGTTGGAACATTATTTGTGGTTGGAGGTGCCATGCTAGAGGAAACATTAGAAGCCGCAGCGGCATCTCTGGCTTTGGTGACTGGTGGCATAACGCCCGAAGAGGTATTTTCGTTGCTGTGATTAGAGGGTTGTGCAGAGACATTAGAGGCGGCGGTAGCTCTGGCCCTGGTGATTGGAAGTGTTACACTTGAGGGGGTGCATTGGGAGTTACTGTAGTCAGTAGGTGATGTAACGACATTATTGGAAGAGACGTTAACATCAGGGACTTGCTCTATGCTGGTATTATCGGCAACCGCTTCAGAACTGAGTTCCACCATATTTGGATTGACATTTGGGAAACGAAATCAGGAGTTGGATTTGATATTGCAACAGATAGATCAATCCTCCCGCTGTGGTCTCCAATTGTTTATGGGTGAAAATGGTTTCTGCTGATTTCGTTAACTTCGGATGTGTGGGTGATAAACAACTTAAACCCTAAACAATGTACTTCAAGGGAGTACTTTTAGATTCGAGAGATCAATCTGTACAAGTCCGGCCTAAACCAAGAAATGGAAGTTCCAGACTTGCTTCGGTCACAAAGTGGAAGAAAATGGGTTGGTTTTGGGGAGGGAAGCAAGGAAAGTGGTGAGACCAGAATAGTTGATTCTGGAAGAGTAGTTGGGTTACTACGACTTGTTATTAGAAAAGTAAGAGAGCTAACAAGGTGAGCTAGCAAGTAAGTATTTATGAGTGTTGTATCTCTCGTGTGAACTTGTTGTTCAATGGAAATAGGTAAGACCTATTTATACAAGTCGGAATAAAAACGTACCCTGGTATTATTAAGGAGTGGGGAAGTAAATGGGAGGAGGTGGTAATCGTATGCATGGAATTGATGCTCCATTAAGTTGTTAACGCATGTGCTTTATGTCCCATGAACGTTTCACATAACTTCCCGTATTTACTAACCTCCTCACCCTTATGACACTTCCTTATGACAAGCGTAGTGTACGCCGCACGATGTAAACAGCCAAACCAATACCCAAAGAGTATCCCCCAGTTTGTGTTGATGTCTCGAATATTTTCGGAAAACTTGTAGCACGTTGTTATGGCTTGGAAAGTCAAGCTTGGCAAACTTGCTAGCCGAGTGACCTTCGACGACCGAGATTTTGCATCTTGAGAGGAGGGGAAACTGTTGATCGTTGCACGCCTTTGTTTTTGGTAGTCGCTTAGTGAGGGCCAAAGTGGTGTCGCGGATAGGTTGGCATGCCGTTGGCATGGAATAGCATGGTTTGGTGTGGCGAAACTTAGGTTTCCGGGCCAAAGGTTACCATGTGTCGTCTGGTATCCTTGGATGGCTAGGATTTGCTCCTTAGATTGAAGGGCAACCGTTGATTGTTGCACGCCTTCGTTTTGGTGGCCGCGTAGGGAAGGCCAACAGGGTGGCGCGGCTAGGTTAGGCTTGGCATGTGGGGCCAAGGGTTTGCTATGGGTGTATGGCGTGGCTAGGGACAAGGAAAGGGCGTTTGGCTTGGCATGGGGTGACTAGCATAGCTAGGGCCAAGGCAGAGTGTGTTTGGCATGGCGTGGCTAGCTTGGGCTAGGTGCAGTTTATTCTTAGCATGTGGGGCCAATGGTTTTCCATAGGCACATGGCGTGACTAGCTTGGGCTAGGTGCGGTTTTGACTCATCATGTGGGGCCAAGGGTTTTCCATAGGCGCATAGCGTGACTAGCTTGGGCTAGGTGCGGTTTTGGCTTGGAATGTGGGGATAAGGGTTTTCCATAGGCGCATGGCGTGACTAGCTTGGGCTAGGTGCGGTTTGGTCTTGGCATGTGGGGCCAAGGGTTTGCCATAGGTGCATGGCGTGACTAGCTTGGGCTAGGTGCATGACCAAACTAAGGTTTTTGGGGAAAAGGTCATTTGGTAACCTTAGACGGCCAGGATTTTCTCCTGGGATTGAAGGGCAACCATTGATTGTTACACGCCTTCGTTTTGATAGCCGTGTAGTGAAGGACATAATGGTGGCGCGACAAAGGGCCATGGCGAGGTGCATTTGTCATGGCGCGGTAGGTGTGGATGGAATGATTTTCCATTGTCACGGAAGTGCGGATAGCATGGTTGGCATGCTTTGGCGCGGTCGGTGTGGCTGACATGATTTGCCGTTGGCACAGAGGTGCGACTAGCATGGTTGGCATGCTTTGGCACGGTCGGTGTGGCTGGCATGATTTTCCATTGGCGCAGAGGTGCGTCTAGCATTTTTGGCACTCTTTGGCGTGGTCGGTGTGGCGGGCATGATTTTCCATTGGCACAGAGGTGCGACTAGCACGGTTGGCATGCTTTGGCGCGATCGGTGTGGCTGGTATTATTTTCCATTGGCACAGAGGTTCGGATAGCATGGTTGGCATACTTTTCCGCGGTCGGTGTGGCTGGCATGCCAACTACAGCGGAAAAATACGAGAAGAAATTTTTACGGAAAGTGCACGGAAGTTATTTCTTCACCCAAGACTCAAGCCAGACAGTTTCAAGGCCGTACCCTGCAGCATGCAATTCTTATCCAACCGAGGAGGTACACCCCACCATGGAAATCATGCACACGTCCATACTAAAACAAGGAGAAAACCCTAAAAAACTAGGTTTTCGTGGGAAGACATGGAAATTACTATCACGTGCCTACCTTGCACAGTGAGTAGGGGTGGTCAACATTACTATGGTATTCATGCCTAAGTGTTATAACAAGCTCGGGCAAAAATACCTAAGATTCACGCCAACATTTCTACAAGGTCATGAAAAGGTACGCCTAAAACTAGGGTTTACACCAGCACAAAAAAAAACGAGTTAAATAGAAGTGTTGGAATGCATACCAAGGATTTGCTCATCTGCGCTTCTTTACTGCTGTCATACGGCTGGGATGAATAAATAGGCGTGAAACAAAAAGAGAAGCCTCCCCTCCTTTTATATATACATAGTACGTGGGAGTTTGAACAAAGAAAGGATTTCCTATTTTGAGCCAAGAAGAGAAAAGAGGAAACCGGTCCCGTAAAGACCAATTTCCATGCCTAAGACCGCTCATGCCATTGTCGCGGCCCCGCCATGCCTTTCCGTCCGTGCAGGCCTCACCTCACCAAGTTGCGCCCTGCCATGGCCGCACCGGTCCATGCCATCCACTCCATTGTCGCGACCCCACCACGCCTAGCCGTACTTGCACGTTCCACCATGCCATTGGTGCGGCCCTCCCTGCCAAGCCGCCGCTTCACTGACGGGACCCTATCATCCACGCGCGTCTTCCTTACCAAGACCACGCCACCTCTTGGCCCCTCGAGCCAAGCCGTCCACTTGCGTCACCTTCCAAGACCGCGCCCCCTTTGCCTTAGAGATGTACGACTAGACCAAGCCGGTAGCTTTCGCCTCACCACTCCACGGTCTGCATTCCCAGTACAACTTGTGCAGGACCGCCAACACGAGACGCCAAAATTCTCTTTACCACTCAAAAAGGTTAGTCGGATTTTCCTGACCATCGTTGCAATGATTTATGCCTCGATTCCGTCCTTGTCTGTCCCCATCATATGCTTACCTCGCAATAACGCACTTGTTCCGAGCTAATCAAGTGACTTAATGTTGATGGTGGGTTTTAGTTTAGGGTTAAAATAGTAAAACACTAAACCCAAACAGACAGTGATGTCACAATATTTAAAGCAACAAGCATTTACTAGGTGTAGTGACCTTGAAGCTCGTCAACGTTATTAGCCAGGTCAAGTGACGAATTAACCGATAATGACTCGATTAGTTTAGCACGAACGTTAATTAATAGGAATTAATCTAACAACGATTTAGATACGAAACTAGTATCGTTAGATTCATCTCGGAAAGTTGCGCGGAATAGATTACTAGCACGTGTCATTCGAATATCAGACGAAAAGGATATCATCAGATTGATTCAAAGGGAAAAATAGTTATTTTGTAAACTCAACCAACCTGGACTCCCCATATCATCTGGGTGGGTACATGTATCATTTGCCCTTAGCCTTATCAGAAACGATCGGGCAGATAAGCTTATTCAACATTCTCATTTCTTTTTCTTACTTCTCTTCTTCTTCTTCTGTTTTTCTTCTTCTCTTCTGTCGATCTCAAGTCAAGAAGATTAAGTGATTTTGTGATTAATTCATGAAATTTTTGTAACCTATTGAATCGAGGAAGCTTGTGATGATATTGAAGATATTTTAGTTTCGGGAGAAGGAGGATATGACGTTATGGTAAGAGGTTAAAGTTTTCGCTGCAATTTGAGATGTGATTCGTGTTGTTGTTAGATGAAAATTACGAGGGTTGTGGTTTAATTGATGGTGTAAGGTTGTGTTGATGAAGTTAGATGAAGAATCAAAGAGTTAGGGTTTGTCATGTTCTTCCCCAAATTGAATTAGGTTTTGATGAAGTTCATAATATGAGATTGAAGATGGAATTGACGTGTTGGGATGTAAATCTGAGATGGGTTTGAATTAAATTAGAGTTCGGTTGAGGACTGATGGAGATTATTGGGTTTTGGGTTGAACTGAATTGGTGGATGGTTGCTTCCTTAAGATGAATTACTTTGAGGTAATTAGTCCTCTGAGTTAAATTAGTAAGTTTTTCAGTTCATTAATTTGAATTATAGTTAGATACATGGAGTTGTGATGTTGTTGTGGGTGTTAATGAAAGATGAATCATTGAATTATTAAGTTTTTGTTGTTGTTGAATAAGAATTAAGATTGGTTAAAGTAGGGGAATCTCAGGTGAAGAATTATAGCTAAAAGTGGTGGTGGTGTCTGTGTTTATGTTGATTGTGGGGGTTGTGAATGTGTGAGGGTGATGATGCAGGTGATATAGGGATTTTGTGTGTTACAGTGAAATAAGATGATGATGCTAAAGATGAAATTGGTATAATTGAAGTGGAAGTACAGGTGATGGTTTTGCATAATGAGTAGAACTAGAGTTGCAGGTGAATTGTTGGGTGTAGTGTGAATAAGAGATAATAGACATTGAGATTTGTTTGTGTGATGATATTGCTGTGTTTGGTTTGATATTGCAATCCAGGGAAGAGCTCATAGTGGTTGTAGGATTGATTGTGTTGAGCTAAGATGTAATAGAATGGTAATGGTAGTAAGTTAGAGTAGTACTGTTGGACTGGATTGTGTATGAACTGGTGTTGTTGCAGTGAGAGTGAAGTGTAATGTAACTGAAATTGCAGTTAGTGATGATGTTGAAATGAGTATAGGTTTGGTAAGTGAAATGAAATGTTTTGCGACTGAAGGTTGTAGAAAGAGTTTTGCTTAAAGCTGCATTGCAGGTAGGATGTAGTATCTTTGTAATTCTATTTGAAGTTTATTTGAATGATTCTATTGATGTATGTATAGATTGAAGTTAAACTTGAGTTAGAGTTATAAAGATAGAGTTCCAATTGTGTAAGAACTTTTAGCTTGTCTGACTGAGCTTAGTTAGTCTGACTCGTTTTCTTGTTTAGCTGACTCAGTTAGTCTGACTGAGTTGAATCGTTTAACTCACTGAGTAGATTGACCCGAATTGACTCAGTTGACCGATTCGTATTTGACCTGACCGTAATTGTTGACCCTTGACCGAGACTTGGACTTTGACCTTGACTTTAGACGTTGACCAAATGGACTGTTAGTGACCGTTTGTTGACCATATGGACTGGGCCTTAGTTATTGGGCTGTTTTAGGAGACTTGGGCTTAGGATCAGTTATCATATCTTAATGAATTGGACCACTTATGGTCCGAATTAACATCTGGTTCCTTCTACAAAGTTGTAGATATTCACAAGACTTAGCTACGGACTATAGAATCAATCTAATAAGATTATTTAACTCTTATTCATAGTAAAGATAGAGAATAAGATACCATAATGGGCTAAGAACCATTAGATAGAATTGTATGATTCTTGTGTGAGCCTTTGGCTAGATTCTTAGACTTCTTGTGTGATTATCAGTTAGACTATTAACAACAATCATTCAAGGATGAACCAGTGGATCGTGGATCTCGAGGTAGGCGTGGCTTGTCATCAAAAAAAAAGGTGTGGGAATGCATTTAACAGTTTTGTAATCATTGTTATTTCTTTTATGAAAGTCTTTGTTTTATAAATTCATGCATTGTCTATTCATTAATTGCATTGTCTATTCGCATATTCCTTGCTTTGTTTATCTTTATGATTGTCTTTGGGAAATGAGAATTTCCATCTATGGTATATTGGATACGCTCCTTCATATTCCTATGGCTAGGGCGATACACCGCAATATTAATAATCGGTGTGGAATTGGCATCAATATTACGGGTATATATTTCACCCACAGATTGCTTTACGTTTTCAATATTACGGTGTGTAAATGTCACCACAGAAATTATACGGTGTGTAAATGTCACCGCAGAAACTAAAGGAGGAGTTTAGGTCCATATACATGATTGTTTATTTCAGTGGTTATGTTGTCTTCTAATGTTTGGGAAAACATGTAATGTTTTCCAAATATGTTTTCCAAATCTGCATATGATTACTTAGAGGTTAAATGTTAAATATTCCCCAATTTCAGTTTCATTGACAGAACAGAGTTGCGCAGCGAAAGCTCCGAGAAGTTAACTTCGTTATTTGTTTATATTCTGATATGTTTATTTTGTAGTAAATTCTATTTGTAAACTAAATGATTATTTTATATGTATCATTGGAGAGGAGTTCTTGTATATATATATTTCTGAGCGGGGTTAGTTTTGGGTTAAGTTTTATATCGCATTTCTTAATTGAATGCTTAAGTGCATGTTTTAGATTTTAGTGCCTCTTTATTTAGTTAATTCATTGGATTAGTCAGCTGTTATCTTAGGGGGCGCTACAAAGTTGATATCAGAGCTCATTATTAAATCTTATATGGGGAAAGATATGAATAGCCAGTGCCAGTTAGTGAAATAGATTAGCTTAGAACTGGGTTGGGTTTGTGAGATAAATCTTAATCACTAAAAGCTATCAATAATTAAAAGATTTATCTAATTGATTGAGTTGTTTGTTTGATTGTTTGTTTATGTATTGAAGTAAAAATTATAGGGTACACCAATACTTTAGGATTTGATAATAATTAATCTAAAAAGTATGAACACGTAGACGATTTAATACTATAAAAACAAATATTAATATTATTGATAAATCTTGAAAGTTACATAAAATTTATTGAATACCCTGAATTATACATAGAAATCAACAATTTATAATTACATAAATATTAATAATATTTTCGGAACTTAATAATAATTGAAAGAGTAGTGAATAATAGTTCAACCATCAATGTTAATAATAAAAATATTATAACAGTAATCATAAATTATGATAAAAGTGATAATTTTGATAAATAAGGTTAGCATTTCTTAATTAGTATAATATTGAATTTCAACTTAAATAAAATATCATTAAAGAAATGTAACGATAAAATTAATAATTATGAATAAATAGTTATGGAAAATTATTTACGCTTATCTACAATTAAGTTTTGTAAATTGAACTAAATTGCAAATTATCTTTAATTTAACAAATGATTCAGTAAATTTATAAAATGAAACAAATATACATGAAGTAATAATAATAGTATTCGAATGCTCAACGTAATATTATGATTAAAGGAAAATAAATTTATATATTAACTTTACATAATAGAAAAAACTTGTAATTTATGCAGACTCAATTTAAATCATATCAAATTTCCAACGATATTATTTAACAACTTATAATATTCAGATTGAATCTAAATAATTAAAAATTATTATATCAACCTTTACTTGAATGAAGAATTATATTTAAAAGATTAAGGTTTAATGTATCATCCAGACTGTCAACTTAAGAATATTGAAAATAATAATGCAGTTGATAAAAGTAATTGAGCAATTAAACCAGTAGGAAATTTATGATAAATAATACTTAGAAAATTTATATATAACTGTACAGTAAAGTTAAATTATCAGATATTATAAATTCACCTGAAACTGAATTTGAAGTACTTATATTGATAAAAATAAAATAAAATAATTAATTCAGATAGCTAAATTACTTAAAATGTTGTGAACTATTTACTTATTTTTACAAAGTAAATTTTTTTTAAGTTACATCAATTACGATAAAAGTTTATAGACTAATTAAATTTTAATAAATTAATAATTAGTTTATCTAGCACTGGAGAATAGTGAAGGTTGTGTTTTCTCTGTTCGTAGGAAGCCATTGTTGGGATTGGCCAACCTTGACAAGGCAACTGCATTCAGAGATGACTGATCGTAGAAGTATAATTTAAATCTTTAAAAAACCGATAGTTTCAATCTTACTTAGACAGATTTGTAGGATTCATCCTTGAAGTTAGAGACAGATATCTTATAAAAATAGACTTAATTTAAGAAGCATAGGCTTTCCTATTGGATAGAATTTAAATCAGCATAGTTCAACCTAGAACTACAAATTTTAGTTGTAGAAGCCGTGTAGGTTTGTGCTTTATTTCTTATTGGTTGCGCTTAGTCAAGAGATAGTAATTCTCTAAAGGTGGGGAGTTTTCAAGACTAGAAGGCAGTTCGATTTTCGAGGACAAAAATACTTAAAGGTTGGGAGAATGTAGTGACCTTGAATCTCGTCAACGTTATTAGACCGGTCAAGTGACGAATTCACCGATAATGACTCGATTAGTTTAGCACGAATGTTAATTAATAGGAATTAATCTAACAACGATTTAGATACGAAACTAGTATCGTTTGATTCATCTCGTAAAGTTGCGCGGAATAGACTACTCCAACGTGTCATTCGGATATCAGACGAAGAGGATATCATCAGATTGATTCAAAGGGCAAAATAGTTATTTTGTAAACTCAGCCAACCTGGACTCCCCATATCATCTGGGTGGGTACCTGTATCATTTTCCCTTAGCCTTATCAGAACCGATCGAGCAGATAAGCTCATTCAACATTCAACATTCTCATTTCTTTTTCTTCCTTCTCTTCTTCTTCATCTGTTTTTCTTCTTCTCTTCTGTCGATCTCAAGTCAAGAAGATTAAGTGATTTTGTGTTTAATTCATGAAATCTTTGTAACCTGTTGAATCGAGGAAGCTTGTGATGATATTGAAGATGTTTTAGTTTCGAGAGAAGGAGGAGATGACGTTATGGTAAGAGGTTAAAGTTGTCGCTGCAATTTGAGATGTGATTCGTGTTGCTGTTAGATGAAAAATACGATGGTTGTGGTTTAATTGATGGTCTAAGGTTGTTTTGATGAAGTTAGACGAAGAATCAAAGAGTTAGGGTTTGTCCTGTTCTTCCCCAAATTGAATTAGGGTTTGATGAAGTTCAGAATATGAGATTGAAGATGGAATTGACGTGTTGGGATGTAAATGTGAGATGGGTTTGAATTAAATTAGAGTTCGGTTGAGGACTGATGGAGATGATTGGGTTTTGGGTTGAAATGAATTGGTGGATGGTTGCTTCCTTAAGATGAATTACTTTGAGGTAATTAGTCCTATGAGTTAAATTAGTAAGTTGTTCAGTTCATTAATTTGAATTATAGTTAGATACATGGAGTTGTTATGTTGTTGTGGGTGTTAATGAAAGATGAATCATTGAATTATTAAGTTTGTGTTGTTGTTGAATAAGAATTAAGATTGGTTAAAGTAGGGGAATCTCAGGTGAAGAATTATAGCTAAAAGTGGCGGTGGTGGAGTCTGTGTTTATGTTGATTGTGGGGGTTGTGAATCTGTGAGGGTGATGATGCAGGTGATATAGGGATTGTGTGTGTTACAGTGAAATAAGATGATGATGTTAAAGATGAAATTGGTATAATTGAAGTGGAAGTACATGTGATGGCTTTGCATAATGAGTAGAACTGGAGTTGCAGGTGAATTGTTGGGTGTAGTGTGAATAAGAGATAATAGACATTGAGATTTGGTTGTGTGATGCTATCGCTGTGTTTGGTTTGATATTGCAATCCAGGGAAGAGCTCAAAGTGGTTGTAGGATTGATTGTGTTGAGCTAAGATTGAATAGAATGGTAATGGTAGTAAGTTAGAGTAGTATTGTTGGACTGGATTGTGTATGAACTGGTGGTGTTGCAGTGAGAGTGAAGTGTAATGTAACTGAAATTTCAGTTAGTGATGATGTTGAAATGAGTATAGGTTTGGTAAGTGAAATGAAATGTTTTGTGACTGAAGGTTGTAGAAAGAGTTTTGATTAAAGCTGCATTGCAGGTAGGATGTAGTATCTTTGTAATTCTATTTGAAGTTTATTTGAATGATTCTATTGATGTATGTATAGATTGAAGTTAAACTTGAGTTAGAGTTATAAAGATAGAGTTCCAATTGTGTAAGAACTTTTAGCTTGTCTGACTGAGCTTAGTCAGTCTGACTCGTTTTCTTGTTTAGCTGACTCAATTAGTCTGACTGAGTTGAATCGTTTAACTCACTGAGTAGCTTGACCCGAATCGACTCATTTGACCGATTCGTATTTGACCTGACCGTAATTGTTGACCCTTGACCGAGACTTGGACTTTGACCTTGACTTTAGACGTTGACCAAATGGACTGTTATTGACCGTTTGTTGACCATATGGACTGGGCCTTAGTTATTGGGCTGTTTTAGGAGACTTGGGCTTAGGATCAGTTATCATATCTTAATGAATTGGACCACTTATGGTCCGAATTAACATCTGGTTCCTTCTACAAAGTTGTAGATATTCACAAGACTTAGCTACGGACTATAGAATCAATCTAATCGGATTAGTGAACTCTTAGTCATTGTAAAGATAGAGAATAAGATACCATAATGGGCTTAGAACCATTAGATAGAATTGTATGATTCTTGTGTGAGCCTTTGGCTAGATTCTTAGACTTCTTGTGTGATTATCAGTTAGACTATTAACAACGATCGTTCAAAGATGAACCAGTGGATCGTGGATCTCGAGGTAGGCGTGGCTTGTCATCAAAAAAAGGGTGTGGGAATGCATTTAACATTTTTGTAATCATTGTTATTTCTTTTATGAAAGTCTTTGTTTTATAAATTCATGCATTGTCTATTCATTAATTGTATTGTCTATTCGCATATTCCTTGCTTTGTTTATTTTTATGATTGTCTTTGGGAAATGAGAATTTCCATCTATGGTATATTGGATACGCTCCTTCATATTCTTATGGCTAGGGCGATACACCGCAATATTAATAATCGGTGTGGAATTGGCATCAATATTACGGGTCTATATTTCACCCACAGATTGCTTTACGTTTTCAGTATTACGCTGTGTAAATTTCACCATAGAAATTATAAGGTGTGTAAATGTCACCGCAGAAACTAAAGGAGGAGTTTAGGTCCATATACATGATTTTTTATTTCAGTGGTTATGTTGTCTTCTAATGTTTGGGAAAACATGTAATGTTTTCCAAATCTGTTTTCCAAATCTGCATATAATTACTTAGAAGTTAAATGTTAATTATTCCCCATTTTCAGTTTCAGTGACAGAACAGAGTTGCGCAACGAAAGCTCCGAGAAGTTAACTTCGTTATTTGTTTATATTCTGATATGTTTATTTTGTAGTAAATTCTATTTGTAAATTAAATGATTATTTGATATGTATCATTGGAGAGGAGTTCTTGTATATATATTTCTGAGCGGGGTTAGTTTTGGGTTAAGTTTTATATCGCATTTCTTAATTGAATGCTTAAGTGCATGTTTTAGATTTTAGTGCCTCTTTATTTAGTTAATTCATTGGATTAGTCAGCTGTTAGCTTAGGGGGCGCTACAAAGTTGGTATCAGAGCTCATTATTAGATCTTATATGGGGAAAGATAGGAATAGCCAGTGCCAGTTAGTGAAAAAGATTAGCTTAGAACTGGGTTGGGTTTGTGAGATAAATCTTAATCACTAAAAGCTATCAATAATTAAAAGATTTATCTAATTGATTGAGTTGTTTGTTTGATGATTTGTTTATGTATTGAAGTAAAAATTATAGGGTACACCAATACTTTAGGATTTGATAATAATTAATCTAAAAAGTATGAACACGTAGACGATTTAATACTATAAAAACAAAGATTAATATTATTGATAAATCTTGAAAGTTACATAAAATTTATTGAATACCCTGAATTATACATAGAAATCAACAATTTATAATTACATAAATATTAATAATATTTTCGGAACTTAATAATAATTGAAAGAGTAGTGAATAATAGTTCAACCATCAATGTTAATAATAAAAATATTATAACAGTAATCATAAATTATGATAAAAGTGATAATTTTGATAAATAAGGTTAGCATTTCTTAATTAGTATAATATTGAATTTCAACTTAACTAAAATATCATTAAAGAAATGTAACGATAAAATTAAAAATTATGAATAAATAGTTATGGAAAATTATTTACGCTTATCTACAATTAAGTTTTGTAAATTGAACTAAATTGCAAATTATCTTTAATTTAACAAATGATTCAGTAAATTTATAAAATGAAACAAATATACATGAAGTAATAATAATAGTATTCGAATGCTCAGCGTAATATTATGATTAAAGGAAAATAAATTTATATATTAACTTTACATAATAGAAAAAACTTGTAATTTATGCAGACTCAATTTAAATCATATCAAATTTCCAACGATATTGTTTAACAACTTATAATATTGAGATTCAATCTAAATAAATAAAAATTATTATATCAACCTTTACATGAATGAAGAATTATATTTAAAAGATTAAGGTTTAATGTATCATCTAGACTGTCAACTTAAGAATATTGAAAATAATAATACAGTTGATAAAAGTAATTGAGTAATTAAACCAGTAGGAAATTTATGATAGATAATACTTGAAAAATTTATATATAACTGTACAGTAAAGTTAATTTATTAGATATTATAAATTCACCTGAAACTGAATTTGAAGTACTTATATTGATAAAAATAAAATAAAATAATTAATTCACATAGCTAAATTACTTAAAATGCTGTGAACTATTTACTTATTTTTACAAAGTAATTTTTTTTAAGTTACAACAATTACGATAAAAGTTTATAGACTAATTAAATTTTAATAAATTAATAATTAGTTTATCTAGCACTGGAGAATAGTGAAGGTTGTGTTTTCTCTGTTCGTAGGAATTCATTGTTGGGATTGGCCAACCTTGATGTGGCAACAACCGCATTCGTGAGATGACTGATCGTAGAAGTATAATTTAAATCTTTAAAGAACCGATAGTTTCAATCTTACTTAGACAGATTTGTAGGATTCATCCTTGAAGTTAGAGACAGATATCTTATAAAAATAGACTTAATTTAAGAAGCATAGACTTTCCTATTGGATAGAATTTAAATCAGCATAGTTCAACCTAGAACTACAAATTTTAGTTGTAGAAGCCGTGTAGGTTTGTGATTTATTTCTTATTGGTTGCGCTTAGTCAAGAGATAGTAATTCTCTAAAGGTGGGGAGTTTTCAAGACTAGAAGGCAGTTTGATTTTCGAGGACGAAAATACTTAAAGGTGGGGAGAATGTAGTGACCTTGAAGCTCGTCAACGTTATTAGACCGGTCAAGTGACGAATTAACCGATAATGACTCGATTAGTTTAGCACAAATGTTAATTAATAGGAATTAATCTAACAACGATTTAGATACGAAACTAGTATCATTAGATTCATCTCGTAAAGTTGCGCGGAATAGACTACTCACACGTGTCATTCGGATATCAGACGAAGAGGATATCATCAGATTGATTCAAAGGGCAAAATAGTTATTTTGTAAACTCAGCCAACCTGGACTCCCCATATCATCTGGGTTGGTACCTGTATCATTTGCCCTTAGCCTTATCAGAACCGATCGGGCAGATAAGCTCATTCAACATTCTCATTTCTTTTTCTTCCTTCTCTTCTTCTTCTTCTGTTTTTCTTCTTCTCTTCTATCGATCTCAAGTCAAGAAGATTAAGTGATTTTGTGATTAATTCATGAAATCTTTGTAACCTGTTGAATCGAGGAAGCTTTTGATGATATTGAAGATGTTTTAGTTTCGGGAGAAGGAGGAGATGACGTTATGGTAAGAGGTTAAAGTTGTCGCTGCAATTTGAGATGTGATTCGTGTTGCTGTTAGATGAAAATTACGAGGTTTGTGGTTTAATTGATGGTGTAAGGTTGTTTTGATGAAGTTAGACGAAGAATCAAAGAGTTAGGGTTTGTCCTATTCTTCTCCAAATTGAATTAGGGTTTGATGAAGTTCAGAATATGAGATTAAAGATGGAATTGACGTGTTGGGATGTAAATGTGAGATGGGTTTGAATTAAATTAGAGTTCGGTTGAGGACTGATGGAGATGATTGGGTTTTGGGTTGAACTGAATTGGTGGATGGTTGCTGCCTTAAGATGAATTACTTTGAGGTAATTAGTCCTCTGAGTTAAATTAGTAAGTTGTTCAGTTCATTAATTTGAATTATAGTTAGATACATGGAGTTGTGATGTTGTTGTGGGTGTTAATGAAAGATGAATCATTGAATTATTAAGTTTGTGTTGTTGTTGAATAAGAATTAAGATTGGTTAAAGTAGGGGAATCTCAGGTGAAGAATTATAGCTAAAAGTGGTGGTGGTGTCTGTGTTTATGTTGATTGTGGGGGTTGTGAATGTGTGAGGGTGATGATGCAGGTGATATAGGGATTTTGTGTGTTACAGTGAAATAAGATGATGATGTTAAATATGAAATTGGTATAATTAAAGTGGAAGTACATGTGATGGTTTTGCATAATGAGTAGAACTGGAGTTGCAGGTGAATTGTTGGGTGTAGTTTGAATAATAGATAATAGACATTGAGATTTGGTTGTGTGATGCTATTGTTGTGTTTGGTTTGATATTGTAATCCAGGGAAGAGCTCATAGTGGTTGTAGGATTGATTGTGTTGAGCTAAGATTGAATAGAATGGTAATGGTAGTAAGTTAGAGTAGTACTGTTGGACTGGATTGTGTATGAACTGGTGGTGTTGCAGTGAGAGTGAAGTGTAATGTAACTGAAATTGCAGTTAGTGATGATGTTGAAATGAGTATAGGTTTGGTAAGTGAAATGAAATGTTTTGTGACTGAAGGTTGTAGAAAGAGTTTTGCTTAAAGTTGCATTGCAGGTAGGATGTAGTATCTTTGTAATTCTATTTGAAGTTTATTTGAATGATTCTATTGATGTATGTATAGATTGAAGTTAAACTTGAGTTAGAGTTATAAAGATGGAGTTCCAATTGTGTAAGAACTTTTAGCTTGTCTGACTGAGCTTAGTCAGTCTGACTCGTTTTCTTGTTTAGTTGACTCAGTTAGTCTGACTGAGTTGAATCGTTTAACTCACTGAGTTTACCCCAGCTTGACCCGAATCGACTCAGTTGACCGATTCGTATTTGACCTAACCGTAACTGTTGACCCTTGACCGAGACTTGGACTTTGACCTTGACTTTAGATGTTGACCGTCAGTTGACCAAATGGACTATTAGTGACCGTTTTTTGACCATATGGACTGGGCCTTAGTTATTGGGCTGTTTTAGGAGACTTGGGCTTAGGATCAGTTATCATATCTTAATGAATTGGACCACTTATGGTCCGAATTAACATCTGGTTCCTTCTACAAAGTTGTAGATATTCACAAGACTTAGCTACGGACTATAGAATCAATCTAATCGGATTAGTGAACTCTTAGTCATAGTAAAGATAGAGAATAAGATACCATAATGGGCTTAGAACCATTAGATAGAATTGTATGATTCTTGTGTGAGCCTTTGGCTAGATTCTTAGACTTCTTGTGTGATTATCAGTTAGACTATTAACAACGATCATTCAAGGATGAACCAGTGGATCGTGGATCTCGAGGTAGGCGTGGCTTGTCACCAAAAAAAAGGTGTGGGAATGCATTTAACAGTTTTGTAATCATTGTTATTTCTTTTATGAAAGTCTTTGTTTTATAAATCCATGCATTGTCTATTCATTAATTGCATTGTCTATTCGCATATTCCTTGCTTTGTTTATCTTTATGATTGTCTTTGGGAAATCAGAATTTCCATCTATGGTATATTGGATACGCTCCTTCATATTCTTATGTCTAGGGCGATACACCGCAATATTAATAATCGGTGTGGAATTGGCATCAATATTACGGGTCTATATTTCACCCACAGATTACTTTACGTTTTCTGTATTACGGTGTGTAAATGTCACCACGGAAATTATAAGGTGTGTAAATGTCACCGCAGAAACTAAAGGAGGAGTTTAGGTCCATATACATGATTGTTTATTTCAGTGGTTATGTTGTCTTCTAATGTTTGGGAAAACATGTAATGTTTTCCAAATCTGTTTTCCAAATCTGCATATGATTACTAAGAAGTTAAATGTTAATTATTCCCCATTTTCAGTTTCGGTGACAGAAAAGAGTTGCGCAGCGAAAGCTCCGAGAAGTTAACTTCGTTATTTGTTTATATTTTGATATGTTTATTTTGTAGTAAATTCTATTTCTAAACTAAATGATTATTTTATATGTATCATTGAAGAGGAGTTCTTGTATATATATTTCTGAGCGGGGTTAGTTTTGGTTTAAGTTTTATATCGCATTTCTTAATTGAATGCTTAAGTGCATGTTTTAGATTTTAGTGCCTCTTTATTTAGTTAATTCATTGGATTAGTCAGTTGTTAGCTTAGGGGCGCTACACTAGGCACATTTACTGTAACCTTTATTGTGTCTCTAAAATAATTAGGGTTACGACAAGCCAAACCCTAATTCCCACGTGTGCCAATGGCAAATCATGCCATCCACACCAACCGCGCTAAAGCATGCCAGCCATGCTAGCCGCACCTTTTTGCCAATGGCAAATCATGCCAGCCACACCAACCGCGCCAGGCCATGCCAACCATGCTAGCCGCACCTCTGTGCCGATGGCAAATCATGCCATCCAAACCAACCCCTCCAAGGCATGCCAACCATGCTAGCCGCACCTCTGTGCCAATTAAAAATCATGCCATCCACACCAACCGCGCAAAGGCATGCCAACCATGCTAGCCGCACCTCTGTGCCAATGAAAAATCATTCCAGCCACACCAACCTCACCAAGGCATGCCGACCATGATAGCCGCACATCTGTGCCAATGGAAAATCATGCTAGCCACACCGACCGCGCCAAGGCATGCCAACCATGCTAGCCGCACCTATGTGCCAATGGAAAATCATGCCAGCCAAACCGACCGTGCCAAGGCATGCCAACCATGCGAGCCGCACCTCTGTGCCAATGGAAAATCATGCCAGCCACACCAACCGCGCCAAGGCATGCCAACCATGCTAGCCGAACCTTTGTGCTAATGGAAAATCATGTCATCCACACCAACCATGCCAAGGAATGCCAACCATGCTAGCCGCACCTCTGTGCCAATGGCAAATCATGCCAGCCACACCAACAACGCCAAGGCATGCCAACCATGCTAGCCGCACCTCTGTGCCAATGGAAAATCATGCTAGCCACACCAACCGCGCCAAGGCATACCAACCATGCTAGCCGCACCTCTGTGCCAATGGAAAATCAGGACATCCATACTAATCGCGCCATGCCAAATATAACTCGCCATGGCCCCTTATGCCGCGCCACCATGCTGGCCTTCTCTTCGCGGCTACTAAAGTGAATGCGTGCAACAATCAACATTTTCCCTTCAATACCAGGAGCAAATCCTGGCCTCCTAAGGTATCCTCACGACTTTGGCTCAAAACCCTAGCTTGGACACGCACCTATCCAAGCTAGCTGCGCCATGCCAAACACATCTCTCCATGGCCCCTCATGTCGCGCCACCATGATGGCCTTTCCCTCGCGGCTACTAAAGTGAAGGCGTGCAACAATCAATGGTTTCCCTTCAATCCTCGGAGCAAATCCTGGCAGCCTAAAATCTCCTCACGACTTTGGCTCAAAACCTTAGCTTGGTCACGCACCTATCCCAAGCTAGCCACGCTATACGCTCATGGAAAACCCTTGGCCCTACATGCCAAGCCAAACCAAACCTATCCAAGATAGTCGCGCCATTCCAAACGCACTCTACCTTGGCCCTATCTATGCTAGTCACGTCATGCTAAGACAAGCACTCTTCCCTTGGCCCTGGCCACGCCATACGCCCATGGAAAACCCTTGGCCCCACATGCCAAGCCAAACCAAACCTAGAAAATCTAGTCGCGCCATGCCAAACGCACCCTTCCTTGGCCTTAGCTATGCTAGTCACGTCATGCCAACCCAAGCGCTCTTTCCTTGGCCCTGGCCACGCAATACACCCATGGAAAACCCTTGGCCCCACCTGCCAATCCAAACCAAACCTATCCAAGCTAGCCGTGCCATGCCAAACGCACTCTTCCTTGGCCCTAGATATGCTAGTCACATCATGCCAATCCAAGCGCCCTTTCCTTGGCCCTAGCCACGCCATACGCCCATGGAAAACCCTTATCCCCATATTCCAAGACAAACCAAACCTAGCCAAGCTAGCCGCGCCATGCCAAACGCACTATTCCTTGGCCTTAGCTAGGCTAGTCACGTCATGCCAATCCAAGCGCCCTTGCCTTGGCCCTGGCCACGCCATACTCCCATGGAAAACCCTTGGCCCCACAGGACAAGCCAAAATCGCACCTAGCCGCGCCACCATGCTGGCTCTCACTACGCGGCTACCAAAACAAAGGCGCGCAATGATCAACGGCTTCCCCTCCTCTTAAGATGAAAAATCTTGACCGTCTAAGGTCACCAGGATAACAAGTTCCTCGAGAGTGACTTACCAAGCCATAACAACATATTTTCCAAAAATATTCGAGACATCAACACAAACCGGGGGATTCTTTTTGGGTATTGGTTTGGCGGTTTACAGCATGCGGAGTACACTTCGCCCTTCATAAGAAAGTGTCATAAGGGTGAGGTGGCTAGTAAATATGGGAATTTATGTGAGGAACATTCATGGGACATAAAGCCATACGTTAACAACTTATGGGACATCAATTCCATAACATTTCATGAAAACCAGTTTCATGCGTTAACCACTTTATGGAACATCAAGTCCATGCATACGGTTACCACCTCCTCTCATTTACTCCCCCACTCCTTAATGATACCATGGTATGTTTCTACTCCGACTTGCATAAATAGGTCTTACCTATTTCCATTTGAACAACAAGTTCATTCGGACAAGACAACACTCAGAAATATTTTTTGCTAGCTCTCCTCGTGAGCTCTCTTACTTTTATGATAACAAGTCGTAGTAACCCAACTACTCTTCCAGAATCAACTATTCTAGTCTCACCACTTTCCTTGCTTCCCTCCCCAAAACCAACCCATTCTCCTCCACTTTGTGACCGAACCAAGTCTGGAACGACCATTTATTAGTTTAGGCCGTACTTGTACAGATTTATCTCTCGGATCTAAAGTACTCCCTTACAGTACATTGTTTAGGGTTTAAACTGTTTCTCACCTTCAGACCCGCAATTACCGAAATCATCAGAAACTATTTTCACCTATAAACAATAACAAAGTAATTTTGTGTGTTCTTTTTGTAGCATGTAGCCGTGAAAGAGCGTTACTTACAGGAAAAGGGGGAATCATTCATGTTTGACGAAAACGTGAACCACATGGCAACCAAAGTCACGGAGTACCACCAGCTGGGTGAATCGGAGACGGATTATTCTTAACCGGATTGATAGGTTTAGTTCTTTTTGGTTAGGTTTTTATCTTAGTTTTTGGTAAGGTTTTGTGGGTAGATCTCTATGTAAACCCTCACGAGACTATAACTCGACCACTTGGGTCACCTAGTAGTTTAAAGGCTTGAGGCACATGCTAAGTGCATTTGTTGTTCCGTCGACAAAGATTACATTCGAAATAAATTACAGTTGCGGCACATTATGTTTAAATAATTTCACGTCGGTATAAAGTGTCGGCATACGCATTTTATACATTTCTATGCCGTGATATTGTTTCAAAATTTTATGGTTTCTGTGTACACTAAAGCACTTCCGTCATTCTTCTAATAGGGGACGCAATGCCAATATTTGGTTCCGGCGTGTCGGTATCCGAATTACAATGCCGACTAGTTTAAAATTCAAATTTCCTAAACGTACAACTTCATTGATTGAGTACAATAATGGCCAAATTTGGGCACAATCCTGAATTCTTGGACGCTTTTTAGGCGGTATTTGGTGCCAGCGTAGAGTTTATATGTCTTTATACGTCGATAATTTGTTCCGGCAACCTTCAGAACCATAGTTATGTTCCGGGAACTAACATTTAATTCCCAACGGATATTTTTTTAAAACATAAACCATAAACCTTAAGCGCTGGCGTCAAAAGTCGGGTACTAACAATGCCGGTACAATAAAGTGGAAAATAGCCGTTGTGTAATCATATTTTTAAAGGAATTGATACTCACATTAAACTTGATACCTCCAAAAAAAAAAAAAAATGCTCCAACACATATCTCTAATGGGTAATCCATCATCAACTAACAATTTCATCATTGTCATGGAAAAAGAAAAAATTAAGAAGAACAAACTATCGACTCCGATAAGAAATCAATCATCATCCACCACCAAATCAATTGCCATTATATAAGAAAAACTTAGAAGGAAGGAAAGCACCACCAAGTCTATTTCCGCCATGGAAGAAGAGATACTTAAAAGGAAAATAGAAAAACAAGAAGCAGCAGAAGAAGAAAAATATCGCAAAGAAACGAAGGAAATATATGAACGTGTAAAACAAGCGAAGATAGAAGCGGATGTTGAGGAAGAAACTGAATGGATTAAAAATTACTACATAGTATCGGATCTCCCAGGCCTTTTTAAGCCTTTTTTGAGGTCTTGTTGCGGATGGTCCTTATATTCCGAAGTTCGTGGATGGTAAGTGCAAGAAACGCAAAATGGATTACAGGGATGTGTTTGTAGCGAATCGAACAATTACCCTCATAAAATTATGTCGCAAATACAAATAGTTTCTCGCAAGATACAAAGGGAATAAGTATCAAGCTCAGGATGCATATTTGGCATGGAGAAAAGAGCCTTTTAGGCATTTCGAAGCCGCTTTGTTTATGGAATCCCGATCCGAGAAATGATGTTGGTTTATGGAAAAAAGAATAATTTCTAGAATACAAAACAAAGTTCGGCTAAGTTAGGCTAGATAAAGAGCGGTCCAGATTAATCCCCACAAAATATAAATCTATGATTATAATTGTTTGTCATAAGTGATGGTTGTGATTGGGATTAGAAATGCATCAAACGGTCAATATTTACTTATCATATCACTAATGTTCCATTAATTCTTTATAATAAATGTTTTATTAATTTGCCATAATAAATGTCAAATTAAAAATGATAATAAGTAAAGCATTCTATTAAATAATAATTAAATATATTTTTATTAATAGAACGCGCGATTAGGGGATATAAATTACTTCACCCAACCAATAGTGTCTTCTAAGGGCTATTTTGGGGCGCAAAAATCATATCCCTCATTTCCATCTTCACTTCTTATTAATATCTTTTAGGGTTAGGGCTTTGAAACCTAAATATTCCCCACTCCCTTTCAAATTCTAAATTTTCCCCACTCCATTTCAAATTCCCTTCTCCTTATCTGCCGGCTCCTCACTTTGAAAACGATTTTTTTTTTTTTTACATTCGGAAGTGATGAAGACCATGCCTGAAGTGATGAAGACCATGCCGAAAGTGATGAAGTCCATGCCTGTATAGATGAAGACCATGCCGAAAGTGATGAAGACTGTGCCGGTATAGATAAAGACCATGCCGGATGTGATGAGGACCATTCCGGAAGTTATGAAGACCATGCCGTCACTAAATGCCGGCATGCTCGATAGAAATCTATCAATGTCGATAGTCAAGTGAAAAAAAATCAATTTTCTGGATACTTTACATCATGTGCCGGCATAGAAATTTAAGCAAGATACTATATCGTTGGCAGTACCGGCATGCTCGAAAATTAACTGACTCTGCCGGCAGTGGACTGATTAAAACCAGGAAGAAATTCAAAACAGAATAGGTTTTGAATTTCAAAACTAGAAAAAATGCCGAAATAGTGGCAAACATTTATGAAAATTTCCAACAAATGCCGGCATGGTTTTTTCGGTTGAATACAATGCCATATTTCCTTTTAAAATGGGGGATATTATTGGCCGGCATGGACGTAGTATGAATAGCATAATGGTACTGCCGGCATTGTATTCATACTACGTCCATCCCGGCACAGAGCTATTTCAGATGGAACGATGGTGGATTTAAAGAAAAAAAATCAAAATTTCAACACATTGGTAACTTTACCTGAGTATTGCGAGTGCTTGATCATCCTCCATTTTTACTAAAAAACGTTCCCTCTCAATTTGTAGTTTCTTTACCTTTATAACCAATTCTGAACAATTTGGAACGGGCTAAACAAATACATGCCCAACATAAACATCTGATAACAAGTGAGTACTTCTTCATTTCAAATGTATTATATAGGCTTGATCAGTTTCTTATTAGGCTATTTAGGTTTAATACGAAACACATTAAGTTTTGTTGGATCATGATGCTCAACCATGCTTTGTAACTGATTTAGTGCAACTTTTTTGTGTGCTATTAACTTTGTTTGGTGTTTACCTCTTGGAACTCAAAGATAACTGACAAAAGATGGTAAAACATTGAAGGTATACAAAACTACACTCTCTGACTTCAAAACTTGATGATTTGGGCACTCTTCTCTACTATGATTATATTGATGTATATTTTTCAAATAGAATTTGAGCTGCAGTTGACCGATACAATGTTCAAATGGTAAACTCTGTTGAACCTACTACTCTACAGTGGAAGGTCTTGGAGCAAGTTGATTAAGAGCTGGTTAAAGGAGATGAAAGGGCATCATTAAGCCTCCTGAAGGAGTTGGACGGAAACCTGGTGGTCTTTGTTGCTTAGGCACAACAAGGCATGTATTTTTATTTTTTTAAACTTTTTTTTTCCAATGGTTGGTGCCTTCTATCAGTTCTTGAAACCATAGATGATATTTCTTAGTTGGTTCCGTATTTTGTTTACCCTTCCATAATATGATGATGGAGGATGGCTCAATTTTGTCCTTGATGTTTTTATGTATAGTTTCATGCTTGTGATGTCAGTCCTTACCATGATTCATCCTCTAGTGTGTTATTATACATGTTTTGTCAAGGAAATATAGAATAGGTGACTAGATGAAAACCTAGAATAGGCCTTGCTATATGAGTTGGGTCTAACACCAGGAGGGATCTGCATCGTGGCTTCTGTTTAGATGAATTCCTATGATATCAATAGGGAGGTTGATATCAGGTTTCATATGTTGATAAAAAAATTTGTTCTTTTAGTTGTGGTGTTACTTTATGATGGATTGTGTCTCTTGAATTATGATTGCCAATGGGCACTTGTTTGATTCCTATCGTTGGAGAGTAAGATAGAGCATTTGGAATGGTTGTGTTATTTGTGTTTAATTATGAAAAGGCGAGGGTACCCCAAATATACCTCAAGCTATTACTTTTCCTTCCTATAAGTCCTTTCCCCGAAAGTGATTGTCTATAGACTGAGTCGAGACAATACAACAAATTGGTTCACACTTTGTGTGATTGTCTATGGATAAGAGATCGAGACAATATAATAACAAAGTACGTTTACTTGATACAAAGGTTCAAACTTAACCAAACTCAATAGGATTCACATATCAAGTAAATAAGAATTAATATTTGTGCAATTTACTTTAATTATAATAAAAAAATTATAATGCGGAAATATAAAATAAATGACACAACAAGATTTCGTTAACGAGGAAATCGCAAATGCAGAAAAACCCCAGGATCTAGTCCATAATAATACTCTCAGGATTAAGCCGCTATACAAAATAAACCAACTTTGTATAATTGACACCAAGCAACTAAACCTATATTTCACCTAGTTCCGTCTATATTCCCACGCCTCCAACCTGTAAACATGTCACGTACTTCGACTAATTCCTTTGGATCGTATTCCAAACAGTAAAGGAATAACAAATCTGTTTGGTATCAACTCTCTTCAACCAAGTGATATGAGTTGCGCAAAGGTTCCCTTGTTTATCTTAACATAAAATCCTTTGCCTGGTTCCAAGATCTATCTTATATTCAATCACCCAAAGGCAATCGTTAATATTAATCCAATCAATACCTTTAATCACAAGGAAACGTATTGATGCCGATCTTCCTCAATTAATCAATCCAATCTACCACAAGGATAAATTGATTATTAATTGGATCCTCTTTTTTCCAAACAAGTATTTTGCACACCTAAGATTATAAAAACCAAGTCAGAAATCTTCAACATCTTCTTTGTCTTCAAATCTTCTTAGATCTTCAATAAACACCTGTACACAACTACTTGAATCTCTTGTGATCAATCACACACATAACGGAGTCTGTTAACAATGGATTATCACAAGATCGTCTTTATATCTAACAACAGTCTAAAGATCCATGTCGAAACCTTGAACTAGTTTGAGTGAATCTTATATCAGAGGAGAAGATTCTCAAGCATAAAAAAAACTAGGTGCAATCAAAGTTCAACCACCGTTAGTCAATCAAATCAATACGAAAACTAAATATAAACCGCAATATCTAGTTTCCCACTAACGTGTCGTGCTAGAGTTTCTCAATCCCAAAGAAGACTTTAAATTGAGCGTCCGTAAGAGATTTCACCTAATTAGATTACTCTCCTCTCCGATAGGCGGCTTCACCAGTAGCAAAGACAAAACAGGAAGTCTATGTCACACAAGATTAGTTTGCTAGAAATGAAAACTCAAAGTATTTATAGACAAGGAAGTTTGGACACCAAGGAATTTCCAAAACCGAAAATATTCTCAAGATATTTTTTATTATTACACCAAATTCGGTTTTTATAATTCCTATGAATGCACTGTCCAAAAATATGATCGAAATCTCCTTGGAAAATCTTTAATTAGCAAATGCACATTATTAATTCTTATTTTCCATATATAATTAAAAACCCTTAATTAAAAAGATCCTTAACTTATTTAAATTTGATCTTGGGATTTACTTCCTTCTTAGCCGTTAAGGAATATCTTTGAACAATATATAATAAGCATTAATGCACTGTGTACAAAGTGTGTCGACATCTTATGTAAATACCCTAAATCTCGTCAACGCTGTTAGACCAGTCATGAGACGTCTTAGTCGATAATAACTCGATTAGTTTAACATGAACGTTAATTAATATGAATTAATCTAACAACGGTTTGGATACGAAACTAGTACCGCTGGATAGAGATCGAAAAGTTACGCGGAATGAACTACGCGAACGTGTCATTCGGACACTGGACGAAGAAGAAATCATCAAATTAGCATAAAGGGAAAATTTGTCTTCTTTCCATTATATTGACTCGGGTTTCCCTTATCACAGAGGGTGTGTGTTTAGTATTCCCCGTTGGTATTATCATGACCAAATCGAAAAGAGAATCTCATTTTCTCTTTTCTTTTCTCTTTCTTCTTCTTTTCTTTGTTTCTTCTATTCTTCTTCATCTCGAGTTTCTATGAGAATTTTAGTAAGAATTGGTTTATGAATTCATCTATTAATGCTAATAGATGTTGTAGAAGATAGTATGATTGTTGGTTTTGAAGTAGAACAGTTAGGGTTGAATCTGAGAAGATCGATTTAGGGTTTCGTCGGATTTTGATGTTCTTATGGAATTGATAGGTTTAACGGATTGATGATAGATGAAGATTAAGAGGTTTATGATTTAATCAATGAGGTAGAGATATTTGGTGAAGAATCAAAGAATTAGGGTTTCTGCAATTCACTAAAAATGTGATTGGAGGTGATTAAGAAGAAATTAGAGGATGGGTGTTGAAGAACGTGATGTAAGGAAGATTGTTATGGTTTTAATTTGGAGTTTTAGTTGCAGGAAAGAAGATTGATTAAGAAATTTGAATTAGGGTTTGTCATGTTCTTCTCTAAATCGTGAAATTAGGGTTTTGAGAATGAATTCGAGTTATAGGTGAATTGTTGGGTTAATTAAGATATGGATATGCAAGTGGTGGTTTGGGAACTGATGTTTATGATGAGAATGTTTGTGTATTGGATAGACTGAGATGGTGGGTTGTTGATGTGTGAGATGAGTATTGAATCAATCTAAAGAAATAAGAAGAGTCAATTTCTTAAATGGAACCTTTTGAGGTAATTAGTTTCTGAGATAATCTAACTCAGTTATTCAATTCTTATTGTTTGAGGTTATGTGTTTGATAATTGGGTTTAGGATTGAGATGGGTGTGGTTGTGGAATTGGAGTTTGGTTGCAGTTTAATTTATAATTGAGTTACAAAATATGAGTATGTGTTCGCACGAAATGAAAATGGAGGTTGTTGTTGAACTGAGTTGCATTTTTGGGTTAATCTGTAACTGGGGGTGTTAGACTAAACTGAATTAAAGTGTTGCAGAGAGAGATGATATTGTTGTGGAGGACATGAAGTTGCAAATGAGAAGATAGTGGTTCTAAACTACTTAATCTAGGTTATGAAGGTGTGAATGAGACCCTCAAGTGACCCTCAAGGTTTACTAGAATTACTGTTGGTGTCATGTTTTCAAGGTGGGTGAATGTCATAGATTGAATATGATGAGATTGTAAATCATGGAAACAATCTGCAGAGATGTAATTGAGGTGTTAGTGAAAGTGTTTGTGATGTTGAGAGGTGTTGGAAAATCTTAGGAAGAATTGTTGAGTTGAAATCAGTTGAAGTAGTTTGTGGTTTGTGTAAAACTCGTGGAGTTGGTTTGTGTAGTTAAGATGTACAAGCTGAGTTATAGTTGAGTGATGATTATAGAGTTGCAGTTAGTAGTTGCAGTGAAATCTTAAAGCTGCAATTGCAGGTAACAAGTGTTTGTAATTGTAACTGAGTTTTGAAGTTTACTTATGAATTATTATTGAATGATTAAGGAGCGATTGTAGTTTAACATATAATAGGATTTGAAACTATGACAGGGAAGTGGGTTTCTCAGTTTGAGCTTAGCTTAGTTGAGTCTTGTGATGCACCTTTATTGTGCAGTTCAGCTTATGGCCTGTGCAAGGGCCTTGGTTTGTATAACTTGAATCAGTCTTGTGGAATGAGTCGACTCACCGATTTCCCTGACTTGACCTAAGTTGGACCCTTGACCCGATTTGACTTAGTGGACCATTTGACCAGGACCTTGACTTGACTTGGACATTGACTGTTAGTTGACCCTTGACAGTTAGTTCGACCGTTAGTGACTGTTAGTTGACTTTGGTGGACTTGGGCTTAGGGAAATTTTCTTTATTAGATGTTTTGGACCTCTTGTGGGCCGAATTAGACTTTGGTTTCTTCTACAAAGTTGTAGATGTTCATAAGACTTAGTTAATGAACCTTGTGTAAGCCTTTTGGCTAAACTCTTAGAGTGCTTGTATGATTAACAGCTAGTTTATATTAACAACGATCGATTCAAAGGATGAACCAGTGGATCATGCATCTCGAGGTAGGCGTGGCTTGTCATCAAAAGAGGTGGGAATTTACATTTAACTCTTTTGAAACTATTGTTGTTTCTTTTACAAAAGTTTATGTTTTACAAACTCATGTATTTATTGTCTGTGCCTTCCATGCTTTGTTTAGTTTGTATTATGATAGTTATGTTGATTCCTTTTAATCTTTCCATGGTTTGGAAAGGACTTGTAATGTTTTGTTGTCGTCATGAATTGTTATGGGAAATAAGAATTTCCACTTGTGGTATATAGGATATGCTCCTTCACATTTATACCTAGAGATTTTATGATGATATATTGGTCGGCAGTTTGCGAGTTCGGAATTTTCGACATCCATTTGTACGATTAGGTATGGATTTGCGAATTTGGAACTGCACAATCATATTAGTACATTGTTTGAAGAAGGAGTTTGTTCATATACATGTTTGTTTATTTTAGTGACTTGGTCACTTGTTGATGTTTGGGAAAACATGATTTTTTTTCCAAATCTTGCTCTTGATTTCTTTAAAGTTAAATGTTATTCCTAGAGTTGCGCAGCGAAATCCTCAAGGGTTGATTTTGTTAGTTAATTAACTTTTACTATGTTTGTTATATTGCTTATTGTATCTGTAAACCAAAGGACTATTGTATATGTATCATTTGAGGGGAGTTCTTGTATGTATATATTTCTGAGCGGGGCTAGTTTTGGGTTAAGTTTTGGGTTAAATATTTTGTAATTGAATGTTTAAGTGAATGTTTTAGATCCTTAGTGCCTCTTTATTCGTTAATCTCTTGGATCAGGCAGCTACTAGCTTTGGGGGTGATACATCTTACTCTTGCAAGTCTTTTCCATGCTTGCTCACTTGAAACCGATTTATACTTCCAAACAAGTTTAGAATTGTTCCATCTGATTTTCAAGAACTATGTGATTGATCAAGTACCACTCAAACAAAACTCATGGGTTTACGGTTCTACCAAAACAAGTTTAGGTTCTACCTTCATGTGAGTATTGTGCATAGTTATACTAGCTTACCAAAGATACGACAGACTAGGTACTAGGATCGGTTCCCCACATATATTTGGTATCTAACTCGAATGCACTTTACATGTCCATAGGATCAGTTCCCCCTTCCCAAAAATGTGTTGCACATGTTCATAGGATCGTTTCCCCTTTCTTCCATAAACCTTGTTGCACCTCATACAAGGATCGGTTCCCCTTATGATGCACTATACCTTTTAATATGATCAGTTCCCCTTCTCCCAGTAATAAGTTCATACACTCACAACCAGATCATACCCTAGGTGATGACTTAAGATCGCTTTCACTAATAAAGTCATACAAATACATAAGTCAAGCCTCATGTGAATAGTTTTACCAAGAACACAAATAAGTCATGAATGGTTATACTAATCAAACATATTGGTCGTTCATAAGATTTGCAATGAAGAACAACCCAAATAACGCATTGCGATTTCCTTTTCGGTTCACTACACATATCATGAACTTACTTCCTTAAAACACATGTAAAAACATTATTTACTAGGATGGAATCCTCACCTCATACCCATATATAATCACAATAGCATTCATATGATTATGTCGATGTCTTATATACAAAGTTTAATGGTTAAGCAAGAAACTTCATATTGTATTCCTTAATACTACGTCTATCTAAAGTGTCCATGCTTCGCAGTTTTATGTTTTCAATATGCACAACTTGAAAGATACGTTAGGGAATGAAACAGTTCAAGTCAAATATCACTAACCTCAAGTGGAAGGATGATGTTGTCATTGTAGATTCTTACTTCTTCACTTTTTCAAGTCTTCGCAATACTTGTGATGTCTCACCCTAATACTTTCAATCTAACCTATACGAAGTTGACTCTAGTACATTTAAATCAAACGACTCTTCAATCAGTTTTGGTTCACTAAAATATGACAACCAAACTTGACATACCAACGCTTGGTGGGTTCAACCTATCAATGCTCTAACAATCTCCCCATTTGTCAATTTTAGTGACAAAACTCTTACAATCATATGGATAAACAAATTACAAGAATTCGTTACACATACTCTTGATTCCCTAATCCAACATCACAGAACCTGCATTCATTCAATCCCTAAAATGCCGTTGTTGACATTATAACAACACAGCTCATACTCCCCTGAAGGGTAGATAGGTAGATTTTCAATCCACACGTCTTTGTTATCCCAATCACATGATATGCTACTCCCACTTAGTCTATGATTTTCCACATTTGTTAGATAAATGTTCAAGCACCATTGTCCTCTTCCCTAGTGATACCAACCAACCATAAGATTGATACCAGCATCACTTGTTTACTCCATATATTTGTCCCGCTTTTTGTCACAAAAATGACAAAGAAACGAAGAAAAAAAATGGAAAACAGGAAAAGGATCTTACAAATCTCAAAATAGACTTGTAACCTGTTGAGTCAAGCACGAGGGTTCCACATACCATTTTTTATAACCAATATGAAAACCGAAAATACAAAGTAATTACGTTTTGATATGTTATCATGGAAATAATTGCCCGAAGCAATTTTCCCAACTAGTTTAGAAAACAGAAAATCAACTAAGCAACTTAGTTCCTTTGCTAAACCGATTGTATAAATACAACTGCTTCATTCGATAAGAATAAAACAAAGATAAACTCCATTTTTCTCATCAGGTTCTAATTATCCATATAACTTAGACCTTTAGATTTCAAACAAGCCAAATACTAGGTTAGTTAACTAGCATTTCCTTTTTAAGGCTTTCGGCTAGACTTTAATAACCGAAATCTCTATTTTGATAAGTCTAACTAAGATCAGAATTAACTTAGTTTAGCTTATCCGGAATCGAATTTGACTAAACAACTCGTCCCGTCAACATATTCATTCTCTAATCCATAAATAATTCATACAAACCAATAAATCAACTTGCATAATTATTCACCTCAACCGGATACAATTGAAACAACACATATAAATCAAAGTTTCACTATTGCACAAAAATTTTGTAAGCTTAAACAATTGATACCACACAATAAAGTAAAATAACAATTGTTTTACTTAACTGGAAGCAATTGAATTAACATAAACATTGAAGCACCGCAATTGCACCAAATTTTGTAAGCCTAAACTATTGATATCACACAACAAAGCAAGATAACAAAAGTTTTACTTAACCGGAAACAATTGAATCACACAAACATCCACACATACATAATGGAATAAACAAATCAACTGTACCAACAATTTCATTTAAGCAAAAGCAAAAGCAAAAGCAAAAGCAAAAGCAATATATATATATATATATATATATATATCAAATAAAAATAAAAATAGGCTTTTCTTAAAACAGGAAAACAATTAACTAACAAGATTGTTACCTCAATTTCGCATCCAACTTCTCCAAATATGATTGCATCGCTTTCTTCTTCCGGGAGAATTGATATCGAAATACCATTATGTTGTCATTCTTATGCCAAAAACAAAAGAATAACAACAACCAACCTTTACCATAGAAAGGTTGAAAATCAGTTTTAACAATTGCAAGCCAAAGTTGAAAACCGTCGAAACACATATGATTTTATGCTAAACCAAAACCGATTCAACATATTGTGACTTTTTCACATATTTTTTCTACAGAAATCCCTCATGATCCTTTGATAAAGCCCACCAACATGGGCTAGAACTTAATATTGCTAAATCAAAAAGTCACCCAAACCATATGGGTTAACAACATATTATGAGATCGAATATCTATATAATAAAACCGAAAACAAACATCCCATAAACATACATAGCAAATAAAATAAAGCATTAAAGTACCATCTATGTAAATCAAAAACTATCACAATAAAAATTATAAATCAAATAACTTTATTCATAATAATTTTATTCAATAGACTTATACAATCAATGAAAGAGATCATAAATTGATGTCTATTTTTCCAGATTAAGTATTACAGCATATAACTTAATCTCTAGAGATGATTTTGTTGTTTACTGAGAGTTCTTAAGTATTTTAATTCTTGAGTCTCCTCTTTTCTTTCAGATGATTGAGTCTTTGTTTCAGCAGATTCAATTCCACAATTGACTTCAAGATATTTGACTCAAGCAGTTTTTCATTCGCTACAACAGATTCCAAAAGCTCACGAGCGACTTCAAAGTCTCTCATTAACATAAGCATAAGCTCGAAAGAAATATGATTCCTTTTATGTTCATCAGATAAGTAACACTTAAACTCAACCGGAAAGATTTAAAGTTTTCGAAGTTGAGATTCAATGTCAATAGTATTTTCACCCATCTTTGACCATGAACAAGACATAGAGAAATCGTTTCAATAGATGGCTTATAAAAGAATTCAAACTTGGCTTCCAAGAATGAGATACCTAAATATGGTATATTTATTTATGAAAATACACATACTTTCGGAAACAACAGTAAAATTTCCGAACTTATCCTAAGAGTTCCGAAAGAGGTATTTTTTGCATATTACTCATAGATAATTCAGAAAGAGAATATGTTTAGACTATCTTCATTTTCTTGTGATCTTTTTAAGAACTTCCCCTCATTTTATTTAAAAAGAGCACTTCCTGGGGAAATTCTAAAAGCCAACATCAGTTCTTGGTGTGAGCTAGTGAAAGCTCTTGATTCATGGAATCATGAGATTTCTTAATATATTTTTCTTTCAAATTTCTCCAATAATAAACTTCTTTCACAAAGTCACAACTAAGATGATCTGGTTTACCAGAGTGATCAGTTCTATAGGTCATAGCATTAGCGTGACTTGAAGTTTATGAGTTTTGAAATAATCATAAATCTTGTGTAGATCAACAATGAAACAGCAGGATTTGAAATCCTTCGTTTTTGTATATATGAGTTGATCTTTTTCTCTGTTAGAGGGATAATCATTGTCAGACAGTGTTGACCGGATACAAGTCAAATAATTACCCCTTAAAACACATTCATCTTGATTCTTATAGGTGGTTAGGCTATTAGAATCAAGAGCTTGTAAACTAGCTAAGATATTATGGAGATTAGAATCATATATCCTTGCTTTAACTAATATATTTCTTTTGGCTTGAACAGATTAAAGTCCTTTAGATTCAGCATCTTCATGAATCAAGAGTTCTCTGATGACCTTTTTAGCAGATGGATAAAGTACATTATCCTTTAGATTACAACAAGCTTTCTGAAAAATTTAATCTCATCAGTGTCATCTGAATATGACTTGTTCGTCAGAACAATTTGTTTTCTTATCAACTCATCATGGTTGATATTTTCTGAGTTGTGTTCAGCTAGTGAACAAACAATACAAGTCTGTTTATCAGAATTTGAAAAGAAGTATTCTTTATGAAGTATATCATCTTCTTGCTCTACGTTAACGGAATCAGACATGGATTCAATTCTTATAGGATGTATCGTACCAAATAAAAATTGTTAGATCATTTCGTGTTTCCCTGCTCTGATACCAATTGAAAAGGCGAGGGTATCCCAAATATACATCAAGCTATTACTTTTCCTTCCTATAATTCCTTTCCCCGAAAGTGATTGTCTATGGACTGAGTCGGGAAAATACAACAAATCGGTTCACACTTTGTGTGGTCGTCTATGGATACGAGATCGAGACAATACAATAACAAAGTGTGATTACTTGATACAAAGGTTCGGACTTAACCAAACTCAATAGGATTCACGTATCAAGTAAATAGGAATTAACGTTTGTGCAATTTACTTTAATTATAATAAAACAATTATAATGCGGATATATAAAGTAAATGACATAGCAAGATTTTGTTAACGAGGAAACCGCAAATACAGAAAAACCCCAGGACCTAGTCCAGAATTGAATACTCTCAAGATTAAGCCGCTATACAAAATAAACCAACTTCGTATAGTTGAGACCAAGCAACTAAACCTATTATGCCTGAAAAAATAATATACATAATGAGTTATGTATTGATTCTTAATAATTTTGGGTGTCACCATATCTAAAATTAATTGTGGACATGACAATAAGAATATTGTGTTTTTTAGGCCTGCGCCTAAGTTTCCCTATCCAAACAGATCTTATTGTTTGGAAAAGCATTATTCTAAAAGGCTTTTTTTTTATAGCCCACAGTTTTATTATTTTTAATCCATAAGATTTAGTCAACCAAATTGATTAATAAATTAAATTTGACTTTTTCGGTTATTATCTTTAGCCCATGAAATTAAGCTAGTCTAGATTGAAAGCGAACGCAGCTCGTTCATCGCCTCAAACCTGTAAAGTATTTTCAGTTTCTTCCCTTGTTTCGTGATTAGCACTTTCTCTTCGAGAAAATTTAACAATGTTCTTGGTTTATTTATTCTATGTACAAATGAATACCGGCAAGAAAAAAGAATTCATTAATTTTTGTCTTTAGCAACTTGATAATCAGAATTAGTGTAATGTCAATTTGTTCTTGGTTTCCACCAGAACTTCTTGAACCCTTCACAAAATGTACTTATGCACAAAACATAGATGATTGACAAACGGTGTCACGGAAAAATATAAAAAAACCTCTCATTAGTAACACAACCAAAGTTTCCACCGACCTATTAAAATCTTTAGAAAAAAAGGGGTTAAAATGAAAATTTGGGAAAATTAGGCGTAGGCCCCCAAAAAATAATATTTTTATTGTCAGACCCATAATTAATTTTATGTACCGTGACACCCATAATTATTTCCGTGACACTCATAGTTATATGAAATTATTAAAAATGTGTGCATGACGGATTATGCATCCGTATGACGGGTTATGCATCAGGGGTATAATTGGCAACACAACTTGGATATAACATATCTAAAAATCGGCGCCTTGTAATTTTACAAATTTTATATCGTTGGAAATATTTTTAAGAGAGCTACGCAACGAGTACAAACAAGAATATCAAATTTTTGTTTTTCACGAAAAATCGGAGGTGATCATCATTTTAGGCAAAATTTTCGAAAACTTGATACATAACCATTATGAAGCCACCAAAAAAGATGCACAACACATTCTGCAGACGCACAAAGAATTATGCAACCATTTTCTCCATTGGATAACAAAGTTATGCATCTAAAACAAGTTATGTAACCATTGTTTTGGTAGATTTTAGTGCGTACATAAAAAAAATGATGCATAATGCAGTATGCATCCATATTTACGGATGAATATCAGGTTATGCATCTATTTTCTCGATGCATAAAAGATTGCGCAACAATTTTCTCGATGCATAATGCACTATGCAGTCATATTTTCGGATGCATAACAGGTTATGCATCCATTTTCAAGACTGCATAAGATGTTATGTAGATATTATTGTAGGTGCATGACAAGTTATGCGGTCTTATTTTTTGTTGGTTTCAATACTAAGAAAAAATTAGCTGCATAACGTGTTATGAAAACGTTTTCTGGACTGCATAACAAGTTATGCAAAAAAAAAAATGTTGCAGAAGGTGTTATGCAACCAATTTCGAGAATCCAAATCAACCCATTCTTAACCACATCTGTTGCCGTATTCCAATCCTTCACAAACCCATAAATCACATAACCCGACAACCCGTGATCTTCTTTCTTCTCTTAATTTGACAGCAGCACAAAACTCATCTCAATTTTATCTTGAAAAGAAAAAAAATCCTTTCCAACTGATTTGCAATTAAAGCAACTCATCTCAGATTTGAATTGAAGTAAACCAATTCATCAAAATATCCTTTCTAATTCATAAATTCAACTAAAACCTTAACTTTATTCATCAAAAAATTCGCTTGAATTTTTTGTTTTTCAAACTTTATTTACCAAATTCAATACAAATCAATCCAAAAAATTCAATCCTTAACCATCTAAACAAACTCTAAGTACGGTAAAGGTTGAAGATGTCTAGTGAACTTCTGGTTTCATTAGATAGGGGATGAAAAGTTCTTGATACTCCATGAGCACTAGGTCACCTAGAGTACAGATAAATAACAACTCCATCGTATTTAGAAGGATCCAACCATTTTCGGGTTTGTTCTCCTACTTGCTGGTTTAGAGATTCTTTGGGAGTAAGTGTTATTGATGATGATCAAGATTGATGGGTGGAGCTAGATGGAAATAAGAGGATTTTTATTTTAAGAGGGCTCATAAACCTGAGCGGAGATGATCTGAAAAATGAAAGAACACGAAATAAAAGAAAAAGAAGAAGCGAAAACTAATTTTAAGAAATATGGGTGTGATAAAAAATTTCTCTCAAAATATGGGTGCGAGCGTCAGTGGAAAAATCTACAGAATTGGGTTTGGCTGTAGTTTTCACTGACAATTTTCGATGGAGAATCATGAATAGTTAAAACTTGTTAAACTTTTTGATGATCGAAAAAGGCCCGACTACAAATCCATGAATATCATAATTGGGAAAACTCTGTAAAACTATGACATTCTATTTCCTGACGAAGACATGATAATTTTTTCACAAAGTTAATGATGGGAAAACTAGGGTTTATAATATGTATAATTCTCTGATAATATAACTAAAAATTCATATAGTTAGATTAATTAAACTACTTTGGTTTGCTAATTTGCATATTATAATTTAACTTATTCTACAAAAGAAAAATCATGTTGCTATGATTTGATATCAATCAAAATATACGATGATGTTGATGACAATGATAATGAAAGAATAATAATAAGAGGAGCGAATTAGATCGGCCTTCTAATTTCATGGGCTATAGATAATAACCGGAAAAGTCAATTTATTTTATTGGTAAATTTGATTGGCTAAGTCTCATGGGTTATCAATAATAAAAGTGTTGGCTATATTTAAGAAAAGCCTTCTAAAATTGGTGTCACATAGATATTTTGTGTGAAGTTTAGAAGATCAACGTCTTATACGAAAACATTCACTAGACGAGTAGACGTCCAAAGTAAGCCGATTCAAACTTCATGACACGGGAACAGAAAGTCACCACTTTTTCCTAGTAGATAAGAGTTCTGAAAGTCGTGGAATCTCATGAAACGGAAAATGGGTCATATGACTACAACCCATAAAAGTGTGGGAGCAATGGACTTGTAAAATATAGGTGTGGGTGAAAAAAACATAAGAAAAATTAGTCATTTATACCCTTTATTCTTTACCATATCCTTTTCCCTCTCCTATTTATTTTCTTTTTATAATTTTAAATTAATCGCGAGAAAAGTCATAACTTCCGGAATATAAGTCGGATTTTAATGAAATTTATATTTTTGGAAAGGGCTCGAAAATATCTACAAAACAAGATCCATTGTTGATATAAAATTCGAAAAAAATAATAATTTTTTTAACGCACACCTAGTATACATTAAGCACCTAGGTGTAACCTGACCAAAATTTATTTCCTATAAGAATATACATTATGCACCCAGGTGCAACTTGGACAAAATTTATTGCATATGAAATATGTATTATGCACCCAGGACAAAATTTATTTTCTATAATAATATGAATTATGCACCCAGCTGCAACCACGCCAAAATATTTTTCCTATAGGATTCAGAAAAATATACATTATGCACTCAGGTACACCTGGGCAAAATCTATTTCCTTGCATCATGCACTCGGGTGCATCTTGTGTATTTCGGGGATAAATATACTGATCACCTGCAATATAATATGCACAACCAAAATCATTAGTTCATGATCTCAAGCGATGAATCCACCACAATTACCATCACATTCACTGTCAACACATCAACCAAAAACAAGTATTAAAGAAGAAAATAAGAGGAACAACTAAAAAAATCAAAAAATAAACATTATGCACTCGGGTGCAACCTGACCAAACTAAATTACTCTGTCAGAATATACAATATGCACTCTGGTGCATCTTGTGCAACCTGACCACTTCCAGGCCAAATTCAAGCCTATTTACGAGTCCTCCTCTACACATTCCTATCATTCATCTAATCATACATTTAAACTCAATGAACTCAAACCATTTCATTCATTTATCAGCATTAACATCTTCTAACCATTCTAATTAGCTTCGAAATTATCAACAATTGTTTTTACTTCATTTGCTCAACATATTTAACAACATTACCAACTCTCTGTTGCTGCTTGTTCCCAGATCACTACATCATGTTCTTATTCATTTACATCATCAGTACTTTTATACAAAGCAACAACAATACGAAGTACTGACACTACATCTGCACCTAGTTTGAACACCACCATTTCCTTCTTCTTCCAACTAAAAGTAACCACCACCACTAATGCATGGAATCAACTGCATTCTCCACCTCAACTGAAGTTTCTCAATCCTTGTAACTTCATCCTCATCTCAACTCCAAACCCCACTCCAAATTATCCACTTTCTTTATTTCTTGACATCAACAATACCACCAAGTCAATCCCATTCATTCATCACTGTCCCTGTAAACCATTCAAACCCATTTATAGAAGAAACCCATGTCTAATATCTTCCATCCACTGCTCAATTCACGGCTACACCTTTAACAGACCATAACACCCAATTTCTCATATACAACAACACCTAATTGATCATATACAACATAACTCCTTTCTTCTTTCTTGTTGTTCTCATATTGAGCTCAATCCCCAAATTCCTCTTCAAATCCAAACCCTAACTCCTTCCATTAATCGCACTATCCAAATCACTGGCAGGATTAAAGGAAACCCATCTACAATTCACTTCCTCAAGAATCCGAAACGATAAAAATAAAGACATACCTGATTACTCGACTACTTGCTCCCAATCACAACCCCCTCCATTAATTTCATATCTCACATTTACCACCATCACCACCCTCCTTCCCCACCACTAACCAGCAATAACTCTTAACAATTATTGTTTCGAATCAAATTGGTATGAAGTAAAATTGGAACTGAAAAAATTGTTCTTCAATTTCAATTCCAGTCCACACCAATTTAGTCTTCGTTATCAACAACACCAGCAGAAACTTCATTGATTTAATTTAATTAGACCTAGAAATCAATTGATGAAGTCAAGTAGATCAATTTATTTTCAACTGGAGGGGGTGGAGGAGAAAACTGGTTAGCAGCCTGTTTCAATGGAGGTTCGAGCTGAGACTAAATAAGAAGAGAAAGGGTTTTTCAGTCTATTGTCCAAAAAATAAGTTGCAATAATCGACTGATATATCCATTTTGGTTATTGAAAAAGTATATTGAAGGTTCTTGGTTATGTGACCGAGAGTCATATTTTGAATGTCTTTTACGCCCAGGATTTCAAATCCAAGGGCTATTGAACCAAAAACCGTCTCATGAAAACTAGCAAAAAATCCAACAATCAGATACACCAAAAGTGATTACCCTCTTTTGATGGATTTCAAAATACATCTTAAAGTTTTTCAGAACACATTTTAACACAAGTAATTGTACTTATAGGAGCCATAAAATAAACTAGCTCTTTGGTAAGAGAAGTCTTGTGGGTTGTGTATTATTCATTTCAAGGAATCCTAAAAAAACAAAAACAGGGAATTTCCACAGTTATTTGCGCGGCACAATTAACGGAATAGAAATGTATTCCAAGGCACGAAGACACCATGAATTACTGTTTTTTTTTTTTTACTCGTGCAGGTACATCAGTATCCTAATCAAATTTGTTCTATTAAACTGGAATATGCCATTGTACTGGATTCACTTAATTTGGCTTGTAGCATGACTCATGTATCATTCAAGTTCATCGTGTGTTGATGAAGTTTAGACGCTAGTACAGGATATCATGATCATCTGATAATGATGAACAAATAAATATTGTCCTTGGCATCCAGAAGAAGTCATAGTTGAATAATTTAAACTCAAACATGATACAATATTAATCTAGCTAGCTTATAATTTAGTGCTCTTTATTTACTTGCAATTATTAATTAAGGTTATTACATAGGAGAACTTAAACATGAAAACATACTAGGAAACATTCACACAAACACTAATAGAGCACGTATAATTCCATGACCATATCCATAGCAATAAAGATTTGGCCCAGGCGTCATACCGAGCTGCTTACAGTATGCTTTGTAATACTTCACCCTGGCACGAACTGCTGGCCGATTCCCGCCACCGCATTAACCGCCATTGACTTTACGGATTGTACGACCGAAACCTCCACCCGATGTTATAACTGAATGGACATTATTCATCCAAAACCAAATAGCAGCCTTGAATGAAATGATTGCATTGGTAGCTACGAGGTCTGGATTCTTTATTAGATTCACGCCAATGCTTTTACCACACGCTCCATAATTATAATTCCATGTAAGCTGAATTGGTCCTCGTCCATAATAATTCTTGCCTGGTGCACATGGGTATTCTGTGCTGGGCTGACAATATTTTCCTCGAGCTATTTCTCTTACGTAACAGAAATCTGGTGGGCAAAAAACAACAATATCAAGATAAGTGTTTACGTTTAAGATAATACTAACATGGAGCTTGATCGAACAACTTACGTCCTGTTTCATGAGTTACATGAGCAAAGAAAGCAACAATTTCACGTTAAGAATCCTCAAAAGTCCCTGTTTTACCGAATGTAGGGTAATAATTTGCAGCCTCAAGAAAAGCACTGCGGTAATAGAATTTTTTCCCAGGACAGCCTGAACCAGCTTGACCTATTATATTGTTAAAGAATGCTGGTGTAACATAATTGGCTACAGAGCCAAAGTTCGTCTGACACAAAATAGGCTGTGTCATACATCCAAACAGAATTGCCAATACCGAAACAAGTTTCATGTAGCTAAGGATCACCATTTTATGAAGATGAATATTGAAAGTAATTAAAGGAGTAGTAGAGTATTTTAAAGATGTGAAAAATTAGGATTACATTCGGATATACTTATAGATTTTTAAGCTTCAACAAATTTTGTTTTTTGTCATTTTTTATGAGTCAATGTTCTATGTTCAGCTAGACTGAGTTGGAAAGGCTTGACCAGCCACGTGAAATGCTCATTAGTCACAAAATAGTTTCATCTTGTATGGTGGAAAATCTCTAGAAAGTAGCACAGGAGTTGGGTTGAAGTCTCTGGTCCAGGTTCTTTGACAAGCACTCAATCAACAGAAACCGTTTCACGTATCGGCATGTCTTGTCTTCTATTAACTTGATTACGTAAGTCAGCCGACCGTATGTTAATGCTAGACTAGACAGTTTCCAGACATTCCAGTAGAAAAGGTCCTGAAATCGAACTTTATACTGCGTTTGATTTATTTGGTTCAAAATATTTTAGAATTTATTTGCAGGTCCGTAACCGACGCTAGATTCAGTGAATTCGCGCAGCAGCTAATTAATGGCTTTGGTTTACATTTTCATGGCTCAGCAACTTAATCAGTGAAAAACAGAAAAAAAAAATGATTACGACCCATACATATATAATAATAATGCCAGTGAATAATTAACCCGTTCATAAAGTCCGATCGATCCTGGTCGAACGAGCAAAATTCAAGTTAAGCCAGTAATTAATTTTAATCAGCATCGTTGTTCTTTTGTAGATGACTAGAACGCATATTATTAGTTCTTGTAACATAGTTACAGAGGTAAGTACCCAACTTCGTAAGCGAAAGGTCTTACCTAAATGACTACATCGCATATTATGCTTGTCTTATTTTTTTTCATCTCCAATAATCAATTGGGGGAAAGTTTTCGTATTTGCAGAAACTTCATCGCAAACCATGTGCACTTGACTGATTTTAGCTAATTTTCATTTAAATTTGCCATATCTTATAATCTATCGCATATTCTTACTATATATATGCATGACTAGCCCTTAACCCGTGGCGTAACGGCATGGGTCATGATGTTGGTTCATTTTTAAAATATCGTATAATTTGTGTCCCGAATACTTATCAACTCTTTATGATTTAATATGTGTTTGTCATAAAAATAGTTGGGATTTTCCTCTCATTTTTTCTTTGTTTTTTCCTTTGATATTTTACCGTCGGAGATTTTCTCAAACGAAAGAAATATAATCTTAACTTCCAAACACTTTTTTATTTAGGTTCATTGCTTATAATGAGATAATGCTCTACATGAACATGGAAGTTTAAATATTTTTTTGAAATATGTCGTCAGCAGCGCTCATCTCAATGAAATTAACTAATCAATATCGTCCATAAAAGTCTCCACATGCTCCTATTTCGCTTCAGATGACTCATCTATCATGATCATGTTGTCGATCCTCCAAATAGGCAGAGAATAGTATTTTTTGCATCGAACGAATGATACAAACTATTAGATGACGATGTTAACAATGTGTACCCATTACCTTTTCGAGGGGATTTTATATATGCGAACCTCTGCCATTAAATCTTCTACAAATTATTGTGCCCATCAATTCGTCTTAACAAAGGCTTTGGTAACTTCAAAAGTCTTGGACATTTTGTCACTTCCTTATGTTCCTACCTTCACTTGGAATACAATCTGGCGATACATTACCTCATAAAGAACCTTGAACACATATTGTACTCCCTGATCATATTTCAAATTGATAGGTTGTCAATAGATCTCTTACCAAAAGTTGACATATTCTAGGTTGAATATTTATTAAAAAAAAATTATGGTATTGTGGATCGTTGCTTTCTAAGATTGTAGTTTTCAAAATTGGCCTCTTCAAGTCCCTTGGCTTTCTAAGTTTATATATCTTTTAATTTTTTTTTACATTTTAGTTAGCCGTATTATGTTTGTTACTAACTTTAAACTTGATGTCATCTTCTACTGTGAACTTTATGTGATTTCAGAATCGAAATAGTTATACCTCTTTCATTCTTATCAAGTAATCCGTTGTATATCCCAACAATTCTTCTACAACAATTCTTTTCTTTTGCCGTTTCCAGACCATCAGTATCCATTATTGTCAAACGTAATTTGTCTAATTTTTGTTGATATTATGTATTTGCAATGTTCATTTTTATTAAATAAATAGATTGTGGAAAAGCTATAAAAAAAAAGAACATAAGTATTACATCAGGTATAAGTCACTATATCCAAAATAATCCGGACACTGCTTCTGGTGCTTTGTTTCCCCAAATTCCTCGTTGCATTCTAGACAGTACATGCAACACCAAACATTTGCGAAGTGAGCTATTTGCGCAAGTGTGGTCAATGTAAATGTATTCCTTTCCTGTAATAATAATAACAACATGTCAATTTTTTTCAAGGCATCCAGTTGTAAATGGTATAAATCTAAAATATTTGAATTATACCTCAATCTTAAATATCATCTTCTTCTAACATAACATAGCAATTGAGGAAGGACAAATCTTTACCACTCTTTACATAGGAAAAGTTAGCCAAACTATGTTTTTCAATTGTCTTACGTGAAAATTATTATTAATCCATATTTTAGTCCTATCGAAGCCGATCTAATTAGTCCTATAGAAAGTTAATCTTAAAATTTTGACCTTATCTCTTGACCAAGTTATTGAAGTATCCTTAGTCATATTCTGCATTGTGTGATCTACCCATCTGTGTCTACTCTACCTTCTAACCCAGTGAATGGAACCTACACATATTGATCCGTAATTTGATATTGTTGATTTTCCATCAAGAGGTCGCATGATTTGAGAATGTAAAATATAAAAAATATTCTATAAACTTCGGAGGGGAAATTTAGATTTATGATTTAGAGTTTTTATGATGATTTTGATGAACAAACATAATTTTCAAACAAATATTTTAGAATGCAAATACATTTTCCCGATCAATAAGGTTTTATATCGGGAATTGAGTGAAAGTTGTTGTCTTTGTAGGTAGTTATCGTAAAACAACTCGACATTGATGGTCTTTCAGGAAAAAGAATGTAAAAGTACTTGAGAGAGCGATAATGTACTCTTACACGGGTATACCAATTGCCTTTACATAATACGGGTTATCGAACAATCATGATCATATTGTCTTATACGTTCCAGTATCATCCTCGAAATATTTGGTTTTTGTCCTTATCAATTGTGCTAAAAACAACCAATTACATCTTTCACAATACAATGTTGCATGTTTTGTGAAGATTATTATTTTTACTTGGTCAATAAAACTCACTAAAAAGAAAAAACTATTATTATACACTACTATTACCAACACCCACCACCATAAAAACCATCCACCACCACTATTTCTTCCACCAATAGTAATCTTACCGCCTCTACCATTCACAAACACCCACCACCACTTATACTAACCCTACTTCCACAACCACCATTAGAATTAATAAAGGTTTTAGTAAAATTATTTATTAATAAAATTATGTATTTATGTTAAATTATTAAAGGGACATTTATAATAGAAATTTAATTAATCATTATGAACAATCAATGAGACACTAATTAATAAAACGTTTAAAAATGGTTAAGTTGAACAAACCCCAGCGGTAAATTTATCTTTGCCAAGGACAAATCCTGACCACTCTTTACATAAACAAATTGATAATAAATTATTTCATATGTTCTGATCTTGATTCATGTCGTTCGTTTAGTTATTACATAACATGGCAATTGATTGCACCAATTTTTTAAAATGGACATGTGTTTTATCGAGTTTATTTTAACATTAGAATGATCAACCACGTTTTATACTTTATAATATAACATTACACATTTTGTGGCATTACGAAATTAGCATAATATGTTTTTGTTCACAAATACCCGCCAAGGGTTGACTAACCTGGCTCTAACCCTTTAAATTTTTCATAACTACATAAATTTTTTAGTTTATTTTATAAATAGTACTTTTTCCATATATATTTATGGTTTAGTCCACCCAAGTTTACATGTTTCTTTTAAAAAAAATAGGCCTCCTCAATGTCAATTTTTGACTCCACCACTGCCACCATCACTGCCTCCCATCCCATGTAGGTTGTTGGACGCAATTCTAATTTTCAATCACAAATGCCATGTATGAGGTTTAGATTGAGCAAACTTTCATCAATTGATTAGTTTCATTTTTTTTCCGTGTATATATTCTTTTTTGTATTGCAATCAGTTTTATTTTAACATTAAAAAATCATGATTTATACGATATAGTACCAAAGATAATAGGGGTACCATTTGGGTGATCCAACTACGATCATGAAAATATTATCTCGTATGATATCATCCCTGAAATATTTGGTACCTTCATTTATCAAAAGTGTTAAAAACAACCAACCACATCTTCCACACTACGATGTTATCGATGTTGTAACGAAAACATAAAATTAATATTGTCCATAACTACTCACCAACATTCACCGTCACTACTTTTTCCACCAAAAACCAGGGGCGGAGCCAGGATTTTGAGGAGAGAGTGAGAAAAAATTCTTGGCAAGTTGAATTCATGTGAAAAATGGACTTTGTATCCAATTTTACGATAAAAGAACAAAATAAATATAATTGTGCTTGGCTCAGCCCTTAACCACCACTAATCTTTCGTCCTTTCATCTCTTGTACTGCTCATTGTCGCAGAAAATGTTTATTGATGTTATTTATCAAAATTACTTATTAATAGAAATAAATATTAAAATTAATTAAGAAAACATTTATAATTAAAAAATAATTAGTCATTTATTATGAGAAATTAGTGAAACACTAATTAAAGAAACACTTTATAATGAATACATTATTTATTATGTGCAATAGAAATAAATATTATAATTAATTAAGAAAATATTTATAATCAAAAAATGATTAGTCATTTATTATGAGCAATTAGTGAAACACTAATTAATGAAACACTTTATAATGAATACATTATTTATTATGTGCAATTAGTGAAACACTAATTAATAAAGTAATTATTGTATTTAAGTTGAACAAAGCACCACTGTTGATTTATCTTTTCTATCAATCCCAACCAAGGTGGAACACTGGTTAGAGGCCACTCTTATGACACAATAGGTCATGGGTTCGAATCTCCCCGTTATAATTTTTGAAGTTCCATATCTTGACTTGAGTGAAATGAATTACTCTTGCAGGTAAATCCTAACCCAAATTGTTCCATTCAACATGGATATTCCATTATACTGGATTTATTAAATTCTGTCAGTTCAAATTCATGGCATGTTAGTGAACTTTCAGAGCCTACCGTATCCTTGGTGGCTCAAACATGGCACAATAATCTACCTAGCTAGCTAGCTTAATAAAGATGGTGTGTCATAAATTGGTGATTTTTAGATATTTACTAGCCCTTAACCCGTGCCGTAATGGCATGGGCCATGATATTGGTTCATTTTTAATATATCCTATAATTTGTGTCCCGAATCCTTATCAACTCCTTATGATTTAATATGTGTTTGTCATAAAAATAGTTGGGTTTTTCTCTCTTTTTTTCTTTGTTTTTTCCTTTGATATTTTACCGCCAGAGATTTTCTCAAATTAAAGAAATATAATCTTAACTTCCAGACACTTTTTTACTTAGGTTCATTGCTTATAATGAGATAATTCTCTACATAAACATGGAAGTTTAGATATTTTTTGGAAATATGTCGTTAGCAGCGTTCATCTCAGTGAAATCAACTAATCAATATCGTCCATAAAAGTATCCACATGCTCCTATTTCGCTCCAGCGGACTCATTTATCATGGTCATGTTGTCGATCCTCCAAATAGGCAGAGAATAGTATTTTTGCATCGAATGAATGATACAAACTATCCAATGTGACATGATTTTCCTGTAATTTTTCAACACCCATTAGATGACAATGTTTAAAATGTGTACCCATTACCTTTTCAAAGGGATTGTATATATGCGAACCTCTGCCATAAAATCTTCAACAAAGTATTGTGCCTAGTAATTCATCTTAACGAAGGCTTTGGAAACTTCAAAAGTCTTGGAAATTTTGTCACTTCCGTATGTTCCTACCTTCACTTGGAATACAATCTGGAGACACAATATTTCATAAAGAACCGTGAACACATATTGTACTCCCTGATCCTATTTCAAATTAGTAGGTTGTCAATAGATCCTTCACCAAAAGTTAACATATTCTATGTTGAATATTTATAAAAGAAAATTATGGTATTGTGGATCGTTGCTTTCTAAGATTGTAGTTTTCAAAATTGGCCTCTTCAAGTCCCACGGCTTTCTAAGTTTATATATCTTGTTTGTTTTTAACATTTTAGTTAGCCATATTATGTTTGTTACTAACTTTAAACTTGATGTCATCTTCTACTATGAACTTTATGTGATTTCAGAATCGAAATAGTTATACCTCTTTCATTCGAATCAAGTAATCCGTTGTATATCCCATCAATTCTTCTACAACAATTCCTTTCTTTTTCCGTTTCCGGACCATCAATAGCTATTATTGTCAAATGCAATCTGTCTAATTTTTGTTGATGTTATGTATTTGCAATGTTCATTTTTATTAAATAAATAGATTGTGGAAAAACTAAAAAAAAAAAAAAGAATATAAGTATTACATCGGGTCTAAATTACTATATCCAAAATACTTCGGACACTGCTTTTGGTGCCTTGTTTCATCAAATTCCTCGTTGCATTCTAGACCATACATGGAACACCAATCATTTGCGAAGTGAGCTATTTGCGCATGTGTGGTCAATGTATCCCTTTCCTGTGATAATAATAACAACACGTCAATTTTTTTCAAGGCATCCAGTTGTAAATGGTATGAATCTAATAGATTTGAATTATACCCCAATCTTAGATATCACATTCTTCTCACATAATATAGCAATTAAGGAAGGACAAATATTGACCACTCTTTATATAGGCAGAGTTAACCAAACTATGTTTTGGAATTGTCTTACGTGAAAATTATTATTAATCCATATTTTAGTCAGCTCCTATCGAAGCCGATCTAACTTGTCCTATAGAAAGTTAATCTTAAATTTTTGACCTTATCTCTTGACCAAATTATTGAAGTAGTCTCAGTCATGTTCTGCTTTATGTGATCTACCCATCTGTGTCTACTCTACCTTCTAACCCAGTGAAACCAATACATATTGATCCATAATTTTATATTGTTGATTTGTCATCAAGAGGTCGCATGATTTGAGAATGTAAAATATAAAAAATATTCTATAGACATCGGAGGCGAAATTTTGACTTATGATTTAGAGTTTTTTATGATGATTTTGATGAACAAACATAATTTTCAAACAAATATTTTAGAATGCAAATACATTTTCCCTGTCAATAAGGTTTTATATCGGGAATTGGGTGAAAATTGTTGTGTTTGTAGGTAGTTGTCGTGAAATACATTTTCCCTAAATACCGTCAATTCACACCTACATAGCTATGGATGCCACCAAGACCATGGTGACCAACTCTATTCAATAAAAACTCTAGGTGTAAATGTGAAGGAGCGTATCCTATATACCACAAGTGGAAATTCTCATTTCCCATAACAATTCATATTGACAACAAAACATTACAAGTCCTTTCCAAATCGTGGAAAGATTCACAGAATGAACAAGATTATCATAATGCATTTTAAACAAAGCATGGAATGCACGAATAGACAATGCATGAGATTGTTAAGCATAAACTTTTATAAAAACAACAGTAATGATTACAAAAGAGTCAAATGAATTCCCACACCTTTTGATGACAAGCCGCGCCTACCTCGAGATCCACGATCCACTGGTTCATCCTTTGGATCGGTTGTTGTTAATACTAACTGTTAATCACACAAGAAGTCTAAGAAACTAGCCAAAATGGCTCATACCAGAATCATACAAGTTTATCTAATGGTTCTAAGCCCATTTAAGGTTTCACACCTTTTATTTATCTATCTTTAGCAAATCTAAGGTTTGTTAATTCAATTAGATTAGTTATGTAGTCCATTAAATACATCTTATGAATATCTACAACTTTGTAGAAGAAGCCAAAGGCTAATTTGGACCATAGGTGGTCCAAAACATCAATATAAGATAACTAGTCTAAAGCCCAAGCCCACTTAAACAACCCATTAATAAGTGCCTGGCCCAACTGGGTCAATCTAACGGTCACTAACGGTTGAACTAACAGTCAAGAGTCAACTAACAGTCAACGTACAAGTCAAGTCAAGGTCCGGGTCAAAGGGTCAATGATTCGACTCGGTCAAACCAAATCAACCTGATTCGACTCAGTCAGATGGACTGAGTCATCTAAACAATCTAGTCAGACATCTGACCAACAAACCAACACAAAGCCTAAGCTACCACAGTTTCAATTCCTACAACATATCTTTCTTTCTAACATTTAAACTTCAATTGAAAAATAGTAAACAAACTTCAAATTCAATTTACAAACCAAGGCTATGCCTACCTGCAATTGCAGTTCCAAGCTTTCATAGCTAAAACTAACAGCAACTAGCACCAATTTATCATTTCACTTCTAATAACCAACAATTACAAATATAAACATTACACTTTCTCACAACCAGAATAATTCTCTAGCAATCAAATTAACTTCAACTATATCTCATTACCACAATACAGAACCATCTTTGTTGAATAATATCCTCATCATTTCAGCCACTACTTCAACTCAATTTCACAAAGACAATTTAACAAAACCCCACAACATTATTTAACTCAATTTCAACACAAACCCATGAAACAACCCATCAATTCAGAACTAAAACAACAATTACTTCAATTTGATTACATATCTTAATAATATTCAATTTACTGGAGAAGAATTACCTTGGATACAAACCATTATTCCTGACAGTAGACCAACCTCCTTCTGATTCCGATTCAATCAATACTAGACATATCTTTGTTCCATCTACAACCCAAAACTCAAGAACCCTAAATCCCAAATCTTTATTAAAATAGATCCAAACACCAATAACCAATTTCAAACTATTTTTCAACTTTAAATTCTAATTCAGATTAAACCCATCTCCAACTTCATCTTATTCATTACTAATCGAACTTCTATTTAATTTTCTGAGAAACCCTATCTCTTTAATTCTTTCCTAAAACTTCTTCATAACTCCAATTATCCTAAACCCATTCAATTCCTTCTCTTAGAACACTAATTCCATCTCTTAATTTATCTTTGAATTCTTCTAGAAACCCTAACATCGATTTACAGTGACATCAATTTTCTTCTCCCGGTTCAATCAATCACAGTTCATCACTTCCCCTTTGATTCATCAAGTTAACCAACTTTTACGAATCACTCACATCAAACCAAGCTCGATTTGTCGACTAAAAATTCGACAGAAAGAAGAAAAGAAGAAAGAACAGAGGAGATGAAGAAAATAAGAAAGAGAAAGAAAAGAAGAAGAATACAGAAGAAGATAACTCTTCTCGATTTGGTCTAGAGATAAGGCCGACCAGATTTTCTAAACGCACCCGACAAATGATAAGGGCATCCAAGGCGGCTAAACTGCAATATAACTAATCTTCCGTTCATACTCATCCGATGATATCATCTTCGTCTTTTATCTGAATGACACGTTCGAGTAGTCTATTATGCGTCAGTTTTTGAGATTTAATCAACGATACTAGTTTGGTATCTAAATCGTTGTTAGATTAATTTATAATAATTAATGTTTGAGTTACACTAATCGAGCTATTATTGGCTAAGACGTCTCTTGACTAGTCTAATAACGTTGACGAGCTTGAGAGTCCTAACAAAACCCCAACGGTAAATTTATCTTTTCCAAGGACAAATCCTAACCACTCTTTACATAAACAAATCGATAATAAATAATTTCATATGTTCTGATCTTGATTCATGTCGTTCATTTAGTTATTACATAACGTGGTAATTGATCACACCAATTTTTTTAAAAATGGACGTGTTTTATCGAGTTTATTTTAACATTAGAATGATCAACCACGTTGTGAACTTTATAATATAACGTTACACATTTTGTGGCGTTACGAAATTAGCATAATATGTTTTTGTTCACCAATACCCGCCACCACCATAAAACCATATTAATCAACTTTTTTTATCCACCACCACCACCTAGTGGCGGAGCCAAGGGTTTACTAACCTGGCTCTAACCCCTTAAATTTTTAATAACTACATAATATTTTTAGCTTATTTTATAAATAGTACTTTGTCCATATATATTTATGGTTTAGTCCACCAAAATCATGTTTGTTTTTTTTTAAATAGGCCTCCTCAATGTCAATTTTTGACTCCTCCACTGCCACCATCACTACTGCCCATCCCATGTAGGTTGTTGGACGCAATTCTAATTTTCAATCACAAATGCCATGTATGAGGTTTAGATTGAACAAAATTTCGTCAATTGATTAGTTTTATTTTTTTATTCCGGGTATTTTTTTTTTTTTTTGTATTACAATCAATTTTATTTTAACATTAAAAAATCATGATTTATACGATATAGTACCAAAGATAATAGGGGTACCATTTGGGTGATCCAACTACGATCATGAAAATATTGTCTTGTATGATATTATCCCTAAAATATATGGTACCTTCCTTTATCAAAAGTGCTAAAAACAACCAACCACATCTTCCACACTACAATGCTATCGATGTTGTAACGAAAACATAAAATTAATATTGTCCATTACTTCTTCCACCACAAACCAGGGGCGGAGCCAGGATTTTGAGGAGAGAGGGAGAAAAAATTATTGGCAAGTTGGATACATGTGAAAAATGGAATTTGTATCCCATTTTACGATAAAAGAACAAAAATAAATACAATTGTGCTTGGCTCCGCCCTTAACCACCACTAATCTTTCGTCCTCCACCTCCTCTACTACTCACTGTCACCAAAATTGTCTATTGATATTATTTATCAAATTTACTTATTAATAGAAATAAATATTATAATTAATTAAGAAAATATTTATAATTAAAAAATGATTAGTCATTTATTATGAGCAATTAGTGAAACATTAATTAATGAACACTTTAGAATGAATAGATTATTTATTATGTGCAATTAGTGAAACACTAATAATTAATAAAGCATTTATGATATTTAAGTTGAACAAACCACCACCATTGATTTATCTTTTTTCTAATAATTCCAACCAAGGTGGAACACTGGTTAGAGGCCACTCTTATGACTCAATAGGTTCATCAGTTCGAACCTCTCCGTTATAATTTTTGAAAATCCATATCTTGACTTGATTATTCATTTTTCATTCATAATATTGGAATTAATGCCACACATGTGAGTTGTAGGGGTGGTCAGGGAACCACATCCCTTGATTTATCTTTGTCTGGACAAATCCTGATCACCACTAAAAAAGGAAAACTTAGCCTAGCTTTGTTTTGTATTAATGATTTTTAATTTGGAACACCTCCCATGAAATTATAACGGAACATGATCGTTAGTTTATTTGTCTGACTTTTCCGTGCGACATGATGGTTGGACTTCACATTTACATTAATATTTAGCTTATTTTACTGGAGACTTACTATAGGATGAAGGTCAGGAAAGTAATGGATCGACAGAACATGAATCATCTGAATTCCTTAAACGTACGCTTAATGACACTCATATGAGAGCCACTTATCAATTATCTATTCATTGCACTCTTTTTGTATGATTTTGGATAACTATATTTTATTTGACAATAGACAATGTAAAATTTCTCTCTTGCATACAAAATGTTTGGATGTTATATATTGTTTGAGCTCTGCTTGCTTTTGATTTCGAAGGCGTCCTTTGAATTAAGCAAGGAAATGCTAATTATTTTTAAGGCTTCAAAATATTGTCTGCCCAAGTATTGAACTTATTCGGTCTCATTTTTTATTTTATTTTTTGCAACATTCTCTTCAGCATATAAACGAAACTCGAGCAATCGTCATAGAAATCCTAAGATTTCTAGTTTCCCGGAAGAAGGACAAAGTTTTAGCTTTGCTACCTAGACGGAAAGAGTCAAATCAGTTGTAAATCAGTTGTCCTTGTTAACACAAAATCGTTTTGAAATGACTTTTTAGTCCCTTAAGTGGTTAACTCAACCTAACCCAGTATGGGTAGAGTAAATAAGCCATACCCATATAATGACCTGACACCAAACTTCCATGGACAAAAATCGGGGAAAGGATCAATGAGTGAGAAAACCCAGGAGTTATAAGCTCATTCATAAACTGTTGGAAGAAACCACTTCAGATTGTTTCTCATCATTTCAAGAAGTACAGTATAACGACCCCAACATCAACTATTTGGTAAACTGGAATTTTGCAATAAAGTTGAAAAGAAACACTTAGAATGTAGACTGGTCGTAGATTGGTGGGTGGTTGCAAATACATCTCAACATGATAACTACATTTAAAATATTGGCCTCTATTGTCTAATGAAGGGGTTTTGTTTGCTTCTTCTCATTCAGAAAAAGAACTTATTGCTCATGGTAAACTTCAATTAGATGTGATTGAACTTCATGTATGAATTGTCTCTGGGAGCTCCATCAATTGCAAATTAGCATGAGTCGTCTGCGAGAACAAATTCCAAATAAATTAATACGCCAATAAACCCAATTTATTTTATATGATCATTTGGTTCTATACCCAGTTTATTATTTACTACATTTGTAGAAGGCTACCAAATTTATTTTATTGGACAGTGTTAGAAACGACATTTTTCTTTTTTTCGTGCCATATACCTTAGTTGAGAGCATGTGACTCATATAACAATTAGGTTTGGTTTATTATAACATCCAGATCCTTAAGTGACGAAAACCAGGCAACTTGACAGGTCAAATGTGATTCATTAAGTTGGTACGGTGATTCTCCATCTTCCTAAGTAGGCCTTATTTTAATAAGCTAAACCAATATCTAGATTATTGATAGTGCAAGTTGTAAATTTAATAGGTTTACGAACCCTAAAACCAACAATTACCCTCTATTAAAATGAAGTAAACTCTGAAGATTTATGGATCGAAACGGTTACAACTTGGACATAACATTCATAACCTAGAGGGAAGGAAAACAAAGGAATTGAGCATCACTGCATAAGGGTGTGACATAGGCGAACACACTAGAGAAAAAACTCACATTGCAGCAATAACAAGGGAAACAAAAACGACATCAGTAGTCCAAGAAAACAAGCAAAGCCATGATAAGTTCATACCTAAACAACCTATCGTCAAATTAATTTTCCCACCTCAAATGGCGACTTAAAGAGATCATCCATCATCAAGGATAAGTGTTTGTCCTGCATCAAGAAGAAGTTAGTTTATCCATTCTAAAAACTGGCCAGCATTGAATATGATTAAAAAGAAGGGCCGGAAACAAAACAAAAACTCCAACGCACCTTTTGCTTTTTCTTATCTTTGACTACTGCAGACTTCCTTGCCTTGGAGTGAATGGATTGTGAGGCATAATGAACAAAAAGATGTAACACCAGTTGTTGTTGTTTTTTGCATGTAAGTACATATTAGCCATAGTAATGCCATAACCCGTAGAATAAAATTATCCAGATACATGCTTAAATGTGTATAAACCAAATCCCTTTCCCCCTATTTTTATCCTTTGTAACTTTTCCGGCTAAGAATAATACAGTAATAGAAACTAGGGGAACGTATGAGCTTGTTACAAGCTATAACAAAGGCAGTGAATTTCAAGGGTATATGCACAATAAAAGTACCACTTTGTATTCCTTTAGAGGTAGAATCAAAACCAAATTGACACAAATAACAGAATGAAATCATGTCGTTGACAAAGGACAAAATTAAATAAAAAAAATGTATAACCTGATAACCCGACAGGTATAGGAAGTTCAAAAATAAATATGGCTTACGCAAATGGAGAGGAACGGTGACCAACTGACCTTGTAAAACACATCTGCGCAATCAAGTCTCTGGTCATCTGATTTGACAAAGTGTTGCCCAAATCCATCACCATCTCCTTCTTTTCTGACCATACTGTGTTTAAACATTCATTGGAAGCTTAAAAATCCTCTCAATATCTCTGGTTTACCACCTGCAACAACATTAAGGCAGATTAGCATTAGCTAATAGCTAGCAATAAAACCCAATTACTGATGCAATCACAATGCTTGTATGCATGACATGTATACCTAAAAGAAACCCCGTTCCTTGCAAGCATAATGAAGCCTATCCAACTCTAACTTTTTAGTTATGGATTCTGGAGATATTAAATTTTGCAAATAGATCATAGGAACTGTTTCATCCATTATCGACGAACAGACAATAATAATTGTGATTTCAAAACCAGCTAAAAACTATAGTGATATACATAGAAACGAAAAATAAAATACTGACGAGAATCCGATCCAAAAAAATAAAAAGAAACACGAGCAGCACTGATCCAATAGTTAAATGAATAAACAAGCAGACTCAAGTCCAAAATATAAAAGAGTTATAGCAAAAATATCACGACCTTGTTCATTATCGGGTTGGATGCATATATTCAACTCAAACACTGTCCTATTGACACATACCAAACACTTAGATAACGCACCTAAACTTTAACTACTAAAAATGAGATATTACCACAAATTAAAATTTCCAAATATTAGCAACAAAATTGAAACCAATCTTTACCTTGTTGTTACTCGTCTTGGGTTTGTCATTGTTGTTTCTTTGTTGCACCTGTAAAAGAATTCGTAGTGCCGCATAGACATCAAAGTGACTTGTTTTCTTTTCCAATTCAAATTTAGCACTGAAATAAAAAAGCTAAAAAGCAACAGAGCCGCAGCTAAAGCTCACAGAATTCCTAGTGCCTTATACCACTAGAGTTGCATGATACTTGTTGGAATTAGAACACCTATTCAAGAACACTAAATTTGTCTGCTCTGTGCAAGAGAAATCACCAAGAAATGCAGAAAAAGGAACAAAAATTGATACAAAATAAAAGAAATTAAAGAGTAAACTAATAACCTTACATTATGGAGAGAGAGGGAGCGGAAAAGCCGCTTTATCTTGATCGGAAAATTTTCCAAGTTACCGTGGGAACTACATACTTGAGACTAGAGGAACGAAAGAGAAGAGGATTCATAGAAGGGCTGCATTTATCTCCGGACGTTGCTAACTGGTTCGCTAAGGTTTTGGAGGAGGCAATCTGGTCGCCTGGGTCAAAAAGAAAATGGCCATTGAGGGAGGGAGAATCATCATTTATGTGTGAGATCAGGGAGAATGAGGCGGGTAGATACTTTAGAATTGCAAGGATCAGGAGGGGCGATTCCAATAAATCTTATGCAATTTGTATTCCGTGTGGGGACAATGGATACTGCGGGGAGTTCTCAGACAAGGAAATAACCAGGCTTCTGAGGAGGGAAAACTGGTTACACAAACCGGCGCAAACGATACCTTCTAGACAAGATTTTGAAGATGAGCTGCCAAAAAGGGAACCTGATAAGAAATACTTCGAAGCGTTTGTGAGCATTCAAGGATCTTTTAATTGGCAAGAGATAGCAAGGGAGATAAGGGGTCAGTTGAAATGGGACTCCTTCATCGACATGGAGATAGTAGACGACTGCAGTGCTAAACTAATCCTAAACAAGGATTGCTGGCTGGATCTCTGGAAACCGCGGAAAATCTACGTCGACACGGCGGTAGTGAACATCACGCAGACGAGGAGTTCGGACAAATGGGAAGGAAAACAGGATCAAGAGAAGGAGTGCAACGAAGACAAAAAAACTACACGGCAGAAGGAAAACATCATTCCGTTACAAGCAATGACAAGGTATGGAAAATGGCTAAAAATAAGAGGTATCCCACACAGACATTGGAACTCCTCGTTGTTCAAAATAGTGGGGGATATGCTTGGAGGTCTAATTGAAATCTCCACAAGTACACTGAGAAGAACAAACTCCAACTTCTTCAGAATAAAGGTCAGAGGAGATTTTACGGTCATCCCGGCGGTGATGCTGGTAGAGGAAGAAGGAAAAAAATGGGGGGTCTCAATAGAGTGGGACCACAAATTCGATCCAAAATCAAAGGCGCTAATGGAGGAGTATGTTGGGCTACTCAATGAGTTCGACAAATTGTCAAGCTCAAAAGTTAATTCCAGCGTGATTGAAGGATCCACAAAAGGCAAACACGGAAGTGCTAGGGAGCCCTAGTCAGAAGACAACACAGACTTGAGTCAGAAAACAAACTTTTCAAAGGGCTTGGGCTTCGCAGGAAGGATGGAGGAAACATCTGGGGATAAATCTGGTGAAATGTACACGTGCAATGAAGGTCAAATTAGATTGGCGATTATCGACAGCGTCATTGCGGCAGAGGCTATTGGTTCATAGGAATCGTACGACCGAGTGGAGGCTGCATCAAACAACCAATCGATATCAAATCACTTAGCAGGTACAGATCATTTACATATTGGAAGACATGGAGGTGCACTTACTGTTCCGAGGCTTAATGAAATGGTGGGAGATTTGGGAGATTTGGGTAATAACGGAAGGCTTCACCCAATAGAAAGTAATGACTCACTACAAATGGTTCTACACAAAGGTCAATTGGAGGGTGACGGTGAGAATACAATTGAAGTACAGGCGTCCAAGGAACAAACAAAAAAACAAGAGCTATTTAAGGTGGTGGACGACCAAATAGTAATTAATTTGGGCAATATAAAAGGAACAAAAATAGATTCTAATGAAGTTATCTTTTCCACTTCAAAGCTGGTGGTGGAATTATGTTGCAAGATGGGAGGTATATCAACCAATGACGAGGTGAAGGCAAAGGAGGTAATCGACGAAATCCTATTCAAATATAGGGACAGATACAGGGCGATAGCGGAAAGCCGAAAGGTAATTGATAGTTGTGATTCGAACGCATCAAACTCTTCAAATGAGGAAGAAGAAAATGATGAGGTGAGATCAAGGGATATAGAGGTTTCAGATGGGAACTAAGATATTATCACTGAATATCATGGGATTAAACGATTACGGCAAACAAATCGCTATGAGAGATCTATTAGAGGAACACAAATGCATTATTTGCTGTATTCAGGAGACAAAAATGACTTCCATGTCGCATTGGTTCTAATTTAGTCTGTGGTATGACTTTGATTTTGAGAGGGAGACTATATCCTCTCAAGGAACGGTGGGAAACAGTGGGGGATTAGTAACTATCTGGGACACCAAAATTCTGGAATTGCTGGACAAGAGAATGGGTTTAAATTCAATAACCTGTCTTTTTAGATTTCGTAGTAATGGGTTCAAGTTCTTACTAACAAATGCGTACTCGCCCTGCGATCATAACATAAGACAATTATTTTGGAATGATTTGGCAGAGGTGAGACATTGGTCTGCGGAAGCCTGGTGTTTAATAGGCGACGTGAATGCGGTTAGGAGTGATGCGGAAAGAAATAAGCCTGGAGGGGATACTACAAACATGAAGCTCCTAAACGACTTCATAGCGGACCAAGTACTTCTTGACCTGCCGTTACATGGAGGAGCTTACACTTGGAGTAATAAACAGGTTAAGCCATTACTATGCAGGTTGGATAGGTGCTTGGTGTGCGCTAATTTTGATGAGAAGTTCGGAAATTCAACCCAAACGGCATTGGTACGTACAATATCCGACGACAACCCGATATTACTAGACTTGGCTACTTCTTTTAAAGTGAATTCTTGTTTCAAAATTGAAAATCACTGGTTGGAGCACCCCGACTTTGTTAAGATGGTGAATATTTGGTGGAATTCGCTTGCTTTCGAAGGTACGCCGGGATACGTTCTCTTTAGAAAACTTCAAAACTTGAAGTTCTTCATCAAGAATTGGAGCAGATGCACTTTTGGGAACGTCAGGAAGGTGGAGGAGGATCTTAAGAAGAAAATTACTGTGTTGAATTTGGCGGAGGAGAACGTGACTCTAAATCCACAACAATATGCGGAAAGGGATGATATGATAAAGGACCTTAATAGCGTGAAGATTATGAGAGCCAGAATGGCGTACCAAAGAGCTAAAGTGAAAGGCTTCAAAGAAGGAGACAAGAACACGAATTATTTCCATAAAATTGCTAGCGGAAAAAGGAGGAGGAACTGCATAACAAAGTTGGAAATTGAGGGGGCAGACGTTTTCAACCAGGAAGTCATTAAAAATAAAATTCATAATTACTTCACAGGCTTATTCACGGCAAATCAACAAGTCAACCCCACCTTTGAAAATTTGGAGTGCCGTTCCATAGACATGCTCCAACAGACTTGGTTGGAAAGGCCTTTTGAGGAGGAGGAGGTCTTTGGGACTATTAACAAGTGTGGTTCAAACAAAGCGCCAGGACCCGATGGGTATACATTGGAATTCTTTAAGGTTTGCTGGGAGGCGTTAAAGAAGGACGTGATGGCTGCAATTAACGAGCTGCATAGCAAAGGAAAGGTGGACTGGAGATTAAATGTTTCATTCTTGAAGCTCATTCCTAAGAAAGAAGACTCGGCCACGGTCAAGGATTTTAGGCCGCTAAGCTTAATTAGCGGATTCTACAAGATAGTGAGCAAGCTGCTGGCAGGAAGATTAAAAGAAGTCATGCCGGGGCTGATCTCCAATGCGCAAGGAGCCTTCGTTAGAGACAGACAAATCCTAGACGGCATTTTGATTGCTAATGAGTTGATCGACAGCAGATTGAGACAAAATAAACCGGGAATTATTTGTAAGATCGATATGCAAAAGGCATTCGACAATGTAAGCTGGCCTTCCCTTTTCTCTGTGTTGGCTAAGAACGGTTTTGGAACTAAATGGATCCAATGGATGAGGTGGTGTATCTCGGATGCCAAGTTCTCAATCATTGTCAACGGGGAAGCAACCAAGCTAATTAAGCCGTCCAAAGGTATTCGCCAAGGCGACCCATTGTCACCATTCCTCTTCCTGTTGGTGGTGGAAGTCTTGTCTTTGCTTATCAACAAGGCAGTTGCACAAGGAGAATTTTCGGGTTTTTACGTGAAGGAAGGTGGAACAACGGTGTCACATTTACAATTCGCAGATGACACGATAATTTTCTTAGACGCCACGCCAACGGAGGTGAGAAGACTTCTCGTTATTCTTGTGGTTTTTCAAATTTTAACAGGTCTTCCTCTAAACCTAGAAAAGAGTACAATGATAAGTATAGGCGCGGATCATTTGGTACATGAATTGGCGGCGGAGTCACAAAGTGGAATCAATTCCGGTGACTTATCTTGGAATGCCAATTGGCTCGAACAAAAGAAGCGAGATAATATGGGAAATCATAATTCAGAGAATGAAGAAGAAATTAGCTCCATGGAAGAGAATTTACTTGAATAAAGCGGGAAGGGTGGTATTGATTAGAAGCTCGCTGGAAGGATTGGCGGTTTACTTTATGTCGTTTCTTCACATGCCGGTTGCGGTGGAAAAACGTTTAAACACGATAATGAGAAGGTTCTTGTGGGGTGAAGATGAAGAGAGGAAGAAGATGAGCTGGGTTTCTTTCAAGAGAGTTTGCAAGCCAAAGATCAAAGGAGGCTTGGGAATTCACAAGTTGAGGCTAGTGAACAAATCTTTGTTAGCTAGGTGGCACGTTCGATATGGTAAGGAGAAGACGGCTTTATGGAGACGGATTGTTTGTGAAAAATCAAAAGCGGAGGAGGATCGCTTGCTTCCTATGCAGGTCATCGAGCCAGTGAAAAGGAGTATGTGGTTCGATATATTAAAAGAAAACAAAACGTTTCATGAATGTGTGACTGTGCAGGTTAAAAACGGTTCTTCCCTAAGATTTTGGCATGACTGGTGGTATGAGAAGAAAGCTTTAAAGGACAAATACCCGAGGTTGTACAAGATAAGCTCTCAGAAGATGGCAACGGTGAAAACGATTATTCATCAGAGAAGGAACTTCAGGTTCATTAGAGATTTGAATCCGGCGGAAAGTATAGACCTGTTGGAACTTAAACACGACATAGGGCTGGTGGCATTAAATCAGGGGGAGGAAGATGGGTGGGAAGGCGACACAACCGCAAAAGAAATCTACTCAAAACTAACGGAAACGGAGCAAGATTGGGAAGGCCACAATGTTTTGTGCAGCAAATACATACCACCAAAGGTAACGTTCTTATTTTGGGCTTCGTTGTTGAACGCAATCCCAACTAGACACTTGCTGCAGACAAGGGGCATGATTATCCAATCAAACTTATGCATATTTTGCAACACGGAGGTAGAAACTATGGATCACTTATACATCCATTGTACCGTGATATCACGTCTTTGGGGATACTTCATGAAAGCTATGCATGTCAATTGGGTGATGTCGCTCCGGTTCAAAAATCTAATGCTTGGTTGGAAGTTGGATACAACAACGCCGAAAGCCAAGATGGTGTGGCATCTGCTACCTTTTGCCATTGTTTGGGAGGTATGGAATGAGAGAAATAGGAGAATTCACGGGGGAAGAGCAAAATCGTTGTACGAAATGGAGATTGCGGTAAAGCAGTGGATTTTTTTATGGAGCTCCACAACCGAAGTTTTCAAACTTTTCTCTGCAACTCAGATTATAAACCAATGGGAGTTTGTGTTAAATATGTAGTTTCTTTTTCTTCTTAGTTTTGATGGTGTTTACACCATGTATTCTTGTACAGCTTTTCCTTTTTCAATATATCCTTCCTTCTTCAAAAAAAAAATAACCTTACATGTACTTTGCGAAAAAAGAATCATATGGTTCGCTCGTGCCCACCGACTAGCTAAAATCTAAGCTTCAAAAAAAAATCTCCTCAATACTTGCATGTTCAAAACCCTACAAAAATGAACAACAAAGTGAAAACACAAATTAATTCAGTTAACTAAAGAGTTTCTAGAAAACCTGTTCAATCATGAAATCCATATTTTAATTTCACATAAAAACAACAAAAATCTCTAATATAATCTTAGTGCAAAAATAAAAAATCTCATCTTTAACAACTAAATACATAATAAATCTCTATAAACCAGAAGAAATCAACTGAACATACTGAATAAGAATGGGAAACCCTAAATAATTTGAAAATTGCAGTAGTCAATCAAAAAAACTAAGAATGCGATTTTCTTTACAATATTCTTTGTTAATACTCCTTACACTTCTAATCAATACGCCCTGTGAAAATCGGTGGTTTCTGTTAGAGATAAATTATTATTGGGGTCGTATAACTATAAACTATCTGTATTCCAACTCGATTTCGATTTAAGGAGTAGCCACGGTTGGTTCTACTAACTATATTTGAGGGGTAAACATGGAAAAGAAAACCAAACTTAAAAATTCCAGAGGGACAACCGATTTTGTCCGTCAACATTAGTTGACTCAAAATTCTTCTGTTTCTGATGTAAAATAGAAATCTTTGGATTTCTTTGATGATTGCTCAAAAATTTGTATCTAAGAATGAAAACAAAAAATTCCCCAAATGCATAAATCAATGAACTAGTTGCACGGACATAAAAGGACCTTGTTTTCTATAATCATAAAATCATTTTTAATATACATTTAATTAAAAATCTAAAATATTATCACCATATGTATATTTTTTTTTTTTTTGAAGGAACATGAGAAACTCTCCTAATTTCATATATTAAATATGATTGATTACATCGATCAAATACACACAAATTGGGATACATGAATAAACACAAAAATACAAAAGTATTAAAAACATGTATTTTATTGAGGAAATCGATTTAGGGATGGTGTGAAATTTCATATTCCACCATTTGAAATTTACTTCAATTTTCTTCATTGAGAAATTTTTGTCTTCTTCATTAAGACTAGATGCTCCTGTAGAGGAGTGATTTGCACAATACATCGAAATCACGATCATATCCCATCACCATGGATCTTCATAAACATGTAGATCTACATCAAATTGATGTGAACCGCCCTCAGATGTATGCTTGAAACGATTATGACAATCAATAGAAACGCCTTGAAGGCTATATGAAATTATTATGGAGATATATAATAATTAATCTAATTGCCTAAAACAGGTCATTAGATGTGATAATCACCTAAATAGGGATTACAATTAATTATAGATATATTTACATACTAATAGGAAAGAACCCACAATTGGGGGATATGAGAATTAATTGGGGGATATGAATTACTTCCCCCAATCAAAGGTGGCTGCTAAGGGGTGTTTTTTGGAGGCAAAAATACTAAAACACCCTTAGATTAATTAAAAAACATTATGAAAAGACTGTTATGCCTTTTTTACTAAAACATAAAATCTAAAAACCAAATCAAATATCCCCCATTCTCGATTTTTTGAAACTTCATCTTCTTCATCGATGATTAATCGTTAAATCAAAAATTTCTTCGTCGATTAACCTACCCAAATTATAATCATGCTTCCACGAAAGACACAACTTCCCAATCGAACCCAAGAGCGATTGCTCAAAAGAAATTGGTCAAAATCGCAAAACCCTAACTGCAACTTTTGAGTTTCAGAAATTCCGGCATACGCCTTAGTTTTAATACCGCACCGGTAGTGGATACCGGCATGCGATCTAGGATGAATACCACGCCGATATTGAACTTCTAATATACAAAGAAGAAAAGGGTTTAGTGAGTTTTACCGGCATATACTTTAGTTTAGATGTCATGCCGGAACTATAGTTGGTATCCAGGAACTTCAGAAGTACTTCCGGCATCTTCAACATTTTTTTTTCAATGCCGGTACTCAATCCCGGCATCAATGATTATTTAATGGGTATGGCAGTATTGATGTTTAGTTATGAAGAAACTTCCAAGACTGTACCGGCATCCTCGAATTTTTATTTATTTATGCCGGTACCTAAATCCGGCATCCTCGATTTTTTTTTTATTTACGCCGGTACTTAAAGACTTGAAGTCAACTAGCATCGTTTACTTCAATGTTCAAAGTATTGTTTAAATGTGTAAATGAAGCTCATCACCGACGTACAAGAAACAGATTAATGGGACCACGTTGTGTGAGCTGCTCGATGAGTCGTTGACTTGACTGAAGGAGTTTATAATACTGTCACTGAAGCTGGAATCCCGACAGCCATCCATTAAAATATGATACAAAACGTTAATACCCCTCTCAATAACAGAAATGTATAATCGCTCAGTAAAACAAACATCGGCTGTAAATATAAGATCATGGCCTCATCAGTATTCCAACACTTAGTCGCTTTTCAATAAATTAATCCCTTGTCTGTTTGTTAGCTGGTTGCGTACGGGACTGCAACAAAATGGTACTTAGTTGAACATGGGAGATGGGTTTTGAGCTGAGTATAATTGGTGGCCGGCTTTCAAAAGTTCAGGGAATGGATATCTTTCAGTTTCACAAGGATATATTCAAAGTGAATTTACCACGTTGAAGAATATTATTTCCATGACGGAATAGATCTGTTAGCGCATAGATGTTGCCATTTTAAACCGTTCAAATTTTAAACATATTGCAGTTCTTCGATCTTGGTTGCTCGATTCAAATGTTAAACGTAGTTTGGGAATGGTAAACTGGTAAATAATAAAATTAACGGAAATTAACAGTTTGACCGTCGTACCTCTTGCAGTTTTTTGTACTCTGTATAGTATTCTAATACTGCAGAAACTTATTCTTTGTATGCTTGTATCTCTTGTACTTTTATAGAAAATGGTTCTGCAGAAACTTATGCTTTGTAGGCTTGTATCTCTTGTACTTTTATAGAAAATGGTTGTTAGAATAGTGAATTGCACTAAGGTTTGTGTTGAGTAAAGGTACCCGCATATTACTACTGGGATTTAAACAATGGGTAAGCCACTAACCATTATCCTCATTAGTTGAGTAATCACAGGAGATTCATCCACGTCGTCCACCAATGGAGAACCAACACTAGCACCAGAGGGACCAGCAGCAAGAGCAAAGGGAACAGTAAGACCATCTGAAACACCAATAATCACATCTCTCACGATTGCTCCTGCAGGAAACTCAAATAACTCTACCGGCATGGTAGATATGTAAGGTCCCAAGCCGGTACCTATTGCCGGCGTATTCCGTAATATATAAATGACGCCGGTACTTGGTGTCGGCGTTGCCGATAATTTAAATAACACGCCGGAATTTGAGTTCAGAAATCTTAAAACTCCTGTATGTTTTTCTTGTGGTACCGGCATGTATAGTTTAGAGAGAACCATGCCGGTAGTGTTTTTAAAATGGGGGATATCTTGTACCGGCATGACTAATAGTATGAATACCACGCCGGCTCGACGGCGATGATGGTGATTAATTCTGAACTTGAAGGCAGTGAGTGGTGTTTGTTGGCTGGTTGCGTACGGGACTGCAACCATCGATTCAGTAAATGGAGTTAATGCTCAGTTGGTCAGAATGGGTTGTGCTTTGGCCGGAGTTTCCTGTGGGAATTTGGAAAGGACTTTGGTGATGAATAGATGATGATTCAATTGGCCATCCTTTGATTCCAGGGATGCTGTGACAGCTACTGGGATATTTCCAAAAAAAAAAAAAAAAAGGAAATGAGAAGCTACAGTTTAAAGCAGTGGTCGAGATAAGAAGAAACAAAAGAAAGTAATGAAGCATGGGTGTGCTCCACATGAAGGTGTTTGCGAAAGAAAGAAAAGAGAAATAGAAAAAAAAAATAAACAAAAGAAAGGAAAGTGCATGGGGAGCTGATGGACAATGATGACAGAGACGCAGCAATGATGGAGCTCGGTGTGAGAACGTGAAGAAACAGAGAAAGAAGAACTGTTGGATGTTGCTACTCGAGTTCACAGGGAAGAAATGTGGTACTGGCGTTCCCGATAATTTAAATAGCACGCCGGTATTTGAGTTCAAAAATATTAAATTCCTGTGTGTTTTTCTTGTCGTACCGGCATAGATAGTTTAGAGAGAACCATGCCGGTAGTGTTTTTAAAATGGGGGATATCTTGTACCGGCATGGCTAATAGTATGAATACCACGCTGGCTACACTAGTTCCGGTGTAGTATTCATACAACGAGCATGCCGGTACTAAGCTTTTGCAGAGAAAAAAATGGCGGTTTCAAAAAGAGAAATCAAATTTTCGACCTCTTTGAAGCATTAGCTGTGTGTTGGGGTTGCTTGTATGTTGAACATGTTTACTTTCTTGGGTTGGTTCTTCACAAAACACTTCATGGTCACGAAAATCATGATCCAAGGGTGTTGGCTCATCATATAACTCCAATTGTGAGTTGTTATCATACACCGAAGATTGAAGATATGATTGTTGTTGTAGTTGAGCTAAAGATTCAGCTGCTGCAATTCTCTCATCACAATCATCTTCCATTTTCAAAAAAAATTTCACTCAATTTTTTCCCCCTCCTTCTACTCCTCACTCACACAAATTAAAATAAAATACCAAAATAATCTATCCTCCAAATACTTAAGAATTTACTAATTAAAATTAATCACTAATTAGGATTAGTGAGGGCTAGATTATGAATTAAAAAAATAATTACATAGGGGGTCACCAAAATTGCTATTGGGACACCGTTTTTGTCCTGTAGCTATATCCCCCAATTAATTTTGATATCCCCCAATTGCGCGTTCATAGGAAACACTTATAGATTTACCCGGAAAATCCGAGTAAATCTAGGTTGAAGATGATGGAGAAGAAGAAGTTCAGAGAGTTTTTTCTTTTCTTTGGAAAAAACGGTTATTGGGGTCACCATATATATATATTCAATATCTATGTATTATTCGTCATTCCTATTTTATATAAAAACATTTATGGGTATATATAAATTTCCTAAAAAAATTTGTACTTATTCTTACATAATTTTAGTTTTGGTAACAATGTAATATTAAATAGGGCTAGTCAAGGTTTAGTTATGACATTTTATATGATTTCCTTAATATTTTGACAATTTTAGTTTCCTTAAGTTAGGTTGGAGTGAGTATATTTCTTTACAATTTTGTAAAATGTAATTATAAATATTTTCTTAATAAGACTAAATAATAAATATAATTAATTTAATTTATAATTAAATATAGATACTCTTTTCCTCTTCTTCAATTATTAAGATATTGTTATAAACGTGTAATTATGTTAAGAATATCTAGGATAAATCTCGTTTATTAATGGGATGCCCTTGTGTCTAGACCTATAAATAGAGGCTCTAATGTTTGTCTATTGTACTGGTTAATAAGATTTCTCCCTTCCTCTTCCCCTCTATTTTGTGTCTCCTTTTCCCCTTTCTATACTTTTACAACACGTCATCAGCAACGTAGCTTTAATCACTGAGCAATTGAACAAAGGGATGTATTTTAACCTTTGTTATTACACTATACGTCTGAATCACATCTAATACTTTCCATCTGCTTATTTATTTTATTATTATAAGTTTTATTTGGTTCATCATCACCTACTAATGTTTATTTTGTCCGCACGTAGTTGATGAAAACCCACCATGCGCATGAGTGCATCTCAACGACATATGACCAGGAGACATCAAGACTGATGTGAACGGGAGGCGTCCCAACTGATTCTTATACGATACAACTGATAGTCCGTTGTTTTTCTTCCCTCCATCTTATATTGTGTGTTAATTATTTTGATTAAATATGTTCATTATCTCATGGGTACTAATGATCACGGTGTATCCTTTTATGATGGGATTTTATATATCTTCATAATGACAAGAGTTATCATGGTTGAATCCATTGATTAATTCTATCTATATTTTTGAGATACGGGTGATCAATATTACCAAATAAATTTGATTTCCCTTTTCCTCTAATTTTTCTATAGAGAGAAAAAAAAAATCCATCACCAAAAATTGGTGCTTTGTTTCTTCTCTAAAAAAATTTCATTAAGAATAAAAAGAAAAAGAAATCCATCAATAGATGGTTTATAGTTTCTATCCTTCTAAAAGAAACTATAATCACCAATCACCAAAATTGGTGTTGTCACAATTGAAATATCTTTATGGTAATTAATCATGTGCATAGTTGAAAAACCTACGACCAATTAAGTTTGGTATCTTCTTCCGTTTGAGGAAGATCATATTATTTTTATATATTGTTTCTTTTCGTTTACAAGAAACTATCCGTAACCATAAAATGGATTTTCCATATGCGATGACTAAACGATTTTCTTTCTCTCTATCGTTAAACGAATTTGGCACATCGTTTGACCGTTTGGTATAGTTTTGGTATCTCAATTATACGAGTAAAATTGGCATTCCCAAATTAATTTTTCTCTTAGCCAATTTGATTTGATATGTTTCGTCGATTCTAAAATAACGACGCATAACATAGGTTTATAAGAAACCTTTATCGACGAATATGGTTTGATCTCATAATAAACCAATAATTTTTATTCCTTCAAAGGAAACTGTTCTTCAACCATTAAGTGGATATTTTTCTTCAAATAATATGATTTATTTATTTTCTAAAAATAAATAAATCTAAAACCAACTAGATTTGGTTTTCCCTACTGATTTTAGAGGGATACAATATCGTTGTTATGGTCCAATTGGAAATACCAGCGAATAAAAAAATTGTTGTATCCTTGGGATATTGGAAAACTTTAATTTTTCCTCCTACTGATAATCTCCGAAATTTTGGATTGTTCCGCTAGTAGTTGGAACACGAAAGGACATAAAAGATCAAAGGGTGCGCACTCGACTTGTTTGGCCATATAATTATTAGTCCTTGTAATGACTATATCGATCTTGATATAATTTTCTTTGACAAAAAGTGTGTCCATAAATTTATTCTCAATAACTATCTCATCGGCCCAATAGGTCACAAAATCATTGGAGATTTTATTTTCATATTTTTCATGTAACCAATAAAATCTATGGTTGATCTTTACTTTGTATGAACTACAATTTTTGGACATTTTTTATGGCTTTTGAAGTCATTGTCTACAGTCCAACTGGTATTCTAAAAATCCAGAATATATTATGAGTATATTTCCTCGATTTAATCGGATACTACTCAACGAAACTTGTTTTCGTATATGAGATGAAAATATTTCCGCCATAATCAGGGGGAGACTATACATTGCCAGAAGTTGGTATTCATTAACTTAAAAGTTATATCAATTTCTCTCCCATCATAATCAATTTGATAAAGACTGTCATTATACGATTAGCGTGAATATCTAATTTTGATTTTATATAAGCTTTTTCCTCTTCGAGAGGAAAATCCAATCACATATAGCAAACAAGTAACGCTCTATACGAGGCTACTGGTAGTGCTCCGATTGAGTGTACCAAATTCAATTTCTCAAGTATAACATCTCCTCACTTGAAGATGAGGATATAATAATGCCTACGGGCGCTGGTACCAGTATTTCTGTGAATTTGTTTTTCAAGATATGCATATATTTGAGAATTGTGATAAGCCAATATGATTGTCGAATATTCGGTTACAGTAGCTACTGACATAAAAAAATATGGTGGTTTCAAACCCCTTTGCAAAGAAATATCGGCATATGTGATTGGTTGGCATATAATCCAAATTAGATTGAATTATTATTTCTGAGTTAACACCTTAAAATTGCCAAACCTATTACTTACTGGTTGGTGTAGTCATAATGTGTTGTCTGAGAAATATGTTCGTTGTAAAAACGATTTGAGGGTTCTATTTTTTCTTATACCCAAGGATTGATTCAATAAATTTTTGTTCTCCATGTATGATGCTTTTGGCATGGTAGTCCTTGAAGGAATTTCATTGCATTTACACAAGAAATGTGGTTGGGAACATATTTAGGCAGCCATCTGATTTGATGATGTCAGGTCGAACAATCCTCTATGTGTTTTTAGAATTTGGTATAAAACCAAGAATCCGGATTAATTAGTTGATGCTATTAACTTTATGGGTTTCTTGAGGAATCCCTTAAAAACACAAAAATCCACGCTTGAGCAGCATAAATTATATTTTCTTTCCTTTCTTAAATCTGCAGTTAGAATTATGCTAGCTTAAACTCGTCGTTGAGATAGACTAGAGTTGTGATTTTGATGCTCATTTTCGGTAATACTCATATAGTTGAGTTGTGACACCCCGAATTCCGGGCCTGGATTTCGACCCAAATCCAAACCCAAAATCCGAAATGTTACTTTTAATAACAATCCTAGACTTCCACACTTGGCCCAAGTCCAAACAACCAATTCTTTGTCTATTCTTTATTTATGTTCAATTCAGAAATTTTGTCGCAGCGGATACATAAAAATTATTTTGGGAACATATAACCGTTAACTTGTCATTATTTTTAACTCACATGAACAATAAAGAACTATAGTTTACCATAAAAATATATTTCATCGTTAAACGTTCCAGATTTAATTCAAAAGAATCGCATATTTAAGGAAGAGTTATAAATTAAAAACAGACATCAATTAACTCCACGAATTTTACCGAACCTATTTAAAATCCAAATATTATTATTATTATATGTTCTGAATCCTAATTGAGTATAGTTCCATTCATAAATTTTATAAAAAAAAATTAGATTATCTTAAAGACCTTTTGACCACAGTCAAATACGTAGTTGACCAGAACTGCGGAAAAGAAAAACAGAGATAGTACATTTTATAAAATCATATAAAATCACTCACAACTCCAAATTAGGTTTATTTTACCATTTGGGAATATAAAAGGAAATCTCTTCAAGTTTACAGAAGACACCAAAGACTAAAACACGCCATAGAATAGTTTAAAATAGGAAAACTTCAACATAGTTGAATCTGTCAGAAAATATTTGAATTTCTTATAGTAATAAACAATTGTTTTAAAAATAATTCCGGCACTCAGAAAATTCTAATATTTTAACAACTTCATAAGCCGTGAGTTTTATGCATACCATAAAATATTCAATCATAAATATATTGTAAAATAATTATCATTAACAGTCAAACTGACATGACTCAGAAATTTTAATTTATCTAACCAAATAAAATTGTCTTAATAACACATTGTTCCATTAATTATACATTAACCCAATAATCTCCAAAATATAAATACTCAATAAGCACTCAATAAATCATCCAAAAGAGAGTTTGAAGATATTTTATTACAAATTTCCAATCATAATATGCAACTACTAGTTAAAACACCAAAACTGATCTCTATGCTTTTCCGCCATTATCTCCTTGTGGTGTCATAAAATCTGGAATTTTTGTCATAATATGACGTGAGTTGTGAGACTCAGTAGGAAAAGAAGCAACAAAACATTTTATGCAATATTTTTCAATTTCTTTTCAAAACAAGTTGCATGGTTAACACCACCACAAACATATGGAAACACCACATCCATATACATTAATAAATTCAATCAATCCGCTCGCCCAAGGGAGCTCCCACGTGGGTTTAGGAAACAAATACCGTTTCCAAGGATATCTCGTATCCCGTCATAAATAATCTTTAAGAATCACATTCTATGGACCGCAGCCCAACATTCATAATCATGCTCACAACATCGATTATCATCCATATATTAATGGAAACTTGCAAACATAAATTTAATTAAAAGAAACTTAAATAAAAGAAGAGTTTTAGATTGTGTTGCGCCTACCTCAAATCGCAATCTAAAAACTATAAATAATAGAAGGAAAAGCTTTATCACCGAAGAAATTGTCTTTGATATGAACTAAAAGAATCTCTCGTTATTTCTATTAATTTAGATTTTTGTTTACTCTTTTCTTCTTAGTATGTTTACTCTTTTCTTCTTAGTATGGTTACTCTTTTCTTCTTAGTATAAGATATATACATATATATATACTCACAACCTAAAACAAGTCCACCTAACCTTAAGTTTAAAAGTTTGGTCAAGATAAGAATCTAATAATTATGTCTTCAAAGTGATAGCTAATTATTTATGTCTACCACTACCACCTTCTTTTAATTTATTTCTCTCTCTAACATAATTCTTCCATTTTTTTTTTTATTCTTTATTAAAACAAACAGTACTATAAAGAAAAGTTGTTTCCTAGGATTCCACCAAAAAAACAAAAAAGAATTCAAATTTGAATATAATAAGTTATTAATACTTATTATTCCTTAACTTTCATCATTAATAACCACTAATTCCAAAAAAAAAAGCAAAAGATTCTTTATCCCACTATGAATTCTTTAATCTAAAGAAAAAGAAAAGAATTAATCAAAACTAATTTCAAAAAAATCAAAAGATTCTTTGTCCCACTAATAATTCTTTAATCTAAAGAAAAAGAAAAACATTAATAATAACTAATTTCAAAAATCAAAGATTCTTTAATCTAAAAAATTAACAACAACTATTTTCATCAATCAAAAGAAAAAGTAATTAACAACAACTATTCTCATCAATTAAAAGAAAAAGAGAATTAACAACAACTATTTTCATTAATCAAAAAAAAATTCTTTTGTTCTTGGCTCAATTCATCCATTTTCAATAACAACAAGAATTTTATATTACATGTTTCATAATGATTCATTAATCCGATCATCTTCAAATTTTAGGGAAGCATTTCTAACATATGGATCTATATCATATTCAATTTTTACGAAAACCCAATGGTTCAAATGAGAGTTATTGATTTTATAAGATCATTTCAAACATTTGGACAGATTGCATCATTTTACCAAACAATTCACCGTAAATTCATAACAATTCTAAATTTAGCAAACTCAACGCATAATTAAAGATAAGACATAGATATACAACTTTTATCAAGATCAAAAATCGTTTTGATATCATCAAGATGTCCTAAGTACAGTCAAGAACATACAAAGCGAAAATGTACAAAACAATTTAGAAATCAACATCCAAGTACAAACAAACATTTTATGGTGAATATGTGATGAAATATTCTCAAATTTTAACTAGAGATACCTAAGCATGTTATCTATCAATATTAAATGCCGATCATCAATTAGATTCATAGTTTTTAATCAATAAATCACTTAGATCTAATCATACAAATTCAAAATCAAGTATAAAAAAAAACGTAAAGAGAAAGGGAATTTAGCATACTACCTCAATAGCTTAAAAAAAAAACTCCTCTTAATTCTCCACTGATTTTCCATGGTTTTCCCCCTCTAAAATAAACTCTAGCTTCATCTCCTTCTTCTCCCTAGTTTTTAGTTTCTCTCTCTAAAATTTCTAAAGTTTTAGTTATCAAACCTTAATAACATTATTAAGGAAAAACAAACAATGAATTTGGGTGGCTCTATTTCCACCCTAACTTGGAGCCTTTCTTGTTCAATCCACCCATTTAAGGTTAAGTTTAAGGTTAGGGTTAAGTTTAAGGTTAGGGCTTAAGGAACAACAATCTAAACACAAGGTTAACCAATCTAGGTATAACCCGACCTGAAACAGTATATAAAAAAAATTACAGGTTATTACATGAGTTAGCATCCATAACTCTTCAAAACTTGTACTCTTTTTCCTTCGTTTCAGGTTTTGTCCCATGTGATTTTCCTGACAAGGTTTTAACGAGGCAACATCTCGCAGACGATGAATTTTTATTCAAAATGTTCATACTGTGCTCTTTTAATTTTCCTTCGTCCAAATTTTTTCCCATTGGGTTTATTGGCAAGGTTTTAGTAATGCAATTTAATTCAACATGATGGACATCCAAGGGGGAGTTGTACTAATTTTGGTTGTTTAGTGGATGCCCACATTCGATTAAACCAAATCAACTTAATCATCTCCTAAGAATTTGGATTTCCTTCTCATAAATACGATCTTTGTTCATGTATGATAATGTATTCATATCTTGGCACTTTGTTGAAGAAATTACTTCTACAAATCATCTTCGATAAGCTAGTAATCCAAGAAGAAAGTCCTCAATGTATTTACAGAAGCGTGAAGACTCGAGAACACTACCATTAGAAGACTAACACAAAAGAAGACTTCATCAACTGGAAAATTTCTTCACGCAAGCACAATAATTTTCTACATTCAAGAAATCTGTTAATCAAAATTGGGAAGGCTCAACTCGAAGATTTGCAAGCCAAGATTCAACTGAATTACTTATCAGGGGGAGCATCATAGTAAAAGGTATTTTTACTGGACTATCACGTTGTACTCTTTTTCCTTCGTCAAGGTTTTGTCCCACTGGGTTTTTCCTTGTAAAGGTTTTAATGAGGCAACATATGCATGTCCAGCTCCATTCTAAGTTTACTCACAATTGTACTCTTTTCCGTTCGATCAGGTTTTTTCCCTGTGGGGTTTCCTGACAAGGTTTTAACGAGGAAATTAGCTTAGACACAATGTCATCAGGGGGAGTGTTATAAACGTGTAATTATGTTAAAAATATCTAGGGTAAATCTCGTTTATTAATGGGATGCCCTTGTATCTAGCCCTATAAATAGAGGCTCTAATGTTTGTCTATTGTACTGGTTAATAAGATTTCTCCCTTCCTCTTCCCCTCTATTTTGTGTCTCCTTCTCCCCTTTCTATAGTTTTACAACACATAATCTTTTATATTTGAGATTTTAGTAATTAATAATTCAGATACTCTTTTATAATTAAGATTTCAATAATTAATTTATATTTAAGATTTCAGTAATTAATAATTCAGATACTCTTTTATAATTAAGAGTTCAGGAATAACATATCTTGCTAATAAATATTAGGCAAAAATTACCATGAATATATCTTTTGAAACCAATATAAAAATGAGCTTATAAACCCTTTACTCTTCAATCCAATATTGTTCTTGATTTCTTCCTCCCAAAATCAACAACAATGGGCATCAAAATTCTGTTTTACATTCTTTTCATGATCTCATTGAGTTACTCATCCGTATCCAAATCTGATAATAATGAGAAACCATCTGGTCTCACTCTTAACCTCATTCACAGAGACTCCATTGAATCAAACAACCTTACCCGCATTGAAAAATTCCGAAAAATCATTCATCGTTCACACATGCGAGCTAATCATTTGATGAGTTATTCAACAGCTTCTATATCTCAACATCACCCAGCTTTTTTATATCAATCATCGAATTACTTAGTAGTTCTTACAGTTGGTACACCTCCATCGGAGGACTCTCAATACCTGATTTTAGATACCGCTGCTGAACTTACTTGGCTTCAATGTGATGGTTGCATTGGCTGTTTTAATCAGAAAGAACGTCTGTATGATCCTCATCATTCTGATACATACAAATTGCTTCCTTGTGATCACCCATTGTGTGTACCTTATGAATGTAATCATAATCATTGCAAATTCAAAGAATGGGATAGTCCGAATGTGCATGTTGAAGGATTTATGGGGACAGATTCTTTTGGGTTCACGGGTAATGTAAGTGGAGGTCAAGTTCATACTATTCTTAACGACGTTGTGTTTGGTTGTGCATATGGAACTGTCGGGTATCCCATTCGAGATAATCCCGATAACGATATCAATGGTGTATTCGCTTTAGGCCCGGGTGCTCGTTCATTCACTTCTCAGTTTGCTCCTCAGCAACGTTTTGCCTATTGTTTAGCAGATTGGCATTTTGGACCCCCTCAATATCCAGGCAAATTGGAGTTGGGGGATGAAGCACTGCTTTCCGTCAGTGGCTATGTGCAAACAACTCCGATTGTGCAGACAGATGCCAGAAGCTATTTCTTGAAATTGGCGGATATTCAAATAGATACAAAATGTTTAGGGATTGAAAAGGGTAAATTCGACCGTGGAATTAATCAAGGTGGCTTTATCATCGATTCTGGAACGTCGATTAGTTTCTTCACCAATGATGTCTATGATGTTTTGAGATCAAATTTTCTTGATTATATGAAAAATCTTGGCTTATCACAGATGGATGCATCACCATACCACTTGGATTTGTGTTGGCATATGCCAAATGGTTTCCCAATCCCAGGTAAACTCCCAAATATGACATTATATTTACAAGATAACGAGTATCCAGATACTGCAGCTGATTGCTTTAACCAAGTAGGAGCTCAGCTTGTAATCGATCCTTTTGGTCTTTTTTTTATGGAAGAGAAGGAAGATCCTCGTTTATGTCTTGGGATTATGCGTAATAATGGTACAGATCCTGCACTAAACATTTTGGGAGCTAAGCAACAAGTTAATAACAAGTTCTCGTTCGATGGAACGAATAAGACACTCTCGTGGAGGAAATGGGGTTGCTAAGACTGATATAGATTAGCATTACTGTAATTTAATCTTGTATTCTCAAGATTATCGATTATTAGCCTTTTCAGTTGAATAAATAAGAAGTAATAACTATTTTCGACCTTATGTTTGCCATCCAATCTTTATTAACCTATTTCAATATTTGATTATCTATATGCCATAACAACTAAACGTGCAAATCCAGTAGTTTCCACGAAAGTTATTCTTTTTGTTCCTTTGTACTTTTGCTAAATTTGCCATTAACTGCCAATAAAAGAATCGCTGAGTATGGAAAAAATATAAATATAGATCGGAAAAGGCCCTGAAGATGTTTTTCTGAAGATATTTTTTTTGAAACAGTTTATAGATTTGCCAGAAAAAGTACATGGAAAGTATACACGTGTGCATAGAAGTATATATCAACGGAAATTAAAGATTTAATTTAATAATTTGTACACTTGTTTCCCAAAATATTAAAGAAAATATATCTATACTTAGAGCATCTCCAATGACATGCGGATGTGCTTCCTAAGTGGCTGTGGCGGAAATTGGATGTGCTCCTGATATCAAGGAAGTTTAACGTAGCCATCTCCAATGGGTAATGTAGTTTGGTAAATTAATGTCTTCTTGGCTCAATTCGCTAGGTTAGAATATTTAATGAGTTATTCGTATGCTTATCGCAAATAATCACATGGATTTTGTTTTGTGTAATAAGCTAATCCAAAATAATTGTTTAATCAAACTGGATTGTGTTTCTGTGTAAACTTATTAATCGATTTCGATTTCCAAATTAGAGAAATTAATTTGACCCCTTCATCTTCTTATTGTTTTCTTTTAAACTAAAACCAAACATAAAAATTAAGAGATATTCGATGATCCAAATATTACGATATTTTTAATAATATTTGAAGATCATCCATTAAAGTCGAACATTGAAATCACTGAGATTTATCAATCAAAAAACTATGAAGTGTTTGATGATCCATAAGATTACGAAGAAAATAATGTTGTGACGGGAGATAGGTTTAGGTTAAAAATATGTTCAGAGCTTACAAAAGTGAAAATTATTCTTAAAAATTGATGACAAGGATTCTTCACGTCCTCTAGAGGAAGTGATAAAATTGATGCCGTTCTAACCACCGGCCAACTCATCCTCACATCTACTCAAGACTTTTCCATTGGAGAAGAATTTTCAAAGATGATACACCCACCGAATAAGTGCAACGCAATTTGCATTTTGGGGATCCAATGGTTTAGGTAATGACTCTAAACATTGGGATATGGAGTGGGGCAGAAGTGGGCCCCACCCCTCTCTCAAAACTTTACTCATGGTGCACCTTGCGGTGCAAAATCACGGTGAGTTAATCATTTTTGAAGAATTTTAACCAAAAAGTGATAAAATCTTACGTGTCCTAAAATATAGAAAGTTTTTCTTGTCCATTTGGAGATGCTCTTAGATTTCCAAAATATGGTAAAAATATTCTGGTTTTTAATTTAAGACTAAAACAAACTTTAATAGAATATATATCTATAATAAGATGTCAATGATAATAATATTAATTTAAATCTCAACCAATATCAGATCGAATCAATTTAATTTAAAATTAACGAATCAATTTAATTTTAAAGACCCAATTACTTGAGAGAGAGGAGAGAACGGCTAAAAATCAGGGAGTCATAATTGGAGAAAAGAGAGAAGGAGAGGAGAAAAGAGAGAACGGAGAATCCAACAATTTAATACCCCAAATTGTCTCTGAGAGATATCGGTGGAAATTTTCTTCAGCTAACACTGTCCATTTTTAAGTAATCTCGTATTCCCTTAGGGTTTATTCAAATTGAAATGACATTTTAAAGATATTCCTGTTCCTTTTTTAATCAGATTCTCGAAGACAGAATTCAAAGATACAAACAAAGTAATTTTGGGGAAATTTAGTTTCTTCGTCAAACGTTGTCCATTTCAGGTAATCTAAAATTCCAATTTCAGTTTTCTTTTTTAATTTTATTAGGCCATACTCGTTTTAGTTTTTCTTTTCCATGTTGAGCTTCTGCTGGTTTTTCTGAATATTTTAGGGTCGCGGTATATATATTATCAGTAAGTAAGAAAAATCTCTACATTCAAATACTGTAGGAAGCAACCATCACTAGTAATTATTAATTTGCGGCGATGATCATACGGTCACCCCGCCGATTTGGTTTTGGTGATGATATATAACCACCATGTCCACCAATACTACAACAGTGATGGAGACAAAGAAAACAGCATATAGAAAAAAAGATGGTGGATGTGATACGACAGATGCATCAATAGTGATGGAGAAGAAGAAAAGAGCATATAAAAGAAAAGATTGTGGGGATACAACTAATGCATCATCAGTGATGGAGATCAAGAAGAAAAGAGCATATAGAAGAAAGAAGTATCTTCCTCATGATTTAATTGTGGAACAAATATTAACCAAGCTTCCAGTCCGGACACTCTTAAAGTCCGTTCTGGTATCCAAACTGTGGTATAACTCAATTCACAATGATTATAAACGCTTAACTTATTCTCACTTCCTTCAATCACAGAAACAACCAGAGCTTCTCTTTAGTCTTTTAAATGTCAGGGATACCCCTGTTGAGAAGGTTGATTATGGGTGTCACTTTTTCAAATTTATTACTGGATATAGGTACAGGAAACATAAAAATCTTCTAGAACTGCACCGGCTTCGAGGTGGTATTTCTATTGGTGATTTATTCGAAATGGTTGGTTACTGCAATGGTTTACCTTGTATGGCACTTGTGGCTAAGCACTCTGTTAGAAAAAACGTTTTTAAAAAATTTAATTAAAAATGCATGAACCATGTTTTGATCCCAAGACCTTATGCTCCCTAGATGTTTTTTCATGTGAATGAATAAAACATTAGTCCCATATAGACTAAAACATTTAGAGTTTTAGACTTAAATAGCATTGGTTTAGCCTTAAGGGCATGGCCCTTTGGGTTTTTAGACCTTTGTGTATGGGGAAAGCCCTAGACTATGGCAAGGTTTCCTAAACTTTATTGCATTTCTTATTGCCTTTCCCGTTTGCGCGGTGCTTCGCACAGAAGCACGCACGCTCGGCTCGGCGAGGGCGAGGGCGTGGGGGTGGGGGTGGGTGTATCCGACCCATCCTTTCTTTTTACTGAAATTTACCACACGCTTCTCCCACACATGTAAAGAATTTTATTCTTTGTCTTCTCGGTTTTGGATATCCGACAGCCTCGAGAAGCATCTTCTTTCACGCGTGTCACACGGTTTTCTTGACACCTGTACACACTGTTTTCCTCGAGAAGAATCTAGCAAATTTTGAATGCGTGTGCACTGTTCTTTTAACGCGATTTTTACCTTACTTTTGCAACGTTCGAGATGCGTGAATCACGGACAGTCTGTCGTGCTTTGGATTCTCTTCCAACGTTCGAACATTTTCTTGCTATAAATACGAGTTGTAAACTTCATTTGTAAAATATACCTTTCAGAACTCTTCTCTTCTGAAATTCTTCTTCTTTTCTTAAGCTTTCAGAAACAATTTCTTTTTAAGTTTACAGAAACATAAAATCGAGTTCTTATCTTAAACAAGTTGTAGTTTACTGAAAACATAATTTTGTATAACTACTTCTTTGTTTACAGAAATTAGTTTACTGAAAGTTTGTTTAACGAAAATTAGTTTACTGAAACATCATAGTTTACGAAAACATAAATTAGTTTTTATATTTAACTGAAACTGGTTGTAGTTTCGATTTGTGTTTTTGTTTTTTCATTTTTGCCGCCAAGTTCTAAGGGTTCTCTCTGTGTATGCTACACATAGAGGAGAACTAAAAGTAGTTGTATCCTGGAGGTAATTTGTTAATTGCTATAGCATCTCAGAGGAGTAGCAGGCAATATTACCTTTAGCTCAGCGTATCTCATACGTGCCTCTACTAAGTTTATTGAGTTATTTGTTACTACTATCAGTGTAATCTAAGTATTATTTCCCATTTGCATTCGATTATTGTAATTAACTCCAACAATCTAAAGGTAATAACGTGCCTTATTGTAATATTGTAATACTGTAATATTCTTTGTTGTAAGAACATGGGAAATAATACTTATAGAAAAACCACCAAAGTTCGGTGGTAAGGACTTTAAGAGATGGCAGTCTAAAATGCTATTCTTCCTAAACGACCAAAGGTTAGATGGATATGCTTTAGAAAAACCCTCGAGAAAACTTCATCGCCGTGGTAATGAAGATAAATTGGACAGGTGGAATAGGAAGAATTATTTATGCAAGAATCATATTCTTAACTGTCTTGATGACTCCTTGTATGACTTCTATAATGCAAAAGAAGATTTTAATGCTTTTGATTTATGGGAAGCTCTAGAAGAAAAATATCATCTTTGAAGCTGCTGGAAGTAAGAAGTTCTTGATGGCTAAGTTCTTAGAATACAACATGACTGACGAAAAGCTCTGTGGTAGAACAAGTAAGTCGAACTTCAACTCCTCATCAGCGAGATTCTTGCTGAAGGCATGACTTTTGATGAAGCTCTACAAGTATCGGCTGTGATTGAAAAGCTTCCACCCTCATGGAGCGAATACAAGAGGAGGCTGCGACACAAGACTCGTGAAATCACCATGGTGGAGCTTGGCAAAAAGATCCAGGTTGAGGAGCTTATGTGCAGCAAGGACAAGAGCATGATGCTGAGCAAAAACATGTCCAACAAAGCTCATGTTTTGGACGATAAAGCGGCTTTAAAGAAAACTCCTGGAGAATCCAAACAAAATGGGTAATAGACGTAACAGACGTCGAAAACCCAGAGGTAACAATTTTAAGCCTAGAGGTGGTGTCACTAAGCACACCATCAAAGGCGACTGTTTTAATTGTGGTAAACCTGGACATATGGATAAAGACTGTAAGGCCCCTAAAAGGATCAAATATGATCCAAAACAGAAAAATAAGGCAAACATAGTAGAGGACTCTGGATATTTCACTGGCATGGTGTCTGAAGTCGACCTTGTCTCTAGTATGACTAATGTGAGAGACTGGTGGCTTGATTACTGGAGCCACCAAGCATGTCTCAGAATTCAGAAATGCTTTCTCCTCCTATGCCATAGTAGGAGATGATGAGAAACTGTTCATGGGAAAATCTTCCACCGCGAAAGTGGTGGGGAAAGGCAAGGTCGAACTGAAGCTAACTTCAGGAAAAACTCGCATTGAATGACGTATTTTACGTCCCAGGACATATGCAAAAACCTTATCTTAGAAACCATCTTACTAGGAAAAGGTTTTAAGATTGTTGCTTTGAATCTAATACTGTTATTTCTAAGCATGGTGAATTCGTAGGAAAAGGTTATGTTACCGATAACATGATTAAGCTTAGTGTATCTGATTTGAAATTGAATGTTAATGCATCTTCTTCGCGCTTATGTTTGTGACTTTTCACATGTTTGGCATGATAGACTTGGACATGTTAATCTCAAATCTCTAGAAAGACTTGCTAATTTAGGTTGCATACCAAAAATAAACTTTGATAAAAATCAAAGATGTGAAATCTGTGTTGAATCTAAATATACAAGAAAACCGTTTAATAAAAGGATTGAACGTAAAACAGTTCCTTTGGAACTAATACACTCGGATTTAGGAGATTTGAAATCAACACCAACAAGAGGTGGTAGAAAATGGTACATCACTTTTATAGATGATTACTCACGATCTTTGTCAGGTTCATCTTCTTAGAAGTAAAGATGAGGCCTTAGAGGCTTTCAAGTTTTATAAACTTGAAGTAGAAAACCAAAAAGGAGATAAAATTAAAACTCTTAGGTCAGACCGTGGCGGTGAGTATGTGATACCCATAGGTGAGTTTTGTAAACATAATGGAATCATTCATGAAACAACTGCACCATATTCACCAGAATCGAATGGTGTAGCTGAAAGAAAAAATAGAACACTCATAGATATGGTAAATGCTATGTTGACAAGTTCGAGGGTTATCTTCGAACTTGTGGGGGGAAGATATCCTCTTTGCTTGCTATATTTTGAACCGAGTTCCATTTAAAAAATCTGATAAAACTCCTTATGAATTGTGGAATGGTAAACAACCTTCTTATGCATACTTTAAAGTGTGGAGGTGTTTGGACAAGGTGGCCATTCCTCTTCCCAAGAAAACTAAAATAGGACCTAAAACAGTAGATTGTGTTTTCTTAGGGTATATATCCTGAGCATACAATTGCATACAGGTTCATGGTCATCGATTCGACCATAATAACATTGGTCATAACACCATATTGGAATCTAGAGATGCTGTGTTTTATGAACACATATTTCCTTTAAGGTCTGGACCTCGGAAAAGGGTCCATGATGACCTCCCGGATGTTCCATCGACTAGTCAAACTCCAACTTTGGAGTATGAGACTGAACCAAGAAGAAGTAAGAGGGTTAGAACTGAAACAAGTTTTGGCCCAGATTTTTTGACTCTTACGGTAGAGTCTGAACCCCAAACCTACAAGGAAGATATGACTTCTCCAGAAGCTCCTTTCTGGGAAGAAGCTTCATTAAATGAATGGGAGTCCATTCAGCAAAACGAAACTTGGGAGCTTGTAGACTTGCCTCCTGGAAGTAAATCCATAGGTTGCAAATGGGTGTTCAAAAGGAAACTTAGAACAGATGGAACTATAGATAAATATAAAGCTAGGTTGGTAGCTAAAGGCTATAGACAACAGGAAGGATTAGATTTCTTCGATACTTATTCACCAGTCTCTAGAATCACCTCGATTAGGATGTTGATTGCTATAGCTTCAATTTATGATTTGCATATACATCGATGGATGTTAAAAACGCATTTTTATATGGTGATTTGAATGAAGAAATTTATATGGACCAACTTTGAAGGCTTTATTGTAAAAGGTTGTGAAAACAAAGTTTGCAAGTTGAACAAATCTCTGTACGGTTTAAAACAAGCACCTAAACAGTGGCATGAAAAATTTGATCATGTTATGATAACTAATGGCTTCAAGGTTAATGAATCTGATAAATGTTTTTACATTAAATCTTTTAATGATTCACATGTTATTGTATGCTTATATGTTGATGATATGCTCATATTAGGCAGTAACCTTGATATTATTAATACCATTAAAAGCATGCTTAGAGATAATTTTGACATGAAAGACTTAGGCCCTACTGATGTAATCTTAGGGATGAAAATCAGAAAGATGTCTGATGGATATAGTCTTAGTCAATCTCATTATCTTTGAAACCGTACTAAAGAGATTTAATTATGAAAATGCTAAACCTGCATCTACTCCTTTTGATCCCACTTGTAAATTGAAAAAGAACAAGGGTAAGGGTATTGATCAACTTGAGTATTCTCGCATTATTGGTTGTCTTATGTATTTGATGAACTGTACAAGACCTGATATTGCTTACTCTGTGAGTAGATTAAGAAGGTATACTTGCAACCCATGGCAGGATCACTGGAATGCTCTCTTCAGAGTTTTACGTTACCTGAGAGGGACCTCAAACTATTGCTTAAGTTTTGGGAAGTATCCTGCTGTCTTTGAAGGGTATTGTGATGCCAACTGGATATCGACTCCAGAAGAGTGCAAGTCTACTAGTGGGTACATCTTCTTACTTGGAGGTGCATGTGTCTCATGGAAGTCTACCAAACAGACATGTATAGCTAAATCCACTATGGAGTCTGAATTTATAGCCTTGGAAAAAGCTGGAGAGGAAGCTGAATGGATACGATGTTTCCTGGGAGGAATTCCACTCGGCCCAAGCTTTGTGTCTTCAATCGCAATCCACTGTGACGATAAAAGCTGCTCTTGGTTGCGCAAAGAACAATGTATACAACGGGAAGTCTATACATATACGAAGAAGACACAAGACGGTGAAACAACTACTCTCTACTGGTATTATCTCGATAGACTTTGTAAAATCCAAAGATAATCTTGCAGATCCTTTGACGAAAGGCTTAACCAGAGAGGAAGTTAAATATACATCGAGGGGGATGGGACTTAAGCTCATTGAATAAATCACCATGAAGGATACTCAACCTTGTGATTGGATTTCCAAGATCAAGGTTCAATGAGACAACTAATTTATGGTGATATTGGGAAAGCACTATCTTTGTCCCTCCCTATGGTGTAATCGTGCGATAGTGTCGCTGCGAAATAAAGGATGATCTTTTGCGATCTTAATGGGTACCATGGCTTTGATTAAAGAGGGGTGTGGCATGACACTCTTTATGGACTCACCTTTGTGGATGTTGGAAGTGGGGCCGCTTCCTATGAGAATTTGAGATGATTCTCTAGAGACATTCATTAAGTCCGGGATTTTAGCCCACGGCCAAAATGGGCACAACCGCAAGAGCTTGGCAGTTGTTTTCATCGGTTGAGGCATCAAGTGTGGATGTTATTTCTGAATTGCATTCTTTGTTGGCGGTTCAAGACATTGCGTTCACCGTATCAACAAGCAGTTCAGGTAACCTCTCACTAAGTTAAGGTTCAATCTTTGGGACACCTTAGCCTATATTGTTGCCTTATGTTTTCTCGTGTTTTATCGACATGTTTTATTATTCATGTGGGGGATTGTTAGAAAAAACGTTTTTAAAAATTTAATTAAAAATGCATGAACCATGTTTTGATCCCAAGACCTTATGCTCCCTAGATGTTTTTTCATGTGAATGAATAAAACATTAGTCCCATATAGACTAAAACATTTAGAGTTTTAGACTTAAATAGCATTGGTTTAGCCTTAAGGGCATGGCCCTTTGGGTATTTAGACCTTTGTGTATGGGGAAAGCCCTAGACTATGGCAAGGTTTCCTAAACCTTATTGCATTTCTTATTGCCTTTCCCGTTTGCGCGGTGCTTCGCACAGAAGCACGCACACTCGCTCGGCTCGGCGAGGGCGAGGGCGAGGGCGTGGGCGTGGGAGTGGGAGTGGGAGTGGGAGTGGGAGTGGGTGTGGGTGTGGGTGTGGGTGTATCCGACCCATCCTTTCTTTTTACTAAAATTTACCACACGCTTTTCCCACACATGTAAAGAATTTTATTCTTTGTCTTCTCGGTTTTGGATATCCGACAGCCTCGAGAAGCATCTTCTTTCACGCGTGTCACACGGTTTTCTTGACACCTGTACACACTGTTTTCCTCGAGAAGAATCTAGCAAATTTTGAATGCGTGTGCACTGTTCTTTTAACACGATTTTTACCTTACTTTTGCAACGTTCGAGATGCGTGAATCACGGACAGTCTGTCGTGCTTTGGATTCTCTTCCAACGTTCGAACATTTTCTTGCTATAAATACGAGTTGTAAACTTCATTTGTAAAATATACCTTTCGTAACTCTTCTCTTAAAATTCTTCTTCTTTTCTTAAGCTTTCGAAACAATTTCTTTTAAGTTTACGAAACATAAAATCGAGTTCTTATCTTAAACAAGTTGTAGTTTACAGAAACATAATTTTGTATAACTACTTCTTTGTTTACGAAATTAGTTTACTGAAAGTTTGTTTAACAGAAATTAGTTTACAGAAACATCATAGTTTACATAAACATAAATTAGTTTTTATATTTATCTGAAACTGGTTGTAGTTTCGATTTGTGTTTTTGTTTTTTCATTTTTGCTGCCAAGTTCTAAGGGTTCTCTCTGTGTATGCTACACATAAAGGAGAACTAACAGTAGTTGTATCCTGGAGGTAATTTGTTAATTGCTATAGCATCTCAGAGGAGTAGCAGGCAATATTACCTTTAGCTCAGCGTATCTCATACGTGCCTCTACTAAGTTTATTGAGTTATTTGTTACTACTATCAGTGTAATCTAAGTATTATTTCCCATTTGCATTCGATTATTGTAATTAACTCCAACACACTCAACTGCATACATAATATTGGACCCAAACAGGAATGACCTTCTCTACATCTTTTATCCAGCCAGAGTCGGGAAACGCATCTCTAGTTTCCGCATCATCTGTCACGGATTTGGGTTCGATCCCTCCGCAAACGAGTACAAGTTGGTAAGTATTCTACGGACTCCTCTAAAGGAGCTTAACTTCCTGGTGTTTACGCTGGGAACTAAATCATGGAGAAATGTCACAGCTAGAAGCACGCCCATATCAGGTCATGGTGGTCGTCCTATATTGAAGATAAGAGCCCCCACGGGTAGTGACAGATCTGCCGTCTTCTGTACTGCTACTAGCAGCAGCAGTGGATGTTTGGCTTGGAAGGTAATAGCAACTTTAGGGGGAGCAGGCGATATCCAACATGATAATAGTAATGAAATGGAGATGCTACTGCTGTTCAGTCTCCATGATGAGAAATTTCATTTCATTCAACTACCAGCTAAAATTACAACTGACGAGCAGCAGAACCATTTATTTGTTGATTATCCTCATCTTCTGAGGTTCAAGGGATCTCCTTGTATTGCACGTATCGAAAAAATATCAGGGAGTCGAACTGATTATCCTCATCGTTGCCTTTATGATCATCAGGTTAGTAATGGTAGTTGCTGCTGTTGTTGTAAAGTTCATTTGTACATACTGAAGGACAACGTCAAGCAAGTGTGGATTAAGGAGGAGACTTTTCATGTTCGTGTAAATTCTACTCCCGAATGGTTACATTTCATGGGCTACCTGGCACCAGATCCCTGCTGTTTTTGCTTCTGCAATACTACTACTCCTACTCGCATCTTCAGTTTCTCAGATCAGATGGTACTTTACTGGTTCAGCTGGAAATATCTTCAAATTTACAACCTGCATTCTGAAAAACTTCAGCTTATACTGCCTGTTAATCCAGCACAAAAGCTTATCTTGCAAGCTAAGATGGAAGAACCGCGGCACATCTCTATTTCTGGTACCGATGATGATATTTATTCCTCCAATATGGATTATCAGCTACACTGTCATGAGGAGAACTTCCTGTCTCTGCAAACATTTATACCAGAAGGAGTGGAAGGTGTTGATGCTGATGAGTTCAGTGGGTCACTTTTGAAGAGAGACCGTACGTGTTCGGCATACGTGTTGATCCGCCGAGGCTCAAAAGTTTACTATCCTATCTATAGATAGTACACTTATGTACCGACTTATCTTAGTAACTGTCATCAGTTACTATATTAGCTTAGTAGTCGAGTTTCAGAGTTACATGCGTGCTTTATTTGGAGAACCTAGAATTAAACCTTTGACTATATTGATGCGCATCTCAAGTGATATCATCATAAACCGCAATGAACTTTCATATGACGAATTTATGTCGTTGTATTTCTTGAAAGCTAGTTTTTTTCCTCAAAAGGGTGATGAAGCATGCAGTTCAGTCAGATGGAGATTTGATATTGAACTTCTCCGAAAATTATGTATGCAGGATTCTGGTTCAGTGATTTTGTTCTCTCTTTTCTGGCAGAAATAGGAGATAAAGGTACACAGACTGAACTTAATAGTCCTTTTATAATTTCATCTCAATTCTGTTCAAAGTTTCTACTTTCGAATGCTTTTAATAGACTTTAATTATGTGAGGACTGTTAGTAGCTCAAATCTAGGCGCAAGGCTGGCGCCTGGCAAAAAAAGGCTCTCAGGCACCAAATTATACCTGGTTTTTTCTTAAAAAAAAGCCCTCGCCTGGGACGCCAAAAGCTCTAGGCACTGGGCATGGCGCCTCGCCTTGCCTGGCGCCTTTTACAACATAGGCTCAAATTGCAACTTAAAATGTTGAAAATAAAAGAACATCACTACTTCTTTTTTCTTTTGATGAAAAGATATATTATAGTGTCTCTGTTGTGTACTCCATTTTTTTTTATCAATGGTAGCACTCTTTTCTGGCAGATTTAGCAAACCTGGCTAGCTATCATCTTCAGCAGAAGTATCACCACCGTCATCATCATCTTCTTGATCAGTGTTAAACTGCTTAAAGCGCTCATTCTCATCCTCATCTGATGGATAGTCTTGGTACTCCATTTGTCCTTGCTACAGATAAGTACCCAAGTTGAGTGACACAAGGCTCTCCACGTAAGCAGAAGTACAGACGGAGTAGCTCTTTATTCTCTCGCTTCTGGTAACCTCGCAGATGGTTTCAGTTGTACCATCTTTACGGTCATGCAGAACTATGCGAGTCGGACTTGTCTAATCCTAGCAGAGACTTACCGTTCTTTAAAGACCTTAAGGGCATCAAATTTGTGACGCCAGCTCCAAAATGCTTTTGCAGTTCAATGGTAAAAATTTCAGTCCAAGTAGGTTGTCTCTTTGCAGTAGAGTCATTCAACTCCCACACATTAACACCAACCTCGGGAGGAAACTGAATCAAGCAAAGAGACCCCTAGCACACACAGTCTTTTTTCATACGATAATGAAGTTTCGAAGGGTAGCAGCACATAATCAAATATCTCGTTTTCAAAATCGAAATAAATGACCGTCGGCAGCCGCTAACAAATAAAGAGATCCTTTAACAGTCACCCTCTGAATATCAGAGGTATCATTATCAAATTCGTCGAGACCATAAGTGTATTCTTTAAGATATCTCCACGAATTAGATTTTAATGTGTATATCTGAACCTCACACCCAGCTATATGCGCAAAAGATGCTACAATAACCACTTTGAAGTCATGAATCTTGTCATCATAACCAAATCCATATTCAATGGTGCGTATGACATAGTGCTCAGTTTGAAGTCGCGGAATTGGTAATCTCCTATATTCTTGAGTAGTTGGGTTCCAAAGGACAGAGACATCCCTGAAATAAGAACTAAAGCAAACCAATCCATTGCAGTATCCAAAATATTCAATATCGCTTTTAGGTCTAAAAGGACAGTTGATTTTCACAAGATCATTACATGTAGAAGACAATGGATCATAGCTTATGGTGGAGATCATGTCTTCATGAGAGCTAAGCATAAGACTAAATTTGTCAAATTCAGTAGCACGAGTTAGGTGCCTTTGAACAAAATCATGGTTTTTCAACAACTTGTTGGAAAATATACTAAGTAGCAATTACAAGAGACAAGTTAATGTACATAATACAAGATATATGTTGAGTAAGAAACAACCAAGATTACAAGTACATGAAATTTAGACACCTTGTATGCAACAGAACTATGTTTTTTTTATTAGTTCAATTCATCCCCTATGCTTGCCACAAATGCAATGTTGGTGTATTTCATTCAATACCCAACTTCATAAACATTCCATGGTATATAGTAAACACAATTTCAACATAATTCAAGCATTCAAATAAATAACCTAATTGAAAAGAAAATGACATATAGAATTAGGGAATAGAAATAGCAAACAGCGGATTGAGGCTAGAGAATTCTCTATGTCCTTAAAACGATTATGCCCCCACAATGATGCCGTATGGTTGATTGGCGTTCGTCTCCTAGGATACAACAATCTCCTTCTTGATTGATGCAGCACTTCAAACAATCAAGACTCAACAAACTTAATTGTGCAGAATATGTAATCTCTTTGACACTTGAACTTAACAAAACAGAAGCAAGATTTTTTGATGTCTTTGAAATAAGAAACCAAATCAGATTTTTATAGGATAAAATGGTGACTGTAGGAAGAGAAAGGAGTCTGTTGCGAAGAGGCACCACGTCTGGTCCTCAAACAGACACTAACCCTTTCGGAGAAGGCAAAACAAGAAGTTAGAACTGTTTGTTGGTTATTTTTGAAACCAAGTAATAACCTGCTGCCAACGCTTAGCATAGTTCCCTTATTTCTATTCAACTGATTAGGAATTATGCGTAAAATTCCAACACAACTTGCACCATGGCTTGTTTACGCACCTGAATTGCCCAATAGACTTTGCAGGCAACCGAACAAGGATGTCCGCTAAGATATCATCTGAGAATTTTTCCATAACTGTAGCAATAAAAAAAGGAAAAAAAGAGAAGCAAATATAAGATAAAGTTCTGAAAATAGAGAAATAGCTATTGGATTGAAGTCTAATCAAGAAACGGTCCATGATTCTTCGGTTGTTGTTAATCAAAATGACGTACTTAATTATATTCAGTTTTAAGAGCATCTCCAATAAGACATTGTAAACATCTTAAATATAATGCCACATAGGATATTCAAGTATTTAACCAAAAAATCATCTCCAATGGGAATGTGAAAGAAGAATGTAAAGATGATGTGTATGGTAGTTACGTAAACATCCTCAAATCTATCCTCTAGTTTTAGAGGTTCTCTTAGAGGATGTGTGTAATGATCCGCCAGCACGTCAACGCTATTAGACTAGTCAAGGGACGATTTAGCCGTTAATAACCCGATTAATTAAATTTGATTAATATTTAATAAAAATAATATACTAATAATTTGGAAATGAAATTAGTACCACTAGATAGATCTCGAAAAGTTATGCGAATTGGACTACTCGAACGCGTCAATCGGATACCTGAAAGATGAAGTAGACATTAGTTAACCTGACGTTGACCGTCGCCGTGACCTTTGACCGAATGTGCATCGTTGACCAGGAAGTAAACCTGAGTTGACCGGACCTCTTCTTTGAATGGACCTCTTTATGGTGGAAAGTTATCCCTTAGTATGTTTGTATAAGTGGTGTTAGTGGATGGCTAGAAGGTGTAAAATAAGTGTAATACTAATTATATATCTTTTGAGAGACTTAAATTTAAACGGATATTCATTAGCTTTTCTTCTCTTAACTTTGGTGAGTAGGTGCTGTACTTGGTTAGATAAGAAGAGAGGCAGGGATCGACATCTAGAGACTAATAGGAATAGAAAAAGAGTGTTCTTGTGAATTTGAGTTTATTTTGGAGAAAAATATAGAAATAGGATAATTATTAACTATCAAGTAATTTTCTTTTGGGAGGAAAAGAGAAGGAGAATAAGTTGATGATGAAAGTTTGTGATATTGTTTATGAGAGAGTTTACATCAGTAGTTTGGAATAGATATATGACTTATCATGTAAAGCTAATGAGAGCTTGGGTTAGTTAGGAATGATCACAAAGCTTGGAGAAGTTGGTGTTCATGGTAGAAAGGATAATTATTCATGGTGATGATGATGGATGTTTATGTCGTTGATGTAATCTAGCTATACCAATCAAGGTACACCCTTTAATTGATTTCTAGTATGTTTATTTTAACTGGGTATCTCTTAGATATGCAAAATAGTTAGAAGCAATCAAGTTTATAATTATTGTTAATCATGAATATCAATATTCATTTCATGTGGATTTAGTGTTTTCTGTTTAATATGTATACACCTTTAATGATACCTTACGTAGATAATTAGTCTTGGACTATAACATGAGACTTGTATATGAGTCTTTCATATTTGTACAGAACTTTGATTCACTCAATTTGGATAAGAAATGAATTAATTATGATTTTTCAAAGTTACGTCGTTCTGACTGGAAATCTGGAAAATACTTATTAATTCGGTGAGTAGCCATGTTCATGGACGATTTTAGATATGATAGAAACAAATATAGCTCTGGATCAAAGATATAAAGTTGTACTAGAAGATACTATATTTTTATAGAGACAAGAACTACTTAATTTGGATAGGAAACGAATGACTTAGAGACCTCCAAAGTTAGACCCTGTGTTAGAGGTTGAAGATGAGGTGAGTTAGAGTGAGTCAACTCACCTAGTCAACCGAGTTAAAGCAACCCAGTGAGTCAGACCAAACGGGTCATGGACCAGGTTTACGGGTCGACCCAATGGGTCAGGTTATGGTTAATGTGCCGGGTTAGCGGGTTGTCACGATCAGGCCCAATGGGCTTGGGATTAGGGAAGAAATCTTATTTTGTGCTTTTGGACCATTTATGGTCCGAATTAGCTCTCGGTTCCTTCTGAAAAGTTGTAGAGTTTTTCGAGGAATTTCCGATGATACCCAAATTGACCCTATTTGGATTAGAGGATATTGTTTTATTTTAAAATTGCTTATTACCAGGTTATGGAACTAGTAATAGAGTTAGAACCATTAGATAGAATTGTATGATTCTTGTGTGAGCCTTTTGGATAAATTCTTAGACTTCTTGTATGATTAACAGTTAGTCTGTCTTACCAAATGGACTATTCCAAAGGATGAACCAGTGAATCGTGGATCTCGAGGTAGGCGTGGCTTGTCATCAAAAAGGTGTGGGAATGCATTTAACAGTTTTGTAATCATTGTTATTTCTTTTATGAAAGTCTTTACTTAATAAACTCATGCATTGTCTATTCATTTATTTCATGCTTTATTTATCTTTATGATTGTCTTTGGGAAATGAGAATTTCCATCTGTGGTATATTGGATACTGCTCCTTCAGAATTTATGGCTAGGGCGATACACCACAATATTAATAATAGGTGTGGAAATGGGCATAAATATTACGGGTGAGTATACTAATCACCAAAGACTAACTTGTCTTTATTTTTCGGTGTGTAAATGTCACCACAGAAATTATAAGGTGTGTAAATGTCACCGCAGAAACTAAAGGAGGAGTTTAGGTCCATATACATGATTGTTTATTTCAATGGTTTTGTTGTCTTCTAATGTTTGGGAAAACATGTAATGTTTTCCAAATCTGTTTTCCGAATCTGCATATGATTACTTAGAAGTTAAATGTTAATTATTCCCCATTTCAGTTTCAATGACAGAACAGAGTTGCGCAGCGAAAGCTCCGAGAAGTTAACTTCGTTATTTGTTTATATTATGATATGTTTATTTTGTTGTAAATTATATTTGTAAACTAAATAATTATTTTATATGTATCATTGGAGAGGAGTTCTTGTATATATATTCCTGAGCGGGGTTAGTCTTGGGTTAAGTTTTGTATCGCATTCCTTAATTGAATGCTTAAGTACATATTTTTAGATTTTAGTGCCTCTTTATTTAGTTAATTCTTTGGATTAGTCAGCTGCTAGCTTAGGGGGCGCTACAATGTGAACATCCTACTCATTATTATTAATGGTTATGATTAGATATATAATTTGGATCAATGGTTTAAAAAGTTCAAAATTAAAGAAAAACAATTTGTGGTTGGAGATGTTTTTCTTTCATCTCCTCAAATTATGGAAAATTTGGTCTTTACATAAGAAAAATCAACTTCCACGGAAGATGTACACCAAGTTACCATTGGAGATGCTCTAACTCTTTGCTTTAGTTAATAATTAATTAACAAGAGCAGTAGTAGTAATGGTATAAGTGAATGTCTGGAAAAACTGGTGGATACATCATACATGATACAAACAAGTGAAAAGCGAGAAAATATCTAGGTTTTTCATCATCTCTACTCCACTGTTAAGCCGACGCAAGTTAGGGTAAAGAAAGTTAATGGACATAGGGCTGAACATGGTTTCGGTTTTTCGCCGGAACCGGACCAAACCAGACCGATTAGGAAGAAACTGAACCAAACCATTTACTAATGGATTGGTTTGGTAAAAAAAATGAAAACTAACATTACTGGTTCGGTTTTGGTTTGACCAAAAAATCGAACCAAAAACCAATGGAAAACCGATAAGTATAGGTTATTGATTAATATCAGATAGATTTAATCTACCTCGTCCATCTCATTCTTTGTAAACCTAAGTTCTACCCTTACCCCAGACGAGTTCCTTTTTTCTCTTCTTCTTTTCTTCGTCTCCAGTCGGCATTCACCAGAATCTTCAACTGAGTTATCAATTTGGAGCATGCAGAATTTGGAATTTATGTATTTTGAATCTGTAATGTTTATGTTTTGAAATATGCTTATAAACTTGAGTTATGAACTATGCTTGTGTGTTAATTACATTCTGCAGGTAGGTTAAAAAAATTCAACTGTTATTTTTTTAAAAGATTTGAACTTTCAGTTTCAGAAAACTAGCATACAGTCGATTTTCCATTAACCCAATGGAACAAACCGAAACCGGCTAAAACCATTTAGAAACCGAACCAATAGTTAATGGGCTGGTTTGATTTAGATTTTTAGAAACCAATAGTATTGGTTTCGGTTTTGGTTTGGCTGGAAACCGAACCAAAACCGACCATGAACATCCCTAAATGGACACCACAAACTATTAGATTGTGAAAAATACAGATAAACTTGACAAGGTGAAAACCCATAAAAGACAGAAGAATACTGCTTACCTTGTTCAGCTCCAATCCTACGACCTTGAATTTTCAAGACTTTTTTTCTTTTTCTTTTTTGACTCTTGAAAGTTTAAAATTATATATACCATATGGCATATATATATATATATATATATATAGGAAATAGCGAAATCGGTTTAGAAGGAAATTTTGGGTTGATGGTCTTTGACGAGCTTAAAAAATAGAGTATGACCCTTCCTGTATGCGGGATTGGAGCCCCACAATCAATTTAGAGGACAGCGTGCGTTGAAGTAGGGTTTCCCAATCTCCCCTCCTTTAAAATGCTAAGTCATATGAGCTCTCACGTTGCACGGTGAGCGTAACACCTACCTCAAATTAAATTAGATAAAATCTTTCAACTACCTCAAATTAAATTAGATAAAATCTTTCAACTACAACAATTCTGGAGAAGACAAGTGTCGTAACGTTATTGGTCGAAGATTTTTTTTAAAAAAAACACCCCTTAGTAGAGAACATTATTTGTCCAAACCCCCTGATTTTAACTGTCTAATACTAAAGCCATTAGTAGAAACGTGGGTGTACAAGACTTATTTGTTGATTTACACCTAATTAAAAAATTACACCGGGTTTACACCAAATACTTAACTGAACGTTAAGTAACACCGTCAAGTTGAAGAATGCTCCTATTAAGTAACAACCCGGGTGCAAATATTTCCAGTTCATCGTTGGACACAACTGGGGTGCAAATATTGCCTGGGCACTTTGTTCGTACCGTCCTGATCGAGTAAAGGCTTTGCCATGATCCATTTCCAGGTTAATTTACTAATGATTGTTCTCCCATTTTTCTTTGCTGAATTTTTTTTTGCTGTTCATGCTCTTAACAGAGTTTTCTATATGAATTCCCAGAATGTTTTTTGCAGGAACTGGGAGTAATGGAAGCTGACTTTTCTACTGTTCTAAAAACCTAAATGTACCAAACTTTAGGTAAAAAAAACCTAAATACTGCACGAAAAAACATGGTTCTAAAAACCTAAATACTGCAGAAAAAAACATGGTTCTTCCACATCAAATACCAGACTTGAATAAGCAAGTGACTAGGCTTGCTAGGAAGCTCAGGCTTTCAATTCTGCTACATAAAACCTTTCCAATCTTTTATTTTAGCCAACTTAAATAACTTCGAACAAATTTGAAGAACTTCTGAAAAAACAGATCTCAGAAGAACTTCTAAAAACTGATATACGAAGAAGAAGACGGGTTATGGGCCCAGTTTTTGGCCCGTCACCGATATACGAAATGACCCGATCGAACTACATTTATAAAAAATAAATAACAAAGCAAAAATCACCCGACTTTCTAATTTGTGAATTAACCGAGTCAACCCCTTTCTCAAACGTAAATTTTATTCTCTCTCTTCATCTTGAATAGAAATGTTACTTCCTATCAAAATAAATACACCATAGTAGCGTTAGCATCAGCAAGAACAGTTGCGTAGTTTTACTTATTTGAAATATTATTAAGAACATAACAAATGGATAGATAAATTGCAATTGTACTAACACCCAAACAATATAAGTACATTAAAATTAAAAACAGAGGAAGAACCAAAGACAGAAATGGAGATTATATACGTATTAATGCATACCATATAATAATTCATATAATAGAAATTTACAGAAAAACAAGGCAAGGGAAAAATCATTTGTGGACTGATCTTTTCTTCGTTTTCTTCTTCGAAGAACTAGGTTAAACCTGTCAAAATCTCATATGAATTAGTACTTTATGGTGGAAATGGTTTTGTTGTTGTGCAATGGATATTGTACTGGCAGCTGCTGGTGGCTAATAACCAGAATTTTCATACATGTCATTAACCTCTTAAGAAAACCGAACAAGTGGGGGTCATGCAATTGGTATCACTGCACGTGTCGACAACTAAATGGACCAATAAGTAGATGTTGCCAAATGTAGCTACATGCAAGAAAATCTTAGCTCCACGTGATCAATTATTATCGAAACTCATGAGCCTAATTAACCTTGCAAAGCGATTCTCAGTGGTATTGCTCGGTGCTCTTGAATACTAGATAAATGAAATATAATATATTACTTGGGCATATCTTGGAGGTGCACGACGGGGAGGTGAAGCGAAGCCTCATTGTACATAATAAAAGTATGGTTAAAAGAGAAAGCGAACGGGGCGAGGCGAAGCCGAGCTATACCTAAAAAAATCCTAAATATGTATTGGGACGGAGCAATGCAAAGCCAAGCTATAACAAATTAAAAATACTACGCATGCATTGCGATGGGACAACGAGAAGCCGAGCCACACCAAATCAAAAATTCTAAACAACGGGGCGAGACGATGATCTAAAACTTGATGTCTACCATGCCAAATCAAAAATGTATCGCGACGGGGTGGGACAAAGTCGTGCAAAACCAAATCAAAAATATGGTTAGCGTGATATTCATTTGTTCTTCTCAAATCAGGGCGAGTCGAAGCCACGTCACACCAAACCAAGAATATAGTTAGAGTGATATTCATCTGTTTACAACAAATCAAATCGGGACCGGGTGAGTCGAAACCGAGCTTTAACAGATCAAAAACATGGTTACAAGAAAAAATGAATGCATAACAGACACGGACCAAATGATGATGAATGGTTTAGGGTCTGTCTGGTGCGTAGCACGGGCACAAAATCTAGTAAGTATTAATTCTGTTATGTTCTTTTTAGCTGTCAGCAGCTGATGTGATCTCAACCTATTACTATCTTTGCGTATTTTAAGGTTGATGAAGATGATCTAATGGTTGTTATTTGGTCAACAACAATCGGCTTAACATTCTCAACTCGAAAGTCTAATCTCATTTAGTCCACATTTTTTAACTAATGTAATGATTATCCTTAATCATTATTATATTATTGTTGTATTGTGATCATCGGCATCTATTCGTAATCATCGGCATCTATTCTTGTTGTAAACACTAATGCATTCATTAATTTCATTCAGACGACCTACATCAATGGAAACTTCGCTGAATTTTTGCATACGTTTCTGACCTTCCTTACTCATCGTTTCCTAGCCAAGGACTCTGACTCTTTTTTCCAAGTCTCAGGTCATTTCCGATGGTATTAGGCCAAGCCTTATTACTTGGAAATTGATTTTGTGTATCTTAAAGTTGACACTAATTAAGGTTTTGTTCATCCTCTCGCTTCCTGATAATGCTACCGTATGTGTTTAAGTCGTCTTAAGATTACCGTCACAGTATTCATCTCTTGAAAAGCCCATAGTCCCGAAACTAATGGTAATATATATACCGGGAGCCATTCTCTTCATCTGGTAAATGGAACAAAAAGTTCACGTTTAAACTAGGCTTCCAAATCAAATTGGTACTGGACAATCTGTTTGGGGACTTGGTAACACACAGCAGTAGAAAATAATGTACTGCATTATATTTTGGTCAGTATCTATCTCAAGCCTCGTCCATATCTCTTGAAAAGTCAACGTTCTTTCTTCAACATTGATGCATGAATCCATCCGAGATCTTAATGCATAAAAAATAGATTTTCTAAGGGTACACGAGGAAGATTTTTATTTTATTTTATTTTATCGATAAAAAGATATATATATATATATATATATATAATAGAAGGAAGGCCAAGTACAAAGCTACAAAAATAGACAGCCACGAGGTAGGAAAAACATACAAAATAAAACAACTGAATACCGACTTTGAATTGGCAATAAGATTATGAAGATTGATGGAAGAGGATTGAGGAATAGCAGCAGCCCAATGAAAAGGGCCAACCTTCGCCTCAACAATGATAGAATATCTCTTTTTGCCCTTGAAGCATCTCTCATTTCTTTCTATCCAAATATTCCATCAAATGCTAGCTGGGACACGGATATTAACTACGAGGAAGATATATGTGCCGATATTAATAATGAATTGAAAATAAGAAAAGGAACCAACCTTATACATTTCCGAACTTCCATGCATGGTCCTTAATTATCTTTAAACTAAATCTTATTCTATATTATTAAGCGTAAGAATTCAACTTCATCTCGCAAGAAAGTCTTAGCTAGATGCCTTAGATAACATGTTATGCTTGTATATCTATTTCTTTTATCTTCGATAACCAATATTGCTGAAAGACACGTAGCTCAAATTCATCTCCCTGAATTAAATTAAGCATGTGCAAACTTGACTTATCTAGCTAATGTTTGATTAAACTATCGATAATCATGGAAGTTCTCATTCGAACAATCTTATCGGCTCTGGCATATTCTTACTGAATGCATGATGCATGCCTTATGCCAAGACTGGCTTATTATATGTTTTGGCCGGCTGCCTTGTCCAAATTAACTAAGCCATCAAAGGCACGAAACATGGACAAGGAACAGGAATTTCTTCTGAAACACCATGAACTATATTTGCGGGTATATGTCGTACTCGAATCTGTTCTATATCCAACTAGAATATGCCATGATACACTTGTACTGGATTTACGAAATGATGTCTTATCAGGCTTTTAATTTGATTCCTGTATCATTAAAATCCATCCCGTGTTAAGTGAAAAACTCCACCGGAGATATCTATGAAGATCATCTGGTAATGATGTGAATCAGTTCCTAGGCGTCTGTAAAAAGTCATACGTGAACATTTTAAACTGAAACATGACACGTACAATAATCTGGCTAGCTTAAGAAAGACGGTTTATCATAAACTAGTGCTCTTTATTTACTTGCAATTATTAAGATTATACATCTGTTACATAGATTGAGTAATTAAACATGAAAACATACTAGGAAACACTCATAAAAACACTGATAGAGCACGCAATAAGGTATACTAATTCGATGACCATATCCTCAGCAATAAAGATTTGGCCCAGGTGTTACACCGATCTGCTTACAGTATGCTTTGTAATACTTAACTCTGGCATTAACTGCTGGCCGGTTTCCACCTCCGCATTCACCACCGTTAATTCTTCGAATAGTACGTCCAAAACCTCCACCAGAAGTTATGACTGAATGAACGTTATTCATCCAAAACCAAAATGCAGTTTTGAATGCAATGGTTGAACTGGTAGCGACAAGATCTGGATTCTTTAGAAGATTCTCGCCAATGGCCTTACCACATGCTCCATAATTATAGTTCCATGTAATTTGAATTGGACCTCGTCCATAATATTTCTTTCCAGGAGCACACGGGTACTTTGTGCTACTCTGACAATAGGTTCCTCGAGCAATTTCTCTTACGTAGCAGAAATCTGTATGGGGAAAAGATGGTACCAATAAAATTGGTTAGGAACTTCATTTATATATTATGATACATTTAAGATAACATAGAGCTTGCTTTGAACAACTTACGTCCGGTTTCATGAGTTACATGAGCAAAGAATGCAGCAATCTCACGTTTTGACTTGGTTACAGTACCAGCATGACCGAATTTAGGATTCGCCTTTGCAGCTGCAAGAAACGTGCTTCGCTTATAGAATGTCTTCCCCTCACATCCCGTCCCAGCCTGAGCAATGATTCGGTTAAAGAAGGCTGGTGTAACAATACTATCAACGGATGGTCCTCCAGTACTAACAGGGGGAGTTTTAGTACAGGGACCTTGTTGACATCCTGCACCGCAATAAGGTTTTCCAGTTCCACAATAACCCCATTGGCTGCAACATAATCCAGGTTTACAACCACAATTCTGACCCACGACCGAATCGGATAAGAATGCGCTGAGAATCCCTACTATCGCAACAAGTTTTAGCATGTTAAAGGCTGCCATTTCTAAATATGAAATATGAAAACTGATAAGTGAATGTGTTTGGATGAGAAAAATAGTGTAAGATTTGGATGGTATTTATAGGGTTTTAAACCACACAATAGGTGATTAGGTGTAATGTTGATTAAGATGATATCTGACGCTTTAATTACATCTTAAGATAGTCAAACAATTATAAAACCATTAAAAATCTTTAAAACCCATAGTTTTATAATAACGTTGCCCTTATCTTCAAAAAATGACTATTAAATAGAACAAACAGATGTCGGTAGAGTGAGGGGAAATTGAGGAGTTGGGAACAGAGGATCCGAGAAACCAGATGTTATTCACATTACCTGAATGAACTAAAAAAATAAAAGCAAGCACCCTGGTGCAAGTAATTTAAAAAAAGGGAAAATTATGTTAAGGCCCGACCCATGAATAACCCATAATATGAGGCTCTTAATTAAAATAAGTTTAAATCTAGGTCCCAAGTTATTAAAAGACATCCATAACCTTTTATATATTGTCAAGCCCTTAATTAAATAAAATTTAAATTTATGCCCAAAATTATTAAATCTAGGCCCAAAATTATTAAAGTATATTGTGAATGTGTAAACAGAAGTTACACATGCATATGGCATGTGTATCCAGAAGTTACACATCCTTATGTCATGTGTAATGCAAAGTTACACATCAAAAATATAGACATCAAAAAGAACGCATACAAAAAATACATGTATTTCTTAGCATGTGTAACTAGAAGTTACACACGCTTATGTCTATTGTAATTGAGAGTTACATATGCATCTAACTAGTGTAATTGAGAGTTACACATGCACCTGATTTGTGTATTCAACGTCAACTCCAATTCTAGCGAGACCATTATCACATTTAAGCAATTAGCTTTTATGAAGTTATCTGAAACCTGAAATATAACAACAAGCAATCAGTATTTATAAGTTTAAAATGAACAATACATACAACAATGTATATTCAATTTCACCTACACGAAATCACATTCTATCATAAGGAGATGTGAAATCAAGTAATTAAAACCTAGAGTTTAAGAAACAACTTTGCTGCAAGAATTCAGTTTTTTTGTAAACTCAAAACAAGTGCTGATCAAACACACCAAAGTATAAGCATATGCAACAGATACACATCCACATAGCATGTGTAACTCACAATTACACATTAAATTAGCATGTGTAATTTATATTTACACATCCAATTAGCATGTGTAACTAGCATTTACACATCCATAAAGCTTGTGTAACTAGCATGAGTAATTTTTTGGTTACAAGGTTTGTTCATAATTGGCATGTGTAACTAGAAGATACTCATGCATCTGTCTAGTGTAATTCAGAGTTACACATGCATCCTACTTGTGTAATGTGAATAAATGTGCAGTCTAGACATAGAATTTGAAACTAAAAACAACAAGAGATGGATCTAAAAAGGTGTACCAGCAAGCAAAGAATTTGAGTGCATTGACTAGTTTTTTTCCTTTTCATGGAAGAGTCAAGGGAGAGAGTTTTAGGATAAAGAATTGACCTGCTTTACTCGTTTCTTTAGCTAGATCATCATCCAAACCGAATGATGGTCCTTTACTGAGAACAAGTTGGCCATAAAGCAACTGTCAACCAATGTTATCTAGTCATTCCAATATGCATGATATACCTTTTCATAAGAACCCGCAATATATAAAATATAAACTTTATATCCCAGGATGTGTAACTAGCAGTTACACATCCATATAGCTTGTGTAACTAGTGGTTACAGATCCATATAGCTTGTGTAACTACTAGTTACACATCCATATAACTAGCATTATGCTCACCTACAGAAAGGAATAAAATTAGTAAGACTGAATCTGGTTCTTAGTCATGCATATGACATGTGTAATTAGGAGATACACATGCATATGACTTGTGTAACTTTCAGTTACACATGCATTTGACTAGTGTAACTAGGAGTTATACTTACATATGGCATATGCCATTTATCATAAACTTGCAAGCCTAAGTTACCTAATGCACAATGTTAAAGTTTTTGGCTAAGCCTAAGTTACCTAACACGGTGTCAACATGATGGTCCCATAATTCATACATACCAGTACTAACAAAATTACAATGTATAGCTAGTAATAATGGATATATTCAATCAAGACTTGATGTTTTGTCAAAGAGCTCGCCTCTGGTAAATGAATTAAACATACCACAATAACAACAAGATAACACAGATTTTAAATGAAGTCACCTAGCGCTCCGCAGATTCCCCTTTAACCAGTGAAATCAACTCGAAATAGAGTTATTATCCAATCAACAATCTACCATGAGATAGTCCAATCAAGACGTGTAAAATCATCTGAATTAGTTTAGAAAAAGTACATATTAGAAAAGATTAAGAGTAAGTGATTTACCAATAGTCTGAAAGGTTCTCAGACATTTTTGCAGCCAATCCAAGTTGTTCTGGTGCTTGTAATTATCACCAAGCGCATACACAATCTACCAAAATCATTTAAAACCAAGAAAAAAAACCATCATTAAATACACAAGATTGGAATTTCAATTGTATGCAATTACCATTCCATGTTTTAATTAGAGTTAAAGGAAATTTGACTACACCTACAATGTCCAGTACAACATCAGCATCCATACAATAAACCATAGACTTTATATCCTATCCAATTAGCATGTGTACCTAGAAGTTACACATATAATTAGCATGTGTAACTAGTAGTTACACATCCATTTAGCATGTGTATCTAGTAGCTACAACATCCATTTAGCATGTGTATCTATAAGTTACACATCTAATTAGCATGCTTACGATTCCTAAACCACCTAAGGCGGCCTAAAGTCCATCTTCTATGCAAAGGGATTATGAAATATTCTATATGCTGAAATAATACAACACGAAAACACATAGCAATATTATCATGGAGGGCAACAAAAATAACTTTAAATATGCTACTGGAAACTCAAAACTCACAGCAACTACCAAAGGAACATTTTAAGAAGAAATAAAATTCTGAATGGCATATTAATATCTTACCAACTCATCCTGGAATCTTCTGCATAATAACAACGAATGCAATCATCTGCTCTAAAAAAATAAAATTAATCAAGGATGTATGGTTGGCAACAAACACCTGCTTAAACCAGTAAAAAGAGTTAGACATTAACAACCATTAAGAACAGCATCACTGAAAGAGTGTAGAGGAATCAAGACGATATATAATCATACCTATTTGGGCTGTATGCAGGTCCGTGGTCCGTGATATTTTACAACTCCAGTCCAAGATGCACCAAATAAGCTGCAAATTAACTCCACCAATATCTCTGAAGAGAAATAACGGGCATTAGATAAGGGAAGTGGAAAAAATCATGTAACAATTAATGAAAAAAATAGTAATCTGTTACAGCACGTAGGTATAAACATTACATACAACAGACAATCTTGCCCCATTCCACTTATTGTTTGGAATCACAATTATACTGTCTAGTCATCAATACTTTAAGCATTAGCATTCTAGTATTGAAGGGTACTACAATATCAAGAAACCATAACAATGATCCAGGTACGTAGTTATGTTAGTAAGTGGACAAAGAAATAGTATACCCAATACAGAGACGCAGCCTTAGACATATATATTTACTTCGTTCAATTATTTGCTTTGCGTTGCCAATAATTATATCTGATTTCAACTTTCGGACAAACATGCAAGATGTTAACTTGTAATTATATATTGTGTAGTAAGGTTGACTTGTCATTTAAACATATCATGAAACCAACTAAAAGAAAATGTGAAATATTCATACTTCCATCTTTATCCTCCACCTCTCATGCCCACTTAACAAAAAGTGCACAGGGATAAACGCAGAGAGGAATATAATCCATCCTATCGTCAAAACCAGCACCCTGCAGAATGAGACATGTAAATTGCTTAATTTTGCAAGCTTTCGGATAATTCCATCTTAGGTCAATATATATATCAATTATCTAAAAGAGAAATAAAAATATAAAGCTCCGGCATAACTTTATAAATGATGTCAATCCCACCCGTAAAATTCAATCTCTGTGATGTTCATCACATTTAATAAAACCATTAACTTCGAAGCGCATTTAATAAAAGGATGGCAAAGCAGTAGTTTCCGCCTTCACATGATTCAAAAACTAGCTGCAGAATTTGCAGAAACGAAAAGAATATATAGAAGCCTAGAAATAGAAATCTTAATTTCATGTCAGTTGTCAACATGGTGGACTAAAGATCGACTAATAACACAAAGAGACTATCAGCCAAAACTGATCAAATAGGCTTATAGTACTTGACTGGACATAGTCAACAAAACTGCACATACTTACAAAAATTTAGATGTATTTCACCAGAAGATACCTCTGAAGAAGTGAGGGCCTCACCTTATTGGGAAAATAATGCCATATATAACTACTACTCCACAACACTAAAGTGGAAACAAATATATATTCCAGTTCTAGGTTCCGGAGGAATCGACTTGAAACATCGATTAAAAGAATCCTGGTCATTTATAAAGGTTAGATGGATAATGGAGATTTAAATGTTCTCATTACTAATCTGAAGTTGGATTTTTAATCAGGATAGGGGATTGAGAGATTGATCAATTCTCAATCTCGAAACCTAACTTATTTATTTTTGCGTAATTTCTTCTAAATTTTCTTTTGTCTAAGAAGAAAGATTAAAGAGAGACAATCACAAATATAGACTCGAATTGTAGATTGAATCAAAAAATTGATTAGAAATTAGATTTTATAACCGTAAATTTGATTTTTCATAACAAAATTATCACTCTAATCAAAGAGAAAACAGAGGTTAGGAGAAAAACTTATCTCATTTCTTAGATCTGATGATGAAATTGTAGTGGTTCAATCGTAATCTTCCGACTCTCCTCTTAGATTGAAATTTCTTCTTACAGAACCAAGATCGGAGTTGTTCGAACTACGTTTAGGTTTTGCTTGAATCTTAAGATCTTCGACTATGATTGATTTTTACGAAATCTCCATTGAATCAAATCGATTCGAAAGGTGAAAAATAAATCTGAACAGAGAAATTTCGCCGGAGCCGAGAGAGAATGAATAGAGAAGAGAGAGAGAAAAAATAGAGAAATGAAAATATTTTTTGGTATTTCTCTTGTATAAATAGTAAAGGGTAATGTTGTCATTATTAAAATTCATAATAATTAATTATGGGCAAGATCTGAAGAAAAATTGATATTTTGGGCATAACAGTAGCATTTTCTAAAAGTATGGAGTTGATAGTGGAGGATCCATTTTGTGGGGCTTCTATATATTGAATCCATATAGTAGGGGATTCTAGTATTTTTCACTTAAAAAAATTCTCTAGAGTAAAGCGTGCGCTGAAGTAGGGTGAATTCAACTTTAAACGTGCCCACTGCCATGCAACACAGGGTCCGGTGAATTTTCTTTGACGACCTTAAAATTTACGACCCTTCCTGTATGCGGGATTGGAGCCCCTCAATCAATTTAGAGTACAGCGTGCGCTGGAGTAGGGTTTCCCAATAAGTATATATGTTCTTGTTAGCTGTCAGCTGTGTCAGCAGCTGATGTGGATCTCTACCTATTACTATTTTTGCGTATTTTAAGGATGAGGAAGATGATCTAATGGTTGTTATTTGGTCAACAACATACGGTTCAACATTCTCAACTCGAAAGTTCAATCTTATTTGCATTAATTCCATTCACACGGCCTACATCAACAGTGGCTGAGGCAGCTGGAAGCAAGGGTATGCAACTGCACACCCTTCCCAGCTCACTCTTAAGCCTAAAATTTGGATGAAAATGGACTTGCAAGCCTAATTAAGAAATCTTGCTACCCCTAACATTATGTTGCTCCCCATAGCTAGATTTCTAGCTCCGCCCCTGTACATCAATGGAAACTTCGCTGAATTATTGCATACGTTTCTGAACTTCCTAGCCAAGTAATGGACTCTGACTCTTATTTTCCAAGTCTCAGGTCATTTCCGATGGTATTAGGCCAAGTCCTATTACTTGTAAATTGATTTTGTGTATCTTAAAGTTGACACTAATTAAGGTTTTGTTCATCCTCTCGCTTCCTGATAATGCTACCGTATGTGTTTAAGTCGTCTTAAGATTACCATCACAGTATTCATCTCTTGAAAAGCCAATAGTTCGGAAACTAATGATAATGCATATACCGGGAGTCATTCTCTTCATCTGATAACTGGAACAAAAAGTTCACGTTTAAACTAGGATTCCAAATCAAATTGATACTGGACAATCTGTTTGGGGACTTGGTAACACATAGCAGTAGAAAATAATGTAACTGCACTATATTTTGGTCAGTCAAGTCTGTTCATATCTCTTGAAAAGTCAACGTTCTTGCTTCAACATAGATTCATGAATCCATTCGAGATCTTAAAGCATGGAAAATAGCTTTTCTAGGAGTATGCTTTTTTTTTTTTTTTGAAGCATGAAATTTTATTAGAGCTAGGTAGACATTACACGACGGTACATAGTATCCATAGAGTCAGCCATTACAATAGGACCAATACACGAAGGTGTTTTATGGTCCCAGATTGTTGTAGATAGATTTCCAATTGCGCTGTCGTATGCTGCTTTGTTTGCTAGACCGTCTGCCACCTGATTTTATTCCCTATAGATATGTTCGATGGTGCAATAAGGAATTTGGGCAAGTCTTCGCTTGATTTCTGCTATCATATAGAATAGGTACCAAGGTGGTTCGGTTGTCGAGGTTATAAAACTTATGAGATTTTCCGAATCCGTTTCGAATTGCACCTTTGGCCATTCCCTATCTGAGGCTGTTCTTGACGCTATAAGCATGGCCCATGTTTCGGCAACTAGGGAGGTAGTTATCCCTAATGGTTGTGAAATTGCTAAGATTGTTATAGCATTGTCATTTCTGCAAATGATTCCCGCTCCTGCAAGTCCTGGTTGCCCTCTAGATGCTCCATCTGTGTTGATTTTGATCCAGTTAGCATGAGGTTTACTCCATCCCAATAAGATTGTAATTGAGTTGGGTATCCGATGCACGTTATTTGTAGATGATTGCATTCCTGGTAGCACAGGTGGGAGATTGTGTTGAGCCCAGGTATATTCTTGTTGAAGCTTGGTAACCATTTGCAGTATGTTTGTTGGGGTTGTTTGCTTTTGGTTGTACACGACGTCGTTTCTAGCTAACCATAGGGACCAAAAAAGAAAGCAGAATGTGGTAGTGGTTTTATTATGGGTTTTTGATTGAAGGAGCAGTGATATAGTTGTCTGGGGGTTTAGTGAGGTAGGTAAACCTTGGTGGGGGGTTTGTGAAGTGGATATCTGGTGAAGTAATAGGTTCCACGTATCCTTAGCGATTGGACAATGTAGAAGGATATGCATTGCAGTTTCAGGATCAGAGTTGCATTGGGGACATAGATCTGTCTTGGTAAGGTGGATGTGATTTAGGAGTTGGAGGGTTGGTAGGCCCTCGTTTAGTGCTTTCCATAAGAAAAGATGTACTTTTGGTGGACATGGTAGCTTGGTTGGGGTGATTGGGTGGTGCTGTAATTGATCTGAAGTGTCCGCTAGGCATCTGTATCCCGAAGCTGTCGTGTAATTTCCTTATTTTGTGAAGGGCCATATTATTTTGTCAGGTTAGTTCTTTATAGGGAGGTGAAGGTTGAAGATTCTTTGTACTATGGTTAGGGGGAAGGTATTAAGTTTTTCATGGTTCCATGATTGGGTTAAAGGGTCTATGATGTCGGCGACTGATTGAATGGTATAGCAAAGAGTTGGATCAATGTTGTTTTCGAAATGAGGGATCCAGTTTGCTTGGATTTGGGTGTTTGAGCCATTTCCTATCTAGTGAAAGAGAAGTTTTTTCATGGTTGGTATGAGCGAAGATAGCTGCCTCCAAAGGGGGCTTATGGAAGATGGAGGAGGGGGGATATCTTGGAGAATGGGTTGATGTTTAAGATATTTTTCGTTATACAGCGAGCCCACTATAGAGTTTGGTTTCTGATGGATGTTCCAGATTCTCTTCATAAGGAGTGCCTTGTTATGCTCTTTGCTGCTTCGAATTCCCAGTCCTCCTTTTGATATAGGTTTGATGAGTTTGTCAAATCTTATTGGGTGAAGTTTCCCAACGGTTGAGTCGTGTCCCCAGAAGAAGTTTCTAGTGATGCGATCCATTTTTTGGTGGATATGAGCCGGTATCATTTGTGTTTGCATAAGATGGTTGGCCTTAGGGGTAAGGGAAGTTTTGATGAGAACTAGTCTTCCTGACTGATTTAGACATTTTGTCATCCATCCTTTTGTTTTCCGAGCTAGTCGTTGAAGAAGAGGGGCAAAGATATGTTGAGATGTTCTTCCTTGTTTGAATTGTACTCCTAAGTACATGGGTGGATTTGATGTTGTTGGCATGACGAAGATTTATTGAAGATCATCTATCTGATGTTGTTCGAGTTTTGTGTGATGAATTATCATTGATTCTGAGGTGTTGATATGTTGACCTGCTGAGATGATGTAAGCTTGTAGTAATTGCTTGAGGTGGTTTGTGCCTTCTGTAGTTGCTTTATATGTTATTAAAAAATCATCTGCATACATACGATGCAGGATTGGGGGTTCTTTTTGAGAAATGCGGAGACCTTCCCCTTTTTTCTCCACTTCTAGATTTCCTAAAATGGTTGAGAGGATTTCTGCATAGATGATAAAGATGTAAGAAGATTGGGGGTCCCCTTTCCTTATTCCTCTAGTGGGGGTGATGTACCCGTGCGGTGTTCCGTTGATGTTGACTGAGTAGGTTACTGTATAAATGCATAACATGATGTAGTCTACAATTTTTTTGGTAAAAACCATTTTGGTAAAAGCCCGTTTGATGAAACCCCAGTCTAAAGAATCGTAGGATTTTTGTATGTCAAGCTTGAGAGCTACTTTTGGGTCTTTGGTTTGGCTGGATGATTTGATATAGTGGAAAAGCTCACCGAAAAATGCTATATTATCATGAATAGATCTTTGAGGTACAAAGGCACTTTGGTAAGGGCTTATGAGAAAGGGTAGGAGAGGTCTTAATCGATTGACTAAGTTTTTTGAGATAATTTTGTAAGTGACATTACACAGTCCTATTGGTCTGTATTATGATGGTTTAGAAGGGTGGTTCACTTTGGGGATTAGGGTGAGGTTAGTGTGGTTCATGAGTGGCTGAATATTAAGGGAGTTAAAAAAACTACGTACCATATCAATAAGTTGCGGACTGGTTGTTTCCCAGAAAACATTGAAGAACCTGATAGTGTAGCCATCAGGTGTCAGGGCACGCTCTGAGCGATGGAAAAGAGAGCATGTTTGATCTCCTCATGGGTTACCTCCGAAGTAAGAATAGCACATTGGTGCAGGGTTAGTTTCGGGGTGATGTCTTGATTTAAGATTTTTCTAAAGTTTTCATAGTAGTAATTAAGATTCGTTCTCTCGGAAGTTGTTAAGATTAAATTAAAAGGTTTAAATAAAATAATAAATAGAAGAGAGTCACTGGGTCATAGATTCCACCAAATTCACAACACGAAGTTCAATTATTCATTCTCAACAATTATCGCTCAGTGAATAAATAAAACATCAACTCTTGTTTTGCCAAAGTAGATCCTCAAAACGTTAATTCACTAGTGGAAAACAGAAGTTCTGCGACCGTCAGAACAGGTCATATATACGAGTTAAACGACCTGTTTTACCGGTCACTGATAGGGTCGTTGATAAAGAGTCTTTTTATTTATACAGCCCTAAGCCGTGGGTCTCTGAATAACGACCGATTTTAAGGGTACGGAGGTACAGACCCTCAGCCGTGGGTCTCAGATTTAAATTATAATATAAAAAAAAATATAGATTCAGATTTGCTGAAATGCCTGAATGGCTAAATCTAAAATAATCTGACTGCGCCAAGTCAAGTCAAGTCAAGTCAAGTCAAGTTGAATTAAGTCAAGTCAAGTCAAGTTGAGTCGAGTCAAGTCGAGTCGAGTCAAGTCGAGTCAAGCCGAGTCGAGTCAAGCCGAGTCGAGCCAAGCCGAGTCGAGCCAAGCCGAGTCGAGCCAAGCCGAGTCGAGCCAAGCCGAGTCGAGCCAAGCCGAGTCGAGCCAAGCCGAGCCAAGCCAAGCCGAGTCGAGCCAAGCCGAGTCGAGCCAAGCCGAGTCGAGCCAAGCCGAGTCGAGCCGAGAGCCGAGCCGAGTCGAGCCGAGCTGAGTCGAGCCGAGCTGAGTCGAGCCGAGTTGAGTCGAGCCGAGTTGAGTTGAGCCGAGTTGAGTCGAGCCGAGTTGAGTTGAGACGAGTTGAGTTGAGTTGAGCCGAGTTGAGTTGAGCCGAGTTGAGTTGAGCCGAGTTGAGTTGAGCCGAGTTGAGTTGAGTTGAATTAAGTCAAGTCAAGTTGAATTAAGTCAAGTCAAGTTGAATTAAGTCAAGTCAAGTTGAATTAAGTCAAGTCAAGTTGAATTAAGTCAAGTCAAGTTGAATTAAGTCAAGTCAAGTTGAATTAAGTCAAGTCATAGTCGAATGGAACCCAAACTGAAATAAATTCAAATTTAAATTCAAACTTGAGAATTCCACTTGATAATCCAAAGCTGCAGCAATTTCATTTCAATGCCGCATAACAGAGATTTATGGCCTCAAGCAAATCATGGGTTGCCTGCCAGAATTTGCAAAAGTCACTGCAAGTGTTGATCTGTAATATTTTGTAAATATAACCAATGTCAGGTAATCATAGTGTACTCAACAAACAATGGATTTTCTATCTTGATTGGTAAAACATCAACTCATTCAGAATATTTTTTCAAGGAAAACTGAACTCACAATTGGATCAGGAGCATTCACTTTCTCGCACTGGTGGTTCAGGCCAACAGCTGCTGTGACGGTTGCATGATCATGGAAGTATTGCGCCTCTAGATGTAGCAGAACATAAGTACATGTATATCAGATAAGCCAAGCGCCTCACTCCTTGTAACCTAGGCACGATTTAGGCGCTCTAGGCGAACATAAACAAAAATCCAAAGTAAATATCCTTTTTCATTACTTTCATGTATACTAAGTCATTATGCGATGAACAGGACAGAAAGATAGAATCATTATTATCATTACAGAATTACTAGAACTCACATGAAAATATTCAAAGAACTCAATTCTGACAAGCAAAAAACGTCTAGAAAATTACCCATATATCCTGGAGGATATCCTATTTCACGCATTCTGTGCAACCATAGAGGTGGATCCCAACTCATGTATAACCAAAGGAAGTATTTAGAAAGCTTATCTTGAACCAGAGCAAAGGCACCATGGTTTCAAATACGAATAAGTATTAGAAAATGCTTACAAATTCAACACCCAGTCAAGACATCAAATAATAGGTCACAAGGATTAACATATTAAAAGAGCTGGATTCGTCGGATATAACTAAAAAGTACAAGCAAAAGAGGAGACAAGACATCATAATATATATGTATGGATATAAAGACCATCTTACTAACACCACGTTTCACTTACAACCCACGTAGAGGTTGTGTACAAGATTCCAGCAGAAAAAACAAAGCAAAATGACATGAAATCAACTAACTACCCCAGCTAGCGGAGGGAAGTCATGGAACTCGGTCCTTTTTACAAACAATATATGAAAACTAATGGTAAAAACATGAAACCAAGACTGAGTGCACTAGAAAACTAGGTAATTCTGCAAACTTACCAACTTGGGATCAAAAAACTGAGTGATTATGATGTAATTAGGAGCGACGCTAGCTTGGAAGTTAATGAAACCTCACTTCACCAATGGGTGTTCATGAAAATCATTCCCTGTCCATAGCAACAATAAGTCTGGGAATGTGTCATCCTTCTCCACCTGCTAAACATAGCTACTGCTAAGTTATCAAATAAAAATGAAGACGCATTATACCAATTATCAAAAGAGATGGATTTTAATTGCCAGATAAATTGAAAAATAATTATTTTCTATCCCGTTTTTGTAAACTGTCAATCATACCTTGCGTTGTTTGCTCAATTCAAGATAAGCAACTCGAAATCCATTTTAAGCGAACATATCGAGGCTTCGAGACATCTGCAAAATAACTTGTAAAATAGGGTCACTTAAAATTGAATATACCCAGTGTCATTAGGCTCAAACCAAAATATACCCAGTGTCACATAGTGTGCATAATAGATACAGATTAAATATTTCATTCACCTATAAATTAGTTTTCAACCTAACCAAAATATACATCCTTTAGGTCTACCTACTGTTAACACAATGTTTGCATTCCCTGCATCTTGTTAGCCTAGAAACCATTTCATTTACACAGCAGGCTCACTTACAGATCCTAAGTCACCTTAAATACCTCTACGAACTAACAACAACAAATTTTATATCCAACTTAAAATGTAAAGATAGATAAACCCCTGGCAAAGTGTTGAATACCATATGCGACAACACTTCCCGAGGAAATGTGTCAGCAATATTGGAATGGAACACTTAATATCAAATCGGAATCGTCGTTCAAAGTCCTATTTTTGGTTAGAAAAGACCTTAGGCTAGTTATATTTCTAAGAGGATGGAAACTGCCTCCAAACAGGTCTACAGATAACCAAGTTTCCAATTTTCCAGCTTTGAGTGACTATATTGTAAAATTCTTGCAGACTACATTACATAACGGAATTCAACAAATTCTATCCTGATGGAAACTAGAGAAGTCCAGTTACAACTTTTTAGAGGACTCCAATAATTAATTCAAAGTCTAAGCGCTCCAAAACAAACACACAAAACTCTGTCACTTGCTGTCCATCAGGAAATTCAGTAGCGACTGCCTGTATGTTTTAAGCTGTATCTTCTAGACTACAAATCCAAACACCATGCCCTTTTTTACAGGTTATACAAGACATCACGGCAAATATTTTTCGTAAAGAAACTATTAGCTAAATCCCCACTAATGCGCACCTAAAATAACCTCCAAAAAGGCTGTTTGTGCAGTCACTATAAATGTTCATTGGGACATTCTAACAAACACTTTAATGTTTAATCAACTGGTAAAAATCGAATCTCAAAGATTCTTCACAAAAATAGGTCAAAAGACATTCAACTCACAGGTTTAACAGATTTCCAACATTGTATTTTACTTTTTTTTTTTCAAAAACTTTGTTCAATAAAATCAAATAATTTCAACAAAATTGCAACCAAAACGATGTACTCATAAAAATTCATAGAAAATAAGAAAAAGATAACAAACCTCCAATGAATCCATAGAATCAAAGTGACCACTTTTATAAGAACTTTGAACATCATCAAAATCAGCACAACCACCATTTGATAAATGGCTTTTTTTTCTAATTGATGAGACACTACTACAGCTATCACCACCACCACCAAAACCCACCTCTTCATCTTCGTCTCTCTGTGAAATCGTCTTTTGATCTTTTCCCACCACCAATAACACAAATTCAATTTATAGAAATTAAAAAAAAAAATCGACAAATCCTGAATCTCATTAAACAATATAAATCAAAAAGAGAATATGATCGTACCCTTTCTCTTTGATAAAGTTACGGATCTAGAAATTATGTATAAAAATGAAAAAGAAAAGGTCTTAGTAAAGAAGAAAAAAAATCAAAAAAAAATCCAGATCTAAATCAAGCATCAATTGTAAGATGTTTTGAGAGAATAAATCAAACTAACCTAGATTTCTAGTATCCTATAGAGAAAATTGATGAAAGAAACCAGAAATTCGGTCCCTAGTATGACAGGGAAAAGAAAAATGAAACCGTAAACCCTAATTACAAGAAGAAATTTATAGAAACAAGCCCAATAATCAAACTGGAAAATGGGTGTTTTTAATTTGTATAGAAACAAACCATGGGTTTAAGAGAAATAATTTAATTGATTTTTTCTGGGTTTTTTTTTTTCGGTTCTGATTTGGTAGATGAAGAAGATGGGGAGACCGAGAGAGAAGAAGAAGAAGAAAGAGAAATTGAGATTAGAATCTGGAGAGAGAAATAGGTATTTATATGCTCTATTAAATAATAAAAAATTATTTGATCTTAAATCGGTTTTCATGTGTCGCGGGATCCGTAGCAGTTTTAGGGCAAAATAGTAATTATTCAGAGACTGCTATTAATCATCTCAGAATTTTTCCATGTTTTTATCATCTCAGAGACCGCTATCTTTGGTCAACGGTCCAACTACTGTTATTGAGGGTCTCGGATGTGGGTCGGTAAACACCCATTTTCCACTAGTGATTGTATCCCTTAAGCATAGATTATCTTAATTCAAAGCATAACCTATCTAATTGAATTACAACTAATTTTATCGAATCATAAATCAATTCAAAATAAGTGCAAAAGTCAAATAGAAAATAGAATTAATTCACCCATGTGTGTAGTTCGGTTTCCTCCATCGACCCAGTATAAGGGTTTAGCTTTTCATGATAAATACACACTCAAAATATTTTTTTATAGCTCAATTGGTGTTTTTATTCAAGAAAACTAATAATACAATAAATATGCAACGATGAATAGGCGTTACAAAATTCATTGTTACAAAAGATGTTGCAAATTTGAAATAAACGTGCCAAACTGACTGTTACGAGTATTGTTGATAAACAACAGTTCTCTGCGACAGTCAGTGGACGTCATATTTCTTCTTCTTCTTCTCTGCAGCAGCAGAGAAGTTGCCCTACAACCTTCTATTCTCGCCCCCAACTCTCGATATCCCTTATCATCGACCCAAGAAACCTTTTTATAGTCAACAGCGACCGGAATCACGCTCAATCACTTCCAAAAAATCCTCTCATCACTCGGCAGTAAAGAAAATTATCTCCGAATATTTTCTTTCCACTCTTGCTTCATCCTCAGATGTTCAAACTGCCTTATTTATCTCTTCTTCGCTTCTTACACGTTCAACATCTATCCAAGCACACGTATCCACGCTGTAATCCCGTGAATAACTCCTTTGAACTGTGCTTGCTCTGATTTCTTCCACACGACAAACCAGCCAATTCTAACCGATTACAAAGCCCATACCAAGCCTGTTACGCCTAAAAGAAGATACCCAATGATTTTCAGCGATTTAATCGTATTAAATCTCACCCAAATCTCAAACCCTAGTTACGGCAGTTTTGAAACTTGTTTTCCCGCCAAATTCTGATTCAAATGAAGAAGAAGATGGGTGCCCCTTATCCGAGTATGGTGTGCGAATAGCAATTAGGGTGCAAATAGTAATTTATGGGGTGCGAATAACCATAGGTTCCAAATAACAAAGAAGGTGCCCCTTAGAAACTGGACACCCCTTAGTAATTGAGGTGCCCCTTAACCGACATTGAGAGTCCGAATAACACATGTCCTCCGTGGTACAAAAACCACTTTTCGAGCAACTTTCTCCATAAGAGCTTATTTGACAAAAACACCTACAAAGAAGATTATTAGTGATAAAATTGAGACCTAGCTAATATAAATATGGGTATAAAATGATGCACTTACGTGCTTATCAACACCCCCACACTTATATTTGCTAGTCCCGAGCAAAACAAGAAAATTGACCCGCTACACAGCTGGTCATAAATTAAGAAACTTAGACCCGCTACACAGCTGGTCATGACAATTGCCAGAAACACAAGACACACAATTTTTTTTATTTTTTTTAGAGACCCGCTCCACAGCTGGTTTTAACATGCAAGAAAAGAAAAGTCCCGCTCCACAGCTGGTCATAACCCTAATAATCATAATAATTTTCTTTTTTCTTTTTTTTTAAGACCCGCTACACAGCTGGTCATCATAATTTTTTTTTTTTTTTAGAGACCCGCTCCACAGCTGGTCGTAATAAGCAAGAAAATTCCTGAAACAAAAAAATAAAACGTTAAACACTTAAATATTACATTGTCCTCAATGTAATTGAGTCATCCAATGTAAAAATTAAGATGGGAAATAAAAATAAAAAAATAAAAAAAATAATTATACCTACTGGAATGTACATAAAATATCCACGTAAACTAATAACCTAAAAACTTGGGGATCAACCCAAAATACAATATTTACAAATGACAGCTTCACAATTATTTTATGGAAAAAATGGACACTGAAACTGTCAGAAAACAAAATTTACCCCTAAACCAGGTTTTTACTGCACATGGAAGTGCGTAAAGAACAAAGTATGGGGATTCTATTGAGACTGGGGAAATATCAATTGATTCATTCACGATATCAGGAATAGGCAAGTCCTGTGGGTACTTAGATGCAAAGCAATTCAACAACACTTTAGAAGCACACAATTCTAACCCTAAATTAGACAACTTTTGGAAGTCTAGGTGTCTAGAAACAACCGCTAAGTCGGGTGAATGATCTTGTGAGGTAGATTCATCTATGGAATTAGTAGAATCCTCCACACAATCATCCACAGGGTCATATATATGTTCATTCTGGGACAAAGAGTCACTACATGATTCATCATCATCATCAACATATAATCTTTGGTATTCTAGAATTCTCAATCTTTGTTCCAAACTAGGTGGTCTGTGTTTGTAATACTTCTCATATATCTCTAATGGAGATTCTTCACTTACCTCATGTGGATTAGAAACTCCATACCATTTCCTACGCTTATATTCAGCAAGCGTCATCTCAGATGAGGTTTCCTGATAATTAGAATTTCTACGCATATATTTCGTCAGCGTCATCGTAGGTGACGTCTCCTCAAAAGAAGTCATCATCCTCAAAAAGTCCCTGAAAATAAATACAAGAAGAAACGAATAAAAAGGAAAAAAAAGAAAATATTGTACAAAATAAAAATAAACCTAAATCCGCGTCGCAACGGCGCCAAAATGATTTAAGATTTTTCTAAAGTTTTCGTAGTAGTAATTAAGAATCATTCTCTCGGAAGTTGTTAAGATTAAATTAAAAGGTTTAAATAAAATAATAAATATAAGAGAGTCATTGGGTCATAGATTCCACCAAATTCACAACACGAAGTTCAATTATTCATTCTCAACAATTATCGCTCAGTGAATAAATAAAACATCAACTCTTGTTTTGCCAAAGTAGTTCCTCAAAACATTAACTGTATCCCTTAAGCATAGATTATCTTAATTCAAAGCATAACATATCTAATTGAATCACAACTAATTTTATCGAATCATAAATCAATTCAAAATAAGTGCAAAAGTCAAATAGAAAATAGAATTAATTCACCCATGTGTGTAGTTCGGTTTCCTCCATCGACCCAGTATAAGGGTTTAGCTTCTCATGATAAATACACACTCAAAATATTTTTTTATAGCTCAAATGGTGTTTTTATTCAAGAAAACTAATAATACAATAAATATGCAACGCTGAACAGGCATTACAAAATTCACTGTTACAAAAGATATTGCAAATTTAAAATAAACGTGCTAAACTGACTGTTACGAGTATTGTTGATAAACAACAGTTCTCTGCGACAGTCAGTGGACGTCGAATTTCTTCTTCTTCTCTGCAGCAGCAGAGAAGTTTCCCTGCAACCTTCTATTCTCGCCCCCAACTCTCGATATCCCTTCTCATCGACCCAAGCAACCTTTTTATAGTCAACATAGACCGGAATCATGCTCATTCACTTCCAAAAAATCCTCTCATCACTCGGCAGTAAAGAAAATTATCTCCGAATATTTATTTTCCTCTCTTGCTTCATCCTCAGTTGTTCAACCTGCCTTATTTATCTCTTTTACGCTTCTTACACGTTCAACATCTATCCAAACAACGTATCCACGCTATAATCCCGTGAATAACTCTTTTGAACCGTGCTTGCTCTGATTTCTTCCACACGAAAAACCAGCCAATTCTAACCGATTACAAAGCCCATACCAAGCCTGTTATGCCCAAAAGAAGATACCCAATGATTTTCAGCGATTTAATCGTATTAAATCTCACCCAAATCTCAAACCCTAGTTACGGCAGTTTTGAAACTTGTTTTCCCGCCAAATTCTGATTCAAATGAAGAAGAAGATGGGTGCTCCTTATCCGAGTCTGGTGTGCGAATAGCAATTAGGGTGCAAATAGTAATTTATGTGGTGCAAATAACCATAGGTTCCAAATAACAAAGAAGATTCCCCTTAGAAACTGGACACCCCTTAGTAATTGAGGTGCTCCTTAACCGACATTGAGAGTCTGAATAACACATGTCCTCCGGGGTACAAAAATCACTTTTCGAGCAACTTTCTCCATAAGAGCTTATTTGACAAAAACACCTACAAAGAAGATTATTAGTGATAAAATTGAGACCTAGCTAATATAAATATGGGTATAAAATGGTGCACTTACGTGCTTATCATGTCTTCAAATAGCTTTTCATCAATTCTTGTACTTTGAGCCGTATATTGATCTGTGAAGTGATCAAGCATAAGTTTGATGACAGTGTCTTTATCATATATCCAATTATTGTGTTGATCTTGAAGTTGTTGGATATTGTTTCATCTTCTATGAATTGTTGCCTTGGTGTGAAAGAATGTTGTGTTACGATCTCCTGATTGTAGTCACTGAATTCTGGATCTTTGTTTCCAGTATGTTGTGTGGCATTCTAGCAAGGTAAGATGATTGATACGAAGATGTTTTTATTGAAGACGTCAATGATCTAGTGCCGAGCATGTCTGCGTAGCACAACGCCTACTTGATTTTGGCTGTTGATTTTTTTATTAGAGTAGGTAAGTGGTCGAAGTTTACTTTATACCATGATGTCAAGGTTTCGCTGGTTGATTTGAGCTTGAGTTGGAGATTTAATGGGGGGTTTGTGTCATGCAGTTTGTCCCATGCTGAGTTGACCACTTGTTGTAGTTGTGGGTGGGATGGCCAAAAATGTTCAAATTTGTAATTCTTATTTCCTCGCTAGTCTAGTATTTTGGTTTGTAGAAGAATAGGGGCATGATTTGAAGTTATTCGTGGTAAATGCGTGACTGCTGCATGCGTGTTGGATGTTCTCCATTGTTAGTTTGATAGAGCTCTATCAAGGCGCTCCTATATATTGTCCTGGCCCTGCTGGTTGTTTGTCCAGGTGTAAGGATCTCCTCGTAATCCTAGGTCTAAAAAACCCATTTGATCAATTAAATTTAGGAACGACTGAGTCTGAGCATATGTGACTTGCCTTCCGCATTTCTTTTCGGATTGGTCCATAACTTCGTTAAAATCTCCGATGAGAATCCAAGGAGTAGTGGTGCTAGGCAATAGAGTTGGGAAATCTTCCCAAAAATCTTTCCTTGCGGCTGGTTTTGGAGGAACATATATGCCTGTGCAAAGGATTTGAAGAGTGACATCATTATTCCACATTAGACAGAGACCTCATTTTATTCCAATTTTGGGGACAGAACAGTAGTTATGGAACTGTAGTGTTTGAGCGATGCGTAACATTTGATGGTCATTAGCTAATGTTTCGGAGATGAATAATATGGTTGGTTTATACGTTGAGATTAATCCTCGCAAGTGTTGTGTTACGAAAGTTTGGTTTATGCCTTGTCAGTTACATGCCATGATGGACATGGTTAGGATATAATTTAATTCGAATTAGAGTGGGTTTGGTTTGGTTGGTATTGGTGTAGGTTTGAGGTAGGGTGGAGATGGGCTTAGGAATAAAGAACACGTTTTAGGTGCAATGGCTTGCCGGCTGAAGGTAATTTCTGATTAGAGTGTGGTTGATAAGAAAGTTGAAACCGAAAGAACAAACCAAGAAGGTTTAAAATGACAATTTCCGACGAAATAGTAGTAGAATTTACTCTCGAAAGGGAATGCACTTGCAAGGTGAGGGGATTAGTACAATGATATTGATCTACTAAGAAACAAATTAAAACAAAACCTAGTTCCAGACAAACTATAAAGAGGTCAGGATAAGGACACAAATGAAGATGTCTTAACTAATATGATTAAAAGAGATTATATTTAAAGTTACTTACCTGGGCTGGAAATTAATCATGCGTTGATAAAGGACACAAACTTTTCTAGGAGTATACGTATACGAGGAAGATATTTGTGCCAATATTAATAATGAATTGGAAATAAGAAATGAACCAACCTTATACATTTTCCAACTTTCATATAATCCTTAATTACTCCCTCCGTTTCATTTTAGATGATGATTTTGAAATTTTCACGCAGATTAAGAAATGAAGAGAGATGCATATTTTCCATCTATACCCTTAAAGAAAAGTCTTTAAACATTAATTGCTCTTAGTGCATTCAAAAATAAACTTATAGTTCCAAGATAAAATGTTAGTGTATTATTGGTAGTTTTATGGGAAAATATGAAAATCTTCCTGTATTGTGGAATAAAAAAAATAACCGTAAAACATCATCTAAAATGGAACGGAGGAAGTATCTTCTAACTAAAATAACATGCGTATTCTATAATATTAAGCGTAAGAGTTCTGCTTCATCCCGCAAGAAGATCTTAGCCAGATGCCTTAGATCACATGTTATGCTTGTATATCTATTTCTGTTATCTTCGATAATTAATGGCGAAGGACACATATCCTCAAAATCTTCACTCTAGATTAAATTAAGCATGTGCAAACTTGACTTATCTAGCTAATGTTTGATTAATCTATCGATAATCATGCAAGCAGCTTTGTGTTCCTAAGGTGAATGGGGGTTTATGGGTGAAAAAATTTGAGGAGAATTAATCAATCATTTCTAGTTAAGTGGATTTGGAGATTTTTGAAGTCCAAAATAAGTCTTTGGAGAAAGTTAGTAAATGAAAAATTTGCTCATAATAGTGAATTATTAATTCTCGATGTGGATGATAAGTCACAGGATAGGAGTTTGTGGAAGAACGTCACTAATATGGTGACGATGGTTCAGAATATGGAAACTTTTACGGTAAGAAATGGTAAAGGCATCCGCTTTTTGAAGGTTTGTTGGCTAGACAGCGGAAAATTTCAAGACTTGTTTCCAGTTGTTTACAAGGCGGTGAAGGCTAAGGACGCAACAATTTATGACATGATAGCTAATGGAGTTTGGGTTTGTGATTTTAAGAGACCATTAAATTTAAATGAGCAATTATAATGGGACCTATTGAGGCGTGACTTAATTCATGTTCCCGAGCTTGTTGAAGAGAACGATGAAATGGAGATGATGGAGAATTTCAATGCTTCAAGATGTTATGAAAGACTTTCAGGCAACGTTGAAGAGTGCGGCTTCGATAAGTTCCTTCGGAAATGTAACATTCCAAACAAGGTGAGCTTTATCATTTGGGCTACTTTTCATGATTCGTTACCTACCAGGGATATGTTACAACATCGGGGTGTAAACATTGATAGTGAGTAGTGTGTTTTGTGAAACGATGTTAGGGATCCACTAGTGGAAAATGGAAGTTAAACCACTTCCAGGACAAGAGGAAATATCATAAAAACGACTGTGTTCCTCAGCTCTAATTTAGAAGTGGTTTTTTCCAAAACGATTGTTTCTCACACATGTTGAATTCTTTAGAAAAACCACTGGTTTCGTCAGTATATATAGACCTACTGATAAACACAGTGGTTTATATCGATTATTTTACAAAAAAAAATGATTTGATTCAGCTGAATCTAATGCTAGAAACGTCAACTCGGTACTAGATTATGAATTTTACAAATTTAAATTGATAACGACTGTAAAACTTAATCTATATCAAAATGTGTTTGTTTACAACTTCTACTATCATACCTTTTAAATTCTGAATCTGAAAATTTCAACAATAAGTAAAAAATGCGCAACTTATATCCTTGTTACAAACTTAACAAACCAAAATGCTTGAAAATTTTCCATGCGAATTAGCAGCTTACAACAAGACTTCACTACATATACCTTCATTTACTAGCAAACAAGCTTAATTCAGGTTCATCACTTTAGGCTTAAGCTGCAAATAAAAACCAAGACTATATCAATTAACAGCCACAAAAAAAAGAGAGATGAGGTATCTACTTGACACCTTCACCACCTACACATGCAAATATGCACTGAAGTTGAAATTTACAGAAAAACAAATGAATTGCAGCTACTTTAGCATACAAAACCAGGAATGAAACGAAGAAGATTGCACAAGAATTTCCTACCATGATTCCAACAAGTGTCTGAAAATACTATTGATGTAAAACATGGGCTGCATTAAGTGAGTTCATGGTACATGAATAAAATTATAGCTAAAGCTATGGGAATCAAAATATAATTACCTGCAGCATAGTTAGTTCAGACTTCTCATGATGTTCACGTGTCACTTATTCAACTGCAGCTGAGAGCTGAGCATTCACATTTTCCATCTCCACGAGCTCTTTCATCAATGGCTGGTAAACAATACCAAATTAGGTTCATATCATTAATTCGTTAGTTCACAAAACGAACAACACTTAGTTCATAAAACGAACAACACATATCAATGAAAAGATCAAACTCGTAAAACAGTAAAGTCGATGAATATACCCAAAGTGTATGTATTGGTTGCGCAGCTGTGGAAGATGCAAATAGCAGTTTCTGAAGATTTTGGATAAGAGTACACCTAATACAAAATACAATAAAGTCACTTAAGCATTAAATGCAACACACAGAATGACTAAAGATCTTAAGTTGAGAATATACCAATTATAAGAACCTTCAAGAAAAGGCCAACATGCATGACTTTCAAGACTATGTAATTGCCAGTAGTATATACATCATCTTCATAGATGAGCACTTCAAAAATTTGCAACTAAAAAAATAAAAGAACACTTGTAAAAATAAACTGAGATTACTCACAGGTCATTGATACATCTATTTCTGTCCTCTGGAAGGGAATTTTCAAGGTCAAATTGAAGACTCGGGAGATCATATCGGAGGCTGGAAATCTGCTATACAATGCCAGGTGTAGAGACATATATGGGCAATATACCTTGAGAATCTAAACAATTCAAAGTGGGAGGGTAGGCTATTAGCTGAGTACTTGTCAAAACCAACTCGCAAGTAATCAAAGAGAGATTAATATCTTACTTGAGTGAATGCTTAAAATATCTCTAACACCATGGAGAAACGTGTCGCGGTCATCGACTGCTCTTTGTTCATGAACTTCGGATACATCTTGAATCAGTGAAAGGAAATGGCCCTACCATGAATTATGAATGTATCCATATAAATCAGGTTATGCAAATGTTCAAATCCCTTCGTTAATACAAACAGCAAAAGCAATAAAAAATAGAACATGCAGTTTCATGAGCAGGCCCATTGGCAGAAAGAAATTGGTTCAAGATCATGTTACAACAAGATTCTCAATACAATACAATACAACACACATTGAGTTAATGAGAAATTGAGAGGTTTCAATTCAAATTCAAGCGAATGAGAGGTTTCAATTCAAATTCAAACCTGTAATTAAGAAACACATTGAGTCAATGAGAAATTGAAACAGTGATGACCGAAGAAGTTCAATAGATCCGACAAAAGAGGGGAAATCAAAGAAACAAAACTATTTCTGAATTTGAACACTTAAAATTGAAAGTTCAATTCAGATTTAGCGAAATAATCCAGTGAAACTCAAATCCAAGAGAATTATTATGAAGACGTTTTTCATGCTTAACGTTGAAATTGACTGAATCAGAGTCTAATACGAAGAAAAAAAAACTTTAATTCTTAACTAAACTGAGCTCAATCATGGAAAACATTCGATTTGAAATTTCAAAACTCCAAAACTTTTCTCGAAAATTTCACTTCGAAATTCAGATTTCAGCTAAAAATATTCGAAACTAAAATTAAAAATAAGTTCAAACAAACTAAACGATCTTCAACTTAGAATCAGTTTTATAATTGAATCAAACTTCGTCATCCAGTTAAATCTGAAACAAGTTAAATCTTCAATCGAAGATCCAGATTCAACAAATTTGAAAAATACTGAAATCAATCACTACAGATTACAGACGATTCAAGTACAACTTACTCTTCGTATAGATGTAGAGATATAAATAAAGAAACAGAAATACATACCTGTTGAAATATGGAGGTCGTCGTCGATAGAGATATAATTAGAATCAGTTTTCCTAATTTCTGAACAGATTGTATTTCCAATTCATGAAAAAATCGATTCAAAATCAACGTGATTAAGTTGTGAGAGAGAGAAGTAAAACGAATAATTGAAGGAGGCGACCGAAGTAGTATGCTGCAGACTGAGATAAGGATAAAGATAAGAGAGAGGATTATAGATTTTTCTTTCTCTCACAGACGTCTTTTAACTAAAATTAGGGCTTTAAAATTTTACAAAAATATCCCTAGCGAAACTACTGTGTCAGAGACTAGTTATACTAGGAAGTTATTGTGGCTCACAGAACCTATAGTTACAGATGCCTTCCAACAGTTGTTTTTGCGAAAACTAGGAAGTGGTTAAAAATCCATTTTCCACTAGTGGGAGTCAACAAATCACATGTTCATTCATTGTAAGTATTCTTTTGAGATTTGGAATTATTTAATCAAATCCTTTAGGATATCCTGGCCATTACCAAGTACTTTGCTTTAACTTTTCGAAGCATGGTCTAACAATGTGTTGCAAGGGAGAGGTAAGGATGTTTGGAAAATCTTATATTATGCGATTTGTTGGAATTTGTGGAAGGAGAGGAATGGAAGAGTTTTTGGAGGACGCCACAAGAGTGTGTGTTTGTACCCAAAATTACTTTTGGGAACGAAACACGATGAATGGGTAGTTTGGTGTGAATTAGGGTTTGGAGACGGATTGGAAGGCAAATAAAGAGACACAAAGGTTTAACGTGGTTCGGCATGGTTTGCCTACATCCACGGACGAATCCCCTTGGGGAGTGATTTTTTATTGATAGTAAAATTACATTGTATGTTTTCTCTCTATTCGCTACCCACTAAATGATTTATACTCCTCACTATTTATACAGTTCAACATCTAATTTTCAATATTAACTTAAATGGCATGAAACTGCCCATTTATGCTTCCATCATGAATTCTACATGAAACTGCCCCTTTATGCCTTTGTGATAAATTTTGCATGAAACTGCCCCTTTATGTCTTTGTGATAAATTCTGCATGGAACTGCCCATTTATGCCTTCATCATGAATTCTGTATGAAATAGCTGGAATTAATTCTACATGTATGAAACTGCTATAATCAGTACTGCATGGCTGAAACTGCTGTGATTAGTTCTGCATGCCTCTATCTTCAATTCTGCATGAAACTGTTTGCATGCTTCTTTGCATAATTTCTAGATAAATGATGGCTGGCAGTATTGGTGGACACTTGCTGGCGGAACATCTGACTGCATGGGTAGAGACTGGATGGATGGCAGTGCGGAAGAGTTTTTGGCTGGGAATTGGTTAGCAGCATTGCCGGATACAAGACTGAAAATTGGCTAGGGGGGCGACTGACTTCGATAGTTGACCGACCGTTGACTTTGACTATTGACCGGTTGTTGACTTTGACCATTGACCCTGACTGGACGTTGACTCTGACAGTTGACCGACTTTGACCGTTGACCTGTCATTGAATTTATGTAATACTGGGCAGACTGGTGGGCTTCCTCGGTTGATTGGTTAGGGGGCTTGGATGAGGACCAAAAGAAGATTCAAGTATCAATTGGGCCCATTAAGTGGTATTTTTACTTATGGTACAAACAGTGTGCAAGAAAATATTGATTTTGTTAAACAATTGGTAGTCTTATGGTCTTGTGACAACGATACTTTTAAGTATGTTGATCCTAATTTAATTTAGAGTAATTGGGATATTCTAATGTGTATGTAAACTTCGTTGTATTAACCTTGGTTTGATCCTTGGTTTCTTTTTCTCTTTTTAATATAAACTTTTCTTCAGGGAAAAAAAAAAGGTTCTCATTCGAACAATCTTATCGACTCTGGCATATTCTTACTGTACGCATGATGCATGCGTTATGCGTAGAAGACTGGTTAATTTTACGTTTTGTCCGGCTGCCTTAAGCAAAGTAACTAAGCCATCGAAGGCACGAAACACGGACAAGGAGCAAAAATTTCTTCTGAAACAACATGAACTACATTTGTGGGTATTTTTCCTACTCGAATCTGTTCTCTATTTACCTGGAATATGCCATCATACACTTGTACTGGATTCACGAAATTACATTAGTTGATATATTAGGCTTGCAGTTTCATTCGTGTATCATTAAAATCCATCGCATGTTAAGTAAACTTTCAGACTCTACCAGAGATGGGTCATCTGGTAATGATGAATAGAACAGTATCCATGGGTTCAAGAAAAAGTCATAGTTGAACAATTTAAACTCAAACATGACATACAATAATCTGGCTAGCTTAACAAAGACGGCTTAATTATCATAAACTAGTGCTCTTTATTCATTTGCAATTATTCACATCTGTTACATACATTGAGTAATTAAACAAGAAAACATACTAGGGAACACTCATAAAAACACTGATAGAGCACGGAAGAAGGTATAATTCCATGACCATATCCCTAGCAATAAAGATTTGGCCCAGGTGTTACACCGATCTGTTTACAGTATTCTTCGTAATACTTGACTCTGGCATTAACTGCGGGCTGATTTCCACCACCGCATTCACCACCATTGATTCTTCGTATAGTAAGACCAAAACCTCCACCAGAAGTTATGACTGAATGAACGTTATTCATCCAAAACCAAAACGCGGTCTTAAATGCAATGGTTGAACTGGTAGCAACGAGATCCGGATTCTTTAAAAGATTTTCACCAATAGCCTCACCACAGGCTCCATAGTTATAGTTCCATGTAATTTGAATTGGCCCGCGTCCGTAATATTTCATTCCAGGAGCACATGGATATTTTGTGCTACTCTGACAATAGGTTCCACGAGCAATTTCTCTTACGTAGCAGAAATCTGTAGTGGGTAAAATAGGATATTAAAAAAAATAAAATTAGCAACTTAATCTATTCTGTTATAATACATTTAAGATAACATAGAGCTTGATTTGAACAACTTACGCCCGGTTTCATGAGTTACATGGGCAAAGAAAGCTGCAATCTCACGTTTTGATTTGATCACAGTACCAGCATGACCAAATTTAGGATTCGCTTTTGCAGCATCAATAAACGTACTTTGCTTATAGAATGTCTTACCCTCACATCCCGTACCAGCCTGAGCAATGATTCGGTTAAAGAAGGCTGGTGTAACAATACTATCAACGGATGGTTCACCAGTACTCACAGGGGGAGTTTTAGTACAGGGACCTTGTTGACATCCTGCACCGCAATAAGGTTCTCCAGTACCACAATAACCCCATTGGCTGCAACATAATCCAGGTTTACAACCACAATTCAAACCCACGACCGAATCCGACAAGAATGCAGTGAGAATTCCTACTATCGCGACAAGTTTTAGTATGTTAAAGGCTACCATTTCTGAATATGAAATATGAAAGCTGATAAGTGAATGTGTTTGGATGAGAAAAATAGTGTAAGATTTGGATGGTATTTATAGGGTTTTAAACCACACAATAGGTGATTAGATGTAATGTTGATTAAGATGATATCTGACGCCTTAATTACATCTTAAGATAGTCAAACAATTATTAAACCATTAAAAATATTTAAAACCCATAGTTTTATAATAACTTCGCCCTTGTCTTCAAAAAAATGACTATTAAATAGAACAAACAGATGTCGGTAGAGTGAGGCGAAATAAAAAACAAGCACCTGGGGGCAAGTAGTTTAGACAATATCTCTACACTGTAGAGAAATCCAACTATCATGATGCCATAATTCTCTATATTTTAGTAGATTACCTTGGCTTTGCTATCGTATGCAACCCATTGTACTAGAAACTATGAAGGAACTCCGGTTTCCCATAAATAATTATTTTAGCCCCCTTCCACAATTAAATAATTAATTCAGTTTTCTTTTCTTAGGGGTACGATATAAAAATAAAATATATTGGCAGAATGCTCAGTTTCCGTCGACTTCTTATTTTGCAGAAACTCAATTTCGGACTCCGTACACCCAAGAATTATAGTGGTTTTTTTCCCCACCCTTGGTTAAGTTACAATTAGGATTTATGGCAAAGCCTAAGGTACCAATAATGGTCATGATTAGAAATGTAGTGGAAATTTACAAAATCGTTAAAGGCTGATAAAATAAGCCATTCACGTTGAATGGGGATGAAACCCTTGTTTTCTATTAGCCCAAATATATCTGCAGAAGTTATGGTGAGGACACTTGGTGAAACTCTATTGGTTGGAATATTAAAATTTGGGTTACACTTTGTTTACATCAAGTATTTAACCGTTTGCTAGTACCGTCGTCGACAAAAAAATATGTGGATAACACTTCCGTCAGAGTTTAACTTAAATAATTTTATTACACCGTGTTTACACCAAATACTTAATTGTACGTTAGTACCACCTTTTTAAGTGAATAATACCTCCATCAAACTACTAAAAGTTTTGCTATCCAAAATTTCGATCGGATTTTTTTTCGATTTTTGTTAGAGGGAGAGCAAAAAGCGATCCTAGGAGAGCAAAAATGGTAGTCGACTCACATATCTGGACTGGTTTGAAATTTCGGTATGACTTGGACGAAATTAACCTTAATAACACACGGATTTTTCACACAACCACAAAAAGAAATTAATCGAAACCATCAACTTTTTTGGTTCATCACCCTTGTCGCAGCCACAAACACCATCACCATCACTGTCATGTCATGTCGTGTTAGTTACCCTTACCGCATCCACAAGCACCATCACCGTCATGCCGTGTTACCACCACCACCTCCCGCCCAATTTCCGCCACCACTGGAGAACTAATAATGTTGTTGTATATGATGACTTACAAATAGGGTATCAAAGACTCTCCCTTGTGTACAAGCTAACCAAATCAGTGTTCTCCAACAGAGGACGAAATTTTCGATCAAAAAAAAAAACACAAACAGAGTAGTAATTCAACTTTGATTTCAAATTTAATAAGTAATTCAAAATTTCAAATGCAAAACCCATTGTCCATTGAATCTAACAAAGATTTCCCTAAAATATACGAAGAGATCCTTTACAGTTACCTTCATTATTTATCTTATCAAAAAGCTGATATTATCGTGTTTTGATAATAAATTTTCATAAAGTATACTAGGTATCACCGGGGCCTTACAGCCCCGGCTCAACCTCTTCTTTTAGTCTCAAGTGTGTACATACTTTATTCTTAGGGTACATGCTTTCAACAACACATTAGAAAATGCTACAATTTAATGCATTATACAATACACATCAGTATTAATAGAGGCAGTTTATATTTACGCACACAATTCCACCAAAAATATATCTTGAAAAAATAATATCAATCACATTGTATCAATATTTGTCAATGATTAGTTTTAAAACCAATCATCATTATTGGAGACCAAAATGGATTAACCAAAAGAACATATGAACAAAAGTGCTCATATTGAGTCAACTCCATGAGTGCTCATATTGAGTCAACTCCATGAAAAATCAAATTATCGGTGCTTTACTTTGAAAGTATCAAAAATGCAATGTGGTAGTATTTTTAGCAAAGAAAATATGATTGACTTAACATGTGATCGTTAGTACCATCTGATCAAGCTAAGGAGAGACTACACAAAGGAAATGTAGGAGAGTACAGGGACTACAACAACATGAAACAAATGCATAAATACGTCTTAGCTCCGAGTTTAGCTAAAATCAATCGAATATCATCCTAAAATCAATTGTAATTGGTTAAAAGGAGACAAAATTACTTAGACCTAAATGATCTTTACATATTATTTTTAATTTATTAAAATGGTATTCTTTGTGAATTTTAACTTGATCACCAAAACACATATTATAAAACCACTAATGATGTAGTACAATTCAAAAAATACACATCGATAAGAAAAAATAATTTAATATTCACATTAAATACCTAAAATGCATTCACTTTATGAAGGAATAACAAATATTTCATGAAATACATGCTTCAAGAAAAAAATTTGGTATAGTATTTCAAACTGAAAGAATTAGGTCAATTTTTTAAAGGAAAAGAGAAGTTTACTGCTTACTTAAAAGTATATATGATAGCCTTTTAACAGACTGGTGCTCAAAGGCTTGATATTAACAAAATAATATGATAACAAATGACCAACAAAAAATCTCATTGAGTGATATGATTCTATATGAAAATTTGACTTCTTAATCCTATATATCTAAAGGTTAACATAAAACGTGGCATGATATTACCTCTTAATCCTATTATTTGACTTCTGCAAGAAATTTTACCGGAAACAAAATCTATATGTCTTTGAATTGCGCTCGGCTTCCCATATTATTTCTTCAGTTTTATACACTGTAAGACCTTCCTTGCATATTTTCATTCTTTCTCGATCCCAAATTTTATCCATGTTTACATGGTGTTCTTGTTGTAGATGTTCTTTGAACATTAACATCCGAAGTTCTTGTTCTTTTTCTTTGCTTTTCTTTCTTTTTGTTACTTTTCGTTCATCTTTGTTATGATGTTTTTCAAATTCTTATATCTTATCTTCAGATATATATGTTTGTTCTTCCGCTTGTTTTGCTCATATAAAATGTTAGTGATTTTCTTTTTATTTTATTCATCAAATTCACCTACTTATGAAGTATAGAGAAGACATAAAATTGGCTAAACGTGACTTCATTTAGAAAGGCATATCTAGACATAAAGATATTTAATATTTTTTTGCTACGAAAATAAAAATTATTTGCAATAACAACTTCTAGAATTCATATTTGAAATTAATTTTTATGACGACTAAGATGTATTCAATAGTTTTCTTTTTAAGCATTATGGTGTTCCTAAACACATGAAAAATAATCCAAAACAAATGTTCTTCTCAGAAAATATTGTTTTGTAAATCATTTTGTGTGAATTAATCAGAGAATATGCATTTGGATGAATTTAAAAAATTTAGACTAATGCTCTGAACACAAACATGTAACAAATGGTCCATTTAGAATATAACAGATCATCTATATTCCATGTCATTGAAAAAGTGAGTACGACTATGGCTATTTTACTTGATGAAATTAAATTTCAAGTGAAGAATTCCGAGAAAAGTTAAATTAGATCCTTGAGTTCCATTTATCAGTGTCCTCGATCTTAATCTGTTGCATTCATTCATACCTTTAAGAACCATTATGTGGCACTTTGTTCAATAAAAAATCATCGCTCAGATATACGTAATCAAAACCAAACTACTTTATTATCTTTCCTTATGCTATTATTGGAACGGAAATTTTCTATAAAGAATGGTTGCGTTATTGTATAGTTGAACTTTATTCTCACTCCATATATTTTAGCTGATATGCTATCCTTTCCTGCAACTCCTCCACCTCTTGAATGACCTATGTTCCTTGATTTCTTGTCCATCTTCAAGGTAATTATGCATTAAATTTTCATATCTTTCAACCCTCTTTATTTACTCATGATCCTGAAAAATTAAGTATCTTTCTAGCACAATTCCTTGAATATCTTTTTATTATAGAACCATAGAAGGAAAGTATAGATTGTTTTTCTTCTTCATGTTGTAAAAATGAGCATGTTGAAAAGGAAAAGGGTATCCACATGGGTGTCTTTTTTTTTATATATAATGGTTTAAAGGAAATGAGTGTTCACATGGAAACACTAAACTTGCAAATTCTACAAAAAAACAAAAAAAAAATGGTGTCTCATCACAAACATTGTCTTGTTATCTATCGTTATCTTCTCCATCAAGTTTTAGTGTGAAATCAATGTATATGTCACCACCTAAGTTATATCTTTGTATGCCTTTCTTCAATTTTAGCATGATTTATAAGGGATGATACCATTCTTACTAAGGGAGCTAGGATACCATTCGGTCGATCCAACAGCTGGGAACGCTTCAGATCATTTTGTCTTATATGGAATGGTATCCCCCCCCCCTTAATAGGACTGGTATCAGCCCTTATAAATCATGCATTTTAGTGTACATTTATAACATTGTATTTTCTTTCGAGTCATCTATACTGCACGTCGGTTAAATTTTCATTCAACTTGTGCTATTTTTACCTCCTTGTAAATACTTATTGTTTCGGTTGTATTAGATATTGTATCGCTAGATTACATTTTACTTATTAAACAATGTGTTTGTAATCTCAACCTACATATAATTCTTGAAAACCAAGAACTATCTTATTTAATATTCACATGTCGTATAACATATTAATTTAAACTTTTTAAATACTTTAAATGGATTGTACTGCTTTTTATTTGCATCATACGCATCTTACAAATAAATAACACAAAGCAAAAAGCTTAAACTAATAGAACTAATGGTTTTGTAGTTAAATCTTTTTATCTCGAGACTTGACGCTCTTAACTCTATTGTAAAATGTCAATTTGACAGAAAAACTTTGTAAATGATTTCAGGTATATCCGCTTCTTCTTTTTTTCTCTGGGATTATCCTTTATATGTCGGAAAATGTTAGTTTGACATACAAAGTATTGTAGTGAGTTGCATGGATTTCGAATGAAAAGTGTTGATAATCCAATGCAATGTATTCAAGATAATGTAAGACAATATATATATGCCAACTTATTCCTCTCTTTGGAAAAAAACCATGAGTCCCAAAATTAATTTTAGCATGCTAAAGAGCATGATCCGAATGAATGAAGACTTGAGCTTGCTAGTTTGGTGATACGGATGTTTCATTCTTATTAGGTAGGATCTCTTTTATTACCTTTCATCCTTCATATTAATCAGTGATGTACTCACCATACTATGTATGTAATGCTCTATGTATTCTTTCTAAAACCCTTTTAAGTGTTTCAACCGGTAAGAGTTGCTTCAGTAATCATCCACTTTAGCGGGTATTGCATGAAGCCAAATTGTCTTTACCACCTTTTTTTTTCAATACTATTAATTATAAAGAAGTAGGGTTATCACGGCCATCCATATTTTTTATGCGATCAAGATTAAAGAAGATAATTAGTTATGTATTTCTGCAAGAGCAGTTCTACACTCATGATTTTTCACCATGAGGTGTACCGAGTGGAACATGCTTGTGGGACCCACCACCCAAGGATTTATGGGGGGCTATTTTTTATGTTTCACTCGGTACATATTGTGGATGATTTCCAAGGTCAATATATAATTTTCGTTTTTGCAGTGATGGAAGATCTCAACCTCAGGGATACAAAAGGCTTACCTGATAAACCGAAAATAGTGGTGCTCAATGAGAAGATAACGATATCTTTAAGATTAATCATGTTGTTTTGTCGATTTTATTGATCATATTACCCAATTAATTAGTTTAAGTAATATATTTGAAAAGTTGATCTAAACTTATATAGCCAAAATATAATATAATCAAATGAAAAAAAAAATGTAATATGGAGATTTACTTAAACAATCAATATCTAAATTTATATTAATTAAATATTTAATACCTAAACAATAATATAATTGAACGTTCACTAAAAATACTAAGACAAATCCTTCAACCTTTTTAGAGTTTTGTTTATTGTACATTTATTTGGTCGGTCGATCAGTATCCTTCCATGCAATTTTAGTCTGTGTTCGTACCACAACGATCTCAATATTTAGTAGGTCGTGTCATATTATAGTCTGCTAGTTAGTCGGGTCACAATTGCATGTTTAATTAGTTGGACCATAGTAGCCGGATAGCCAGTGCCACATTAAAATTTGTGTATCAATTGGTCCTGTCTATAATAGTCGGGTCATAGCAGAACGATCCCAATATTTAGTTGGTCTTGTCATATTATAGTTTGCTAGTTAGGCTTAGTTTGGTATTGCTGCAGCTTTTATAAAATCATTTTTCTGTTGTGCTGTGCTGTGAGAGAAAAACAGTTAGACGTTTGGTAAAATGTCAATTAAAGTTAAAGATGAATAAAAAAACAATCAAAATGTGTTTGGTAAAATATCAAATCCAACTATTGTTGTTGTGGCAAATGACAAAAACAGACATATTTCTGAAAATAGTTTTATTCAATTTTATTGGGTTTAGAAATAATTAAGCTTTTTAGTACTGAATATAAATATATATATATATGGAATATTAAAGTTACTAATTGTTACTATTATTATGATTATTAAATTATTATTTTTACTTAACCACTTTTTAATATATATAATTTTCAAACAAAAAGTTAAACTAAAATTAAGTAATTATTTAATTTTAATTTTAATTTTTGACAAATTAAATGAAATGGTATCATAAAATAGCTTAAAAATAAAACATAATAATATTTAAAGAATAAAATATAATTAAAAAAAAAATTGATTGTATATATATTGAAGGGTAACTTTGTCATTTATAAAATAAAATAGGTACAAAAAGGATACATCAAACATTAAATTTTGGTGGGACCAAAGCTTATGCTTCTGTAACTTTTAAAAGCTCATCTTCCCCAGCTTTTAAAAGTTGAGGAATCTGGGAAGTGTTTTGGATAAAAAACACTTTGATATTTTTATGCCTAACACCAATTTCAAAAATTATTGACATATATAGGTTTTGAAAGTGTTTTTGGAAAAATAAAAGCATTACCAAACCAAGCCTTAGACGGATCATAGTAGCGTGTTTAATTAGTTGGACCATAGTAGCCGGATAGCCGGGGCCTACGGCCCCGACGGTGATTTTTTTTAAAAGAAGTGTAGTGCCCACATTAAAATTAGAGTGTTAGTTGGTCATGTCTATAATTGTCGGGAGCATATTTAGTTATTCGGGTCACAGCAAAACGGTCCCAATATTTAGTTGGTCGTGTCATTTTATAGTGTGTTAGTTAGTCGGGTCACAGTAGCATATTTAATTAGTTGTGAGCTATGGTTAACCAATCACACGCTCCATCTGAAGTTAGATGAGTACATAAAATTTTCTTACCTTAAACAGTTAGCAGGTGAACTTCATAAAGTAGTCAAAAGCATTTGAAATTATAAACGCTTAAACATATGTCATTTCAAACATTAGCAATGGTTTAATTAATTTAAAATGGTTGTCTATAAGAGCTCGATGTTGACCTAAAAACTTAAATGCATGTGTCCCACGAAGGTTATTGTTTAATAACAATTGTGGCCACTACCACAAATTGAGAGATTCAGTACAAATTAATTCGCTATAATGCATCGAAACCTCATGTCAATGTCTCACACAATTCCAGTGTAGTTCTCAAGTACCAAGAAAGAAGATACAAAAGCATTACTTACCAAATTTTCTGACTCGGAAAAGTTCATAATCTTGCCAAACGCACCGTGAGGACAATATTTACTTGACATTCCGCGTAAAAGAACATCCTACAGAAATAGACAGAAATTGTATCCACAGAGGGTAATTCAACGAATTAAATCCCACAGGAGAACTTACTGAAATGTAAAGGATGGCATTTTTACTTATTTGGCAACACTGAAACATCATCCGACAAACTATACCCCAAGTTTATTCCCACATTAAAATGGACCTTCTAACGATTTCATCCCTATCATGCTTTCACCACCAGTAGTATCAGTTGATGCCCTTCTCCTTAGTGGTAGTACTTTGTATTTTGTGCATATTAGATCATTGCAAGCTCTTGAACAAATGATGCAAATTGGAAAATTCGGTGGGTTGGGTGGCTAATATAATAGGAGATCCACGGCATCAACATCTTCTTCTTCTATGTTCACATTCTCTTCAGAAATGAACTCTTGTTTAGCGGTGTGAATCTTGACTACGGTAGGAGTTTGTTGTAGAGAGGAGTTATTAAATCGGAACCTTGTAGGAACCTTGACAGAGACATGTGCCAAAATGCCTGTAATTTGTGTTAAGTAATCAGAAGCTTGAAAGCCATAATTAAAATCAAGCAAATTGAACTAAGCTTGATTATTTGTAATAGTAAATCAATAAAATTCTAAAAAACCAAAATTTGATAAATTAAAAAGATATCTTAGATTTATTCAATGTGATTGTAGATACTGCGTTTATAAAGATTCAAGAAACTTGATCTGAACACGATTCCTTCGCAGGGATCTCCATCACCGATCTGATTTCCTATTCGAGTTACCTACCAGCGAGATGATCAACCAATGGCAGCGATTTATCTGCTGCATCACCAATACATTAATGGAAACATATATCATTCTCGCTTTCCACCAATCACAACAACGACGACACTACTAACTCAACCCTCCATCTTCGATAATTATTAATATAAAACAACTTTGTTCTATCTCCTCCTACCTCGGAAGTCTTACCACCATCACTGATCTCCGACAGTAACTTCTCCATCATCACCATAGCTCGACTGCAACACCTCAACATTCTTCCATGTTTTCCATACCAACGACCATCACCTTTCTCCGATCTTCTCGAATTCTTCTCTTCGCTGGCAGCACTCCTTTCAATCCCCGAGAACAGAAACCATTAACACAGACCACGATCATCAAAATATCGATGATTGTCTTCCATATCTTCTCATCACCAGTCATCCATCCTTAACAGTCCGATATTAACAGCTCAACACCATAGCACCAACTCCATATGCTCATCATCACCATCCTCACGGCCAAGATTGAGTCCTCAGCTCCAAACCCATTGTATGCATTTATAAGTTAATCTCCATTAATCACCAATCCTCCATCGATGCCCATCATAATCTCTGCCAATGAAACTCAATCACCGAGCAATCGTTCAACTGCAGCATCAAAATAATACTAAGAAACAAATTTACTGCATAAACTGGCCAACTTCTGATGATTCTTTAGTTTCCAGTTTTGATCTTTTTAATATTTGGCATGTTTTGGTTCGCATCGAGTAATTTATTAATAAGGTCGTCAGCAGTGAAAATGCACAAACTAATTAGGTTATATATGGCATGGATGTTTAGATTTGGAAATCCAGTTAACTCGGGAAACCCAAGGAACGGATGTCATGATATACAGTATCTCTCGCAGAAGAATTCAAGTAAGGAAAACCTTTCTCGGGTATTTTTGGTTCATTGACTGTGGAAAGGAAGTTTTGGTGCGATCACGGTTAAAATTAGTCGTGATTACCTCAATGATTTAGTTAAAATTAGTCAGATCATATTGGTTACCTACAAACGTGACTCTTATTGAATAGTGAGGATATGAGAACATTATTGTCTTATGCATCTATCATAAAGCATATACACGCACACTAATTAATTCATATTTCAAAATTAAGACTGTAAGTTGTTTATTTTTATCGAAATACCTCTTCGTGAATAAAGAGATCTGATGCAGTGTGGTGCATACCTCTCTTTCCAAGGTGACAAAATCAGTGGAGCAGTGGAGTCTTCGACTTCAAACCGATGTAGAAACCTACATCGAACAGGTTATATTAGTTGTCAAGCTTCAAAAATACAAATAAATATTTCCTGCGTAAGAACCTTAATCTATATAAATTCTGCATGTAATTCTGTAAGATGAGACCAAGTCATACCTGATATAAAAATTGAGCCTCGCCCTAGGTGATTCTTAAACCAAATGACACAGATGGGTTAACAATTAAGTTTTTTCATTGTTCTATTTTGAAATATTAAAAAAATATTTTTATAATAGGAACTCCCATTGCAGTGATGCCAAAAAGCCATTTTGAAAACTAAAATTGGAAACTTCAGTCTTTCTTACCATAGAAATCTTATGGGTTCAACTAAAAATCAAAGGGTCAAGAGTGAGAACCTCAGGAGCCATCCACAGTTAAGTTTCGGTTTTTGCAGTCGTCATCTTAGTCACCAACTCTTCTCTAGCAAGACCAAATCAGCAAGCTTCGCAGTCTTCTGATTTGCAGTAAGTAAGAGATTGACTGCATCATGAGCATTTCTTTAATACGCGAAGGCGTGTCTAAATGTAAATATGATCTTACATGTCCTGATAGCAACCAATACACTCCATACATTAAACTCAAACAAAGAAACACCAAATTGCTAAGAAATTTTGCTAATGTTTTTTAGGGAATACCGAAATGAATGACTCAGCATCCATATAAGTAGGGGTATAGATATTTAAAATACCTAAAACTTGTACCGTCAACCTCATGGTCATAAGATTCATAACACATAGCGAAAACTCAGTAATAACCTCAATCCACAATGAACTATGATCAGTGCCTATAGGTAGGTGGAACCTACATGCCATCAATCTAAATGTTTATGAATCTCTACATTACATAGTGCAACAAAGACCAAAAAGAATGATATAACCATTAAAATAATCATATAAAACATTTAGCAAGTAGCCATCATGACCTCACTAAGCACCATACATCCAAAGTCCTAACATACATGATACTGCACAGAATTTACATGACTCGAACACAGTACTTGTTGGACATCTCAACTTTTCCACAACATACCAGGTTTCAAATCTCTGTGTGTAAACAGTAAACAAAAGAAGAATGAGGTGCGTGATGAGACAGAAGTTTCCAGCGAAGATGAAGGTTGTAAATCCTAAACCCTAACTCTTTGAAACATCCAACAACTGTAATAACTACAAAAGCTCCAGAAATCACTAATAACCCTATTTATCAACAGTAAACAAAAGAAGCATTAGGTGCATGATGAGACAGAAGTTTCCAAAGAAGATGAAGGTTGTAAATCCTAAACCCAAACTCATTGAAACATCCAGCACTCACTACTAACCCTATTTAACATTACCTTTAAAACCAAAACTGTATCCCACCACCATCACCATGTAAGCAATAGAACCTCAAACAATTTACATAAACACTAGCACCAGCATCCAAACGTAAAAGAAAATAACGAATGAATTGGTAATCAAGATTAGCTTTTAAAGTTTTAATAGTACCAACAATTCTCGGTGATCTAAGATCAAGGGAAGGAAAACTCGTACCTCAACTGTAAAGAAACTTTTGGATTAGGGTCTTTGAATTTTCAAACAATACAAAAATAAAATCTTTCAAGACTATCCAAGATAGTCGGTGTCGTCTCTGGTTCAAATTGTACCTGCAAGAACTCAGAATCGCGTTTTAAGTTATTTTTTTTTATAGAAATGATTATCAGCAAGGAATGCTAAAAACAAAAACAAAACTAATAGTTAAAAAGATACTAAAACACTTGTTTGCTTTAGGGTTTACCGTCTTCTCTCTTCTCTGTGGCAACAAAAACTCTTCAAATCTTCAGAATCCTTTGAAACCGAGTTACACAAAATCATAATTAATCTATTTGTAACAATCCATAAAACCAAATTATATTTTTCACATCTTATTATTGATCAAACACCCTCCCCTGCGGTGAAAGAGATGAAAAAATCAGACAAAATTAAACAAAAGAAACCAAACAGAACATGATTCTAGGGTTTAGGGTTCGTAGGGAACCAAGAGCCAGGGGAAGACACTGAATTTAGTCACGGCACAGCTGATTTTAATTAGATAAATAAGATTTTTATGGCCTTAAAGGTTAACAGCACCAGAGAAACAACATAAAAAGACGACCTAATTTTTGTTCATAATGATGATTTTGATATTCTTTACCAAAAATTAGAATGCAATACGAAAGCCCCTAATTCATGATGAAAACCTAATAAAAAACATAATAAGATGGGAGAACTTACTTTTGCTTGGAATTTCTCTTCAACTCAGATGACGCAACATTTAAAGGTCAAATATTTTTGTAGAATTGTTTCTGCAGAGACAGGGTTAGAACGTTTTAACGAAAAAAAGAAGTGAAGACCCTTTATCTGTGTTAGAAATAATTTGTAGTTATTTAGCTTAGGAGACACAGTTATAACAGGAACACTTTGAAGTTGTGGGAGCCTAGTCAAATAAGGCAAGCCAAGGGTCGGACCCTCTTTTGTCGTTTGGAAGCCTAGTTTTATAAAACTGGGGTTGTTGGTTATGTTCAGCAATGTCCTATCATACCGGGAGTCCTTTCCCAGCCGTCCAATGGAAAAACCAATTCGTAGCTTTCCGACCGCCGGATATGGGTCCCCGTTGAATGACGTCCATCTGATAGCTTTTTTTATCATGACACAAAGACCACCTTTTTTCATAACAGTGACTAGGTATCACCGAGGCCTTACGGCCCTGGATTAACCTCCCGTGACAGCTTTAAATATACATATTTTATTTCTTCGTAACAATAAAAATTACAATTATACAATAGATAACTTATATCATTCTAGGGTACCCATTCGAAATGAATTGAATACGTCCACAAAATATACATTCCCCTTAATTTGCTAAGAGATATGATATCTATACCTCAATTGTCCAAGCCAAATCCTCAATATATCAGACCTCATTAAGAGCGAGTCATCTTTTATAAGACTAAATGTCCAACATTCATCTTATGGCATCATCTTTAGGAATTAAGATCCTCCATCCATGGCTACCACATATAAAAAAGCGTGAATATTCTTGCCTCTACTTGAAGAATAGTAGTATTAGTTTTCCTAGCTCGAATTGGGTAAGCATTAATACATCTAACATGATATGCTTTACAATGCAGTGAACTTAGATGTACAAATGCTAACCAAGTTCAGCCAGGGGGGCCATTTTCTCCCTCTATATTTATACATTCTGATATTGTTGTAGCTCATTTGGAATGCATATAAAAGACCAACGTAATAAAAAATAAGAATAAAGCACAAATCATAAAACATACCTCCTATCATTAAAGAAAAATGCATGCTTCAATGCAAGTCCAACCTTAACTGATTTAAGGTAACAACTCCCGCTAATCTGAAGTTAAAGTTCAAGTTCAGTTCAATTCAGAAGAACTCAAACAACAAATCAATTCAGAAGCACTCAACAACCAAAAAATCAAGTATAATTTTGTAGTAATTCTAAGTAATCTTCGAGCACCAAAATTCAGCACTACCATTGAAAACCAAACTCATTAGGCTGCGTTTGGCACGGAAGGAGTTTGAATTCTAGGGAGTTCCAACTACCTAGAATACAAACCACCTTCAAAATGAATTACATCATTCTAAATTGATGTGTTTGGTATGATTATGTAAAAAACTGATAATTATATTATTTTAATATCTTTTCACATTTATTTATTTCAAAAAATTACTTAAATATTATATATTTCATATTAAAAAATTGTAGAAGTATTTAATTTTAAAAAGTTATAAAATTTATTTATTAAAAATATTATATCTATTATAATATAGATATAATACTATTAAATTAATATTTATGACATAAATATTATTAATTATATTTAAATAAAGAAATTATTATTTAAATAAAGAAATTATTTTTTTGAAATCAATTTATGAAATTCCATAAAAATAATATTTTAAAATAAAAATTAATCATTTATCAATAATACAAATGAATTTTAATAATAAATTATTATTTTTTAAATGTGAGAAAAACTAATTTTTATATAATTTTAAAATTTACATAAAAACTATTTATTAAAAAAAATTATACACATATATCAGGATAATACTGTAAATTAATAAATTTAATATTAATAATTACTAATTAAATTAAAAAAATATATAAATATATAATTAATATATTTTATTTATTTTATTTTATTTTGATATTTTATTTAAAAACTAATTAAAAATAGATTTATAATACAATATAAAAAGTTACTACTAAAAACATTTAAAATAATATTATTTCTTATTTAAAAATACAAAAGAAAAATCAATATAAAATTATATATTAATTACTAGAGTAAATTTGTAATTATTAGAACACAGATATTGCTTAAATAAGAAAATAAAGTTGAAATGTCAATATAGTCAACCAATGGAGTTGAACGGATTGATTTTCAAATTCCACGAGGGGAGGTGTCATTTGATTTTCCACTGAAGGATGGAGTTTCAACTCCCTAGAGTTCCAATTCCACCCATGCCAAACACCCTTGAAATTCAACCCACCCTTGACTCCTCATGTTGACTGAACTCCACCCTCAACTACCTCTGTGCCAAACGCACCCTTAAAGATCTATTTTCATCAAGGACTTCTTTATACCCTCCAACCTAGCTATCTGTCTTGATTCATAGAAAGCTTAAGATCAACCTCAATCCTGGCTAGTTGAATTGCTTGGTAATTGCAGTGGATCCTCCTAAGCAGAACGTGGGATACATCGATAGTAAATATACACATAGCTCAACCATATACACTTATTTATCAACCCTGGGAACTCTATCACAATGAATGATCATCAATAGAAACAATCTTTTGCTTCCTTATTGGATGCAGCTCTTTGAATTACATTTGAGGTTATTTTTAAAGAGTAAAATTAGTCACTGCAGCATCAGCTCTGCAACATTAAACTATGGTAGTGAATCAGGTGAATAATACAAAAAATATTCATAGAATGGATCTGAAACATTACATTCAGACACACCAACTTTGTCATTACTATGATAAACCTAAAGGTTTGCGATACATTCCCACATGACAGCTCTATCAATCAAAATAACCTAGACCAGCAAAATCCATGCAGTACCAAAGTTAAATCTTAATTTCTCCATTCCTAATAAAAAATGCTAAACCTCGAAGTATATTTCCTGATTTATCTAAGATATACGAAACCAAACCTGAAAAATAAATAAATAAAATCTTGATTTTTGAACTCCTCGCACCTATCAATTCAGCTATGACATTCACATCAAATAAACCCTAACTCAAATTAATTAACTAATATTTGGATGATTTTAATAATTGAATTTAAGAAACACATGATATCTGCTATAAAGATAAAACTTTAGCTAAGAAAAAAAAATTAATCAACCGAAGACCCTAATCAAAACTTATTCAAGAAACAAACACAAAATTGAGATATAAGTTACCACATGACATGAAATTTCGGTTGGAATTGAGATATAAGTTTGAATTTGATGTAACACGGGAAATGATGAGCAAGGTTTTCAATGATTTCTTTGTTGTGAGTAAGCCAGAAGAAGAGAAGAGTTTCATAGTAGAGTGAGAAGTTTAAAATTTTTAAAAACAAAACAAAGCGACTAACAAATTTCGGTACCTAATCAATTTTCTGCATCAATCAGATTACAACAACGCTAAAAATATGCACATATTTCGGATTCCACTTTAACCTCCGCCAAAAATTGAAAATAAAACAACCAAAATCAATACAATTAAATTTAGGACACCACATCAGAGAAGCAATAAAGAATCGAATAAAAAAAATACAGGAAAAAATATATGTATGGATTCTGCCCAAGAGGAAGTGTTTGGAGAGGGAAAAAAGGAAAAAGTTGGTTAGAAATCGTTCCGTATAAAAGAAATTCTGGCAGATGAAAAGCCAATTTTAGGGCACGAGATTTCAACTGCCAGAAACAACAGGGAATATCTCCAGGGCCCCAGACAGCCTAAAACAACAGGGAATATCTCAACAAATTTTCCTAAAAAAAAATCAACCCAAACCAAAAAGTAGAAACGAATTCAATAAAATTATTGGAAATATTACCTACAATTTTCATAAAATCTACATAAAAAAATTCGACATAGTATACTACATTCAGTTTAGCATTAGCCCATGATATCAAACGATTTTCCTCTTAAAACAATGATTAATATGCCAACTACAATGAAGACCACAACTACTTAAATCAAACTTTATTAGAAAACTTAGGTGAGTATCTCACTCTGTAGTTCACTACGGGAAGTATGCCGAGGAACCACTATATTTTCCAATTGTCTGCAAGATTTAATTTTATCCCATGGTTCCGGGATCAAAATGATTTCATAAACAAATGGTAGATTCATGGGGAAGGCTTGTCCCTAACCAATAATTTCATCACCCCATCTAGGTGAGTATTCTTTGTTCATGTTCAAGTCACTGTTAAATTACTGATCTTTGATTAAAACAAATCAGAAAACTAACTTAATGCAAGGATCTGATTGCTGGTTCAATAGAGATATGCTTAAGCAATTAAAGAAAATATTAACGAAAGCCGAACTTAATATGAATCTGCTCAAAAAAAATCTTATAGTTCGTCCAATTTGCATAACTGACTTACGGTGATGCATCAAAATCATTTGGAATAGAAAACAATAAAGAAAGTGCAAGAAAATAGATAATGTACATAATACAGAGTTATGACTCTAAAGAATGATAATCTGTACCTGAATAAGGTCTGGAACTAAGGATTTTGCCAACAAAAGCTTAGATATCAGATTTCTCCTAGAGTAACAACAGTTGATTTACTCATCAACAAAAGCTGAGATGCCTTTCCAAGTGAAAGAGTTCTTAGACCTGAACTTGTTCACATCAACACCCCCATTCTTCTTGAACAAATGGGATGTTTTTTTATGGGCCTATGGAATATTTCATACAAACACCGGCTTACTTATATCATCTAATGCAGTGCTCCTAAGATGCTCAAAGTTGAATCAATTATTTTTATCGGATATTTTTTATGGGCCTATGGAATCTTCCTACATTTCCTGCAAACATAAAAACAGATAAGAAAGGATCCAAGGCTTATGCGCAACATGGGAGAAGATTCATAATAGCAGTAAAAGAGAAACATGTGTGTTGTGAAGCGGTTAAATTTTTTATGTGCTCAAGTAGAGAGAGCATAGGGAGACTTACGCAGTTCTTTCCTAACCACCACCTTGAGACCCAGTATGTAGAACATTCCAGAAGGTTTTCCAGCCAAAGATTGTGTTCTCCATAGAACCCCTGCGAGTATATTAAAATTTAGCAACAGAAAACTAATATGGGAGAAAATACTCTTTAAATTAATCAATATCAATTTTCTCTTAAAAGAAGCAATATGGGGCATAATTAAGTCAGTAGAAACTAACTTTTCTCTTAAAACCTGATTCATGGTCATGAGGGTTACCCTAGATCATGACAATCCACATTGATTCTACTCAGCCTTTTATGAAAAAATGTTGTATAGCAATTTGAGATTGCTCCAAAATCATATAAAATAAATTAAGTAACATCCACATATTATATAGTCATTGTCTTGTGGAACCTAGGCACGAAAGATCAAGCAAAGAAAGTTGAGTCAACCTGAACACTGTTGGATCTTCTTGCTGCACTGAGAAGTAGCTCTAAAACAACCAAAGAACTTCAAAACCAAGACCTTCCTAAACTCCTAAGTTAATCTAAATCAACCATGCATAAATTCTGTGAAGATCTAACCTGATCTCAGGTGCCACACAAACAAATAATGAAAAACCCAAAAGTAATTCTATCCCAGAAACATTTATCTTTTGAGAAACATCCCAGCACAAGTAATTATATACCATCTGCTAGAGTTTTTGTATTTTTTCCATGTAAGACAAAACCTATTCTATGTAAGAATTCTAAATAATTAACCGAAATTTTAGTCAGAGAATATAGAGAGGTATCAAGAAGAATTTTGCAGCACCACTTGTGCACCATCTCATGACTACTTATAGTAAGTAACTATAGAAAGATAAGGCGAGAAGTAGAACCTTATCGAAGGACTATTAACTGCAAACTCTGTAGATATACATGAAGAAGAACATGTTGAAATCGTCCCATCAATTATCTTCCTTCAATCCTTTGGGCATTTATCACTTTATGAAGGACTTCCGATTCATTACAGAATTATTGAAACAAAGCACCACAATGCCATATTGATAGAGTAATTATATTAAAATAAGCGCACAATTTTAGCTTAAACTGTTTACCTTCGCGAAGTCAATTTCAACTAGATCCCCCATGCCATTGATATTAATTTAAAAATTTACAGCAAGTCCCAAATGTAATATCATTGAAGTGTATACATCTTCAATTGAAAGGGAACAACAAGAACACAGTTGTCAAGTGGTTTTCCGTAAGCCCCTATATAATATTAACAAAACTTACTCATGAAATATCATAGGAATAACTTCTCATTGTTCACTGATTAACCACCATCATAAACCATGTGGATTGATGTGGTTTCCATGATCTGACAGATGCCTATATAGTATACAGGGGTGTTGTGTAACATTAATTAACATTTTTTGTAGGTACTGAATATCGCAAGATAATAGTTCACGAGTATCGTAATAAATAAAGGAGAAAAGAGTTATAAAATGATACGATGATAGAAGTAGCGCGGAGAAATATGAAGTTTCGCGAGGATGAGTTGCGATACTTCGCAATTCATATACAGCTGCATAAGTTTTACTATAAATAGGAGTTCAAATGTAAAATTCGAGAGGTTCTTTTAATGAGTGTAAGAAATTATCTTAGGAAAGAGAATAGAAAAAGTTGTAACTATTCTAGTTCCATTTTGATAATTCTATGTAATCAACTAAGAGAATTAATAAGAAAGTTATCATTCACCATCAAGAACTTCTTGAGTTTTTACTAATTCTATTGAGGGTGTAGTTGTAGGTTATTCTGCAACTACATAATTGGCGCTAGAAACAGGGAGCAAAATTCAAGTGGACTGATGAATGTGAAAAAGCTTTTCAAGGAATCAAAGAATACCTCGAAAATACATCTATACTACAGAAACCAAAGAGAGGCGAAGAATTATTGGTATACCTCACAACAACTCCATATGCCCTAAGTGCAGTTCAAATTGAGCAGACGCAGAGTAGAAAGGCCCATTTACTACATTAGTAAAACCTTTAATGCAGCATAGAAGAATTATTCTAAAATGGAGAAGTTAATCTTAGCCCTGGTTTATGCATCATTCAAGTTACGAATATACTTTCAAGCACATGTGATAAAAGTGGTAACCAAAGTCCCAATTGAATCAATCATGAAGAACACAAAAAGGTCAGGAAGAATAGAAAGGTGGAATGCACAAGTAAACCATTACAAGATAAAATACGAAGTATTGTCATCGCAAAAATCACAAGTCGTCGCAAATTTTTTGGCAGAATTTCCTTTGGAAGAAGATGAAGCAGTAGAGGAAATGATGGATGTTGAAGAAGAATTTGGAAATCCAAAAGACTTGTTAACAAAACCAGATATATGGGAAATTCTAGTGGACGGGTCATCCAATAGTGAGGGAAATGGAATTGGAGTCGTGTTGATTTCACCAGAAGGAGAAAGAACATCATTCTCATTCAGACTAGAATTTGCATCCACGAACAATGAAACAGAGTACGAAGCTGTAGTGCATGCATTAAAGATCGCAATAGAAAAGAAGCTTGAAAGTATAAGGATAACAAGTGATTCACAGTTAGTAATTTGTCAAATTAAAGGGGAATATACCACAAATGAATCTTCTTTGAAGAAATACAAGAAACTCGTTGAGGAATTATCTGCGAAGATACCAAAATTAAAATGGAGACATATATCTAGAAAATATAACCGTCTCGCAGATGCTTTTGCATTTATTCCAAGCATGATGACAAATCCAAATACAAGAAATATCCAAATACAGACAATTCAACACCCATCAGTGGACAAAGAGAAAGAGATTGAGGAAGCTGTTGCGATGGAAGTAGAAAGAGAGTTATCAAACAACATCGCAGATTGGAGAAAATAAATTCATGCATATCTCGCAACAGGAGAAATATCTAGGAACAGACTAGAAGCACATAAATTAAAGAGTCGTGCAACAAACTATGAGTTGCGAGAAGGAATTTTATATAGAAAATCTTTCAATGGACCACCTCTCAGGTGCTTAACTCGCGAAGAAGGAGAAAAAATATTGAAGATGTTACATGGAGGAGAAGCTGGCAATCATAGTGGGGGAAGATCTCTAGCATATAGAACAAAGATACAAGGATATTACTGGCCTTATATGCATACAGACGCAAAATTGTTCGTACGAAGATGCAAGGAATGTCAACGACATGGTAAAAGAATTCATGCACCAGGAGCCACATTAACTTCTTCAACAAGCTGCTGGCCTTTTGGTAAATGGGGGTTGGATATTGTTGGACCATTTATACTTGGATCTGGACAAAGGCGATACTTGATAGTTGCAACAGATTATTTCACGAAGCTCGCAGAAGTAAAAGCAGACAACATATTCGTGATAAAGATGTTTTTACATTCATATTTGAGAACCTCATTTGCAGGTGGTGCGGATTCCAAAGCACAACTAGTATCTGATAATGGAAAACAATTTGAGGGGCAGAACATAGAGATGTTACTCAGTGCTTTTAGGATAAAATGTGGGAAGTCAACCCACTTATATCCACAAGCTAATGGACAGGCAGAAGCAACAAATAAAACAATCCCAGATACAATCAAAAAGAAATTAGAAGGACATCTCAAAGGATGGTGCGAGCAAGTACCAAGCGCAGTTTGGGCATACAATACAACTAGAAGAGAAGCAACTGGAATGTCTCCTTATTTTCTAACATATGGAGTAGAAGCGATACCCACGAGGGTTGTAATTCCGACAACAAAGAAAGAAGCTTGGGAAATAAATTTAAGTGCGGGAGTAATATTAAGTGAATTGGATGATTTGGAAGAAAAAGAGAAAAGGTGTTGCACCATATGAAGATTTATCGAGAACGATTAGCTCGAGAATATAACAAGAGAGTCATTGAACGTGAATATAAACCAGGTGATTTGGTCATGCGAGAAAACACCTCGATATCAAAAAGAAAATGGAGAAAATTAGCACCAAAATGGGATGGACCATATGTTATTAAAGAAGTTGTAGGAAGCGGAGCTTATCGGCTGATGGATCCAGAAGGGAGAGACATGGGTTTGAGGCTTGGTAGACCTTGGAACAGACTATATTTGAAAAGGTATTATCCATAAAACTCATGAAATTTTTTACGAATATTGTTTGCTCGCAGGAAATTGGGAAAAGTTACGAGTTTCAAAATTTATATTGCGATTAAAACTTTCATTAATTTGCGAATAAAAGACCGCAATCTGTGATCAGCCTCCAAAAAAGAAAGAGAGCCGCAGAAAATTTTATACATGCAAACCTTTGTGGCGTACACCCTAGTTCGCGAAGCTATATTTCGTAAGAGGCAAAGTCCTAAAGTACGTCATTTAAGGGGGTACCTATAAACGTGGCTAAGGGTAACTGGAACACCACCAAGGACCCTTAGTACATGGTAAAATTTTAGGGGTACAACCCAATAATGGGGTACCTATCTGGGTTAGACACCTTGGATTCTCACTTAATCTAGCGACATTACGCAATATAAAATGCGGTGTAAGAGGATTTAGGTTGGGCGACTAAGGCATACTGTCTTTCCCAAGAAGTGCAGAAAACGATCAAGGCGCCGAGGTACACGGTTGAGTCAAGAGTGCCGGGTGAGGTTGAACCACATCTGCCATTTTTGAGAAGTCTTGGAAAATGATGCACTTGGCCCAAAGATACCCCATAGGGTACAACCTCGTAACTATAAGCCCTATAGGAAAAAAAGATAATAGGTTGCGATCAAAAGCTGGTTGTTGGCAGAACCGGATGGGAAGAGCTAACCTTGTATGGTCTATGTATGCTTCCTTGAAGGGGCAACCAGGGGGAAGATAAAGGGCAACACCCTCCATTAGGGAGCTGATACGTGCTATAAGACGCAAATGTCACGAGGCTTCTTGTTTGCGAAAACATAAAGGCTTGTCATATTTGTGCAACAAATGAAGTTCTCATGAGCATTCTAAAAAAAAAAAAAAAAAGAGAAGGAAAACATACAAAAAGAACTCGCAGAATGAAACAAAGAAGTTAAGATGAGATCAATGGGTTATTGCATGAAAGTGTAAAAACGTCCTGCGATTTCATCGCAAGACGATAATGTCACGAGGTTGTATGTTCGCAAGAATGTTCAGGCTTGTCATATTATCGCAAATACAAAAATTTACTACAAAAGAGGTGGCAAAATAAGACCTTTACTTAGGAAGGCATGATAAGACCACAGAAATTAATGAAATTCATTACATCAATATCATTGAAGAAATTTTACAAGAATATACATCAAGAAATTTTGAAGAGAAGACAGCTCTGTCAATATCATTGAAGAATTTTTACAAGAAGTCCTATCAAAGAAGACAACATCATTGAAGAATTTTAACGAAGACTTAACAAAAGATGCGATTTTGATAGCAATCAAATACAGATAAGTTCATATTCGTAAAAGTTTACAAGAATTACATACTTCTTATACTTCTCCATATATTGAATATTTCTCCAAAAGTTGAATACTTCTTATAATTCTTCAAGAATATCTCATATTTATTATACTTCTTCAACAGATATTTCATTTGGTGAAGGTTAAGTAATCATTATACTTCGTCATATGTTACATAATTATTCACAGATTGAATACTTCTTATATCTCTTCATTTGGTGAATTGAGTACTTCTAATACTTCTTATATCTCTTCATTTGACGGATTTAATACTTCTATTACTTCTTCAAAGGTATTGTATATGTAGTATACTTATTAAGGATATTTCATATATTTTATTTCTTATACTTAAAGGGGAGGATTTCTTATTTACAATCGTAACAAGTTGAAACTTCGTAAGATAAATTGAGGCAGATATTTTAATACTTCCAACAATGTTTAATCATTTAAAGAGAAATAATAGGGGGAGAAGGAGATACTAAGCTTTATCTGTGAGTTATATATTATTTCTCTTCATATGATCAAATGGGGCAAAATAATCTTCGTAAAATATCAGATATACTTCTTAAGAAAGATTAAATCATCTTCGCAAAATATCAGATGTACTTCTTAAAAAACAGAATTGTTCGCAAAAAGAAAACCAACAGTAACTAAGGGAAGGAATTCAAAACAAAGGAGGACAGGAGAGTCAATGATAATTGAATAAAGAATGTTATCATGCTTCATCAACACTCTGTGCTGGATCTTTAAGATGAGTAGGGTCATTAGCAGATTTCGACTTTTGCGAGATATCATCCTTTGAAGAATATGTAACATGAATATCTCCTTGAGGAATAGATTCTTTCTCGTCATCAAGATCTTCATCATCACTCTCATAATCGAAATCACTATCAGGCTCATGAGCAACTTCATCGTCAGATATTTTCAGAGGAGTAATTTTCACAGGAGGCAAGGCTCTTGATAAGAGAATGTTATTCGTAAAGACTTGAGCTTTCAGATGACTTTCACGAAGTATAGCTTTTTGATGGTTGGTATGTTCGATATCTTTGGAATAAGAAAGATAGTTGAATCTTCGAGTAGCACGGTCACGAGAGTTGATTAAGCGGGTAGAAAGCAAAGCATTTTTCTTACGAATATCGGAACAGGAGGTTTCTAATCCAGCTTTCGCATTACGAAGGTTATTCTCAGATTCTGCAAATAAAACAAAATTCGAAGGATAAAATTTGCGAGTATAACGAAATTTAAAGATATACCAGAGGAAGTCAAATTTTAATGACTACCTTCTCTTTGCGAAGTAAGAGATTGAGCTAAAGATAGACAACAGTTCTTCATCTGATTCATCGCATTATCAAAACCATCACCAACTAATCCTTTAAGTCGAGATTGAAGCTTTTGATCTTTAGAAAGAAGAAATTTTTTATCCTTCGCAAGTTTGGCATTAAGACTTTTTAATGATGAATAATCTTCTTCAAGTTGATTCTTCTTAGCACTCAAGACTATATTCTTATTAATACGGGAATTCTTTTCAATAACAAAAGAATTTCTTTCAGCATCTGAAGACTTATTTAATTCCTCAAGTTCACCTTTCAACAAAGAAAGAAGATTTTCTTGATCACAACATTTATTCTGAAGAGTCTTTAATTCTTGCGAAGAAACAATCATTGTATTCAAAAACGAACATTTCTCTTCTGATAAGGTTTTCTTCTCTTCTAATAAGGTTTCTATTCTCAAATTAGCTTTAGTTAAGGAAGAAAAAAGTTGAGATATGTCATCATTCAAAAAAATTCGATCATATATTAGTTGAGTATTCTCTTGAAAAAGAGCGTCAGAGTTGTCAAGAGCAAATGAGTAAAGATTAGATAAATGGGAGAATTGGTTTGAGAGGCTTTCATGCTTGGTTCGATATTCTGTTGCATCTGATTCATGGTGAAGTACCAATCTTCTACATTTCTGGATGGATTCTATAAAGGGGAATGGGTTTTAATGGATGTTTCAAGCATATGAAGAATATAAGTAAATAAAAGGGAAAATATGAAGATAGCAATCATACCTTTCAATTCATCATTTCTTTTGCGAAGAATCGCGCAGTCGAGAGAATCATTTTGAAGATGATAATTTTCTTTACGGAGATCCTCGCATTCTGCTTGAGAAGATTTCAAAGATTGGCGAAGAAATTCAATTTCTTTTTCCAAGGATTGACGTGAAGAAGAAATGTCTGGATTGACGAAATTATTTAGAACTTCGCAAAACTCATATTGCGAACGAACATTAGTAGACTTCGCAGTATTGGTCAAAACCTCAGATAACATTCGGAAAGTTGAATAAATTCCATCTCGAATTTCCTGAGGAAGAGGAGAAGAATTTGAAGGAATAAGAGCAAGCTGCAAATTGTTTGGAGAAATAGCACTCAAAGGATTTGGGGACAAGATAGGTTTTTCAAGAGAAGAAGTTGAAGAAATATTTTGCGAGGGTTGTTTTTCAAGAGAAGAAGTTGAAGAAATATTTTGCGAGGGTTGATCTTGAAGAAGTGTTGATAAATTGACACTGATAGGAGATTGAAAGGTAGGTAATGTGGTAGGATCGGAAAGATACCTACTATTGTGTATATTGCAAGTGCACAGTGTCGACAAGCAACACAGGGCAAGAACAAGTCGAACCACAGAGACTTGGAGAGTGTAGAAGTTTGTTCTAAATCCTTACTAAGAACTGATTCAGAGAGTAACCAAAGGGGGTTTGTTTTTGTCGATACGACGAGATATTGGCAAAGACTTAAACAGAAAGTAATTTGAATTAAAATATGCAATTAAATCAAGGTGTAAATATTGAGAATATGGATACTAGGTTATTCAAATCCACCACTAACCTATGATATGCATTCAACTTGTAATATTATTCTTGTCCTTACAGCAGATTCAAGTCTACCGTATATATAAGGTGTTTCTCCAATGGATAATTTAATCACAACTAAAGTATTTCTCCAAAGCATTAATAGTCTAATTAAAGCACAACTAATCTGAGGATCAATATTTGGTTAAGCATGAGTTGTAGCATAATCAACATAGAGATATTCTAACTACAATGGATACATGGCATACATTGTGAGAGCAAGATGTTGAAAAACTTGGATTAAATTATATCTTTAAACAATTCTAAACTTTCAAGAACAAGATACAAGATATGAATACATACCAATGAGATTAGGGCTTCATCTAAACCCTAGTAAATGAAATTAGAACATGAAGAACATTACAACAAAATTGAAATTTGATAAACTAACATGAACAAGCTATTCTTGGATGGTTTTTCAACACAACAACCCTCTCTATTTATACACAAAATTCCCTCAAGCACTTGGATCCGAATTTTGGCACTCATCCACTCAACAAAACATGTTTTCTTAATTGATGAAATATATTTGGTTGTGGGAAACAAATTGGGAGTGATTGAGTGAGAGAATGGGGGTGAGGTGGATGTTTTGGAAATAATCCAATGGGGGTGAGGTGGATGTTTTGGAAAGAATCCAATGGGGGTGAGGTGGAAATGGATTTGGGTCTTGGGTTTTGGATCATGGGTTTTGGATCCCATGAATTTGTAAACAGGTTTCCACTGATGCGCGAGCGGGTTGCAACGCTTCCAACTTTCTTCTCTTTTGTCTTCTCAATTCTTCCAAGCTTTATTTAGTACTTAAAAACACAAAATTAATTAATACAAATATTTATTCTTGAAGATGGTAAGAATGTAGAATTTGGGATAATATATGACTTTGAAGCGCGAAAGATGAGTTAAGTGCCAATGAAAAGGTGTATGAATAAGCAATATTTGACACTCATCAAATACCCCCAAACCTGAATTTTACTTGTCCTCAAGTGAAACAGAAATCTAGAAATCCTAACTATACCACTGTCGCTGGTCTCTCGAATGCATTTAGCGTATGCACTAATCCTTTAAACCCCTAGGTGTCCCTAGTGGACGAGTTGTAGTCTCGTGAGGGCCTACCAAAGATGTACCCACAAAACCTTCTCCAATTTCAGAGCATCCATAGAAATGTCTTCGTCTTCGGTCTTCAACTGTAGATGATGAACTTCGGAATTTCGTAGAACCATGAAAATTTGTAACAATATTTTTTTTTTTTTTTTAAGACCCGCTACACAGCTGATCATCATTTTTTTTTATTTTTTTTAGTGACCCGCTACACAACTGGTCATCAGATAACACACTACAAAAGACCCGCTCCACAGCTGGTCATCAGATAACAAAAAAAATGCAAAAGACTACAAAAGATCCTACAAAAGACCCGCTACACAGCTGGTCATAAAAAATGCAAAAGACTACAAAGGATCCTACAAAAGACCCGCTCCACAGCTGGTCATAAAAAATGCAAAAGACTACAAAACGCCATATGCAAATACTCCCCCAAACCTAAATCTAACATTGTCCTCAATGTTTCAACATATGAAAAGAATTTAAACAGAAACATACCATGAGAACTATGTTGAGTAGAGAAAAGGGAAGAGATTACCGGTATGTCAAAAGCAAGATTAGATCCTCATTATTCAATGCTAGAATCCAACATTAACTCAGTTGATGTCACATTGGATTAGCACAATATATACAAAATACAACTTAACCGGTTCATGAAACAAGATTTAACAATATCTATTGGATTATTATATACAAAAATTCACCATACACTATCAATCTAAAGAGTTGAGGATCAACCCAAAAGACGAAGTGAAGAAATTTTAACAATCTCACATAAATATGATATGATAGAAATGCACGTGAGAAAGTAAAACAAAATGAGATACCCCCAAACCTAGATTTTTCAATAGTAATACTTTTGGGCACGAAATCTAACAATTTTAGGGGTTCATCACGCAGAAGGTCTAGCTCAAAATGGGCTTTGTTCGGGATGGGAAGAGAAACATCAATGCATTCCAGATATGACTTCTCAATAACAGGATATTTAGTGGACAAAAAGTCCAAAAGAATTTGAGATGCACATAACTCTAACCCTAGGTTTGGAACTGTCAACCACATCGATTCAGCACACTTCAAAGGAACAATTCTTAGGTCCACTGCAAGACCATCAGTTGGTGACTTAATCAGGATAGTAGGAACGTGTAAGTTTCTCATATGGATGAGATCAATAGTACCATTATCATTAGTTACATTAACATATCCTAAGTCATCTACAAGTGCTACATTATGCTCATATTCATAGAACAATTCAGCAAGACCCAAATCAGTTTCATGATCATCCAAAGTTTTATTCTCATGCATAGACAAATCGAAAGAGACATCATGTTGTGACCTAGGTATAGAATCAGACATGTCAATTATATTTTCATGCATAAGATCATTAGTGTCCACAGGAGATTTAACATTTTCTAAGTCAGACACAAGAAATGTGTCATTCTCTTGTTCACAGGACAATTGCACATGCTCAAGATCAGTATCAACATCCCATGTATATGGAACATTAGAAGAAACATCACTCATTAAGGTTGAGGCAGAGAAGCCTATTGTCTCTGAACCCAAAGGTTCGACAATATTTTCAATAAAAACGTGTTCTTCTAACATAACATCATCATCATTATCATCACAGAAATGCTTTTCCCTATTCAAAATCGTAGTATTTCTAGTCCCTTCATTTAAAACAGGTTCATATGCAATATCAGTTGCACGAGTAAGACTAGGCATACTATTTTAACATTTTATTTCATTAGGACAAACAAACATTTCATCCTGAAATTCCTCCCTTCCTACATTTTGTAAACGAATCAAATTCATTTTTAATAAAGCATTAAGTTGTTCGATGGAAGGAGAGTCTTCAACAATAGGAAATTCATAATGAATGATATATGGTTTATCATGCAATACACTCCTAGCATTATTTTGTTTGATGAGTCTGAGATTTTCCTCCACAGATTGAGAAGAAAAAAATTGTTCAACTTCCCACTGTGGTGGATGATACATATGTGCAGGGTCATTAGGGTCTATAAAATACTGATCGCAACCTTCGAAAGGTTGATTAGGGTCCCAATGACTATCATCTTTGTAATCTGTTGGCATTTCATATTTTGGATTTTCATGATATTCTCTAGATTGCCTAAAATCATGCAAAATATAGCAATTCTCAGCAGGATGGCCTAAGCCTCCACATAAGGTACAAGCATAGATTTCAGATTGCCTAGAAGAATTATATGCGACATATTCATGCATTTGCATTTCTAAAGCTGCAGTTCCATCTTCTAACTGGTCCAAAAGTGATGATTGTGAGAGTTGGGCACTGTAAAGATGTTCATTTTCACCCTGTGGTGGATGATACATGTGTGAGTAGTTACTAGGGTTCATGTATTGATGCTCAGGACTGTGAAAATGTCCATAATAATCCCTATAACTAGTGACATCATGGTCTGTTGGAGTTTCATAATGTGAAGAATGCCCGTAAGCAAGCTCTCTGATGGATTTGTTTCCATCCCCACCTGCAGACCAGAATCCTGACATGATCTCTAACTAGCACTAGGCTTGTTGCAGAGATTGGGATGTACACACTGAAAACAGACCAATATATATTTTTTTCATTATTGGTTTTTTTTTTTTTTTCAAGCCCGTTCTCTAATTGCCTCGGGCATACATTAGAAAAACAAAATAAAAGAAGAAAAATCATAAACGGAAGGGAAGTTCTATGCAATCGCAAACAAGGTCGACTCTACCACGTAAAAACCTACGATTTCTAGCAAACAAAAAGCATGATGGTTCCACTTAGATTGTTTTCTAGACCAGACTTCTAATCCTTCAAATGGAATTCGTTACAATCTGAGCAAACTCCTCTGGAATCAATCGAGTTTAAGTAAATTGAATAGAGGCGAGGGAAGCTGCTAGAGCTTTGATACCCAAGGCCTCACCGTATTACAAGGCGGCGCAGTCACGCATTCAATTTACAGAAACCGTCATGAACTTCTAAGTATGCTTAAAGAGTAACCAATATTTTTCGAACGACTCTCCTACTAAGCTCGTTACCTTATAGGTTTTGTTCTATTTCAAATTTTAAAGCTTAGGTTCGTGTATGTATCGTTTTCCTAAGGCGGGCAAGAAGAGAACGGTGATGAAATCCGAACCCTTATCTTGTATGGCCAGTCCTTGCCATTTACTAGGAAAATAAAATATCCGTATTCAAATCCTCAACATATATGCAAACGAAGGAATACAGTAACTCGCTAACAAGGGATTCACAAGTGTTTCGACAAACTTACCTCCCGTTTCAGACGGGGGATGAACCGTTGTTGTCGACTCGGGCCACGAATCCTATGTCATGAACGAACCCGAGGGGCCGAGGTGATATTGTAATCACCGTCCTTCTCTCTAAAACAGTTGATATTTAATAATACCCTTCCGTAGGGTTTAAAAATAAAAATAAAAATAGAATGTCCAAGTCCAAAGTCCAAAATAAAGTGCAAATGAAAAAGAAAATTACAAGAGTAGAGGAATCCTAATACAATCTAAAAATAAATAAAATAAACTCTTTTTTTTTTGTTTAATTTAAAATAAAAACTTCTTTCGCTTCCTTTCGCTTCCTTTCCTTCGCCTTTACAACAGCTACTCCGGCACCTGTTGAGCTCAAAAGAGGTAGTTAGGGTTTCGAAGTTTTAAAGCAAAAGCAAAAATTTTAAAATTTTTTAAAAATAACAAAAATAAGTGTAAAAGTGACTGTGAATAGTTGCGCTGTTACAGTGATATGTGAACAGTAATATGTGAACCGTTCCAGGAGATGAAAAATGAATAGTGACATGAGATGAAAAATGAACTACACCACTACCGAGTCCCCGGCAACGGCGCCAAAAACTTGGCAGGATCGGAAAGATACCTACTATTGTGTATACTGAAAGTGCACAGTGTCGACAAGCAACACAGGGCAAGCACAGGTCGAACCACAGAGACTTGGAGAGTGTAGAAGTTTGTTCTAAATCCTTACTAAGAACTGATTCAGAGAGTAACCAAAGGGGGTTTTTTTGTCGATACGACGAGATATTGGCAAAGACTTAAACAGAAAGTAATTTGAATTAAAATATGCAATTAAATCAAGGTGTAAATATTGAGAATATGGATACTAGGGTATTCAAATCCACCACTAACCTATGATATGCATTCAACTTGTAATATTATTCTTGTCCTTACATCAGATTCAAGTCTACCGTATATCTAAGGTGTTTATCCAATGGATAATTTAATCACAACTAAAGTATTTCTCCAAAGCATTAACTGTCTAATTAAAGCACAACTAATCTGAGGATCAATATTTGGTTAAGCATGAGTTGTAGCATAATCAACATAGAGATATTCTAACTACAATGGATACATGGCATACATTATGAGAGCAAGATGTTGAAAAACTTGGATTAAATTATATCTTTAAACAATTCTAAACTTTCAAGAACAAGATACAAGATATGAATACATACCAATGAGATTAGGGCTTCATCTAAACCCTAGTAAATGAAATTAGAACATGAAGAACATTACAACAAAATTGAAATTTGATAAACTAACATGAACAAGCTATTCTTGGATGGTTTTTCAACACAACAACCCTCTCTATTTATACACAAAATTCCCTCAAGCACTTGGATCCGAATTTTGGCACTCATCCACTCAACAAAACATGTTTTCTTAATTGATGGAATATATTTGGTTGTGGGAAACAAATTGGGAGTGATTGAGTGAGAGAATGGGGGTGAGATGGATGTTTTGGAAATAATCCAATGGGGGTGAGGTGGATGTTTTGGAAAGAATCCAATGGGGGTGAGGTGGATGTTTTGGAAAGAATCCAATGGGGGTGAGGTGGAAATGGATTTGGGTCTTGGGTTTTGGATCCCATGAATTTGTAAACAGGTTGCCACTGATGCGCGAGCGGGTTGCAACGCTTCCAACTTTCTTCTCTTTTGTCTTCTCAATTCTTCCAAGCTTTATTTAGTACTTAAAAACACAAAATTAATTAATACAAATATTTATTCTTGAAGATGGTAAGAATGCCGAATTTGGGATAATATATGACTTTGAAGCGCGAAATATGAGTTAAGTGCCAATGAAAAGGTGTATGAATAAGGAATATTTGACACTCATCATAATAGAGTAGAAGCAGGAGTGTGTGAAGAAGCATTTTCACTAGGAGGAGAGGAAAATTCCTTATCAACTTCAGGAAGGAAATCATCAATCCGAATTAATGGTGTGGGTTTAGTTATTCGAGATCTCTTACCAGGGTTTGGTTTTTCGCCAACCTGCGAATCAAAATGTAGATTAAAAACTGAGGCAACAATATATTGTTCAGGAAAGAAGGAAAAGTATTTTAACTACCTTTTGATTCTCAGATTTTCTTCTTCGTGGATTAGGGCTTGAATTATTTAGTTGAGGTTTCATCTGAGGAGTTATTTTGCTGAAATAAACCAAAATCAGATAACTTATTATACAGAAATTAAAGAGGAGAACAAATGAAATGCGCGGAGATAGAAGGAAATTACCTTGGAGAACTCATGAAGATATAATAGAACAAAAAATTGCAGAGAAAACCGAAATGGAGAGTATGAACAGAAGATAAAATTGCAGAAGTAAGAAGAAGAAAAGGAAGAGAATATAAAGGAGTTATATAAGGGAATAACTAGAAAAGGACGGTTACAAAAGACGTGTCCAAATTCTAAAAGACTAAGTAACGGTTATGTTCTCACGATCATTTCTTCTTCGTAGAATTGACATGAGAAGAGGCAAGATGTAGGTACTGAATATCGCAAGATAATAGTTCACGAGTATCGTAATAAATAAAGGAGAAAAGAGTTATAAAATGATACGATGATAGAAGTAGCGCGGAGAAATATGAAGTTTTGCGAGGATGAGTTGTGATACTTCACAATTCATATACAACTGCATAAGTTTTACTATAAATAGGAGTTCAAATGTAAAATTCGAGAGGTTCTTTTAATGAGTGTAAGAAATTATCTTAGGAAAGAGAATAGAAAAAGTTGTAACTATTCTAGTTCCATTTTGATAATTCTATGTAATCAACTAAGAGAATTAATAAGAAAGTTATCATTCACCATCAAGAACTTCTTGAGTTTTTACTAATTCTATTGAGGGTGTAGTTGTAGGTTATTCTGCAACTACATTTGCTACAGAAAAATAAAAAAAATCAAACCTCTAATGATTGATGCGGTTCTTTGAAAAAATCATCGACTTGTGCAAACTAGATAAACAAACAACACTAATCAACTCACAAAAGGTTAACATTTCAAACCTAGTGAGTAATAAGAACAACACTTAATGTACTAATTAAGAAGTATCGATACGAACAGAGAGAATATGTTAATCAATTATCTGCATGTCTGAATCAATTTACACAAAACTGAAGCTATCAAACTCAAGTTTAGGCTAGCAGCAAAGAGCAAACGGTTATTTTAGTCAATAAGATATTAAGCAGGTAGAATACATAAAAACATCTCCAATTGAGCTCCCAAACTTTTATTTCAAAAAAAAAAATCACGATTGGGAAGACGTAATTAAGATTTATAAGGAAAAGTATAAAGCGTCGTCCCAACCTATTTCTATTGACCCACGTACACCCATCCTCTAGCCTATCATTCCTAGTCGTCGAAGTCAAAACTCGATCCGCACTTATTAGACCGCCGGATTACCCTCCCTGGTAAATCATGTCCACTCTTTGACTCTTTGATCACAAAGATAAACACCACTATTTTTTATAACAATGTTCCGTGTTCATAATTTGATTAATATATTCTCATAATTTGAAAATGCCATGTTAATAGCATTGTCTCATTTTCAAGTTTTCTTATTTCCTTTTCTCTTCATATTCTCATACTAATTTCAAAAATCGTAGATCAATATTACTCAATCAGAAATGGAACCCAAATTCCTTAACTCGAATACAATATACAATATTTAAACTTTATAAAAGAAGGTGTCAATAAGGCCAGAAATTTTAATAGGTTTCGCCAAAAAAACATGGGTACCTTCCAAGATCTGGCCAGCAACAATGCATTCAAAATCTTCCAATCCTTTAGAAACCTCAGCAAAAGGAGTTTGACATATATTCTTTCTTCCCATCTCCGGAAATATTCATTCACATATAACATCTCAGAGATTAAAAGACAACAACAAATTCTAGGTTCTTTACAGTTACAGATGCCTAAATAAGAAACGTTATGGTCACATACATTCCAACTGTATCGTAAGTTTACCATGGAACCTTTTGAATATTATCTTTTCCCACTTCATACTCTCGAATGTGGATTCAACGACAATTGGAAGTTTTATAGCTTCTTGTTTTCTAACTGCACCAAATATTTGTCTATTCATGAATGTTGTCCGAATTCAATTTCATGTTTCCTCGTAAATCAACCATTAACTATCTCTATCAACAACACAGTGTCACAATCCCCAATAAATTATAAATCCTACCTCGCTAATAAGTGAGAAAACTGAAACTGGTTAAAGCAAATTAAAATAAAAGTCCCTCGTTCACAATGAACCCGAATACAGTCCTCTACACAGCAAGTGTATACACAAATTGCAGTTCATGCTGATTTCTCTTACATCAGATCATTAAAAATTAACATGCACCACTTTCACAGCTGATAGTCAAACTCAAGCAAGATGAATGAAACATGCATTATGAAGATAACTGGGACACTTACTTGTATGCTTTCTCCAACTTACCATGTTCAACAGCTAGATTTGCCATGTTCTGTTTCAATTCACCTTATAACATTCCCATGAACAATCAATCAGCTCCTCAGAATTCCTCTGCAAAGACAATAAAGATTTATTAATACCATTTTACTTATGCAGGTGATCACTTAGAAATGTGAAATCACTAAAGAAATTATAAAGTTTTGGGATCTTTATTCATCTACTACATGCATGTACAAAAAATAACATTTCTTGTCCAAAAATAGCTCGATAAGAGAGTAGAAAATGCGAAAGGATAACGATAATAAACTTATCAAATTCTTAGATACTCACATAAACATAAAGATGTTCAGTGGATGAGTGGAAGATCAAAAGACTTGAATTATGTGGTAGACTTTCTCAATCTAATTCTTTTACAACTATACTCGCAGCTATATTCTTCACTGCCATGCCTAATTGAACTGCATGCATTGGAGACCATGCAAATACTCAACCCCAATACAATTTGACGATCCTTCCATCACATTTATAGCAATTAGATACATATTCAAAAATTCGAGCAATTTAGAGGCATACATAATTTAAAAAATCTTCAGGTGCTTAGAAATTGAAAAACATAACTGTAATGGCTAGAAAAATAGCACCGCTGTCATTAACAGTGAAAATAAAAATACCGACAGGTGTATATAAAAACATAATAGCCCACCTTAAATAGAAAAAACATTAATTTATAGGTAGCGGATAGGATGTCCAAGTGCACAGAACTATTTAAATGTGACATGGCTCTGACATGACGTTTGTCATAGAGATGGTAGAAACGTTGAAATGATCTTTAGGTTAATATGCAATTTAGAAGAAAATTACATCGTATAGCAGGATTCATCTTGGTCGAAGAATTCAGTAACTTACAGAAAATCACTCTTAATAATCATTTTCTATGTGTACACTCTCTACTCTTTGGGCAAAGTGTAGCTTAAGTACTGGTATTCATCCAAGTGACTGTATCAGTATGTCTTGTTGTGCTATTTACTTTGTAAGTGATGTCTCACGTGTAGTTCCTCTTTATTTTTAGTATTTTTGACGTTTTAGTATTTGCTTACTCTAGGACTATATTTCTTGTATGCAGATTTGGGTATAGGATCTTTTGACGGGCCTATACCTAAAAATGGATCAAATTGCCGCATTGATTCTGAGTAAGCAAATCATAGTAAGTATGCCCTCCTAAAATTCAGTAGCCATTATGCTAACAATCAGTCAATGTGAAAATGAAGTTTACATGGTATAACTTTACAGGAAAATACATCAAACCTAAAAGATATTCGTGTACTGTAAAAGTAGTTCAATAATACAAACAAATAAATAAGCTTAAAGAGCTAAAGTCATACACCAATGTGCATGCAAATGAATACAAATGATCAATTCCACAACTACTTCTACCTGAGTATAGAAGTAGATTTCCAATTCTGTCTCTTTTAAAATCCATGTACTCGAGAAAGACCTTTGGGAAAACCATTCTAATGCATTATTGGAATCCTGAGTCTCTTATGTATAGAATATTGGATAAAACTTTAAGTAAAACTGATCAAACTGATGGTAACCTAATTCAAATGGAAAAAGAAAATGCTACCTCAACAAAGTTTCCTAAATTGGGGTTACCGTTGTGGTTTCCCTTGCTCTGCCTTTTCCATCCTTTTCCATCCTTTCCCAGTAAATTTGGGTGGCAATGTGCCAATAACTCCTCAACCTGCTTTTCTTTATTTATCATCTTGCTATACCGTTGCCAATCTTTGAATTTACTGTAATCATTAATGAGAAAACAAAAGAAAAACACATCATTTAAGTACACGGGAAAGCAATTACTTAATTCAGATTCGCATTTTCTCCTACAATCCCAACTGATAATACATTTATACATTTCAAATACCATATAAAACATATTGCAAGATGAATAATGCTTTCCTATTTCCATATTTCAAGTCCACGTATGAAATATAAGCATCAAAATTGAACTTGATGGTACCACCCTTTTTATTCAAGTAGGGAATGATGGAACGAACTAAAGAAACTCTAAAACGGAAACCACCAAAAATAAAAAATATTTATAAACAAATAATTAGCTTAGGAGTAAATATTCCAGGAGAAAAATCATATTAAAAGAGAAAAATAATAAACCATCAGAGACTAAGTTTAATTTCTAGCATCAATATATTAGTGTACAGTCGGTAATGATGCACACCTTGAACTACATCTTTTTTTATCTCTTACATGGCAGAATTTGGAACTTTCAAACCCATATTTATAATATTGCTTGCTTTGGGTCTTTGTATTCTATTTCTCGATGCACAAATATAAAGCCGAGAATCATCATCGTTAAGATTGAGAAGATACTTGAAATACCTCGTGTGAAAGTAACTTATTTCCCGATATAAATATTCTACACATTAATAATGGAAACAGGAAGAGTCGAAGATATATACGGAGATGTACTATAGTCAACAATTAGGTTCTAATGGAAAAAGAACACATTACAATATTCCAAAAAATAGTTTAGATGAAATACCATCTAAAGGCATGAAACGTTATTTCAATGATTCATCCGATGATGATTTCATACCATCTAATACTGCTGCTACGAATAACAACAATTCAAACAATTAGTATAATAACAATTTTAGTTATTCAAATAGAAATCATGACAATTACTCCGACGACGACGGTGACGGTAATGATAGGTTCTGTAAACAACCTTTCCAAAAATTCATTGCAAGTGCTGGTACTAATTGCATATTAATGTTCCGATACGTGTTGCTAAATATCCTAGTCGTCCACCGAATATATTGAGTTCAAGTTTTAACTGATATTGGTTAGTATTTATACATTTAATCAACGCTTCCAAAAACAGCATAAATTAGATGTACATACACTGCCCCAACCCTGTTAACAGCCATTTTCTTCCTATGCAAACTATTTAGAGCATCACACTCAATCGATAACCTAGAATATTCAAATTAAACATGTTGAAGAATATAATGATACAGCTCCAGTTGAATATTAAAGCTATTTAGAAATGCTTGAGATGTACAAAAGAACTTATATATGGACCCACAGATTATACTTAGGAAGTTGGACCACACAGAACCTTTTAGGGTTCGTCAGCCAAAGAGTGTTTTCCAGCCCATATGAGTCTAGCCTTGTCATTTAATCATTTTAAATCAAGGAAGTTTTTGTTTTTGCAAGCTTGAATTTTCACCTATTCCGATTGAGACCCTTTTTTGGAGTGGGTTCGTCAGCCAAAGATTGTTGTTTCATCCATAGGCCCCATATGATCATGTCTATTTTGTAAAAGCCTTTCGGCATCATTTCTGACAGACCCACTTTAATCTTATTTTTGGAAATCACAGTGTTGACCTCACCGGGAATAAAACCTTTACGGAGATAAGGATGGTATCCATCAAAGCAAAATCATTAGGATCCGTTGGACTACTCAAGATAATAATGTAATGACCACAGCTCACTTTTATTTTTAATAGAATATTTGCAAGAACCTTTGTTGAGAGTGCTTCACGGCCTTTTGATTAAGTAAAATCATTAAAAGATGGATGGTATCCATCAGCAAAATCATTAAGAGTAATTATGACTTTAATATTTGCAACAAAAAAAAATCATTAGATTTTATGCTTTTATAAAAAATAATTTTCTTTTATAAACTAAATTCAAAAGAACAACCAATATATATGTAAGGATATAAACCAAAGGAAAGGCTGTAAATAAGGATACCATCCAAAATCAACCCATCTTTGAATCATTCTCTTTTCACCTACAAAATCAAAATAAATATAAATCATTAATCAATACAAAAAGAGAAAACAATTGAATAGAAACCAATGAAAAGCAAAGGTATAGGATTTGTGCAGGATAAAGGAAAAGGAATCAAAGAAGTAGAAAAATAATCATTGTTATAAAAAAAGCAATGAAAAGCAAAGATCCTATACCAATGAAAAGCAAAGAACCCGATTAAAATAAAAAATAAAGGTGGAAAAAGAGCTTTTAATCACATAGATGCCCTGAATCTAAGGTTTGCTTCACTTTCACTAATTATTTCTTCAGAAACTCATCTCTCGGAAGACTGCTATCATCCTATTAAAATTCAACCTAAATAATTTAAACTGGACGACTACTATGAAGTAAAAATTAAACCTAAGAATTTTAATACGATGGGATTCTAAGTACCAAATTAACACCGAAATAAAAGGGGGAAGAATTAGGGTTGAATCTTAAAACCTGACATATGTGATTCGCCATTGTTGATAATTTGTGCTCAACTTTGGAGAGGAGGGAGAGAAGAAGTGATGGAGAAAAAGAAAAATTAGCCTTTTACTTTTCACCCACACGCCCCATCTTAACCGCGAGTCTTCCCCAGTCGTCCAAGTCAAACACGATTCGGACGTATCCGACCGCGGGATGATAATTTTCGGTAGATCTTGTCCACTGATTGACTCTTTGATCAAAGAGACAAACACCACCTTTTTTATAACAGTGATTAACTACGGAAAATGATATCTTGGTAGATTGATCACTGATGTCTCAATAATGGAAATCCTACGGAGGTAATTATAGGGTACACATTAATGGAAAAATGTATGTTTTCTTTGTGTCGTTATTGTTGGAAAATATACTAAGTGATATACAGGAGAGAAGTTAGTATACATAATACAAAATATGTTAAGTAAGAAACAACCAAGATTACAAGTTAGTATATTTCACACAATGGCATTTTATCAAACACCTTCTACACAACAAAACTGTATATTGATGTTGGTTCAATTCATCCTCTATACTTACCAAAAATGCAATGCTGGTGTATTTCATTCAATACCAAACTTCATAAACATGCCAGTGAGTATAATAAACACAGTTTCAAAGTAATTCAAGCATTCAAATTAATAAGACAATTGAAAAGAAAAAGGACATAGAATTAGGGAATAGAAATAGCAAACACTGGATTGAGGCTAGAGAAATTCTCTATGTCCTTAAAACGATTACGCCCCCACAATGATGCCGTAGGGTTAATTGACGTTCGTTTCCCAGGATAAAACAATCTCCTTCTTGGTTGATGCAGCACTTCAAACAATCAAGAACTCTCAAACTAAATTGTGCATTTATGTAATCACTTTTAGACACTTGAAACTCAACCAAAAACAGAAGTAAAAACTCATCTTTGAACTGGGAAATCAGAGGAGGTTTTATAGAGAAAATGGTGACTGAAAAACAAGGGAAAAGAGTTTGTTCCCAAGAGGCACAATGTTTGGCCTGAACATACTTCACCACTTCCCAACAGGCACTAGCAGCTAGAAACCAATTGGGCCAATGGTTTTGTTGGGAACCAAATGTTAACCAAAATGTTAACCATTGCCAACCCTTGCTTAGGTTCCTTCACTTAATTTCTATTCAAATGATTAAGGAATTACACCTTAAATTCCAACAGTTATTTCTCCATTGAGCTATTTTGGGTTTTCTTTCATTTAATGTCCTTTTCCTCAGAGTGTTTTCACCTGTATTCGAGTCTCCTTATTCGTCTACATGAAGCTACAGACTAATATCACTTGATATTAATTGAAATTTACTTACCTATACCATACGGATTAGTATCGTCTGATTTTTGGTTTTTAATCTATTACATATTCTTTGTTTAAGATGAGATGTTGAGCTAACTAATAGCACTGTATCTTTAATAGTATTTATATTCTTACTGTCTCCTACACGTGCTTTGTATATGTGTGAGTAGTGGTTCTCATTAGTCTTGAGTGTGTTGTTTATAGCCCGTCTTTTATGGACACATTTCACTTTTCTGTTTGTTGTTGTTTTCTCTGTCTTATAAATAAAGAGAATAACGAGTCTTTGTTCAGTGTAATAAATTTCTGTTTTACCTTCTCATTAGTGAAACTATGGTATCAGATGAAATTAGCTTCCGCCACCGCCATTAATGGCGTTCAAACATTCAAATCTACTTTCATAATTCAATAATCACAGTTTTCTTTTATTTTACTCATTTTCACTTTCTTATCTTTGATTCACCATATGGATGTTTATGAATCAAGAATTTCTCAAGTTCCTCTAAACCAAATTTCACAAATTCTCTCCTACAAACTCAAAGATGACATTTTTCTTACCTGGAAATCTCTTCTTCTTCCTCTTCTCAGACGATACAAGGTTGATGGATTTCTTGATGGATCTTTAAATTGTCCTCCTTATTTGATCGATAATATTGTGAATCCTTGTTCATAGCCTAGCATGATGATGATACAACACTAATTCTATGGTCTATTTCTGAAGATGTAAGTCCTTATGTAGTAGGAGCTGATTCTTTAAAAGATCTATGGGAAACTATTAAATCAAGATATGCAAGAAGTTCTTTTACACATTCGATTCAGCTACGTCTAAAACTTCAATCCATAAAACTTAGCTCAGGTACTGTTTCTACTTTTCTGAGTGAAATTAAGAAAGTAACGTATGAGTTATTTGTTACTGGATCAAGAAATAATGATGATGATTTAGTTGTTACTATAACCAATGGATTAGGACCAGATCATAGTTCTTTATGCACATCAATTCGAATTCGTAATCCTCCAGTAACTTCTAAGGAATTACACAATCTTCTTCTCAGTGAAGAGATAGTTGTCACTACTAAACACAAGAATTTTCTTACTGAGGCCAACTCAAAGGCTTTTGTTGTCAATTCTAGACCAAAATTTTCATTGTTTAGAGGCAGTGGCAGAGGTTATACTCAAGCACCAAGATCAACAGTTCCTTTCTTAGGATATACTAGACCACCTAAATCTTACTATCCAAGAGATTACTCTCAGTATCAAATGTATCCTACTTCACCACCTCCACCTCCACCTGTTAGACCTACTTTTGGTGCTTCATCATCAACTCCACCACCTCTATCTGACAAAATTTGTCAGATCTGCAATCGAACTGGTCATCTTGCTTTAGAGTGTAGACACAAGTTAAATTTTTCCTATCAAAAGACCTATACTCCTCACAATCTCAGTGCAATGCTTGCTACTGCTGACATCATGGGAGAGAATCCTTGGTATGTTGACTCTAGAGTAAATAGTCATATCACTAATGATGAAACTGAATTACCTCAACCATCACCTTTTGAGGGAGCAGATGAAATAAAAGCAACAAATGGGGAAGGTATATGCCAATTACTCATGTTGGTAATGTCTCTAAAACTACTTATTCTTATTCCTTTAATCTCAAAAATATTCTTATAGTTACAAAGGCAACACAGAATCTCTTATGTGTTCATAAATTCACCAATGACAACAATTGTTCTATTATATTTGATTCTGTTGGTTTTGCTGTTAATGACTACTCAACTGGGAAGATCATTTTACAAAGTCCACATAAAGGAGGATTGTATCCAATTAAGTTTCTTAAGACTACTCATCACAAAGCTTTCTTCAGCAACCTTCCTTCAGCAAAAACTTGGCATCAGAGGTTGGCTCATCCCTCTTTTCAATTGCTTCAAAAAGTATGCAGACATATGGAATTATCCAGTAAAGTTAAAACACCACTTTTCTGTAATGAATGTCATTTAGGGAAAATTCATAAGTTACCTTTTACATTGTCTACACATAAAGATCAGTCTCCACTATATTTACTTCATATGAACTTATGGGGTCCTAGTCATGTAACTTCTTTTAGTGGTTTCAGATATTATGTTAACATTGTAGATGACTATTCAAGGTTTTGTTAGATTTATCCTTTATATGAAAAATATGAATTCAAAGATATTTTTCTATACTTCAAAGCTATGATTGAGAAATTACTGCATACTTCTGTTATAAGAATTAGAACTGATGGAGGAGGGAAATTCTTAAACAATGAGCTCAAAGGTTTTTTAAGTATTCAAGGAATCATACATGAAATTTCATGCCCCCATACCCTTGAACAAAATGGACTAGCTGAGTCCAAACACAGACACCTTGTAGATACAGGGAGAACATTCTTAATTCAATCAGGTTTGTCAGATATATTTTGGGTGGACTCATTTCATACATCAAATTATTTTATTAACAGATTACCTGTTAGGAGCTTGGGTTTAATATATCCTTTTGAAAAGTTGTTTGCTTAAAGACCTGATTATTCTTTTCTCAGATGTTTTGGTTCTTCATGTTTTCCTTGGATTATACCTTATACTGATCACAAGCTTTAACCTAAAAGTGTACATTGTGTTTTTATTGGTTATAACTCTATGCACAAAGGGTATAGATGTTTACATATTAAAACATGAAAAGTGTATATCTCAAGACATGTGGTTTTCAATGAAAACCACTTTCCTTTAAAGCCCATAGCTACTTTACATCCTGATCTTGCAGCTCAGCCACCATCCTCAACATAGTCTGATATTGTTCAGTCAATACCTTCAACTTTATCAACATATACTGCTATAAATTTTATACAGACTTCAGATCAGCTATCATCAACTACTCAGTCAGACAATGTTCAGTTAATTACTTATATTCATCCATTGATACTTCTTCTACATTAACTGCTAGCTTATCTTCAATTCCACTGCCTACTACTATAACTACCAATACTCATTCCATCGTGACCAGAGGCAAAAGAGGTATTATTAAACCTAAAGTCTACAATACCAAATATGCTTTATCTGCTAATCTTACTTCAGCTATACCTCTTCCCACTCCTACTTGTTATTCTAAGGCTATCAAAATTCCACAATGGAAATGCTCAATGGTAGATGAGCATACTGCTCATCAAAATGCAGGAACTTGGACATTTGTGGCTCCAAATCCATCTTATAATGTTATAGTTTGCAAGTGGGTATTCAGAATAAAATACAATGCAGATGGTTCTTTGGATAAATTAAAATCTAGACTAGTATCCAAAGGGTTTCATCAACAAGAAGGAATTGACTACACATAAACCTTCAGCCCTCTAGCAAAACCATCTACTATTAGACTAATACTTTCTCTAGCAGTTCACTTTAAATGGGATATGAAGGAATTGGATGTAAGCAATGACTTTTTACATGGGGCTTTAGAAGAAGATGTTTATATGCAACAACCTCCAGGATTTATGGTAACATCCAAGCCTCATCATGTTTGTAAACTTAACAAATCTATTTATGGTCTAAAGAAAGCTCCCAGAGCTTGGTATGACAAGTTGTTGCAAGTCCTTATCTCACATGAGTTTAAACTATCACTGACAGATCCTTCATTATTTGTTCAAAAATTTGGTTCCAGGATTACAGTAATTTTTATTTATGTGGATGACCTTATCATTACTGGGAATTCAAATGAGTATATTTCTCAGTTTATAACTCAACTTCAGTCATACTCCATTCATTATTTTCTTGGTCTTCAGGTAAAAAGAAGCTCTGACCATCTCTTTCTCGGTCAAACCAAATATGCCTTGGATTTACTGGAAAGGTTTAATATGACTGGTGCTAAATCATACAACACACCAGTATCACTCTCTATTTCACTCACTACTTCTGATGGGATTCCTTTAGCAGATCCAAGGGAATACCGATCTTTGGTAGGTGCTTTGCAATATCTCACATGGACAAGACCTGAAATTGGTTCTGCTGTCAATCAAGTTTGTCTCTATATGCAAGCTCCTACTGATCAACATTTTGTTGCATCTAAGAGAATTCTCAGATACATCAAGGGCACTCTAGATTATGGTGTGTTGTTTTCAAAATGACTTCTTACTTTACTTGGTTTCAGTGATGCTAACTGGGCTAGTTCTATTCATACCAGAAGATCCATAGAAAGTTTTTTTGTATTTACTTTGGTCCAAATCCAATTTCATAGTCAAGCAAATGAATATCTTTGGAAGAATACATGTCTTTGGCAGAATACATATATTTGGCTAATACAACGGCTGAAATTGTTTGGGTTTGTCAACTTCTCAGAGATCTCATCTATTACTTCCTGCTCCTCCTATAATTTCTTGTGACAATCAAAGTGTTGTTTCTTTGTCATCCAACCCTGTGTTTCATAGTAAAATGAAACACTTAGCTATTGATTTCCACTTTGTCAGACAACTTGTTCAAAACAAGAATGTTTAGGTGACCTATATTTCTACTTGGGATCAAATTACAGATATTCTCACAAAAGGGTTAGCAGAACCAAGGTTTTTTACTCTCAGAGACAAGCTGAAGGTCATCTCTAGCAGTAACCTCCATCTTGAGGGGGGATAATAGCACTGTATCTTTAACAGTCTTTACTTTCTTACTATCTCCTACATGTGATGTGTATCTGTGTGAGTAGTGGTTCTCATTAGTCCTGAGTGTGTTGTTTACAACCTGTCCTTTATGGATACGTTTCACTTTTCTGTTGGTTATTGTTTTATCTGTCTTATAAATACAGAGAACAACGAGTCTTTGTTCAGTGTAATGAATTTCTGTTTTACCTTCTCATTAGTGAAACTACTGAAATCCAACTTTTCCTTTGTCTAACCCTTAACATCATAAAGGGAATGAGAGAGGGAAACATAATCAGTTGAAGCCTAAAGGACATAATCAATTCGGTTATCTAGACTTTAGTTTTATCAAGAAACGTGTTTGATATTATTATAAGTGCAACTTGCTTTTGATATTTTTTAACATGATACCTCTAAATTTGTCGCATTTTCTTGATAATAATCCATAGGGCTATGTTATCGTGCGGCATTTGAGAACTTAAAAGCTGCAGTGAACTACTTAGCGTTCCAACCCAGTTCTAAGAATGCACTTACTTTTTGGATCGAGAAGCCAAAACTGCTTGATGTATCATATTAGAACTCATTAAAGCCCGATCTATGTCATTACGTTCGATAAAAAAAAAGCTAATATAAGCAAGGAATAATCGTTGCATATGCTAGGGATTGATATTCAGGATGTGGATCTTTAAAGACTGATGGATGAAGGAATATCAAAAAGAAGATATTACTGCTGAAAGGAAGATCAGGGTAATTAGTATTTATGTTTTCCTTTGAGCAATTTATGGAACTCTCTGTCATTAAATTTTGGAGGTAAATATCAATATGATAGGTATAAAATCATCATGCGAAAAAAAAACACAAAACGATTGGTACTTACGTGAACATCTTCCTAATATCTTCTTTTACTTTCTTATCGTCTTCTTCTCATTTTTTCCTTTTCTTGTCAGTGCTTTCTTTCTCATCATCACCATATTATTCTTCATCATCCTTATTCTCGTCTTCTTCTCCTCCTTATTTATCATTCTCGTCTTCATTCTCCTCTTCATCAGTATCCACATCCTCAAAACCACTATCATCCTCGTCATTATCATCTTTTTCTTCTTCTTTATCAGAGTTAAACTTCTTAAAGCGTTCTTCATCATCCTCATCTGATGGATAGTTTTCGTACTCCATTGGTCCTTTCCACAGATAAGTACCCGATTTAAATGACACAAGGCTCTCTATGTAGGAAAAAGTACACAAGGAGTAGCTCTTTATTCCCTCAGTTCTGGTAACCTCGCAGATGGTTTTAGTTGTATCATATTTACGGTCATGCAGAACTATGAGAAAAGTATCATCGACCTTATCTAATCCTAGTAGAGTATTACTGTTCTTTAAAGACCTCAAGGGCATCAAATTTGTGATGCCAACTCCAAAATGCTTTTGCATTTCAAATTTCAGTCCAAGCAAGTCGCCTCTTTGCAGTAGAGTCATTAAACTTCCACAAGTTAACACCAGCCTCGGGACTAAACTGAACCAAGCAAAGATACCATCCTAAAATACAGAGTCTTATTTCATACGATAACGAAATTTCAAAGGGTAGCAACACATAATCAAAAATCTCTTTTTCAAAATAGAAATAAATGACATCCTCACTGGATTCAATACCTTCGGCAGTTGGTAACCAATAAAGAGATCCATTAATAGTTACCCTCTATATATCAGAGGTATCATTTTCAAATTCGTCGAGACCATAAGTGTATTCTTTAAGATACCTCCACGAATTAGATTTTAATATATTTAGATGAACCTCACACCCAGCTACATGAGGAAAAGAGGCTACAATAACCACTTTGAAATCATGAATCTTGTCATCATAACCAAATCTGTAGTATATGTTCCTTGAGTGTTTAGTATTCAGTTGGGTTTACCCACTTACCCGAGCCATTTTCCCGTTTACCTTTTGTGCAAGGGAAGGCATTAGGATATAACTCTTCTTCTGTAGATCATCTTGATCGAACCACTATAAATCCTCGTGTTGTGCATGCTTGATTTACTTTGATTTCATTTCTATTTCATATTTTGATTGATTGTGCTTGGAAGAGCCATTTGTTATAACAAATTGGTATCAGAGCTCCGGGTGGAAGCGATCTACGATGGCGTTAAAGTATGAGATTGAGAAATTTGATGGAAGTGAATGATTTCAATTTATGGAGGCTAAAGATGTAGGATGTTTTGGTACAACAAGGTTTGGTAAAAACTTTGAAGGGGAAAACAGGTCTAAGAGAAACATTGAAGGATGAGGAGAAGGATGAGCTCATGGAGAAAGCACATGGATTAATTTCATTGTGTTTGAGAAATGAGGTCTTGAGAGAAGTAGTGACGGAAACGACTCCAGACGGGCTATGGAACAAGTTCGAAAAGAGGCATATGACTAAATCCGTAACTAATCGTTTATGTCTTAAAAAGAAATTACATACTCTTAGAATGCATGAAGGAATGTCTATTATAGATCATATTGATGATTATAATAAAATTCTCTTGGATTTGGCAAATATTGATGTAAAATTGAAGATGAAGACCAAGCATTGGGTTTGATTTGTTCCTTACCACCATCTAATGATAATTTTGTTGATACCATAGTGTATGGAAAAACCACGATTTCCATGGAAGACGTTAAAAAGGCTTTGAACTCTAAGGAGTTAAAGAACACGGGTATTGATGGTAAATATAATTCGGGAGATAGATTGTTTGTAAGAGGAAGAGGACACCAAAATGGTGGATTTGATAGGAGTAGATCAAAGTCAAGGTCTAAATCTAAACCCGGTAATTTCAATTGCTTTCATTGCAAGGAAACAAGGGCATTTCAAGAAGGATTGTCCAAAAAGGAAGAATGTTGAGAAGAATACTAACCAAGGCACCGCGACAAATGTTTAAGTAGAAAGTGATGATGGAACGGTTCTCACGGTTTATACCGAAAGCTCGGAGAATGGGTGGATTCTTGATTCGGGGTGTACTTTTCACGTGTGTCCTCATAGGGAGTGGTTTACTACTTATCAAGCTAGAGAATATGGTAAAGTTCTTATATGAAACAATTTCACTTGTAAAGTGGTGGGTGTAGGTACAATTCAAGTTAAGATGTATGACGGTATAGTGAGGACTTTAACTAAGGTTATCCATGTTCCAAACTTGAGAAGAAATATGATTTCGTTGGGTATACTTGATTCAAATGGTTGCAAGTATCAAGGTGAAGGTGGAGTTATTCGTTTCTCAAGAGGAATTCTTACAACTATGAAGGGCGAAAGGATTAATGGTCTTTATACGCTTCAATGTACTACTGTGACAGGTGATGCAGATATATGTTCTTCAAGTTATGAAGATGATACTACCAAGTTGTGGCATATGTGGCTAGGGCATATGAGCAAGACGGTATTGGCTGTTTTGAGCAAGCAAAGATTGCTTTGTGGTCATAAAACAGGTAAGATTTATTTCTGTGAACATTGTGTCTTTGGAAAGCAGTGTAGAGTTAAGTTTAGTACAACTATTCATAACATCAAGGGTATTTTGGATTATATTCATTTTGATCCTTAGGGTCCTTCTTGGGTTGATTCACATGGTGGTGGTAGATATATGTTGACATTCATTGATGATTTCTCAAGAAAAGTATGGGTATTCATACTTAAGCACAAAGATGAAACTTTTGTTAAGTTACAACAATGAAAGACTATGGTTGAGAAGCAAACAGGAAGACAAATCAAGTGCTTGAGGATATACAATGGTTTGGAAATTTTTGGGGTTGAGTTCAATGAGTTATGCAAGGAGCAAGGGATTGTGAGACATCGCGCAGTCAGAAAAACACCACAGCAAAATGGTGTTGCAGAAAGGATGAACATAACCATTATGATGAAGGAAATATGTATGCTCTCCTATGCCGAGTTACCTAAGAAGTTTTGGGAAGAAGCAGCAAACACATCATCTTATTTAGTAAACAGATCTTTATCGACTGCCATTGAGTGTAAGACTCCAAATTAAGTTTGGATAGGTTCACATGCTAACTATGAAGACTTAAAGATTTTTGGATGTCCAACCTATGCTCATGTGAATGAGGGGAATCTAGAGCCTAGAGAAATAAAGTGTATATTTATTTGGTATGCAAAGGGTGTGAAAGGCTACAAGTTATGGTGTCATGAAGAAAGATCAAACAAGTTTCTTATCATCAAAGATGTGAAATTTGATAAGCAATCGATGTTGAAGCCAAATAATGGAGAACTAGATGGAAGAGTTGAAAAAGATGTTAGTGATAAGGTGGAACTTGAGATGAAAGTTCAAGGAAACAATGAGATTGTTGTTTATGATGATGATGATGATGATCAAGATATTGTGCAAGAACCTGCCCAGGAAGAAGAAGCACAAGACCATCAGTACAATCTTGTAAGAGACAGAGAGATGAGGCAAGTTAGACCACCTCAGAGATATGGCCATGCTTATTTGGTTGCATATGCACTTGTAGTTGGTGAGAGCATTGATAGGGATGAGCCAAGAACATATGAAGAAGCAATCAGTAGTGAAAAATCAGCAGAATGGGGAACTTCTGCAATTGAAAAAAATGAGTCTCTTGACAAAAATGGCACTTGGGAGATAGTTGCAAGACCTAAGGGTCAGAAGATTATGGGAAGCAAATGGGTCTTCAAGAAGAAATAAGGTACTTCAGATGGTGAAGGAACAAGGTACAAGGCAAGGCTTGTGGCAAAGGGGTTTACACAAAGAGAAGGCATTGACTACCATGAGGTATTTTCTCATGTTGTTAAACATAGTTCTATTAGAACATTACTTGCTATAGTTGCTTTGAAATATCTAGAATTGGAACAACTAGATGTTAAGAAAACTTTCCTTCATGGTGGTTTTAAAGAGCGTCTTTATATGAAACAACCAAAAGGGTTCGAAGTTACTGGCAAAGAGGACCATGTATGTTTGTTGAAGAAATCTTTGTATGGTTTGAAGCAATCTCCAAGGAAGTGGTATAAACGTATTGATACGTTTATCTTGGCAAATGGCTATGATAGGAGTAAGTATCATAGTTGTGTATATCATAGGAAACTCCAAGATGGTTCATTTGTGGTTCATTTTTGTATTTTCCCTTGTATGTTGATGATATGTTGATTGCTTGCAAAGACATGTCAAAAATACAAAGGCTGGAGGTGCAGTTGAGTAGTGAGTTTGAGATGAAGGATTTGGGGCGCAACAAAGAGGATATTTGGCATGGATATTCATAGAAACCTAGATGAAGGCAAGTTGTATTTGTCCCAGAAGGCTTACATCGATAAGGTGTTGGAGCGGTTTGGTATGAAATATGAAATACCAGTAAGGTGTTGGAGCTCATTTTAAACTTTCTAGAAGGCAATCACCTCAAACTGCAGATGAGGCAGAGTATATGTCTCGAGTTCCATATGCAAGCGCATTTGGTAGTATCATGTATGATATGGTTTGTACAAGGTCGGATATCGCACAAGCTGGGAGTGTGGTAAGTAGATACATGGGAAGTCCCGGGAAGGCTCATTGGAAAGCTGTAAAGTGGATTTTGAGGTATCTAAGGGGAAGTAAAGATGTTGGTTTAGTGTTTGATAAACACTATGGTGATTCGACTAACTTGGAGGTCGATTTTGCAAAGCACAGTTGCATTGTCTACAACTGAGGAAGAGTACATGGAAGCCGCGGAAGCAGTGAGGGAAAGTATATGGTTGATGGGTTTGGTTGGTGATTTGGGTTTCAAGAAAGAGAGTGTAACTTTGTTCTGTGACAGTCAAAGTGCCATTCACTTGACCAAGAACCAGATGTATCATGAGAGAACGAAGCACATCGATTTCAAGTATCATTTTATCAAGGATGCAGTTGAGGAAGGTAGGATAACGATGCTAAAGATTCCAACAGCGGATAACCCTGCAGATATGTTGACGAAGCCGGTTCCAAGTATCAATTTCAAGCATTGCTTGGACTTGGTTGGTGTCAACAAGTGTTGAGAGCCCTTGAGCGGCTGAGTGAAAACGATGATGATCAGTGGTTATGGTATTCAAGTCAAGATGGAGCTTTGTAGCATATGTGCCTTGAATATGGGTTTAGTATTCAGTTGGGTTTACCTACTTACCCGACCCGTTTGCCCGTTTACCTTTTGTGCAAGGGAAGGTATCAGGAGATAAGTATTCTTCTCATCCTCATGTTTTGCCAATAAAAAGAGAGAAACTCATGTATTAGAAAACAAAAGAGAGATAAAGGCACCAAAAGGGGCTAGGGTTTTGAGAGGGGATCAAGTGGAAATACCTTGTAATCTTGTTTACTCATAGTGAAATTGTTATCGTTGTCTTCGTAAGTGGATATAGAGAATCTTGATCGAACCACTATAAATCCTCGTGTTGTGTGTGCTTGATTTACTTTGATTTTATTTCTATTTCATATCTTGATTGATTGTGCTTGGAAGAGCCGTTTGTTATAACAAAATCCATATTCTATAGTGCGTATGCCATAGTGCTCAGTTTGAAGTCGTGAAATTGGTAATCTCCTATATTCTTGAGTGGTTGGGTTCCAAAGGACAGTGACATACCTGGAATAAGAACTAAAGCAAAACAAGCCATTGCAATATCCAAAATATTTAATATCGCTTTTGGGTTTAAAGGGGGAGTTGATTTTCACAAGATCATTACATGTAGAAGACAATGGATCATAGCTTATGGTGGAGATCATGTCTTCATGAGATCTAAGCATAAGACTAAATTTGTCAAATTCAGTAGCACGAGTAAGGTGCCTTTGAACAAAATCATGGTTTTTCAACATCTTTCACCATGGCTTGTTTACGCACCTGAATTGTCCAATAGACTTTGCAGGCAACCGAACAAGGATGTCCGCTAAGATATCATCTGAAATTTTTTTCCATAACTGTAGCAATAAAAAAAGGAAAAAAAAAGAGAGAGAGAGAAGCAAATATAAGATAAAGTTCTGAAAATAGAGAAATAGCTACCGGATTGAAATCTAATCAAGAAACGGTCCATGATTCTTTGGTTGATACTAATCAAAACGACGTACTTAGTTATATTCAGTTCCAACTCTTTGCTTTAATTAATAATTAATAAGAGCAGTAGTATAGGTGAATGTCTGGAAAAACTGGTAGATACATCGTACATGATACAAACAAGTGAAAAGTGAGAAAACTATCTAGGTTTTCATCATCTCTACCCCACTGTTAAGCCAACGCAAGTTAGGGTAAAGAAAGCTAATGGATGCTTTGTGATAAATACATATAAACTTTACAAGGTGAAAACCCATACAAGACAGAAGAAAAACTGCTTACCTTGTTCAGCTTCAATCCAACAACCTTGAATTGTGAAGACTTGGAAGGTGGAAGGTTTTTTTTTTTCTTTTTTTTTTTTGTGAAAGTTTAAAATTTTATATACCATATATATATATTGGAAATAGCGAAATCGGATTAGATTTTAGAAGGAAAATTTGGTTGATGAGAAGAGGGACTGCTGGCTGCTGGTGTGGGGAACAAACTGTTGGAATATTTTCAACTGCACTAAGGGGGGTCCTGGGGGACATAGCCCCCAGGCTGTGGGGGTCCAGGGGAGACCGCCCCTGGTGGGGGTTTTCAGGGGGCAACCCCCCCGGAAGAATTTTTTGGTGGTAAGTAACTGTTTCGACAGTTACAAACATATCCAGAATCTTCAAGAATCCAACATATGCCTTTGATGTCTGTTGATGAAGAGACTCGTCGTTTCATGAAACCTGTAGGTGAAAAGATGCATATTCCCAACAGATGCGAAAACCTCTATAAGTAGCATCTCCCAAACTTGTTTCAAATCATATCGGAAAAACCTTTTTTGTTTTCTCTCTTTTCTAAAATATCATCAGAACTTTTGCTTACATGTGTTCTTGATTGAATCAAGGGGTACAAACCTTGAATTCAATTTTTGTTGTAGGGATTTCATTGCATCCTGAAGGCATTATTTCACATACCTGTTGTAATCGCCAATTTATTGGGAGGGTAGAAATAATTGTCTAAAAGAAATCGTATGAGCCTTGAAAGCTTTTGAGTACAATAACTTTTTCTTGTGTTATTTCATCTTCTATTGCAACCCAATTTTCCAACACAAATTGAGATTTTGGGCAACCAAACATGCCCACTGCCAGGCAATACAGGGTCCTGTGAATTTTCTTTGACGACCTTAAAATTTACCACCCTTCCTGTACGCGGGATTGGAGCCCCACAATCAATTTAGAGGACAGCGTGCGCTGGAGTAGGCTTTCCCAATAAGTATTACTCCCTCCGTCTCTAAAAAATAGGTTTGTTTGGTTTTACAAAAATTAAGAAAATCAATGACTATAACCTCCATTCACACAGCCTACATCAATGGAATCTTCGCTGAATTATTGCATACGTTTCTGAACTTCCTTAGTCATCATTTCCTAGCCAAGTAATGGACTCTGACTCTGTTTTTTCCAAGTCTCAGGTCATTTCCGATGGTATTCGGCCAAGTCCTCTTACTTGGAAATTGATTTTTGTGTATCTTAAAGTTGACAAGGTTTTGTTCATCCTCTCGCTTCCTGATAATGCTACCGTATGTGTTTTAAGTCGTCTTAAGATTACCATCACAGTATTCATCTCTTGAAAAGCCAATAGTTCCGAAACTAGTGATAATATATATACCGGGAGTCGTTCTCTTCATCTGATAACTGGAACCAAAAGTTCACGTTTAAACTAGGATTCCAAATCAAATTGGTGCTGGACAATCTGTTTGGGGACTTGGTAACACACGGCAGTAGAAAATAATGTAACTGCACTATATTTTGGTCAGTCAAGTCTGTTCATATCTCTTGAAAAGTCAACGTTCTTGCTTCAACATAGATTCATGAATCCATTCGAGATCTTAATGCATAGAAAATAGCTTTTCTAGGAGTATACGTATACGAGGAAGATATTTGTGCCAATATTAATAATGAATTGGAAATAAAAAAAGGAACTAACCTTATACATTTCCCAACTTTCATAGTGTTTAATTATTTTATCTGTTCCATTTTAGATGATATTTTTGGAGTTTTCAAGTAGATTAAGAAATGAAGATAGATGAATATTTTCCATCTATACCTTTAAAGAAAAGTCTTTAAACATTAATTGTTATTAGTGTATTAAAAAATAAACTTTTAGTTCCAAGATAATATGAAAACTTTCTTGTGGAACAAAAAAATAACCCTAAAACATCATATAAAATGGAAAGGAAAGAGTATTTTCAAACTAAAATACCATGCTTATTCTATATTATTAAGCGTAAGAGTTCAACTTCATCCCGCAAGAAGGTCTTAGCCAGATGCCTTAGATCAGATGTTATGCTAGTATATATATTTCTGTTATCTTCGATAATTAATGGCGAAGGACACATATCCTCAAAATCTCCACTCTAGATTAAATTAAGCATATGCAAACTTGACTTATCTAGCTAATGTTTGATTAATTTATCGATAATCATGCAATTCTCATTCGAACAAACTTATCGACTCTGGCATATTCTTACTGTGCGCATGATGCATGCGTTATGCGTAGAAGACTGGTTAATTTTACGTTTTGGCCGGCTGCCTTAAGCAAAGTAACTAAGCCATCGAAGGCATGAAACACGGACAAGGAGCAAAAATTTCTTCTGAAACAACATGAACTACATTTGTGGGTATTTTTCCTACTCGAATCTGTTCTCTATTTACCTGGAATATGCCATCATACACTTGTACTGGATTCACGAAATTACATTAGTTGATATATTAGGCTTGCAGTTTCATTCGTGTATCATTAAAATCCATCGCATGTTAAGTAAACTTTCAGACTCTACCAGAGATGGGTCATCTGGTAATGATATGAATAGAACAGTATCCTTGGGTTCAAGAAAAAGTCTTAGTTGAACAATTTAAACTTAAACATGACATACAATAATCTGGCTAGCTTAACAAATACGGTTTAATTATCATAAACTAGTGCTCTTTATTCACTTGCAATTATTAAGGTTATACATCTGTTACATAGATTGAGTAATTAAACAAGAAAACATACTAGGGAACACGCATTAAAACACTGATAGAGCACGCAAGAAGGTATACTAATTCCATGACCATATCCCTAGCAATAAAGATTTGGCCCAGGTGTTACACCGATCTGTTTACAGTATGCTTGGTAATACTTGACTCTGGCATTAACTGCTGGCCGATTTCCACCACCACATTCACCGCCGTTAATTCTTCTAATAGTACGTCCAAAACCTCCACCAGAAGTTATGACTGAATGAACGTTATTCATCCAAAACCAAAATGCTGTTTTGAATGCAATGGTTGAACTGGTAGCAACGAGATCTGGATTCTTTAAAAGATTCTCACCAATAGCCTTACCACAGGCGCCATAGTTATAGTTCCATGTAATTTGAATTGGCCCGCGTCCGTAATATTTCTTTCCAGGAGCACATGGATATTTTGTGCTACTCTGACAATAGGTTCCTCGAGCAATTTCTCTTACGTAGCAGAAATCTATAGGGGGGAGACGAGATCAAAAAAATTGTTTAGCAAGTTATTATATTATAATACATTTAAGATAACATAGAGCTTGATTTGAACAACTTACGTCCAGTTTCATGAGTTATATGAGCAAAGAATGCAGCAATTTCACGTTTTGATTTGGTTACAGTACCAGCATGACCAAATTTAGGATTCGCCTTTGCAGCTGCAAGAAACGTGCTTCGCTTATAGAACGTCTTACCCTCACATCCCGTACCAGCCTGAGCAATGATTCGGTTAAAGAAGGCTGGTGTAACAATACTATCAACGGATGGTCCACCAGTACTCTGACCCACGACCGAATCCGATAAGAATGCAGTGAGAATCCCTACTATCGCAACAAGTTTTAGCATGTTAAAGGCTGCCATTTCTGAATATGAAATATGAAAGCTGATAAGTGAATGTGTTTGGATGAGAAAAATAGTGTAAGATTTGGATGGTATTTATAGGGTTTTAGATGCAATGTTGATTAAGATGATATCTGACGCCTTAATTACATCTTAAGATAGTCAAACAATTATTAAACCATTAAAAATATTTAAAACCAATAGTTTTATAATAACGTTGCCCTTATCTTCAAAAAATGACTATTAAATAGAACAAACAGATGTCGGTAGAGTGGGGAAATAAAAGCAAGCACCTGGGTGCAAGTACTTTAGACAATATCTCTACAGTGTAGAGAAATCCAGCTATCATGATGCCATAATTCTCTATATTTTAGTAGATTACCTTCCCTTTGCTATCGTATGCGACCCATTGTACTTGAAACTATGAAGGAACCCCGGTTTCCCATTAATTCAGTTTTATTTTCTTAGGGATACCAGGTATAAAATATATTGGTAGAATGCTCAGTTTCCGTCGACTTCTAAATTTTTTTTTGCAGAAACTCAATTTCGGACAACGTATACCCAAGAACTATAGTGTTTTTTTCCCCACCCTTGGTTAAGTTACAATTAGGAATTATGGCAAAGCCTTAGGTACCAATAATGGCCATGATTAAAAATGCAGTGGAAATTTACAAAATCGTTAAAGTTGTCCATTCATTTTTCTCTTAAAGGCTTTGACAAAATAAGTTTTCACGTTGAACGGTGATGAAACTCTTGTTTCCTAGTGGCCCAAATATGTCTTTTCTAATGCGGAAGCTATGGTGAGTATATTGGTGAAACACTATTGGTCGGAATGTTAAAATTTGGGTTACACTTTGTTTACATCAAGTATTTAACCGTTTGTCAATAACGTCGTCGTCAAAAAAGTAAGTGGATAACACTTCCGTCAAAGTTTAAACTTAAATAATTTCATTATACCGTGTTTACACAAAATACTTAACTGTACGTTATTAACACCGTCTTAGGTGGATAATACCTCCATCAAACCACTAAAAGTTTTGGGGTTAAGTAGCCAAATGCCCCAAAATCGGGTGTAACCTTGTGAAAATGCCTCGGCTTTTTTGAAATAAATCAAAATGCCTCATTCTGTTAGTTTACAAGTTAAAGATAGTTCAGTGGTCAAATTTGCAAGTGTGTCAATTCTCATGTGTGGAATAATTACATTCTTAGCCCTTCAGAATTATATTAAACCTATACACGCCACGTAGTACTTGGATCCAACGGCTAAATTTAGTAGACTGGTACATGTGATGTGCGCGTGCGAAATGTAATATTACACAATTAGCCTTGACTTCATTAAAAATAACTGGTGTGTTCAAATATGGGAGATGCGACATGCGGCAAGTTCACACATTGAGATTATTGAATCATGGGTTTACATAAATGCCCTTTACATAAAATAAAAACAATTACCACCATGTCCATTATTTAAATTGCAACACGTGTTGCAAATTTAATTTGGACGTCTACAGATCCTGATCATTACAACAACGGCCAAAAATCCCATCTCTTCCCTGGACTGCGGTTGTGTTACCCTTCTTCTTGGAACCAGATGAAGAAGTAGATGGTGTAGTAGCAGTTGTTTCCCTTTGGAACCTGGTGGTAGATTTACTTGATGCAGTAGATGGTTGGTGCAAACAAGGCCTTACTCATCTTCTTTGTTGGTGCAGCTTTAAACTCATCCCATCAACCGAATACTCCATTTTTACTCATTTCTTCTCGGGGTTAAACCCAACTGGCCACTCATATCACTTATACATAAATCTCTATACACACTACCCATTCCGAAAGATTTAACAATAACAAATTAATCCAATAATCAAGCAAGATTTATGCAAAAATAGTAATAATTACAAGTCATAATTATAATTACTAAACAAACAGATGTGTACAATGAAGTAGGGGCAACATTACAAGTGCCACATCTTCCACCATTCATTCTGGTCTAAGGGTACAATAGACATTTTTGACATCATTGACCAGTCAAGATACCCATTGTTGACCAGATAATCATCTTTAACGTGTAAACTAACCGAATGGGGCATTTTGATTTGTTTCAAATAGGCCGGGGCATTTTCACAAAGTTACACCCGATTTTGGGGCATTTTGCCACTTAACCCAAAAGTTTTGCTATCCAAAATTTTGCTTGGATTGTTTTTCGATTTTTGTTAGAGGGAGAGCAAAAAGTGATCCGAAGAGAACAAAAATGGTAGTCGACTCACATATTTGGACTGGTTTGAAATTTCAGTATGACTCGGACTAAATTAACCTTAATAACACATGGATTTTTCACACAACCACAAAATGAAATTAACCAAAACCAGCAACTTTTTTGGCACCCTTGTCGCAGCCACAAACACCATCACCATCACTGTCATGTCATGTCGTGTTAGTTACCCTTGCCGCATCCACAAGCACCATCATCGTCATGCTGTGTTACCACCACCACCTCCCTCCCAATTTCCGCCACAACTGGAGAACTAATAATTTTGTTGTAGATGATGACTTACAAGTAGGGCAGGGGCGGAGCCACCCTTGTACAAGGGAGGAAAGTTTTCCTCCCTAATTTTTGCTAAGCAAAAAATTAGTAGAGATTATTTAGTCAAAATTAATATTTGTCCTTCCTAAATTTAGGTTAAATTAGCAAAAGTTGGCTTAGTTAGTTTATACAAATGAAGATTTTTTGTTAACGCGAATAATATACTTTCATTGCTGGAGAAAATACCTAAAAATATTTGCGGCCATCAGCCGCATTATCTTTCACTGTATATATAATTGTCCCCCAGTGGAAACTTTCTGGCTTATCAAAAACTGTCCCTTATGTACAAGCTAACCAAATCCTTGTTCTCCAACAGAGGACAAAATTGCCGATCAAAAAAAAAAAAAAAAAAAAAAAACACAAACACAAACAGAGTAGTAATTAAACTTTGATTTCAAGTTTAATAAGTAATTCAAAATTTCAAATGCAAAACTCATTTGAAAAATAATCTAATCCTAGTAGATGTTTAGGTCTTTATCAATCCTTCGTGCAATTACTGAGATTAGAGAATCAATTGAGTTTACATTTGGAAATGCTAAATCAATGTTATATGATAATTTGTACAAGTTGTTAGAGAGAAAAAAGGGGCGAGGGTAGCGGTGGTGTGACGACATGGATGAAAGTCATGCAACTCTTGAATTGGGTTTATTACATTTACAGAAGTTTCCACGGCAATGGTGAATTGGATCTGTGACTGATTTGTGGATATGATAAGGGTAATTTGGTCTGGATCAGAGATATAAATCAAACAGATATCGCCATCCTAGAGTCCTAATATGCAAAGAGAAAATTGAGGAATTGGGAACAGAGGATGTGAGTAACCAGATCTTATTCACATTACCTGAATGAACTACAACAATAAAAGCAGGCACCCAGGTGCAAGTCCTTTAAAAAAATCTAATCTAGAGAAATGCAACCATTATGATGCCATAATTCTCTTTATTTTAGTAGATACCTTGGTTTTGTTATCGTATGCAACACACTGTTTTTTTTTATATACTAAAGTAATTCATTCATTAATAAAGATGAAGATTACAAGTCATTCTTAATCAGATTAAGGATATCATCTGGAAAATTGTCAAAATATAAAAAAATTGCAGCTTGCAGTCTAGCTTTTTTTGGTAATTTCATGAGATGCTTAGTTACATAGTCTGTTAACAGACTTACAGAACCAAAAATTTATACTATTGAAATTGTTTTTAACTACTTCAATTAACGCTTGATTAGACCAATGAATATGTAGTTCATCTTCAGAGATAGATTTAACTACATTCTCACAATCCATTTCAAAAACAACTTTAGTTGTTCCCAGTTCCAACATCCAAGCCACAGCAAATTCCAGTGCCTTGCATTCAAAATACTCAGCTCCAAATTCCTCATCCACTTCCTCTTCGCAGCATATACCTTTTGCTCCTAAGCATGTACCTGCAAAATTTCTAAGAATTAGTCCTACACTTCCTTTTTTAGTCTGTGAAATATAAGAACCATCAATATTTATTTTAACAAATTTCTTGTCTGGAGGCCTCCATTTCTTGATCCGCAAAATATTGAGATTAGAAAATTGGTGTTGAACATTTAGGTGAGAACATTGATTGAGTAACCAATTGATTCTAGCCATAGTAACCTGCAAATGTGGTTTCTTATCTTGAAAGACCAAAGAGCATCTGTCTTTCCAGATGTACCAAATAACACACATATATCTGCATATTAAAGTTTCATTACTCAAGCATAAAACATGTATATTACTAGCAGCAGAGGAAAACCATCCTAAAATCCAGTGTTCAAAATCTGTATGAGATAGTCTAATTTCATCTATATTAATGTTCAAAGCAAACCAAATGGATCTACTATAACTGCAGTCCAAAAAGATGTGACTAAGGGTTTCCTCACTATTTTGGCAGAAACTACAGTGAATTTCTATGCCCTGTTTATATCTAGCAATCTTAGTTTTAACAGGGAGAATTTTCTTTAGAAACTTCCAAATATAAATTTGAACTCTATGTGGGACTTTGAAACTCCACAATTTTTTCCATGCCACAGTAGGAATAGATCTTCCTGTAATAATGGTATTAACATTATTAGAACAGATAGGATTCTAAGCATTCTTAACTGAAAACTTACCTATCTATCAGGAGTCCATATCATAGTATCATTACCTGAGCTAGGAATACTCATATTAAGAATTAGGTTAGCACAGTCTTGAGAAAAGAGAGTATTAACAATGTTAATATCCCATTTTCTTGTGCCAGGTTGAAATAAATCACAAAAAAAAGTAAAACTTTCAAACCTAGAAGCTCCAACAACCGGAACAGGAGGGCTATCTAAACCAGTAACCCAAACATCTAGCCAAATATTGATTTTAGAACCACATCTCACTAACCACCTTGTGTGTTGTTGAACTACTTCAAGACCAGAGTAGATGCTTCTCCAAAGCCAAGAACTCTCATCTTTAAGCTTATCTAAATGGATAAGACTTCCATTTCAAGAGTATTTAGCCCTAAGAATTTTATAACAAAGCGAAGAATCATCATTGCAAGCATTGCAAGCAATTTTAGCATGCAAAGAAGTATTGAGATGTTCAAGATTTCTAAAACCTAGACCTCCCAGATCCTTAGGAATTTGAAGTTTATCCCAACCTATAAAGTAAATGCCTCTATGATTCCCATATTTACCCCACCAGAACTGTCTTTAAATGGTATCAAGTTTAGTAATGGTATTTTTAGGAACTCTAAAAACACTCATTTGATGAGTAGGCAAAGCATTGAGCACATACTTAACCATAATAGATCTGGCTGCCACTATGGGAAAAATCATCATTGACGACACTTTATTAGCGTTGTAGTACCCCTATGACAACGTTTTTTTATGTATTGTGTAGGTGGGGTATTGTAGAAAGTCCAAGATTTTCTACAATACTTGACTAAGAGTTGTAAAGAGTGATGTGATTCATGGTTCGACAATATTTTCACAAAGTTGTGATTCTCTTTCTATTTTTTTTTAAAGCCTAACACAACCCTTGCTTGTGTTGTAGGAATATTTTGGACAACACAAGTAGTGTATCGTGGAAACATATGTAACAACAAATACTGGTATTACAAATAAGATTTGCACGTCACTTGTGTGAGCTGTGGAATTATCTTGGGCAACACATAGTTATGTTGCAAAGACACTATTTCACAATATCTCGTTTGTGTTGTTGAAACGTGGAAGACAACATTTATTAGTATTGTGAATAATTCTGTCACTACACCTTCTAGAGTTGTTGAAATTTTCTAAACAACTCCTACTTATGTTACAAGATTTTATTTTACAATACCCTCAGAGGTGTTGTAATATTTGAAGTATCAACTTCTGTTTTCAGTAGATGAATACGTAACTACAACTTCTATTAGACGTAGTGTGCATAAAACTATTTAAAAAAAAATAATTATAGCCGAAACTGGATTGCCGAAATTATTTCACATTCACATTAACATGTCAGTGCAACACACTTACATTCATTCAAGTTAACCTACTAGTGTTAAACACACATTCAGAAAAATGGAAAACTTAAGTTCCTTAAACACACTCCAAAAAGATTACGAAGATGTATCTATGAGAACACTAATCGATCTTTGGGTACCCAGCGGAAAATGATCTGTACAGATCATTCACTTTCTCACTGGAGATCTTTGCTGCTCCGTTGTTGTTCTTTTCTTTGAAGTTCAAGTCATAGGTTTTGTCTGATCCGTAAAACTCGGAGGCAGAAACATCCATTCCAATGATATCTTTAGCAATGGCTGTCTTAAGCAAATCCACCTTCATCACCAACAGTTGCATCTTGACCGTACTTCTTCTTGATGACAGACTGCAAACAAGATGGTTATTAGGCCAGCAAGTGAAATAAACATATAAGCCGCCACATGATTTAAGTTCAGATTTCTCTGCTCTCTTAGTTATATCTAGTTAATCAACCATCCAAAGTTCCTAACATCAACATAATCAGTTCAATAAGGAGGAAACATATGAAATAGTTTGGTGCGAACTTTCAAGTTGTGGTATAATTCAACTCCCATTTTCATTGCCTCCTTGAAGGATTTGGCTCCAACGGGAAGGATCATGAGTTGCATTGCAAGTTTGTTTCCAGCGTGTGATCCTCCATTAATAACATTGAAAGCAGGAACTGGAAGTACCAAGTTCTTATTACCAGCAAGGTTGGCAATATCTGCAGAAAAAGAACAAAATCATATTAGACCTGCTACAGAAATAGGAATTAATTCATTTTTACATTCATGATAACAAATATTTATCAAGCTTGTTATTATACCATGTAAAGGGGAATGTCCAAAACACTGGCTCCAGCTTTGCAAACGGCAAGAGACACTGCTAGGATAGCATTGGCTCCAAGCTGTAAAACAACAAACATGAACCGTCAACAAATGCTTTTGATGAAGTTACAGAGTTAAACCACAGTTTTCTGTCAAATACCTTTTGCTTGCACCAACCCCACTCGTCGGTAGTTCAGTCATGTTCTCGCACCATGAAGTTATCAATTTCGGTTTGTTGTGTTGGGTCCTGCATAAACAAAAGATGAGTTCAGATACACATTTACACGAAATCGATCTGTACTTTTCATAGACAAAAGTTATCAATATGTTACTTTTCATTAGTTCTTTCTCTTTGTGTTCATTCTATCCCAAACGAAATCGAGGCTGCAGTTCTCAAACCCCAAGAATAGATTTCTCGATAAATAAAAATGAACATAAAAATATAAATCATCTCAACAAATAAGAAACAGATAACTCCACATTCTCATGAACGTCAACCATTCAATAATCTCACTGCAAGCTGAACTATATAAGAAACAGACAACTCAAACACTATAGTAACTGACCTTACTGCAGATGCTTTGTTATTGAACTAAGAAGCACTTCAGCGACTAGTAACAATTTCTTCTTCCATATCGCTATCATCCTCAGAATCGCCTCCAAAATCTGAAAATATCTTGGTATGATTCCATCGGCTGAACCTGAAATGCACCCATTTTTCAAACATAAGATCGATAAACAAATTACCATCCATGTCTTCAGTTCATCAATATTGCAAACAAAAAGACAAAACTGTTGATTAGTTCGCACAACAAGATAGGAGTCCAGATTACCTTGATGTAGTTGCTTTTGAGCGAAGAGATTTACATTTCATGGAGGCAGCATCATCTTTTCAATCATAGAGCTGTGTTTAATAACCACAAACATTTATCAGAAAGACAGCTTTAACAACTAACTAAAAAAAAAGGAAGCATAACTTATCTCTGCCTTTTTTATATTTTTAAGAAGTTCTTCAGGCATAAGTGCTTTAACAGCATCATGACCGCATTTCAAGAAGAAGCTTGACCTGCAAAACCTGAATGAGCACCATGCAAGTTCAAGATATAAACTAACAAAACTGACCCTCAAAGGATCCAGCATATGAAGTGATTACATATGTCCTTTCTTGCTCCTTGGAAGCATGTACACCCCCTCAATACAACGATAGAGGGTTTGGGAGTTAATGTGGGAACAAATGTGTCTTCCATTAATATGCGAACAAGTGTGTCTTCCATTGCTGCATGCAGACACCATCAAATATTTAAGTTCTTAGGTTGTTACATGTAAGTCAGTCAGTCAATATTAGAAAGAATATCTTGATTCAGAAAGAAATGGGAGACCCACCCACAATATTTCTCACAGCAGGTTCCACCCAAATGGCATGTGCATTGCTTTCCACAATCAGATTGGCAGTTACTCCAAACCCTGTCATTCTGCTTCCCGTTTCTGAACCCAACACCTAGAGAAAATGCATACGCAAATAAATAACAAACTTGAATTCTCAGCAGATCCAAGTAGAGTGAAAAAAAGAAATTAACAAAAACATTGTTGGTGCTTATACCTTGATCAATTCTTGCTGGATTTCTTGAAGTTCAACTCTGTACCAGCCTGAGTTTGGTGTAGCACTCTAAGATACTCCAATGCTTTTTTACAATCGGATAGTGCTTTCTTTCGTTCATCTGTTTCTTCTTGCAGAGAAACTGATAACACAGACCTAACAAACTCATTCTTTTCTTCATTAATAAAATTCAATATCTCCTTGCAAAACTGATAACACATAAATTAACAAAACTAAATCAGCCCCCAATTCCCATCTTATTTAAGTAATTCCATGTCCTCCAGCTACCACCTTTTTTATTGCAATTGCAGCTACAACTGATTTCGTCATTCTTCCATGTTCATCCACTACAATCACCACGGAAAACTCTACCATCTGTCTCAGCACAAGCCATCTCCCATATTACAGCTTCATTACCAGCGTCTCAAGCTTTACCAGACCAAACACTACCAACACAGACAACCATACTCTTGATTTCACAACCTAATAATTCTTCTTCCAATAATCTAAGCATTCGAATCACATACATAACCTTTTATTTATTCTCTACTCAGCCGACATCACCCATTTCAATTCCTTCTTTTCTGTAATCAATTCCACCTACATTTCAGTCAAAATATTCATCTCCAATTTCTTGTTCAAACCCTAACTGTAATTCACCATCCATCTTGATTTGTAGCAGCAGCAACACCAATTCCACAAATCGAACCGATAATTAAGAAACTTTGATCAGAGATGGAGGAGATAATGAATTTTCTGTTGTTGATTCGATGTTCAGGGATGGAGAGGTATCATTCTTATGGCTAGATTATATGTTGAATGAAGAATTGAAAGGGGTTCTGAGATTAAATCAGTGAAATAAGAAATCAGAGAGGTGTGATTCATTTTTGTTTTCTCCGCTTCATAAATTGTTGTAGAACCCTAATTCAGCTCCATCTGGTCCAGAAATCCATCCTCCCGGCATCAACCATTCTTAGTTCAAAACCCATCTCGAAATCAGATATGTAATTACTCACGAATCCAACACAAACCCGTCTCATAAACATCATTTTGCTGCCAATTCGAATTCAAGAAGAAACCCATTTTATCTGAGCTCGAACCTTAACTTCTAATTCCTGAATCACTCCAATCTATACTTCAGTGAAAAACCACAGAAACCTATCGATTTCATCAGCTTCAATTCTTCGTCTCTGTCTCAATTTTGGTTCAGAACCAGCTTCATCTTCTCAATATCGTAACCCTAACTCCAACACCAGAGTACAAAACATAGTTAAGAAACTGATGAAAGTACCCATTTCAGTTCCTTTTTTCCTTCTGAATCGAACAATTACACCCTATTCTTTGAATCCACCAGCAACCTTCTCAAATCAACAGAAAACTCAGATTTCTTCTCTAATTTCTTGAACAATGACCACATCCATGGCCGAAAGTGGAAGAAGAAGGCGGAGGAAGCCATGGAAATTTCAGTGAAAGAAGACCCAATCTCAAATGAATCGAATGGAATGGAATGGGGTTTTGGCTGCTAGGGTATACAGTTAAAGTAACCATCGACCGTAGATTAGGAAGGTCACGGATTGCAGAATTCTTCCATGTCTTTGAACGGTAGAGATTTTATTAGGGAAAGTCATACGGATCAACCCCGTATGTGAGAAGTTTGTGTTTCTTTGCTAAACTAAATTCGGTTTTATTATCAACTTTCGATATGAAAAAAATCTAAAAAATATACCAATAAATTTAAGATATTATTATGAACCTTCGGTTATAAAAAATTCCGAAAAAAATATAGGAGTGAAGATGAAAAATAAGAAATGAATTCGATAATTTATGTGTTTTTTTGTGTTTTCTCTTTGTGTTTTTGTGCTTTCTCTTTGTGCTTCCGGTTTGAATTGCGACAAGTCGCATAGGTCACGAAGTAATTTTGACAAGTCATACAGGTCATGAAGTAGCTTTAGTTCACACTGGTAAACTCATGTTATAATATTACTAGAGATGGACCACGAAATTCAGGATGGTTCTGACTTCAAACTTAGCTAGATACATCATCGAAATCGATAAATATGAAGCTCGGCGTTGATTCGAACTTCAAATATGGTATAACAACATACAAATTATGAGCCAAGAAGCTCCGGGAGGGTTCTGACTTCAAACTTAGCATGATGCATCATCGAAATCGATAAATATGAAGCTTAGTGTTGATTCAAACTTCAAATGTAGTATAACAACATACAAATTATGAACTTAGAAGCTTCGGGAAGGTTCTGACTTCAAACTTAGCATGATACATAATCGAAATCGATAAATTTAAAGCCCTATTTTTGCATATTGTATGTATAACCTAGCTCTGAGATCGAATCCGGGCCAGGAGTGGACTACTATAAGTCGGAAACTTGGTAAGAACGATGAATCCATCCATTTACATGTAAGATTCCTTCGGAATATTCCCCGAATCTTTAAACAAACCCTATTTTGGCATATTGTATGCATAACCTGACTCTGAGATTGAAATCTGGCCCCGAGTGGATCATTATAAGCCGGAAACTTGGTAAGAACGATGAATCCATCCATTTACAGGTAAGATTCCTCTAGAATATTCCTCGAAACTTTAAACAAACCCTATTTTGGCATATTGTATGCATAACCAGGCTTTGAGATCGAATCCTAGCCAGGAGTGGACTACTATAAGTTGGAAACTTGGTAAGAACGATGAATGCATCCATTTACAAGTAAGATTCCTTCGAACCACGAAGCTCTTAGAGGGTTCTTACTCCAATCATAGCATGATACATCATCGAAATTGATGAATATGAAGCTCGGTGTCGATTCAAACTTCAAGTTCGGTATAACGACTTACGAACTATGAACCAAGAAGTCTGAAAGTACACAAAATCGATGAATCCAACCATTTACTGGTAACATTTCATATAAATATTCTTAGAAACCTTAAAAAAACACAAATTCGTCAACTTCGAGAAGGAAATTGGTCCCGAGATCGAAACCTAGCCAGGAGCGGACTACTATAAGTCTGACAGTTAGCAAAAATGATGAATCCAAACATTTACGGGTAAGAACTAATCTAAGTCAGAAACTTGGTAAGAACTATGAATCCATCCCTTTACAGGTAAGACTCCTCCGGAATATTCTACGAAACCTTAAACAAACCTTATTTCTGCATATTGTACGCATACCAGGCTCCGAGATCGAAACATGGTCGTGAGTGGACTACTATAAGTCAGAAACTTGGTAAGAACGACGAATCCATCCATTTACAGGTAAGATTCCTTGGAAATATTTTACGAAACCTTAAACAAACCTTATTTCTGCATATTGTATGCAAATCAGGCTCAGAGATCGAAACCTAGCCGCGAGTTGACTACTATAAGTCAGAAACTTGGTAAGAACGACAACTTCATCCATTTACAGGTAAGATTCCTTCGATATATTCTACGAAACCTTAAAAAAAACCCTAATTCTGCATATTTTATGCGTACCAGGATCCTAGATCGAAACCTAGCCAGGAGCGGACTACTATAAGTCTGAAAGTTCACAAAAACGATGAATCCAACCATTTACGGGTAAGATTCCATGGGAATATCCTCAGAACCCTTAAATACACACAAATTCGTAAACTTCGAGAAAGAAACTGGCTCTGAGATCGAAACCTGGCCAAGAGCAGACTACTATAAGTATGAGAATCCGCAAAAACGATCTGAGTTTCTCATTCGGGTGAACTGAAGATGAAATTTATCAGATTTGAACATCCCGGGTTATTACTAGATTTCGATCTGAGTTTCTCATTCGGCTGAACTGAAAATAAAATTTATCAGATTTGAACATCCCGGGTTCAAATATTACTAGAGTTGGACCTGAGTTTCAAATTCGGATGAACTGAAGATAAATTTATCAGATCTGAAAGGGTTCTGACTTCAAACTTAGCACGATACATCATCAAATTTGACTACTCTAAGTCAGAAACTTTGTAAAAACGAAGAATCCATCCATTTGCAGGTAAGATTCTTTCGGAATATTCCCCAAAAATTTAAACAAACCCTATTCTGGCATATTGTATGCATACCCTGGCTCCGAGGTCGAAACCTGGCTGGGAGTGGACGACTATAAGCCGGAAACATAGTAGGAACGATGAGTCCATCCATTTACATGTAAGATTCCTTCGAAATATTCCACGAAACTTTAAACAAACTTTATTTTGGCATTTTGTATGCATAACCTGGCTCCGAGATTGGAACTTGGCCCTGAGTGGACCATTATAAGACGAAAACTTGGTAAGAACGATGAATCCATCCATTTACAGGTAAGATTCCTTCGAAATATTTCCCAAAAATTTAAACAAACCTTATTCTAGCATATTGTATGCATACCATGGCTCCAAGGTCGAAACCTGGCCAGGAGTGGACCACTATAAGATTACTAGAGTTGGACATGAGTTTCTCATTCGGATGAACTGAAGATGAAATTTATCAGATTTGAACATCCCGGGTTCAAAGATTACTAGAGTTGGACCTGAGTTTCTCATTCGGGTGAACTGAAGATGAAATTTATCGGATGTGAACATCACAGGTTCAAAGATTACTAGATTTCGATCTGAGTTTCTCATTCAGCTGAACTGAAGATGGAATTTATCAGATTTGAACATCCCGGGTTCAAATATTACTAGAGTTGGACATGAGTTTCAAATTCGGATGAACTGAAGATGAAATTTATCAGATCTGAAAGGGTTCTGACTTCAAACTTAGCACGATACATCATCAAATTTGACTACTCTAAGTCAGAAACTTTGTAAAAACGAAGAATCCATCCATTTACAGGTAAGATTCCTTTAGAATATTCCCCAAAAATTTAAACAAACCCTATTCTAGCATATTGTATGCATACCCTGGCTCCGAGGTCGAAACCTGGCTGGGAGTGGACGACTATAAGTCGGAAACATAGTAAGAACGATGAGTCCATCCATTTACATGTAAGATTCCTTCGAAATATTCCACGAAACTTTAAACAAACTCTATTTTGGCATTTTGTATGCATAACCTGGCTCCGAGATTGAAACTTGGCCCTGAGTGGACCATTATAAGACGAAAACTTGGTAAGAACGATGAATCCATCCATTTACTGGTAAGATTCCTTCGAAATATTTCCCAAAAATTTAAACAAACCTTATTCTAGCATATTGTATGCATACCATGGCTCCAAGGTCGAAACCTGGCCGAGAGTGGACCACTATAAGATTACTAGAGTTGGACATGAGTTTCTCATTCGGATGAACTGAAGATGAAATTTATCAGATTTGAACATCCCGGGTTCAAAGATTACTAGAGTTGGACCCGAGTTTCTCATTCGGGTGAACTGAAAATGAAATTTATCAGATTTGAACATCACGGGTTCAAATATTACTAGAGTTGGACATGAGTTTCTCATTCCGATGAACTGAAGATGAAATTTATCAGATTTGAACATCCCGGGTTCAAAGATTACTAGAGTTTCTCATTCGGATGAACTAAATATAAAATTTATCAGATTTGAACATCACCGGTTCAAAGATTACTAGAGTTCGACCTGAGTTTCTCCTTCGGGTGAACCGAAGATGAAATTTATCAGATTTGGTGCAATAAATATAATGGAGACTGTGAAAATGACTAGACTACCCTTATTGGAAATAGGTAAAGTAAATATTACAAAATGTGAAAATGACGATATTGCCCTTAATGGAAATAAGTGCAAAAAATATTATGGAGACTGTGAAAATGACCACACTACCCTTATCAGAAATAAGTAAAGAAAATATTACAGACTATGAAAATGACCATATTACCCTTAGTGAAAATAAATATAATGGAGACTATGAAAAATGACCAGACTACCATTATCAGAAATAGGGAAAGTAATTATTACAGAATGTGAAAATGACCATATTACCGTTAATGGAAATAAGTGCAATAAATATTATGGAGACTGTGAAAATGACCAGAATACCCTTATCTGAAATAAGTAAAGAAAATATTACAGACTATGAAAATGACCATATTACCCTTAGTGAAAATAAGTGCAATAAATATTATGGAAACTGTGAAAAATGACCAGACTACCCTTATCAGAAATAAGTAAAGAAAATGTTACAGACTGTGAAAATGACCATATTACCCTTTGTGAAAATAAATGCAATAAATATTATCGAAACTTTAATAATGACCAGACTACCCTTATCAGAATTAAGTAATGTAAATATTACAGACTTTGAAAATGACCATATTACCTTTGATGGAAATAAATGCAATAAATATTATGGAGACCTTGAAAATGACCAGACTACCCTTATTGGAAATAAGTAAAGTACAAAATGTGAAAATGACCATATTACCCTTAATGGAAATAAGTGCAATAAATATTATGGTGACTGTGAAAATGACAAGACTACCCTTATCGAAAATAGGTAAAGTAAATATTACAGAATGTGAAAATGACGACATTACCCTTAATGGAAATAAGTGCAATAAATATTATGGAGACTGTGAAAATTACCAGACTACCCTTATCAGAAATAAATAAAGAAAATATTAGAGACTATGAAAATGACCATATTATCCTTAGTGAAAAAAAGTGCAATAAATATTATCGAAACTTTAATAATGACCAGACTACCGTTATCAGAAATAAGTAATATAAATATTACAGACTTTGAAAATGACCATATTACCCTTGATGGAAATAAGTGCAATAAATATTATGGAGACTGTGAAAATGACCAGACTACCCTTATTGGAAATAAGTAAAGTAAATATTATAAAATATGAAAATGACCATATTACCCTAATGTAAATAAGTCCAATAAATATTATGGAGATTGTGAAAAATGACAAGACTACCCTTATCGGAAATAGGTAAAGTAAATATTTCAGAATGTGAAAATGACCATATTACCCTTGATGGAAATAAGTGCAATAAACATTATGGAGACTGTAAAAATGACCAGACTACCCTAATTGGAAATAAGTAATTTTCAGAGAAGGCTTCGTGCTGTTTGCGGCTCAGTCACTTGAGCATTACTTTTTAAGCATTATATTTTGTTTTACAACACTTATAAAGGGTTGTCATAAAGTTAGTGTATAATTAGTGTATTAAAGAACCACAAACTTAACAAAACATGTTATAGTGTAGGATGGTTAGTGGTGTAGACTTCCACGCTTGAGGCTCAGGATCGAATCCCCCAACCTTATTTTTTCCAACATTATATATTTTTACTTCAACAACACTTATAAGTGTTGCTGTAGCTTTCTATTTAAAAAAAGAAAAAAAAATCAAAACTTGTGAACTGAAAGGGTGGTTGATGAGTTAGACTTCCATGCAGTAGGTTTATGTTCGAATCTCCCCTCTAACATATTTTTCATTATCATATTTTTGTGTACTTCAACAACACTTATAAGTGTTGTTGTAGGTGTCTATTTAAAAAAAAAAAGAAAAAAAATCAAAACTTGTGAACTGAAAGGGTGGTTGATGAGCTAGACTTCCATGTAGTAGTTTCATGTTCGAATCTCCCCTCTAACATATTTTTCATTATCACATTTTTGTGTTCTTCAACAACACTTGTGAGTATTGTGATAGGTTAAGTTACTACATATATGGAACAACGTTGTTATAGCTAAATGTTGTCACAACTGTTTTGCTTAAGGAGTTGTCGTTTGTTTTCCTAGCGCAACCCCTTGTTTCCTAAGGGTTGGCAGTGATGATATACGACAACTCTTCCTTTGAAACCAGTTGTAAAACATAGGACTTTCTACAATACTTAGCGAAGCGTTGTAAATCTCCAGTTGTAGATGTATATTTTTCCTGTAGTGTGCATAATTCATGTTTTTTACTTTCCAAGGAATAAGCCTAGTATTAAAACTCTGAATAAGAGGCTTAAAAGCTTTAGATTTGTCTCTACCAATCAGAAGAGTAACACCTAGGTATTTGTCATAGTCTTGCATTTCAGTCATATCAAGAACTCTAGAGAGATCAGATTTAGCAGAAGGACTCAAGTTATTGCTAAAATAAACACTAGACTTATTTAAATTAAATAACTGATCTAAGATAATGCCAAAATTATTCGGATTACTAAGAATACCAGTCACATTATGTCTGTCAGCTTTTGTGAATATGAGAATGTCATCTAGAAAAAGGAGGTGAGTAATTGTAGGAGCATTTCTAGCATCTTTTACAACAGAAATAACATGATTAGAAGCAGCATTGACAAGAAGCCTAGATAAATAATCCATAGCTATGATGAAGATGTAGGGGGGTAGAGGATCCCCCTGCCTGAGACCTCTAGTAGGACTATAAGAACTAGTAAGAGACCCATTAAAAAGAATGGAAATTTCAGTAGTAGTAATACATTGTTCAATGTAGCTACAAAATTTACCAGGGAAACCAATCTTTTTAAGCATTCCTAAAATGAAAGGCCATTCTAACCTATCAAAGTCTTTAGATAAATCCAATTTCAGAGCCATTCTACCAGTAAAACCTTCCTTATGTTTCATTAGTAGACGACAAGCACACAGTATTATATTAACCTTCTTGAAATAATTTGAAAAAACAAAGGACTAAAACTACCTACAATCCTTAAATACTTGTGTCTGCTTCAGTTCATGGAACCTATATTTTTCTTTATGTATTGTTGTTTTCGTTGTTGTTCATACACCTTGTATTCTCTTGCTATATTATAGGACGTAGAAATACATGTGGTTTTGATATTAAGTACCGTTTAGTTGCTATGCTGATGGTTTGATTACATTCAATTAGTGTATGTCAGGAATGTAAGTTTACTTGACATGATAAGAGATAACTATGTCATTTGCATTGGATGAATTTTTGTTGTTGTTATATCTACAGTGAGGAGGATAAGAGATGGTTTATGGAAGCTATGCATCTCAGATGGTTGATGTGGTCAAAAGGATGAAAGAGATTACTCTTTCTAAGAAGAATTGAAAGATCAAGGTGTTACTTCCGCAGAGATCGAAGGTATACAAAATTAACCATGATATGTTATCGATTTAGATTTTGTTATGATATCATTTTGTCAGTTTAAGTAACCTCCTTATGGTTTGTTTATTTTGCAGATGAAGAATTTCAAGAGCATGTTGAATCCATTGACATGGAAAACAGTAAGTTGATGCCTTTGTATGACTTAGTAATATTTGATTTCGTGTTATGTAAATTAATGCTTTGGTATGTGCCTAACAGATTTGCATAAAGTTGGTGGTTTAGTCCCCCTTCTTGAACACCTAAAGAACTCAAGTGCAGGCATCCGAGCAAAGGATGTTGAGATTATAGCTACCATAGTTCAAAGCAATCCTAAAAGTCAACAACTTGTAATGGAAGCTAGAACCCATGCTGGCTAAACACACCTTAGATCCAGATGTTACTGCTCGAACCGAACTTGGTGCAACATCATGCAAGTAATATATGTAATTTATTATGTATTCATGTCATCGGTTTGGATATGTAGCTTTATTATCTATACTGAGGTTGGTTGATGTTCAGTGGCGTCACTTGAAATACATCTGACCTCTTTATGTATTTTCTATGGATGTTTTTCAGTTTTGATTCGATACAACAAGCCTGGAGTTTCTGCATTCAGGATGGAAAATGGTTATGAAGATTTGAGAGATGCACTGTATTCAGACACTGTTAGGTTTCAAAGGTAATTTGCTCCTACACTTGATTAATTTCATTTCTTTTTGCTTTTTGCACACTCAAAAATGCCGTATTAATGTTTAAATGGATTATAAACATGTCTTCTTTTGTTGATATCTATGATTGTGAACTTAATAGACTTGTCCAGTTTCAGTATTACTCTAAATAAGAGCTTATCCCATAGGAAGATTCATATTACCTAACTCTCTTGTTTAGACTAATTGACCACCAATAGTTTATTCAGGCGTAATTATGAAGGTGGTGGCAGACTCGCAAGATTTGGTACTTTGGATTCCAGGAACTCGTTGATAAAATGGATATTTTAGATAAGTCATTAGAAGATGGATGAGTTATTTACCTTTAGATTGTGAACAACAGTGCACCTTTAAGTTCCATATTCATTAATTCTTTAATTCTGGCGATTCATTGTATTGTTTATTATGATCACTATAATAATACCACATCAACGCTGCCACCATAGTAGACCTTATATTAAAGAAATAATATGAAGTATACTCTAGTAACTTATTTTGTTCTACCATGTATTATGACCTGAACGAAGTCAATGTGGTGTTGTTGATTTTCTTTGCAGGAACAACGTTCTTTGTCATATGTGAAACATGGAGCCAACACATGGATGCTCTACTTGATATCATTTATGAAGTATGGGCTAAGTTCATCGTCATCGTAGGAGCTTATCGTTTTGTTGTTTAATATGTTGTTTTTATCTTATTCTTTATTAGTTTAGCATCTTGTTGTTAGAACTTACAAGCTAGCTAGCTTGGACATGTATTGTCTTGAACCAGAATTTCATCTTTTTTGTGTAATTTTAAACCCAATGGATAAAATGAATGTATGAATGTGGAATTCTCAAGTTTGAGTTTGAATTTGAATTTCAGTTTGGATTTCATCTGAGTTCCATTTGAATTTTACTTGACTTTGTTTAAGTTCCATTTGACTTGACTTTGACATTTCCTTGACCTTGACTTTGACTTGAGTTCCATTTGACTTGACTTGACCTTGATGCAGTCATATTATCTCAGATTTAGCCATTCAGGCATTTCATCAAATCTGAATTTATATATTTATTTTTATATTATAATTTAAATCTGAGACCCACGACTAAGGGTCTGTACCTCGTTACTCCTAAAATCAGTCGTTATTTTGAGACCCACGGCTAAGGGTTGTACCAAACAGGAACGCTTTATCAGAGACGGTTGAAAATGGTCGTATAACTCGAATATATCACTTGTCCTGACGGTCGCGGAACTTCTGTTTTCCACTAGTGATTCTATGGAAAGATAATGACATCTATCACATTTTATTTGCATCAAAAACATCAACTACCGCAATTCCATTATCTGCAATAGGCAGTTTACTAATACGAAACAGTTCCTACTATCACTATTTTGTATCTGAACTACATCCCATTGAATCAATGATTTCAAGAAAACTTAAACCGAAAGGAGTAATATCAACTTCTGCAAAAATTTAAGGTCTATTCAAGTATCTCAATTATCAAACCAAAAAAACAAAACCTTCCTCCGAACTGATCTTTGAGTATCTTAAGTTTTGAAGAAACAACGAAAACCACAATCCTAATTAACATTGTTATGATGCTCATCAGTCACCAGTTTAACTACCATTTTGATCCTCTTCTTCAGCACTATTCTTCTTTCTGCGAGGGGGATCTTGTCCTCTCATGATACGTTTCATAAAATAGCATACGAAAATTAGACAGACATACCTCTTTTGTTGAGTACAAACAGGTTCAGAAAAAGGCGTGTGAAAACCCAGATTATCCTTGCATGTGATAACTTCAAAAATCAGTAAAACTAAATTCCCAAAGTAGTGCTGGGTGTAATAACCAGAAGCCATCCGTGATCAAAAAGACAAACCCTAAAATCCAATTTCCTTAGAGAATAAGCAGCTAACCATGTTTATAACTTAACTGATACAACCGTAATATTTAATCGTTGCTTATATAGTAGATTGGAAGAATATAAGAAGTAATATATAATCACAAGAAACTAGTTTACATTATCAGAACTTACTCATCAAATTCATATAATCAGGGGAAAATAGACTACCTGGTTGGTCGTCATAGCGTCAACTACGATGCCAAATTTCCAAATCCAAACCCTATAATTAAAAGGTAGACGAAAGTGGTTTCTAAAAAAATGAATCAAACTGAAAAGGGAGAATATGTAAAAAACCAGTCAAACTACTGGCTACAAAGTTTAACCTATTTTACAACTGTGAAAAAAGATTTATAACAGATAAACGGAGAAACTGCCGCGCAAAAAAAAACGCCCACGACTACTTATCTGATTATAGGTGAAATTAGTTGAACTTTTATTTTTAATAAGCCGTAATTTTTAAAGGGTTAATAAGCCGTCATTTTTAAAGGGTAAATTGGTCTGAAAAAATATCTGAAAACCTAAATTCAATCTAAAACTAATAATCTCAACCATACATCTTTTGTTTTGGGCTACAGATATATATACTATCTTATTGATGGGATTCTAAAAAAGAGAGAACCCAAGCATGGTTCCTCAGAAATTTCCACAATATAAAACACTGCGTCGGTCAATCATGGGTTTAACGGCTAACATGGTGGATATGAGACGTTTGGTGTATGATTTGTTTGTTAAATTCTTTTGACTCTTGTTTCTTTGTTCTTTTCGGTTATATTTATTGGGTTGAAATTAAAAAAAAAATAATAAAAAAATATACGGTGCTGGCTTTAAGGCTTTGATTGGTCCATTAATGGCCATGGCTAGAAATGCAGTGGAATTTACAAAATCATTTAAGTGGTCCATTGATGGCCATATATTGTCTGCAATCTTTATAGCGGGGAAGCACCAACTGCAACTCTCCATTGACTTTGATATTTTACCTCTACACTAAGAGTAAGAGAGTCTAACATCATTTCGAATCTTACTTCGAGTAAAGACCATTGTAGAGGTGTAAACTGGGTTGTGCTAGCACGAGCACAGCCCAGCACAGCACGCTAAAAGTTGAGCACAGCCCAGCCCAGTACGTGACTTAGCCCAGCACGGCACATCACGTTAGTTAAATGGGACGTGCTGGGTTTGACTAATTGGCACAGTAGCCCAGCACAGCACGCGGCACGGATTAACACGTGGCACGGCACAGCACAGCACGTTAAGAAAGCACGTCATAGCATGCACAATTACACCATATAACAAGGCATAATACATCATATTTTGTGTATATTTCACAAAATAGTCACTATTCTAGCTAATTTTTGACATTTTATGCTGACTTATTTTTATAACAACACATATAATACCTAAATATTTGGAAAATATATTCCAATATCGTTGTTATAATGTCGTTACCTATATTTGTCTAGAACATTAATTTACATGACAATAATCCAATTTTATATTTGACGGGTTATTTCTTTTTATTGAATAAACTTGTTGATTTTACTTGAAAAAAATTCAAATGATATGTTGTCTATTTAGATTCTCGTAATAATGTCCGACTTAATGTATACCATCAAGTGATTTCAAATTATTTATAACACGTGTGCCAGCACGGCACAACACGTTTATTCGTGTGCTGTGCCCGTGGGCTGTGCCGTGCCTAGCTTTTGACTTGTAAAGCACAGCACGTTTAAATCGTTGGCACAGCACAGCACGACACATGGCACGTGAAGCACGCGACTTCGTGTGTCGGGCTGTGCCGGGCCGGCACGTTTTACACCTCTAGACCATTGATTAGATCTAGCCACATGGGCCGGTCGTGCTTAATTCATGGCGGTATATTAGAGTGACTACGACTAAATTTGAAAGGTACATGAACAATCTCTGAAATCTAAACCAATGAGTATTTCTCAAAATAAAATATTGAACCTATATGAAATTTTTGAGTTTCAATGGATTTCTTTGAGCCTTTGAGGATGGTTGAGAGAGATGTTGTTAAATCAGAAATAATAGAACATGCACGAGCAAAATTTCAAACAAATTCAGTAATAGTAGCAATCTTCAAAAATTTACGATAATTTTTATTCTTATATGTGGTACAAACACTGGTGATAAGATATGAGTAAATTGAAGTAGCATTTTAATTTATTGACCCAGATTAAAAGAAGTTTAGCAAGTTAGGTTATCCCCAGGAGACACACTAATTTGATCACAGTAAGTCTTATAGTAATTGATCCTGGCCTGAACTGTTGCTGGATTACCCCCGTTACATTCCATTCCATTGATGGCACGAATTGTGCCACCGAACCCTTGACCAGAAGTTATGATTGAATGGACATTATTCATCCAGAACCATAATGCAGTCTTGAAAGAAATGATGGGATCACTAGCCACTATCTCTGGATTGTTGAGTCCGTCGAAACCAATGCTGTTTCCGGCAGGCCCGTAGTTGTAGTTCCATGACAATTGAATCGGTCCTCGGCCGTAATATCCTTTACCGGCGACACATGGATATTGGGTGTTTTTTTCGTCACAGTAATCCTTGGTTGGACCATCTATTTCTTCAGTATAGCAAAAACCTGTTAGAGCAAAAAGTGAAATATCATTGTAAGTAAACACTTACTAAAAATTTCTTGGACGCCGAGTAAATTCAGAAGATTTATAATAAAGACAGTATCATGAACTCTAAGAACGGGAAAACATTACTGAATTGCTAAATTAAACTAAGCAAATAGGTTTGGTATAAAAACTTACGTCCAGTCTCATGGGTTGCATGGGCAAAAAACGCGGCAATTTCACGTTTCGAGTCATCTTGATTACCGACTTTACCGAATCGAGGATACGAGTTCAGCGCATCAAGAAACGCGCTACGTGAATAGAAATTCTTCCCGGCACAACTACCATCAGCTTGACTAATTATCCCATTAAAAAATTCCGGTGTGACGATATCAGAAACAGAAACATCATTTGTAGGTGGAGGAGTAAAGCAAGGACCTTGTTGACATCCAACACCACAGTAGTCACTTGTGGTTCCGCAATACCCGAAACGACTGCAACATAAATCCGGAGCACAACCACAATTCTGACACACGACTGATTGTAATGAAATTCCAATAAGAATTCCGATTACTGAAACTAGATTCAACATGGTTGCCATTTTCTTTCTTGAAGCAGAAAGATATGTTGGTTATGTTTAGGTTTATTAATTTATTGCGTGGTTGATGGCTATTTAAAGCAAATTTTGGTACAAAGAAAAGTAGGAGAAGAACATTCAATCATTCATTAGTCAATATGAGCTATTATTGGTACCACTAGGCACGTCTATTCATATTATGAGTGCCGCATTTCTCTACTTATAACATTGACTTTGACTAGTCAGAGTTTATGTGCTTCCAATTTTTACGCTCAATTTACACCTAGTCGGGAAAGTTGGGCCGACACCAAATGAACATACAGCATGTGGCAAATTCCGGGAAGGATAAAACTTTAAGCCGATTATTTGCTAATTTTTAACAATAATTAGTCAGAGAAATTTACACAACAAAATTCATTGTCATTACGAAAGTCAGGGCTCTTTAACACTCCAAATCCAAAATCCAAACGAAAATTCATAAAAGGAGTCTTATAGGCATTTTGGGACCTAAATTTCAGCTATCTATAACATGCAGTCTAGATCAAGCCATGTTTTTTAAAATGAAGTAGCTAAGAAAAAAATTCAAATTTTTCTTTGAAAGAAACACAAATACTTTTATTCCTTTTGTCCATATTATATAGGCGAAATCTTTGGCTTCAATTGTTAATTTCATAATGATTTTTTTTCAAGACACATGTAAAATACAAACAAAAAGAAAATTAGAGATATCTAAAATAACGCTGAAATAAAAAAAATAAATTCTTCTTTCGACCGAGGAAGCATGCTGGCATGAACTAGGAGATGAAAAGTTCGACATTGGTTGAACAAAGTGAATTTCCAATAAATCAATTCTCCACTAAGACAAAACCAATTATCCACTTGAGAAAAATCATTTTGGTACAACCACTATAAAAATCCATTATTCCAGTCAATTTACCACTAAAATAATACAAAAAATAAATTCTCGATCGTTACTCATTCATCATTTTGAACGAAACGGTACCATCTCAGATTCTCAAGTAAATGGAATTATATTAGCAAGTTAGTTTATCCCCAGGTGACACACCAAATTGCTCACAGTAACTCTTATAGTAATTGATCCTAGCCTCTTCCCCGTTACACTCAAGTGCAATCGCACGAGTAGTCCCCCCAAATCCTTGATCTGAATTTATCAACGGATGCGCATTTTGCATCCAAAACCACAAAGCTGTTTTGAATGAGATGATGGGATCATTAGCAACAGTTTCAGGAGCGTTAAGTCCATCAAACCCAATGCTCTTTCCTGCCGCGCCATAGTTAAAATTCCACGACAACTGAAGTGGTCCTCTGCCGTAGTATTGTTTCCCGGGCGCACATGGATATTTCTCGCTCTCCTCTATGCAATAATCCTTGCTTTGACCATCTATTTCTTCAATTTTACAAAAATCTGCAGGGTGTGAAAAGTAATGTAAGAAAGTTAGATGATTTACATGAGCAAAAAACCCAACCTTTAAAAATTAAACACAAAATCACAATTATATAATCGAAAAACTTACTTCCCGTTTCATAAGTAACATGAGCAAAGAACGCAGCAATTTCTCGTTTCGAGTCATCGGCACTCCCTTCTTGACCAAACAGAGGATACGACTTTAGGGCATCCAGAAACGAACCACGCCAATAGAAACTCATCCCTGGGCATGTATTCCCTTCTGCTCCATTCTTAATCCCATTGAAGAATTCAAATGTAACGGTATCAGAAACCGGTGTAACATTATAGCATGGACCTTCTATACAGTTAAGGCCGCAAAACTCTTCACCTAAGCCACACATTCGGGATCGACTACAACATAAGTCTGGTGCACAACCACACTGTTGACCCACTATTGTCTGCAACAAAGTTGCCAAGAATATGCCGAGCAGGGTTATTAGGTTTGCTACGTTGAATCCTACCATTATTCTCTGAAACGAAAAGAGAAGAGGAGATAAATTGCAATGATTCTGTGTGATAACGAAGATAACACGGCGCAATATGTAAGATTTGTGTAATTTTCTAGCCTAAGGAAATGTGATGTCAATTTGGAATACTCTTTTATTAAGAGAAAGTTCATTTTTTCTTTTCATTTTTGGGAAGCTATTAATAAAGAATTCATTATTATACGTGATATCTTGCAATAAATGTTGATGTTTTTGGAAGCTATCAAGGGAAATTCATGATACGTGAGATATTGTGTTAAATATTGATGATATTATGAATGAACAAATAACAAATAAACAAAGATCTTCACGATTGGTATCTTCCCCATGGCATTCGGCTCCATAGTCTATAAGCTAGTTATGCTAAGCACCCAACCAGTTAGACCATCCACTCCAGCCCTATCATTAAGAGAAGGTGGGAGAATATAAGAATCCAACACTTTTTCCCTAATAGAAACCGATCTATGTATCTCTTGCTTGCACTAATGCACTGTGAGCGAAAGATGCTGGATTTGTGCCACTGGACTAAGAACTGGAACCCTAATATCACTAGGTCTCTACCGGAGTTGCTTGTAAATTTCTATCTAAAAAAAAAAAGTCACGAGGACCCAAGAGGTCACTCATATTACTATTTTCGCCCATACATGTTTAACTACAACCTTTTGATGGGTTCTGGTGCATTAGTGTCGGTATGATCGATTGGTAAAATTGAATTGGTCCATGCAGGTGATGAACCTCCGTTAAGCTGATTAATTTGTGTCCTTGTGGCTTTGTTTTGGTACATTATTTTGTTTTTGGATTATCGGGATTTTACCTAGAAGTGTGACTGAAAAGTGAAAAAATCCCAAAAGTGTGACCAAATTTGAAATCCTTCCAAAAGTGTGACCATGACCGGTCAACGGACACATATGCCCCGGTCTTTTACGGAAATACCGGATTTTGTCCTCAGATGTCCACATATCGGGTAAGGATGTGTACACATTGCGTAAGGATGTCCACATATCGGGGTAAGGATGTGTACACATCGGGCACTGATACCCCACCATGAATAGTGTCCGATGTCTACATATTGTATGTAGACATCCAGAATCTAGGCATAATCATTATATGTAGACATCCAGAATAGTGTCTGATGTGTACGTAAGGATGTGTACACATCGGACACTATTCATAAATATGTGGACATCAATCCAATTGTATATGGACATCAGCTATAATGTGTAGACATCGATTATAAATATGTGGACATCCTTACCCGATGTGTACAGATCGGGCTATAAAAGGGTACGTTGGGTATTAGTAAAAATCAGTCACACTTTTGGAATTTTTTCATTTTTCAGTCGCACTTTTAGGCATTTCCTCCAAGATCAGATCTCGCATTGGGTTAAAAGAAATCCATCTTTGCTTTAGGTTCGTTAACAGATGATTAACCGAGATTGACTGTCTTAAAATTGAAAAAAGTAATTGAGTTTCGACAAGAAAAACAAAAATGTAGTAAAAAGGTAAAACAATACATCATACATTCATACCTTTAAAATACATTTCATACAGCCTATTTGCAGAACTTGCAGAACATATATTCACAAGCTCTTGCAGACGGCAGCACTGCTAAGAAAGGTTTAGGGGACAACTAAGACTTGAGCAAGACTATTATATCTTTACCTTATTCTTCCCTTTTATTTAGACCAAAATAAAAGTTACATTTTTTATAGTTTCACCATCAACAGGAATCGAGAGTCTAGCACAATAGGTTACCTCCCGGTGAAACACCGAGTTGACTGCAGTAACTGGTATAGTAATTCGCCCTGGTCTGAACTGTACCAGGGTTTCTACCATTGCATTCCAAGGCACCATTAATGGCACGGGTTGTAGCACCGAACCCTTGGTTCATGACTGGATGGACGTTATTTGTCCAAAACCATAAAGCGGTCTTGAACGAGATGATTGCATTATTAGATACAGTTTCGGGAGCATTAAGACCATCAAAGCCGATGCTTCTTCCAGCAGGTCCATAGTTGAAATTCCATGTCAGTTGGATTGGTCCACGCCCAAAGTATTTCTTGTTGGGATTACATGGATTTCCTGCGCTGCCAGGATCACAGTAATTCTGGCTTGCACCATCAATTTCATCTCTGTGGCAGAAATCTGTAAGGAGAAAGAGATATTTGTTATTAGCTGCAAGTGTAACTTACTTAAACTCAGTAGGGGAACCAAATTAAGCAGTACGATGAAAATTAAGATAGTAAATGAAAGTTTGGGAGAAAAACTTACGTCCAGTTTCATGAGTTACTTGACCAAAGAATGCAGCAATTTCACGTTTGGCAGCTTCTTGACTCCCAGATGCAAAACTTGGGTACGATTTAACTGCTTCAAGAAATGCATTACGTGTATAGAAACCCCTCCCAGCACAATTAGAACCAGCCTGGTTAATAATTCCATTGAAAAACCCATCTGTTACGATATTCGCAACCGAACCACCACCACCACCACCGGAACCAAAACAAGGCCCTGAACGACACCCAGTACCACAATAAGCGTCGCCACTACCACAGTATCCATACTGGCTACAGCATAAGTTTGGTGCACAGCCACAATTCTGACCCATGACAGAGCCGAACAACAACCCCATCAGTATGCTGGCTAGTGTAACAAATCTAATGACAGTAAGGGCTGCCATTTTTTCTCTCTTCAAGTTTGGTAATATGAATGTGAAAAGATATGTAATGGAAGGTTTTGATGAAAAATATAGCATATGGTTGGTTGTATTTATAGCAAAATTGATGAGGTACTCGGTGAATGGTTTTAATGATATATCTCAGGGAGTCTATATTTGAACTTTGAATTGAATAGTCAATGAACAAATGTAGCCGCTGCCAGTCCAGTTTTTAAGACCTTTGAAGGTTTGTTTTCTCCTTGTCGACCAAAGCAGAACTTGAGAACAGCCATCAAATTCTAGATGGAAATAAAGTTAATGTTGCCATGCCATCGTACTTAGATAGTGATAGAAACCAGCAGCCGGTGCCAGCGAGCCAGTTGCTAATATTAGATTTTCAGTTAATCTTATTGGAAAGGATACTGAAATATGATATAAAAATATTGTTCAAAAATATAGATTTCTGACTTCCAGTATGAGAATCAAGTCCTGATGATCAACGGGATTACCCGACTAGTGGTTGTAATATTTCATCGTACTATTGAGTTTCCGGTTATCAATAAATCTTGTTGAGTTGAAGAAATCCGTGAAGATGCAACTTGGTGTACCAATGGTCCAACACTACTCGTTTAGCAAGGACGTCCAGTTATGATGAAGTTTGAACTAGAACCAGGGTGGGGACTATACCCACGTTATCTGTTTACTTAGACTTAGACTCTTTTGTAATGGAATCTGTGAAAATGGACTTCAAAATGCGACTATTCATACGAGAAAGAAAAAAAAGCCACCCATGTGTAGTTTATTTGGCCCAGTTAGGAGAGAATTTATGCATCTCCGTAATTTTGAGATTGTGACCGGCGATTTGGATAACTTATTCGAAAAGCAGCCTCGTGGAGCATTAAGCATTGTGCTAAGGATATGCTCAGAATCATTCTCAGCAACATTGCTACATCAAGTCTATCAAAAGAAAAAGAAAAATGCTACATCAAGTCTATCAAAATATAAATTGGTACGTGAAGTAATGAAATTTCGGATTGTTAGGATTATTTTGTTTTATAAAGGAGAGAGGATCCACGGACAATTTTATATGTACACTTTCCGTATAAGATTGAACCATCCTTTTTTTAGAGATAAATGAAAATGTATTTGAACCTAATATTATGATGACATATTCCTCTTATAAAATTCTAGATTCCTATAAAAAATGAGTCAAACCTGTAACGTATGACACAACCATCTACCACTTTATGATTTAAGTGTATTATATCAGTCTCACAAGTGATCAGCTGGTTCTCATGTCCCACAAAATGGAGGTATGAGTTTCGAGTTTCGACCCCAAATTTGCCAAATAAACTCTCATTTGAAAGCAGTTTTGATGTAATCTATGGACCATTATTCTCGGTATCAAAGAAAAAATTGTCTCATGAAATATTAAATTAGTTGTGACTGCTCAAATTCTATCAATTTCCGCCAGTTTTCTGAAACTGCTTTCAATATTTCATTGAATTCATAAGGTTTGATCGATTTTTCAGCATTTTTCTTACAAAAATTAAAAATGAATAAATTATTTTAATATTCTTTAGCAGAATGATGTGATTCAATTGTTATGATGATCAGTTTTCTAAATAAATAATTGTTGGTATACCTAGTCAAGATATCTGGATTCAACATTATCTTTTTGGTTTTTAATATATCACCCTATAAATATTTAAAATAGAATTGCAGAAAACTTCCGGAAAGATGACCAAGTGGTTTGATACTCACCTCACAAATTGGGGATTGACGATTTAATTTTTTTCTGATGATGTGTTGGTCATGATAGCCAATAAATTCTTTATTCTGATCAGGTACGGATTCACAGGTCCATAGACTAGTATTCGAATGTCCCAAAAATTAGTCAACTTAGGTGCTCAAAGAGGTATGAATAATCGTTAATGTCATTTATCTGGTAAGGTTTAGAAAAAAAAAAAATTTTGATGCAAGAAAATTTTTATTAAAGAATTAATGAGATACATTGTTATCATGAGCAATCCACTCCTTTATGTCAGGGGGAAACTCACATTGAAAAAATAAATTTGACTTGTTTACTCTAGCTTTTTTAGCTATTTTGTCAGCTACTCCATTTGCATCTCTTCTGACTGAGATACAAATCCAGTGACTAAAAGAACTTAGCAGATACTTAATGTCTAAAATAAAATGTTGGTTTAACCAATGGACACCAGAAACATGCCCATTGATAGACTTGACGACTACCTCACTATCACTCTCAAAAACGACTTTATTAAGAATTTTTGTTATTGCCAATCTGACAGCAGCTAACATTGCTCTGCATTCAAGCTCCTCCACTTCAATACCTTGTCTCATTCCTCCATCAATGTACTCCCCTTGGACTCCAAAGCAAGACCCTGCAAAATTTCTGATAATTAGCCCAATACCACCTTGTGTATTCAATTGCTTAAAAGAGGCATCTAAATTAATCTTTAGATAACCATCATCATGAGGCATCCATCTTTGGATCTGTGTTGATCTCATACTATTATCTGCATTGTGAGACATAGGAATAATCAAGTTATTAATTCCTGCAACTGAAAGTACCCTATCAGGGTGCTTATTCTGAATTTTTTTAACACATCTATCCTTCCATATTGTCCAAGAAGTAACCATCAGGGTTTTGTTAATTTATGTTCTAGTAATACCAGTACCAAAACAGTATTAACACTTGTAGTGAACCATGAGATAACCCAGTTTCTAAAAGAACCATGATGAGCTAAAACAGTATGCACATTTATGTTCACTGCTAACCAAACAGATCTAGCATATGGACACTCAAGAAAAAGGTGATCACAGGATTCAGCAACATAGTTGCATAGACTACAATGTATTTCAATGCCATTTTTATATCTAGAAAGCTTATCTCTATTTGGTACTATGTCTCTAATGCATTTCCATATGAACAATTTAACTTTATGAGGAAGATTCATATTCCAAAGTGATTTCCAGACTTGAGGAGAGACATTATTGGATCCTGCAGAAAAACCAGTGTTATTAGAAATGACATTGTACACACTTCTAACAGAGAAAAGACCCCTTCTATCTGACAACCAAATTAGCTTATCATTACCAGAAAAAGGAATGTTCATGGCAATGATTTTTTCAGCACATTCCTCAGTAAAAAGATAGTAAATCAAAGGAACATTCCAAGACTTAGTGTTTTCTAAGAAAATATCAGAAGCATGGACATAAGAGACCTTATTTACCAGACCATCAGCTGGAGTAGGTGGATGATTCATGGTAAGGTTTAGAATTTGGAACGTACAAATCATTGAATTACATATTTTCGAGTCAGTTGAGTCGGATCTGACTCAAAAAAAAAAAATATTTAGTCAGATCCACGTGAGTCAGGTGATTTCAGTCAAATCCAGACGACTCAGATGAATCAAGAGTAAACGAACATGGTGTACGATTCTTCCACTCTCTAAGTGTGAAAACCCCTCCCTGTAACAAAGCCACCGACCTAAGAGCATCTCCAATGAGACATTAAAAATATCCTACAAATAAGGGCTGCATAGGATTTTCAATGATTTAATCAAAGAATCATCTCCAATGGGAATATCAATGCAGAATGTAAAGATGATGTGTCTCGTAGTTATTTAGACATCCTCAAAGCAATCCTAGTTTTAGAGGTTCTCTTAGAAGATGTGAACATCCTACTCATCATTATCTATGGCTATGATTAGATATATAATTTGAATCAATAATTTAAAATGTTCAAAACTAAAGAAATACAGTTTGTTGTTGGAGATGTTTTTCTTTCACCTCCTCAAATTGAGAAAATATGGTCTTTACATCATAGAAAATAACTTCCACAAAAAATACACACCAAGTTACCATTGGAGATACTCACCAAGTTACCATCGGAGATGCTCTTACATTATATAAATACTTAAGTTAATTTTAATCTCTTCGCGCATCAAGTAAGCATTTCAAAACATTCGAATTAATCGTTCAATAAACGCTAAAACTCTTAACGTTATTCAAGTTTACATAATTCGGAGGAGGTTTCTGTTGCGCTAAAACCTTGCGGAAGCGATTTGCACAGCTACAAACGGTACTCCATAATATTTCCAAGAACACAAACTAAAGAAGAAAAGAGAACAACAATTTACGTGGTTCGGCAAGTTGCCTACATCCACGGGAAGAACATGAGATTCATATATTATCACAAGGGAGAATACACATAAACCTTAAGAGAGAAAGAAGAATTTTTGGTGATGTTCATTTGCTTTCTCTAATGGCCTATTTATACTAGTTAGCTAAGCCTCCAAGTGCCAACTCCAAATTGAGTTCTACTTCCTTAGCCTACAATCTAGAACTAGCCTACAATTGGACTTCCTTAGTTTTCAAACTAGGACTCAAAGACCTACCTTGTTTGAATGCATGAATTTACAAGTGTGAAAGGGAAATCTATGGAACTCTTCCACCAACCAATATTTTTCACATGGTTTTATTCCCACCTACCTACTAGCCACCATCCAAAAATAGTTATTAGAGTTCCAAACAAAATTGGACTCTCAACAACCCCTTATTCTAGAATCATCTAGAATTGTAGGAAACGTCCAACAATTCTCCACCTCGGATCATGCATTCATGCATGAGACGATCAATACAAGAAATCTCCTTCGTCTTCCAGCGTCGATTGCGCCATAGGCTGCATACGTATCCTATGCAAGGAATCAAACCGACCGTAGTTCACACAATGGACTTGTAATATGGCCTCCACCAGGTTCCTAAGAACCTCTACCCCAAAGGGTATCACCAAACCGGAAGAATATGGATCAAATTCGAGCAATGACGAAACTTGACCCCGGATACTACTTTAGTTAACATATCCGCTGCATTGTCTTTGGTATCGATCTTCACAAGTAGAATGTCTTCTTCTTCCAGAATTTCTCTAACAAAGTGAAATCGAACATCTATATGTTTGGTTCTGGCATGATGAACTTGATTCTTAGCCAAGTAAATTGCACTAAGACTATCACAATGCACAGGCAGCTTTTCCTGCACAACACCCAAGTCATCTAGCAAACCTTGTAACCATATAGCCTCCTTAAATGCCTCTGTCACTGCCATATACTCTGCTTAAGTAGTTGAGAGAGCCACAGTAGACTTCAAAATTGATCTCCAACTAATCGGTGCTCCAGCCAAGGTAAATACATACCCTGTAGTTGAACGCCTTTTGTCCAAATCACCAGCATAGTCAGAATCAACATAACCAACACACAGCTGATTGTTCCCATCTTCCTTCACAAACTCCAAGCCACTATCCACAGCACCATAAAGATACCTCAAAATCCATTGCATAGCTTTCCAATGTCCTTTACCAGGATTATGCATATAACGGCTGATCATACTTACTACATGTGAAATATCCAGCCTTGTACATACCATCGCATACATCAAGCTACCAACAACACTAGCATATGGGACTTGGGCCATATACTCATGCTCTTCTTCAGTAGTAAGAGACATATCAGAACTCAACTTAAAATGAGGACCAAGGGGAGTACTTACAGATTTAGTTCCTTCGCAGATACCAAATTTATGTAACACTTTCTTCAAGTATGCCTTCTGATACAAACAAACTTTACCTTTCTCTCTGTCACGTTGAATCTCCATGCCAAGAATCTTCTTAGCTTCTCCTAGATCTTTCATCTTGAACTCAGTTGACAATTTCTGCTTCAAATTATCAATATCTTTCTTGTTATTCGATGCTATCAGCATATCATCGACATACAAGAGCAAATATATGAGATACCCATCACGTAGCTTCTTGAAGTATACACAATGGTCATAGTGACTTCTTGTGTATGTCTGGACAATCATAAACTGATAAAATCGCTTGTACCACTGTCTTGGAGACTGCTTTAGCCCATACAATGATTTTTTCAGGTTGCATACACAATCTTCTTTTCCAGCAACTTTGAACCCACTCGGCTGAGTCATATAGATCTCCTCTTCTAGATCACCATGTAAGAATGCCGTCTTGACATCTAGTTGAACTAGATCTAAATCATATTGTGCTACCAAGGCCAACAAAATTCGGATTGATGAGTGTTTCACAACTGGAGAGAACACCACATTGTAGTCAATCCTTTCTCTTTGGGCATAAACTTTCGCAACTAACCTTGCCTTGTAGCGTACTTGATTCACCCGAGATCCTTCTTTCTTAGCATATACCCATTTGCACCCAATGGCCTTCTTACCGTTCGGAATCTTCGTAAGAACCCATGTTCCATTCTTGTAAAGAGACTCCATCTCATACTTCATAGCAGCTTCCCATTCTTGATTCTCTACACTTTTTATAGCATCAAAATAGGTATTTGGAATGCCTTCTTCAATAACTGGTAATGCATAAGCTATAAAATCATCCATCTAACCAGGTTTCCTGATTGATCTTCTCGGTTTACTGGTTGCTATGGTCTCAGTGACCATAGCTTCTGTGTCTTCCACTGCTTCATGTTTCTCTTCATCCAAATCGTCACTATCATTTGGAACTTTAGTATTTACCTCCCTTGTAGACGCCACGTCTTCGGAAGTATTCGTAACGGATACAGACTTAGCTGGAATTAGTGGAGTTGAATCAATCTCCACTTGCTGCAAAGGTTCATTGGTACTGGTGCTTCTGTTCTCCACCTGCCGAGAACCCCAAGACTTCACCATAGATGCTTCATCAAATGTAACATCTCTACTCATGACTATCTTCTTCTCAACTGGATTCCAAATTTTGAACCCGTTAACTCCTTTCTTCACACCCATAAAGATCCATTTAACAACACGGCTATCAAGCTTGTTTTCACTAACATGATACCAAGCAGGGCAACCAAAGATATGAATTGAGTCATAATCATAAGCTGGTTTACTATACCACTTCTTCATCGGAGTTTTACCTTCTAATACAGCTGATGGCAACCTATTAATGAGGAAGCACGCATATGTAACTGCCTCAGCCAAAAACGCTTTACCTAATCCAGCATTAGATAACATACATCGTACCTTCTCCAGCAAAGTACGATTAATGCTTTCAGCTACCCCATTTTGTTGCGGTGTCTTCTTAACTATAAAGTACTTATGTATTCCCTCATCCTGACATACTTGCAAGAATGGATCACTTTTGTACTCTCCACCATTGTTCGAACGTAGTACCTTGATCTTTCTGCCAGTTTGAGTCTTATTGGCCTTTTTCCACCTCACAAAGACTTCTAGGACTTCATCCTTATGCCTCATGGTGTACATCCATACGCGCCTAGAATTGTCATCAATAAAAGACATGAACCAATGTTTCCCTCCCAATGATGCATTCTTGGAGGGACCCCAAACATCTGAGTGAACATAATCAAGAACTCCACTAGTGTTGTGGATTGTTGTGCCAAAGCTTGTTCTTGTCTTCTTGCCTTTCACACAATGTTCACAAAACTCTAATTTGCAGGCAATAGCACCTTTCAATAATTCTTGACGAATTAAAGAATGTAACGACTTATCACCCGGATGTGCAAGTCGCATATGCCATAACTTTGTGGTCTCCATAGCTGCAGTTTCGATGTGTTCAAAAATAGACACATCTACCATTATTGTACTTCCAGTTAAGTAGTACAAGTTATGATGCCTTGTGCCACTAGTGGAAAATGGAAGTTAAACCACTGCCAAGACAAGAGATATTATCATCAAAAACGACTGTTTTGCTCAGTTGGAATCTGGGAGTGGTTTTTTCCAAAACGACTGTGTCTCACAGAAGTTGAAATCTTTAAAAATACGACTTTCTCTGCAGTCAATTGATAGCACTAACATTCACAGTGGTTTCTAAAGTTTTAAATTAGAAAATATAAAAGTTAATCGCTAGTTTTGAGAAGTGGTTTTATATGGGTTGAATACTTTTTAAAAATCTGATTCATCTGAATCCTAGTCTCACTAGTTTTTCATCTGACTGGTCTGAAATTTGAAATTCATTATAATTTAGAAAATCTGATTCACAACTTATTTCTGACTGGCATAAAATTTGAAATTCACAAAACTGAACTTTAATGCTCATTTGATAACAAAACATTCACCATTCAATCCAAATTCAAAATTTGTTTACAATAGTAACTCGATTACAAAAAAAAAAAAAAAAAAGACTAGCAATTAACAACAATAAATGACAGGGAATCTACTCCACACCATCAACTTTTCGGATATAAAATATCATGTCACCAACTCGTGAAGAACTTGAGATCTTGATACAAAACATACACTGTGAACTGGTAGAGGTCTTGGGAGAAAATCCAGAAACTTCACCAATTGAGGTCCTTACCCAGTAGACTTACCCATCTTCTTGAATTAACCTCGTAATCTTAATTCTTTGTGAGAGCATGAGAATAGAAGTGGAATATACCTCCGATGTGTCCAAAGCTGTGTTTGGCATTATCATTTTTCTGTTTGATCATCTTCCTTCCTGATGGTGCATCTTCATAGTCCCCATCATCATCACCACCACCTTCTTTATCCATTTTCTTCCTTAATAAGATCTTGTTGATTTTATGCAACTCGTTCGTGAGCTTCTGATCCTTATTTTGCTTCCTTATTTTGCGACCATCAGCCATCTTCACACCAAATTGGAATGCAGCTTTAGGCATTGATTCTTTTTGTTCATTGTGTCTCAAAGTCCCAGCAATGAAGCCGACCCTTAGCCTGTCCAAAGATAAGATTTTCAAGTTATAAATTGGTAGTAAAATAAAAATTATAAGAAACTAAGTTGGAGGAGAGGTCTCACCCGGCCACCCATATACATTTTTGATAGATCGTCTTCATCATCGCTTCCCACAACTTCATGATTATACTCATGATAACCAGGCACAAAACCCCAGGCACAAAACCACACCAAATAAGCGAAAATAAAATAATAAAAAATCTTATTAATTCCTCCTTTTGGTGCTAACACTTCAGCTTTCTAATAAATTCCCTACCCATTTGTGACGGATAAAATCTTACATGAACTAAAACATCTAGTAAACAAATCAGTTCAGGACACATTGCAACCCTCTTTTCATACAAGAACTATAATCTCAATAAGGACCATAAGAAGTTTTACGAAACCTAAAGAGCATGTGCAAAAAAATAATTACCATGTTGAAGATGAATGACATTCGACCAGGAAGAAACATCTCATTCAACTTGACAGTAGTCTGAGGCTTGACAATCCATTGATACACTGACTGCAACCAGGAAACCAATGTCAAAAACCAAATAAACGCAACTCCAAGCTGATATTTGTATGTAAAATATACTCATTGACGGGTTGCTCAAGTCTGGAAAACCGGTAAGTACACAGAACTTATTTTCAGAACTCATTAATAAAGGATTAGCACCGAATGTTAGAATTTGATGTGATTTGGCAATGTTTTAAATTAGTATTAGTAATACCGGTTTTTGGCATGTGATTTTATTAAACATCAAAGAAAAATGAGTCATGTTACATGCTGTTTTCTTCTCTAGCCGTGCCTAGATTTGGATATGAATTCCTAGGATTAGGTGATTAGGTTCATTGTTTTGACTTTAGCATGTGACTGGATTGATAGATGTTAAATTATGGAGAAATTAAACAGCTAAAGAAATGAGAATTTATTTTGAATTTGAAATTCTGTTCCTCAAAAACCGATTATGTTTTGGTGTAAAAATGTGCAGTAAAATAAGGCACTTGTATAGTTCAAAGGATGATATTTACCCAACTAATTTTTTACCAAAATGACTTGACTCAAAATATAAAGAAAAGTTGAACAATTACCATATGTTCTAAGGTACAGGTATTTGTTGCTAAATACTCTTCCAATTCGGGCTTCCCATCTCCCATTATGATGATGCCTGCGAAAATTTTAAGTCTCTTTCATTAGTGATTGAGCAGTCATGATATCCTTAAATTTTTACTAATCATTATTAGCTGAGAGTAAGAAAATTAGTACACTTTGAAAATACTTTTTCAAAAATGTGATTCCGTGAAGGTTAAAATGTACACTAGCACTAGGCCTGAGTATGAATAATGCATCATTTGTCACATTCATTAAAAACTCAAGTTTGGCAAAGAAGTAAACGGAAACATGGTTACAAACTAAACCAAATTGTTGCAACAAATGTACCTAACTTGAGATCATTTACTCAAGAAAAAAGACGCTGAGAATTTTACCTTGCAACACCTCTGTACTTAGAGATCATTTCCCCTCTCCAAAACCCACTGTTTCTCTTGCAAATGTAATTTTACAAAATTTACTTTCGGTTTCGATTTACTGGACATGAAAAAAGAAAAGTAAAAGTAAATTTTTCTCATGTCTCTTCCAAAGAATTTGTGCCTATAGATATGACTCTAATCCCACGGAATTGATCTCATGTTATCACACACAACTTAAATGTACTCGACGCGATAAAACTTCACGACGAAGATGTCCACATCTCCCACAACATCTGTCTATCCAGTCCCCTTAGTATTATGTGAACTTCTTGACCATAACTTTCTTAGTTTCTTAGTACACATAAATAAATTCTTTAAAGACATTATGCAAAAACATACAGTATTGAATTCCCTCTTCTTTATTACAGTATCATGGACTTGTATCTAGTAATGAATTTTTCTCCAAGTGCTAAGTACAAAAAATTGTTGTATAAACATTACCTTCTTAAGGATCCAATATATTCTTCTTTAGATTGCCCCTCCATTTCCGTTATCTCTTCTTCATATGTTTCCAGCTATACAAACAAGAATAACAAATGGTTAAAAAAATTCATGGTTCATATTTTCATTTCTCATAATCATTTACTTAAAAATAGAACAACTAGATTAGGAGAAATGGCGGGTTGAGAAATTGATTACTTACATGGAAATTAAGGATGGTTTCTCTTCCCCAATACTTCAATGAAGCTAAGTCATATTCATGTGCAACTGCCTCTTCACCATCATAAGCACCTAAATGAAAAATTAAACCAAATCAACAACAAAAATTAGATTGAATTTCCACTAGGGTCTTGTTTAGAATTAATGAACCAATATGAGTGGAAAAAAAAGAAAGTCACCATTAATACATGGGACTATCATATCCACTATAGTAGTAGTAGTAATAGGACTGGCTGATAGAAATAGTAAGCACTCACCAAGATAGACTATTTGTGTGATTCAATTAGTTGGATTCAACCACCACCACCATCATAAAAATAATAACACCCCAACAGCAAACAAAAACAGAAGAAAAAAAAAGATTATTACTCTTCTAAAATTAAAAATCAACAAATCAGAAAAAAATCATTCATTCACCTAGTCTTTTCATCAGTTTCTTCTCCAGCTTCTGGTTTCTTAATCTCACTACGCACTTTGTTAAGTAATGCATAATCCAATCTCTTCACCAAATGTGTATGTTCTACATCACCTACAAACAATAAACAAACCACTCAATACAAGATACGCATACAATTAACTATCTCTCCAACACCTATAGATATAAATTTCGTACAATCTCGTCGCGCATTGCACAGACTTTGGATCCAGTGGATAACTCAATGCCTAATGGGCATACAATTAACCATCTATGTGACACTTACAACTACAAATTCCACACAATCTCGTTCTGCATTGCACGGGATTAGAATCTATTGGCTAACTCAATGAATAATAACCACCTATCTTACCACCAAAGAGCACGGATTCCACATTTTTCTGTTTGAGCATCTCATCTGCTGCTGTAACTAGATTCTTTAGCTTTTTCTGTTAACAAGGGAATAACAGCTCACTACAAGAGTTAGATTAGTGAAAACTGGTTGCACCATGATCACCTGGTCCCTTCATTGCCTTCAAAACCAGCTCCAAGCCCTGTAAAACAGACCACAATTCCCATGTAAGCAGCAACATACTTTCCTTCACTGACTTATGAGCAACATACTTTCCCATGGATTTAATGATGGAAGTAAACCCTCTATTTTCTTTATCTCAGCAACATAACTCCCTATATCGTATCACTCCTTCTCCTGGAGTTCAAGAACTTCAGTTAACTCTCGGAACATAAACCTCGCAGTCCCATGGATTAGCCGCGGCAGAACTTGGCAGTAGAACTAACTCGTGCCTTTTTACAAGTACCTGGTGTGCGTTTTGCTGGTGATGACAGGATATACTCGCAGCTGATTTTGTAAACCTCCGTATACTTCTTCCCTGCAGCAATTGCAATTCTAGAACAGACCCATTAAAATGTTCAAGCACCCAGACACACTTCCATTACAAATTGCATCCAATTCGAACCACAATTCAGCCCTGAACTCGAGCTGCAAAACCACCGAAGCACAGACACATCTCCTTGTTCTTGTCGCAGTCGAAGTGCTCTCAAAAACTCATTGCTTCGCTCATGAAATCAGGCTAAACCAACCACAATAAAACCAGTTTTCACTAATCAAGATCCACGAAAAATAATATTCATAAAAATTAAGAAAACCCATTACCGAAAAACCTAAACCAACCAAAATAAAAACAATAACATGAATACATGAATACATGATAACTAAAGAAACCCAAATGTAAATTTTATTCAACTACAGAGAGTCAATAAATTCAGGTTATCCTCTTTACGACATGAGATTAGCTTATCCTGTAGAAAAAAAAAACAATAAAATCCCAAAACATAATCAGAATCCTTTAATCAAATCTACAAAGCAAAAACTACCTTACGATTACCAACAAGATTTTTTCGATCATCAACACTCAAAGCTTCAATAGAATGAAGGGTTTTTGAGATTATCATTACCAGCAGTTAGAGAGGATTCAATTTCATATTTAGGGGTTTTATTTCTTACACCAGCAGAAGGGATCTTCAACCCATTTTCTGCAAAATTGAGAGAAGATGAGAGAAATTAAATCATAAATGATACTAAAAATATATCATATTTAGCAAACAAGGACAAGATTGATACTACCCGATGATTTCAGGAACAAAAAACTAATCTAAGGACGTTACAAAGTTTTCTTTAGATTTCTATTGCGTACATGCGTTTTGATTTTGAGATATGGGTTACGACGAAGCTATGATTTTGGACAGTGAGTTTCGATCTTTGATGTGAGAGTGAGGTTCGTCTTCAATTTCTAACTTTAGTTTCTAATTATTGAGAAACAAACTAGATTTTGAATCTAGGGTTCTTGGAGTTTTTGTTGAATTTGATTAATGGAACAAAATAATAATTAATCTTGTAGAAAAATTGTTAAGATTGATCTGTTAATGGTAATGAAATTTACGATTTGGGGACAAAATCTCTGGATGAAGAAGAAGGCGATATTATCTTAGGAAGAAGGGGATCTCGTGTTATGTGAAGTAGTTGAGAAGAATGGATAAATGAAGAGATAGGGAAAGAATACCAAGTCTTAACCTTGAAAACTGGGACTATAAAAATATCTTGGACTCACAGTTGTTTTATAACTCAGATAAAAGAATAATAGAGTACATCGTGTTTCTGAAAATATTCCTTTATAAAACGATTGTTATTGGAACTAGCTTAAATTTTTTTAATAAAACAACTGTGAGTGACAGCATAAATAAATACTTCAGCTCAATAACAATAGTTTTTGAAAATCCCATGAAGTAAAAAAAAAACTTATTATCCACTAGTGTGCCCTTCATGATTACCAACGTTCCAGAAAATACCTTTAGAATGCCATTTTCCGCGACTAACTTGTATCCCTTAGCTTCCAAAGTTCCGAGCGAAATCAGATTCTTCTTCACAGAAGGCACGAACCTTACTTCCTTCAGCTACCGAACCATACCATCATGCATCTTGAATCGAATACTACCAATCCCAATCACCCTGCAGGTGTAATTATTCCCCATACGCACTTCTCCATCAAACTCTTCAAAGTCTGAGAACCAGTCCCGATGAGGAAAAATATGATAAGTAGCACCAGAATCTAATACCCACGTACCGTCAGTTACGATAAAAGTTGATGGTATCACAGTCAGCGAGAAATCTGAAGCTTCATTTGAATCTTCACTTTCCTTAGCACCCTCACCTCGGTGTTGTCCATTTCTCGATCCTTATGCTTGGTGCAATTGACATCTGAAGTCTCGTGCTGATAATTAACTCTTACTGCTGTTCCTAAACACCCTCGAATCGAACCAAGACATAATTTATTCATCTTGTTCCACTGCTTGTCAGACATCTCCGTTGGCCGACCTTCTAGAGCTTCTTCTAGGTCAAGATGAACAAGAGCATCCATTACGTCCGTTCTCCATAAACCAAAATTATTGGTTCCGGTGAACTTTTCAACCTTCAGTTGTGATCTATGAGAATGAAGTATTTCTTCTTTTGTTTCTTTATCTTTATTTGTGGACTCTGAATGTTCTCCTTCATGATCGTTCGGATCAACTGGTTTATCCCCGTCAACCATTGTTCTCAAACAACCAAATATAGATAAAAAACAGAACCTTTGAGATTAGTATCACCTCAAGCAATCTTTAGAAAAAATACCTTCACTTCAACTGCAATCTGAGTACCCGTATCCAAGAGCGTAACCTTGCTCTGATACCAATTATTGCGCTAAAACCTTGCGGAAGCGATTTTCACAGCTACAAACGCTACTCCATAATATTGCCAAGAACACAAACTAAAGAAGAAAAGAGAACAACAATTTACGTGGTTCGGAAAGTTGCCAACATCCACGGGAAGAATAAGAGATTCATATATTATCACAAGGGAGAATACATATAAACCTTAAGAGAGAAAGAAGAATTTTTGGTGATGTTCATTTGCTTTCTCTAATGGCCTATTTATACTAGTTAGCTAAGCCTCCAAGTGCCAACTCCAAATTGAGTTCTACTTCCTTAGCCTACAATCTAGAACTAGCCTACAATTGGACTTCCTTAGTTTTCAAACTAGGACTCAAAGACCTACCTTGTTTGAATGCATGAATTTACAAGTGTGAAAGGGAAAGCTATGGAACTCTTCCACCAACCAATATTTTTCACATGGTTTTATTCCCACTTACCTACTAGCCACCATCCAAACATGGTTATTAGAGTTCCAAACAAAATTGGACTCTCAACAACCCCTTATTCTAGAATCATCTAGAATTGTAGGCACCGTCCAACAGTTGCTGCTGCCAATTTTTCAGAACCGACCAAGACACTATTCTGTCTTCACCTTACCCTTCCCTTTATTTAGACCAAATCAAAGATTACATTTTTGTAGTTTTACCGTCACTGCCAATCGAGATTCTTAACACAATAGGTTGCCTCCTGGTGAAACACCTAGTTGATTGCAGTAACTCGTATAGTAATTTGCCCTAGTCTGAACTGTACCAGGGTTTCTACCATTGCATTCCAAGCCACCATTAATGGAACGGGTTGTAGCACCGAAACCTTGGTTCATGACTGGATGCACGTTGTTTGTCCAAAACCATAAAGCGGTCTTGAACGAGATGATTGGATCGTTGGATACAGTTTCAGGAGCGTTAAGACCATCAAAACCAATGCTTCTTCCTGCAGGTCCATAGTTGAAATTCCATGTCAATTGCATTGGTCCCCGGCCAAAGTATTTCTTGTTGGGATTACATGGATTTTCTGGGCTGTTTGGACTGCAAAATTTCTGGCTTGCACCGTTAATTTCTTCTTTGTAACAGAAATCTGTAAGGAGAAAATGATGTTAGTTAATTGCAATTATAACTCAAATTCAGTATAGGCAATCAAAGCAGTAGAATGAAAATTAAGAAAAAAAATGAAATTTTGGAAGAAGAAAAAAAACATCTCACGTCCAGTTTCATGAGTTACTTGAGCAAAGAATGCAGCAACTTCACGTTTTGCAGCTTCTTGACTCCCAGATGCAAAACTAGGGTACGATTTAGCTGCTTCAAGAAATGCATTACGTGTATAGAAATTCTTCCCAGCACAACTATTAGCAGCCTGGTTAATAATTCCATTGAAAAACCCATCTGTTACGATATTCGCAACCGAACCACCGCCAGGGCTAGGGTTGTTTCCCAAACAAGGCCCTGAACGACATCCACAATTACAATAAGCCATGCCGGTACCACAGTATCCAAACTGGCTGCAGCATAAGTTTGGTGCACAACTACAATTCTGACCCATGACATAGCCGAACAACAATCCCATCAGTATGCTCGCTAGTGTAACAAATCTAATGACAGTAAGGGCTGCCATATTTTTCTTTCTTTTGGAGAATTCCGTAAATAACCAATACGAATTAATGAGATAAGATTTGTAGTTGAAGGTTTTGATGAAAAATATGGTTTATGGTGTTGGGGGAGGCTTACGAAATCCGAGCCGCTATGCGCAATACGAAACCTACACGAGCAATGAAACCACAATGCGGAAATACACAAACTATGCGATATAGACACAATCACACAACACCGGCAATTACGTGGAAAAACCCCTCCAAGGTGAAGGGTAAAAAACCACGGGCAAATCTTCCACTATAACAATAATGGGTTACACACAATTCTCCCAAATTTGGGGATAACAACAACCTCAAGGTGCCTATAACACTTGGATATCAATTTGCCTAATTACACTCACCCCTAAGGATGGATCAACAATTCATTCATATATAATATGAGATTCACTATCAATTTGAGAATTAGAAGTGATTTGAGATACTTACTACTAGGATTTGACAAACCCTAGATTTTTCCCCTTTTTGAAGAGATGTGGAAATTGATCAATCAATTCTCCACCACAACAACCAAAAGATCCTTCAACAAGAACCCTTTCTTCTCCTCTTCAAGATGCTTCAATCTCACCAAAAATTGGTGGTTTAAACTCTCTACCTCACTTGCTCTCTTTCTCTTCTTCCTCTCTTTCTCTTTCTTCTCTAAAACAAAGAAGAAGCTCGAATATAAACGTCTCTTGAATGGTTAAGGGGCTTCCACACTTGTTGGGCCATGAGACGTGATAACCCAACAATCTCCCCCTCACGACTTATGGCGAGGTACCCGTCACCACAAAACCTGCCCTGCTGCAGAAATACACATGCTTGTATTTTTCTAACGACTTTGTCATCATATCAGAACCATTGTCATCTGTATGGATCTTCTCAATATACAAGACCTTCTCCTCGAGAACTTCTTGTATCCACTGATACCTAATATTGATGTGCTTGGACCTCGAGTGAAAACTCGAATTCTTGCTGAGATGGATGGCACTCTGGCTGTCACAGTAAACAATGAACCTATGTTGCTTCACACCGAGTTCTCTAACAAACCTATTCATCCATATCATCTCCTTGCAACTCTATGTAGCTGCAATGTACTCTGCCTCTGTAGTAGACAATGCCACACATTTTTGTAACTTGGATTGCCAAGACACGGCTCCCCATGCATAGGTAAATAAGTAACCCGATGTAGACTTGAGACTGTCTTGAGCACCTGCCAAATCTGAATCTGTGTAACCAACTAACTCTGGCTTGTCACCTCCATAGCACAAACACATATTAGAAGTACCCCTCAAATACCGTAGTATCCATTTCACTGCTTCCCAATGCTCCATAGCACTCCAACTGCATGAGCTATATCCGGCCTTGTACACACCATTGCATACATCAAACTACCAACTGCGGACGCATAAGAAATTTTCTCCATATTCCGTTTCTCAACATCATTCACAGGACATTGATCACGAGTTAACATAAAATGGTTTGCAAGTGGACAACTTACCGGGTCAGCCTTGTCCATGTTGAATCTTTGCAACACCTTCTCAATGTAGCTTTCTTGTGATAGCCACAACTTCCTTGCTTTCCTATCACGAGTGATCTCCATGCCAAGAATACGCTTTGCTGCACCCAAGTCTTTCATAGCAAAAGACTTGCTCAGATCTGACTTCAACCTGTCAATCTTTTTCTTATCTTTGCCAACAATAAGCATGTCATCAACATATAGCAAAAGAATAATAAAATCACCATCAGCAAATTTTTGAATGAATACACAATGATCTGAAGTTGTCCTCTTGTACCCATGTTCCTTCATGAACGATTCAAACTTCTTGTACCATCTTCTTGGAGCTTGCTTCAAACCATAAAGACTCTTCTTTAGCTTGCACACCATGTGCTCTTTGCCTTTGACTTCAAAACCCTCGGGTTGTGCCATATACACATCTTCCTCCAACTCACCGTGAAGAAATGTTGTCTTGACATCTAGTTGTTCTATCTCAAGATCCAAACTAGCGGCTATTTCCAAGACAACCCGAATAGAAGAAAATCTCACCACCGGTGAGAAAATCTCGTCAAAGTCAACACCCTTTCTCTGCTCATAACCCTTCACAACTAAGCGTGCTTTGTACCTTGGTTGTGAGTTACCATCTTCAGTCTTGATTCTATACACCCACTTGTTCTTCAGAATTTTCTGGTTCTCAGGCTTGTCAACCAAATCAAAAGTGTCATTCTCATCTAAAGAGCCAACCTCTTCTTTCATGGATTTCAACCACTTCTAACTTTCAGGAACACTAAGAGCTTCTTCATAAGACTCTGGTTCACCTGCATCTGTGAGCATCACATACTCATGTGGTGGATACTTTGTTGAAGGTAATCTGGTCCTGCTGGATATTCTCAACTCAGCTTCTGGTTGTTGTTGTTGCTGCACTTCTTGCTCAACATCACCCACTGGAACATCTTCATGAGCTTCATCTTCATTGCCATTACCATCAACATCATCATCATGTTGTTCAAGAGTAGGAACAACTGGATTTGGATCCAAGGTCATATCATCTTGAAGCTTTGGCATCTCAATCTTCTCAAAGTCTTCAATTGTCTGGTCTTCAAGGAATACTGCATCCCTACTTCTGATAACCTTCTTCTCAACTGGATCCCAAAATCTGTAACCAAACTTCTCTGTTCCATAGCCTAGGAACACACACTGCTTTTCTTTGTCGTCAAGCTTTGATCTCTGATCTTTTGGGATATGAACAAATGACATGCAACCAAACACTTTCAAGTGATCATAAGTAGGCTCTTTGTCTCTCCATACCTTTTCTGCTACTTCTCCATCTAGCGGTCTTGAAGGAGATCGATTGATCAAATACACAGCAGTATTCATTGCTTCACCCCAGAAATGCTTATGCAACTTGGAATGAGATAACATGCACCTTATTCTCTCAAGAATAGTGTGGTTCATCCTCTCTGCAACACCATTATGTTGTGGAGTCTTCGGTACTGATTGTTCATGACGTATACCCATGCTATTGCAATACACTTCAAGTGGCCCAATGTACTCTCCCCCGTTGTCAGAACGAAGGCACTTCAAGGTTCTACCTGTATCTCTTTCCACCATGCTGTGAAACATCTTGAACACAGGAACAACATCATCTTTGGTCTTGATTGCATATGACCAAACCTTCCTTGAAGCATCATCTATGAAAGTAACAAAATAAACAGCACCACCAAGTGTTTTGACCCTTAAAGGTCCACATACATCAGAATGAACAAGATCAATAATACCAGAATTGCGCTTGGGTAAAGCTTTATGAAAAGAGACTCTAGTTTGTTTACCAACTAAACAATGAGTACACTTACCCAATTGCATACCTTTGGAATTTGGCAAAACTTGTCTTTTGGTGAGGATTTGAATTCCCTTCTCACTAAGATGACCAAGTCTTCTATGCCACAGCTCGGAGATTGAATCTTTTTCAACAGCATTCAACTCACCTTTCAACACCTTCACTTGTGTCTTGTACAATGTGCCACACTTCTTGCCTCTTGCAATAACCATGGATACCTTGCTTAGATTCCATTTTCCATCACCCAAGTGATTGTTGTACCCTTCATCATCTAACACTCCTGGTGACATTAGATTCAAACAAAGATCTGGTACATGTTGCACATTTCTGAGAACCAACGTACAGCCAACACTGGTCTCAACCTTCACATCACCCATTCCTACAATCTTCGAAACACCACTGTTTCCCATTCTGACTGAACCAAAGTCACCAGCCTTGTAGGAGGTAAATACATCTTCATGAGGAGTAGCATGATAAGATGCACCTGAATCAACTATCCACTCTGAATCAGAACCTGCAGAACTCACACAAACATCGTTACAATCAGAGAATGAAGTAATATCACTACTTGTTACCACAACTGTAACATCATTGACTTGTCTGTCATTTACATTCCCTGTCCTTGGTTCTTGCACATGCTTCTTACATTCATTTGAATAATCCACGTCTTCACTAGACTTTGATTCACTTCTTGACTTTCCACGGTCAAGAGCTTTGCCACAAGCAGATTTTTGATCATATAACTCCTCTAACTTTGTCCACAAAGAATATGCTAGTTTCTCACTAGACACATGTGGAATAATATAATCATCAACCCATTGTAGAATTAAACTAACAACTTTACGATTAGCAACACTCCACACTTCATCTTCTATCTTCTTAGGCTTTACTCCCTTGCTCTCTATTGGACCATAGAGATCTTCACAATATAACCAATCTTCCATCTTGGTCTTCCATATCATATAGTTCTCACCGATCAAATTGACCATTCTATTACTAGTGCTAGCTTCCTCCATTGCACAGGATTAGCTCAACCCAAAATCTCTGATACCACTTGTTGGGGGAGGCTTACGAAATCCGAGCCGCTATGCGCAATACGAAACCTACACGAGCAATGAAACCACAATGCGGAAATACACAAACTATGCGATATAGACACAATCACACAACACCGGCAATTACGTGGAAAAACCCCTCCAAGGTGAAGGGTAAAAAACCACGGGCAAATCTTCCACTATAACAATAATGGGTTACACACAATTCTCCCAAATTTGGGGATAACAACAACCTCAAGGTGCCTATAACACTTGGATATCAATTTGCCTAATTACACTCACCCCTAAGGATGGATCAACAATTCATTCATATATAATATGAGATTCACTATCAATTTGAGAATTAGAAGTGATTTGAGATACTTACTACTAGGGTTTGATAAACCCTAGATTTTTCCCCCTTTTGAAGAGATGTGGAAATTGATCAATCAATTCTCCACCACAACAACCAAAAGATCCTTCAACAAGAACCCTTTCTTCTCCTCTTCAAGATGCTTCAATCTCACCAAAAATTGGTGGTTTAAACTCTCTACCTCACTTGCTCTCTTTCTCTTCTTCCTCTCTTTCTCTTTCTTCTCTAAAACAAAGAAGAAGCTCGAATATAAACGTCTCCTGATGCCTTTTGGTCTTTAAAACCAAAACCAAGGCAACCACTAACTTCCTCCCTTGAATGGTTAAGGGGCTTCCACACTTGTTGGTCCATGAGACGTGATAACCCAACATATGGTTGGATGTATTTATAGCAAAACTAATGTGGTACTCCTTGAATGGTTAAAATGGAACTTGGTAGCCAGCACTAATTGTATAGCAAGGAAGTTTGAACTAGAAACAAAGTGGGGACTATACCCACGTTATCGGTTTCATTAGTTATGTACTTTTCAATTATGTGAAAAAGGACTTCAAAATCCGACTATTCTGCATCAATGTCTCTCTACTAAAGAGAAGTTAGCCAGAGTATCTAAACCCTAGTTAGTAATTCACCGAATCATTCCCGAATAATTCCCGAACGTATCCGAACTGACCGAATCCGAATGATATTTTCGAACTATTTGAACTCCGAACCTAGTTCCCGGATTATATGGACCTCACGAATGATTCGCGAACGTATCTGAACTAACCGAATCCGAATGATACTTCCGAACTAGAACTTCGAACCTAGTTCGCACCCAACCTCGCTCTCCCATAAGTAATTCTCTGATCAGAGTTTTGTTGTTTGGTTTTTGTTTGATTTTGAATATACTTTATATTTAAATACAATTATTCAGTAAAAAAAATTATTGATAGTTGTTTAACCAGTGTTTTATGTGTTAATTTTTGTTTAAAAATCTATAAACTCGTTTTATAATACATTTATGCGATTAAACTGTTTACTTCTTGTTAAATAATCACGCTAAAATGTTTTTTTCATCTTATAAATCATATACAAATAAAATTAGTCTCGTAATAAGATCATAATACTTATCAATTTATCATTTATGTAATCCAAATTTTAAGTGCCGAACTCACATTTATAAAACAAATATACACGTACGTATGTCGTTCCGAACTTCTGTCCGAACAACGAACCGTTGACCGGATCCGACCTATCCGAATCCGTATAATTCTCGTAAGTATGATGTCCCGAACTACTACCCGTACCCCGAATTTCTAACTAGGATCTAAACATAAAAATACTACCTGTTCTTTATGTGCAAATAATACTGAATCAATGCAGCATCTTTTTATTGATTGTCCTGTTGCTACTGTTATATGGAATAGAGTGAATCCTAATCTGTATCATACAGTATGCAATTATAATATGTATGATTGGTTATGTAATATTCTCAATGCAGGTAATTCTGGAATGATGGTTGATCTCAAAGGTTTTGAATACACTTGTTTCATAATATGGCATATCTGGAAGGCTAGATGCTCTAAAAACTTTGATAATGTCCAGATAAATGTGGATCACATAGTTGACAATATTGTTAATAATTTGGAAGATTGACATAATTCCTTGCCTACTCCTTCCATGTTGATGAATAATATGCAACATGGAAGACATAGATGGCAACCTCCTTTACTTAATGAGGAAAAAATAAACTTTGATGCGTCCTTTATTGATAGTTCAGTCACAACTGGTATTGGACTAATCCTACGAGATGTTGCAGGTCAATGCAATGGAGTCCGATGTATCCCAACAAAAGCAGTAGATGCTGAGCAAGTAGAGGCTTTGGGAGGTTTGGAGGCAGTTTTATGGGCTAAGGAAAGAGGACTTAGGAGAATATACCTGGAAGGAGATTGTTTGAATGTTGTGAGAGCTATCCAAGGGAAAAATGCCTCAGTGAAGTGGACAACAAATAACATTATTGAAGATGTTCTTTTTATTTTATCAGAGTTTGAATTCTGGGAGTGTAGTCATGTCCATAGGAATGCTAATAGTTTAGCAGACTCTTTAACTAAATCGGCTAAAACCTTGGGTTCTTCTGTTGATTGGTACTATGATTGGCCAAATTGGATCAGCACATTGATCTTATGTGACCAAATCAATGATGTTACTCCTTAAATTTTAATAAAATTTCCTTTCCTATTAAAAAAAAAAAGTACGAGAAGAAAAGAAAAAAGCCACCCATGTGCGGTTCATTTGGCCTAGTTAAGAGAAAATTTATGTCTATCGCCTTGATTTTGATAGTGATGGGCGATTCGGACTATTTAGTTGTGAAGCAGTCTCAGTTTAATATATGTGGAGAAATGTGCTAAAATATGCTTAGAATCTTTTATGAACTTTGGGGATTTTTTCATAGAAGGCCCCATTTCGTGGTCTATGCGCGAGACTGTTCTGCAACTGTTTCTTGCATGGAATCACAACACTGGTTTAGTAAAATGTAAAAAGGTTTGGATTATTCTCCCGGAATCTTTGGAAGGAATGTAACAATGGAGTCTTTGGCTCTAGACCTAAAGATGTCGCTGAACTCAAAATATGGAAAAAGCAGACCATTTATGGAGTTGTGATTTTTGATACGTTTAGATTTATCTCTCCCCCTTTTAATGGCAATAGCATAAATCAAAACACTTAACCGAATTCCGCGGTCCATAAAATTCAACCGTCAGATTTTTCAGGCACAAAATTTGACCGTAAGAATCTTAACTGCCATTTGCCCCATCCAAACCCATCCCCGTGGGTACCCGTCCCGCTTGGGTAGGGTTTTACCCGCACAAATAAGGATGGGGTCGGGTATGGCTAATACCCGAAACCTAAGCTACGGGTATGGGGCGGGGACGGGATTCAAGGTCCCCACCCCATACCCGCCCCGTACCTTTCATATTATAGCGATTTAGACTTGTATGCAAGAATTTGTATTGAATTTTTATACTTTCATCGCTTAGTCGAGCTTTCTTTCATTTATTGTATTCTTGAACGTTCTTGTACATTTATCACTTTTACTCTTTTGTTCTGATCAAACACATTGTCTAAAAGTTAAAATAGAGAAAATGAAGCAGATAATGAAATGGTTAACATGGACGAAGATGGAATGACAAAGAAAAAAAAAGGAAAAACTAATAAGTAATTAACAAATTCTTTTGTTCACTTTAAGGTAAATTACTGAATTTAAGATTTTTAGAATGCATTGTTCTTACGTTATTATTTTTGCTTGAATCATATTTAAGTTTTGATTATATACAAATTCATGTATTAGCTCAGTGTTACGGGTAACCCATGGGAAACCCGTTCCATATGGGTATTCCCCATACCCGCCTCGCCCCAATTCATGTGGGTAACAGGACGAGTATTTTTTTAACGAACGGGTAAGTGACTGGGATTGGCATACCCGCCTCATGACCATCCCTACATAAGATGGACAATGATTTTTTCCGTCTGAATAATTGACTACGTTCGTTGGATATTCATAAAATCAATCGTTGGATTAAAATATCACATCTTTCAATTTATATATCGGATTTTGATAAACTTTATATATTCGAAAAGCACTTAAATTTATCTATACCATAAGCATAAACAAAGGCATTAAATTTTTATTTTTTAACTATTTTATTTTTCACTAGATTTTGTGCCCGTGCTACGCTCGGGCGACTTCGTAAACTTGCTTCGCCAATTCAATAGTTGTGCTCGTGCTACGATTGGGCATCTTTTTTCTTTAAACAAATATTTTTTCTTTTAATGGAATATTTTTATAAAAACTATTTTGGTGCCTACTCGTAGCCTAATAAGATGTTCCGGGACATTGACTAACTCCAAATTGTTTAAAAAATCTGTAGTAAACTGAAAAGAATCTTCACTGACGGTGTTGATGCTCTGTTCTTCATCCATTTAGATTTTATGCCCGATGTGTAGATCAGAAAATCGCTTTGTCTCGCCCATCTCGATGCATGTTTAAGATTTTTTATGGGTTTTTTTTTATTATGCCTGCGATAATATTGACATCTTTTTCTTTTGACCATATTTTTAATTTTGTATGATGTGGCTTTGCCTCGGTACGTCGTGTATTTTTGATTTGATATGGCTCAGCTTCACCCTCACCGCGTCGCTTAGGATTTTGGCTTAGCTTGGCTTTGCCTCGTCCCGTCCCTATTCAAGTTCAGGATTTTTAATTTGGTTAAAAGAAATTGTACACACTCAACTGTAGAGTTTTACCTGTTTACATTAGTCTGGAATATTTTTATTTTGGGGGGATGGAACAGGTTTTGGAAGGAATATAATGGAACAGGTTCTTTCCGGAACTGGTTCAAATCCACAATTCTCTTACATCAAATCTACGATTCATTTTACACCAAATCCTACATTTCATTTCAGAAAATGAACCCTAACGTCATGTCTGGAACCGTAACTATTGAATGAGAAATCCCTCATTCGATTCAATCTCTAACTCCATTTCATTTTTCGAATCAGACCCCAACTCCATTCTCTGAACATTCATGCAACCTAACTTTATTTTAGAAAATGAATCTAAACCTAACCTAACTTTACTTATTTTTTTAAAAAAAAATCTTTGATTCAATCTACGATCTCTGTGGAATCGGTGGTAGTGTGGTGAATCAGGTAAGAATTTTTTATATTAGTTGACATGTTAAATTGTTTGTATACTTGTTTTCGATTTTGTGAAATTGAAATTATCTACTTGTCCCTAAAACTAATTTTTTTTCACTGCAAGAAAAAACTTAATTTCAATTCAATCTTATTTAACCATATATTTGATTAATGTGAGTCTCTTCCATTTTCCCTTTAGTTGTATATTAACTCCGAAAGTGCCAGAAGTAATTTTTGATGTCCTGCTTCTCTTTGGTGATATTTTCCATGTGATTGTAGATTTTGTTAGAATTCCTGGTCTCTCTGTGCCTTGGTTTGACATGCAATCATTTAATCATTATATGCAGTATAGATGTTTGTACATTATCCACCTAGTTTTTTCCGAAGTTGTGTCCAACACCCCTGTACCTGGTCTCTATAGTCTAGGGACAACCCAATACAAATTTCAGCCTCGCCCCAATAATCGTAGAACTGTACAGATTGAAATGTTATGGAATTTTTTCCTCCAAGTCAAAAATGATCGAGCTGATTTGTACTTTCAGTCTTCCTAATTATAATTGACAGGAACTCCTCATATTCTTTTGAGTGCAGCTTCAATTGTGCAAGAAACATGACTTGCTACTTGGAATGTGGAGGAAGCCTAACTTGGAAGAGGGCAATGGAGTTTAGGATGAGTTTTTTAGACTTGTTGATTTGCGCTTTATAGAATTATGAATTTACATTGAGAAATTTGACAGATTAGTGCTTGGTATGATTGTATCCATTGGATTTTACGTTCTTTTTCTATATCTGATTATGGTTGATACCTGTTGTATTTCCCCAAGTTTGTATTTGGTTTCCGACAAACTTACAACTGATTGTATAAAAATATTCACACCAATGGTTGATAATCTGGAAAATAATGCCTTTATTATACTCCTAGTTAGTAGAGGTGTTTTTGTTTTCCCTCACAAAAGTAGTGTATATTTAACAACCCTCTCCAGATTTGATTAGTAGCGTTTTGTTTTTAACAACCATCTCTAGCTTTATGAGCTATGAGTAATTGTTCTGTTAGTCATATTTTTTAGGCGTTTTTTTCGCCATATCTGAACTTATGTGAAATCATCAGCTAAGGCGTTTGTTTGTTTTTTTTTTTTTTTTCCTCATTTTGAGATTATTCGATATATTAGATACACGTTGCTTTTTAGAAATCTGTTTCTTAAGAGATATTACTTTTTAGATATTGGTTTTTAGATATATTCACCGTTATCTTTTCAAATGATGGTGGATGGTTATGGTCATCTCCTGGCAATGCTGGCAAGAATTTGGAAACCTTGAATGCAGCATTAGTAATAGCTCATAAAGCTGATACCAATAATTTTACATGTAGTCTAGGTAATTTTTCTGGATAACATGTGCCCGGTGCGTACCTTTTCTTTTTCTGGAATTCGTGATCGCCTTAGTAATTTTTTCCTGCGTGTTCTGCATCTCTGGATTGTGCTTTCTGTATAACTTTCTTTCTTGCAGCATGCATTGCTATTTTTTGGCAGTATCTGATTCAGGTAAAACACACAATATTCAGTAATAAGAATACAATAAGTACAATAATTGAACAATATCATTCAGTAAGTATAAGAGTTGGATTTAGAATACACACCGTGTCTGTTTTTCTTCCTATTGATGGCTGCTGATGTATTTGTTTTACTGATAATACATTCCCTAGGAGGTCGTTCTTCTTAATTTCTGGTAATAGAATATATATAACTGCAAACCTTTGTCAGCAACGTTTGCTATATTGATAGCAGCATCAATAGCATATTGGCTTATATCCATTTTTCTTGGTTTCTTATATGTTCTTCTTAATTCTTATATGTTCTTCTCATAGGTTGAAGAATAACCTTGATTGATTTCTTCTTCTTTTTTTCCTGTCAATTTCAGCACTGTGATGAAGTCTTTTATTTCTCAACTGCATATAAAAGGGTTTATGGAGCAAAATTGAAAGCCTCAGCGTCCTAGCAAGCCTGGTCGCTTGCTTATTCAAGTCTGGTATTCGATGTGGAAGAACATGATTTTTCCTGCAGTATTTAGTTTTTTTTTCCTCAACCATGACGCGGAAGAAAAGTATCGCAGAATTAACGAATGTATTTAGGTTTATAATCTGGGTTGAGTAAAACCAACGAATGTATTGTCTACTTAACCGACGTCAAAAACGTCCAGTTAAGTATTGGGTGTAAACCAAATGTAATCACTAATTTACATATAGTTTGAATCGGAAGTGGTGTATACCCATGTCTGTGCTAACAGGGTGAATAACGCCCAGTCAAATATCACTAACGTCCGGTTAAATACCGGGTGTAAACTAAGTGTTAATGGAATATTAATGTGCTGACCAATACCGAATTGCCAAGTGTCCTTTTCAGGTTTACTAATGCCCAAAGCTTTTATCTAATTTAATTTGAAGGGGATGTCAGACTCACCGTGCGATGTGGGAATGGATATGACTTAGGCTGTGTTTGATAACAGAGAAAGGAAACAATTCCATGGAAAGTGTTTCCATTTCTTTCAAATGACCACCTAATCAAACCTAAAAAATTATGTTTACTTATTTTTTTTTTGTAGCATTTCATTATATCTGATGAACTCCGAAGTTCATTCTTTCAAATCAACACCCAGTAAAACCAAACTAAATCGCATATGAAAACGGAGTTCATTCTGTAAAACGAACACAACACAAAACTTCATTATTATGACAAAAAAACGGAGTTCATTCTTTCAAATGAACACCTAACAGAACCTATAAGAAAACAGAGTTCATTCGACAAAATGAACACCTATCAAAAACTAACTAATTCAAACCTAGAATTGAGTTCATTCTTTAAGATGAATACCTAACAATTCAAGATCTAAAAACAGAGTTCATTCTTTATGTGAACACACACAAAAAAATCCATAAATATCAGAGTTCATCTTAAACAACAACAAAGTTCATCATCTTCATCTTCATCTTCAACTTCAACAACAAAGTTCATCATCTTCATCTTAAACAACAACAAAGTTCATCTTCATCATAAACAACAACAAAGTTCATCATCTTCATATTCAACTTCAACACGAGCAGCAGCAGCAACATGGGTTGCTCGTGGAGACGCCATTGTTACATCAGTTGGTAGAAATCAAAAACAAATCAAAAATCCAGAAAAAAAAAAAAGAGATTTACATTTTCACCTTCGATTCACCATTGTTACAGCAACAGGAAGATGAATATGAAGATAATGAACTCACACAAATCTTCTCTACAAATCGTCTTTATCATCTCTGCAAAATCAAAACCCGAGAAGAAGAAAAAAATAGAGATAGAAAAACTAGATATGAAAATATGGAGGTGAGATAAAGTAAATCTGAAAAAAGTATCTTCTCTCTTGATAATTGAGTACATATGTCCTAGGGGACGTCATGGATGATGTAATGGTCCCAAAGGGTATTTCTTCCACTACAAGATGACAATTACATCATCCATGACGTCACCCTAGGACCAAACCATAATTTGCAGGACCAAACTGTAAAATATATTTTGAAAATGGACCAAACAGACAGTTGAGTCAGTCAACCGGACTAAACTCCCTCTAATATATTATTTCTAGGACCTATTCGTATTTCCTACAAATTGTTTTGTTATCTTGTGCACAAGATAAGAATGAATGATTCTTTGCATTGGATAATGCATTTGTAGAGATAGAAATTCAAGAACCCATGAACAGATAGAAATTCAGACATTTAGACTATTATGGTCACATTCAGACCTAGGACCAAATCATAACTCTTTGATATATTTCCATGATTCTTTGCATTACATCATCCATAACGCAAAAAGGATTTAATTGCGAGAACAAATATCTCAGTTACTACTATACTTCCCTATAATCTACACCAAGCTTAATTTTCACGAGTTCTGCCTCATGTTCCAACCCCAGTCATAGTCCTACAATATATGTGTTTACATTTCCAAGTAACTAAAAGAAAGTTGATTCCATATGTTAACTTGCTACATTAACTCTCTCTCAGCAGTGATTGGCTTATATAGTATAATCAAAGTATAGTACAGACATAATAAGCCTACTTAAAAAATTTAATAACTCGATCACACTACCCGGAGATCGGTATCATGGATACCATCTCCCTGCACTATTTATTTCTTACACTTCAGTAAATAATCCAGTACTTAGCATTTCTTAGGGTGTGTGTTGTACTTCTATAGGTATATTTCTAGGTACGATAAGAACAAATAAGAACTACGACTCTGCAATTTCCCATGAACCATGCAAAAATGGAAAAAAAATAAATTAAAGAGTACTGAGAGCACAATGGATTACCTATTCAATATCTCTTGCTTCAATCCCTATAAACCATTAGCTTTTCTGCTTCATTCCCTAATTCAAAAATTAACAAATATGAAGTCATCCTTAGGAAGAAAATTGGCATTATAAAACACGGAAACAAACAAAATGTCTACTTGAAAGTAAACCCATGATGCATTTTTTATATATAAAAACGCCATTGTCCATTGGTAAAAATAAACTTAAACATAAACCAAACTAAATCTCTGACATAAACTACTAAATCAAAATAAACTTAAACATAAACCAGAAATCCTGACATAAACGATACTAAACTAAAAGAAACAACATAACCTAATAATTTGAAATCCCTGATGAAAGCTATGTGACCAAACTTCACCCAATCAGACACCTAGTCACTTAAAGTGCAAGGATAGTATGCGGGAACATTGAGCTTCGATAACAACCACTGTCGTTTCCTGTTCCCAGTCAATGCAATTAAAATCTTAGCTTTCTTTTCATCTTCCAATAAATCTAGCGCTTGCACAAAAGTATCATCATCCAGATTTAGTATATCCTCGAGTGCGGACACTAAACTTCCCTCTAAAGATAATGAATTTTTGTTTTCTTGTTTCTTGGTTGCAACATTGTTCACAGCCGCTGCCATTACCTAAATTGCATCTACCATTCCTTCTCCTGTACTCTTTTTGGTCTTTCTAAAAGGACGTGAATTCGAACCAGTTGAAGCTCGAGCCCTTTTTTGAGTGTCATATGTATGCAAGTCTTCATCCTTATCTTTATATCCATTCTCATTATGTTCTTGAGTACCATTTGTAAAACGGTCTGGAGATTGCGTGTCATCTAGATTTCGTTATCATGGTCATCATCATCGTGCACAGTATTGTCATTCCTGCAGCGGCTATACCTTCCATTGGCCCTATTATCCCCAAATATAATAGCTAACTCATCAAAGTGAGCAAGCGACTTTGTCCTCCAGCATTTGACATCAGGATGCTTCTGCAAGTGGAATTATTAAATTGTCTTATTAGCATATCTTTTATATACAAAACGAAAAATCAAAATTCATTCAAAAGTGCAAGAATAACATAAATTACAAACCTTGATATAGTCATCCCATACAGGATCATCGGCAACCACAATTTCTCGCGAATGGTCCCATCCAAATCCACTTTGACCTCTAAGAGTACTCACATCAACATAGTTTTTCTTCAAAGTTTTCATACGGTTTTTCAAAACATCCTTGGTAAAAGATGAATCAAAACTCTGCTTGAAATTATCGATAATGTGCGTCCAAGCATGTTTGTTGAATTGACCATCAAGTATTTGTCCTTCATTTACTTGGTCTGCCATTAGATCTATGAACATTCGATCCATGGGAGGAGTCCAAGTTTTCCTTCCAGTTTGGGGGTTGGATGATTGATCACTCTCCATACTCTATAATTAACCGAATATGTAAGCTATTGCTAAACAAACTATTCATGAAAGTTAATAATGGCCACGCAACACAATATGGTCTCATTACTGGATTCTATAACCTTGTAAACTTGGGAAGAGAGCTAATAATTACTCAAACAAAACTTGTCATGGGCATAATGAATTAATGGAAAAAAAAATCAAAAGCTAGTCTTGCTCACTTACTGATTCAATCAAATACACGATATTTTTTCCCAAATTGGGTACATTATTCTAGCTTGGACTATCAACGGATGTTCATTATAAATTTAACAATCAATATCAAAAGACAACCTAAATCATTAATCTATGAAGATGATATCTGTAACATGCAATTGAAAAATTCAAAAGACAACATACACAAAAATAAGAAGAATGATAAATGTTCATGCATAAACAAAGATGATAAGGAAAACATAGAGGATGAAGATGGTACCAGCAACTTGCAATTGATTCGTAGCAAACCCTCTGTTAAAAAAAAAAAACAAAACAAATCAGATTTGCTTGATAACAAATTGAATCATAGAAATTGTAAAAATAAATAAAACAAATCAGATTTGCTTGGTAACAAATTGATTCATAGAAATTATAAAAAAACCCAAATCAGATTTGCTTGATAACAAAATCATAGAAATTATTATGTGTTAAAATAGATTAGAAAAGAAGTATACCTTGTACATATTTCATGTAGAAACGATGAAGATTCACATCAGTATATATACAGAACAAAAGGGATGAAAAACCCTATCGTGGGTTTAGTAGTGGTGATATTGGTATTCATGGGATCAGTAATGGGATTGTGGAGTTCGGCGAGGAAATTGGAAAAACAGGTATCTGAGAGAATACCATAATCGCAAGGGTCTGTTTGGGAGCTTGGAAATGGGATAACATGTCCTGGAAAGGTTTACCTTAATTTAATTTTTGATAACCTTGTTAATGGTTAGTTTTAATGGGGTTTGTCTAAAATTTTATCATATTTTGGGCTAGGTTAAATTGTGTTTGTTTGATTACAAAAATAGGTTAATATAAATAATTATTTGTTAGACAATTACTTATTTTAAAGGAAAATCATTGTCTAACCCAGGTAAGGATACAGGTATCCCAGGTATTTAGAAGAATACCTTAACCTTAGTTTTTTAGCTTCCTAAAATCAAGAAAGGTTTAGTAATCCTTATCCAGGATTGGAATTGCAGTGAGACAAACACATTTTAACAGTTGTTTACTGGATAACCCAACCTTGGATGAATGATTCTTTGCATTGGATAATGCATTTGTAGAGATAGAAATTCAAGAATCCATGAACAGATAGAAATTCAGACATTCAGACTATTATGGTCACATTCAGACCTAGGACCAAACCATAACTCTTTGATATATTTCCATGATTCTTTGTTTTACATCATCCATAACGCAAAAAGGATTTAATTGAGAGAACAAGGACTCTTCGATGGGCGTACAGCCGCACACCGACACATTCCTTTGTTAAACTTATATATAAGTTTGACCTGAGGGGAACGTTTTTTGATTTTCTTTTTTTTCTTGACATCAGCGCGGGATTAAAAAATAAAAAATAAAAATAAAATTATTCAGATAAAAGTATAGAATTGGTCAGCCACCGCCCCCTGTACGAACTACTAATTCACATATAAAATTTCTTTAAGCAATCAAGTAAGCATTATAGAACATTCAAATTTAATTATTGGATCAATGCTAAAATTCTTATTCAGATTATACATATGATGAGCATACTGCTTCTGCGAATTCCAGAATCTCTAGGCTTTACCTTATTCTTCCCTTTATTTAGACCAAATTAATGATTACATTTTTGTAGTTTTACTATCATTGCCAATCGAGATTCTCAGCACAATAGGTTACCTCCTGGTGAAACACCGAGTTGATTGCAGTAACTGGTATAGTAATTCGCCCTGGTCTGAACTGTACCAGGGTTTCCACCATTGCATTCCAAAGCACCATTAATGGCACGAGTTGTAGCACCGAACCCTTGGTTCATGACTGGATGGACGTTATTTGTCCAAAACCATAGAGCAGTCTTGAACGAGATGATTGGGTCGTTCGATACAGTTTCAGGAGCGTTAAGACCATCGAAACCAATGCTCCTTCCAGCAGGTCCATAGTTGAAATTCCATGACAATTGGATTGGTCCCCGGCCAAAGTATTGCTTGCCGGGAGTACATGGATTTCCTGCACTGTTTGGATCACAGTAGTTGTGGCTTGCACCGTTAATTTCATCTTTGTAACAGAAATCTGCAAACAAAAAGAGATATCACTTAGTTGATGTTAACCTATATACCGAGAATCACCATCCATATGTGAATGAAAATTAAAAAAGAACATAAATTTAGAAGAAACAGTACTTACGTCCAGTTTCATGAGTTACTTGAGCAAAGAATGCCGCAACTTCACGTTTTGCAGCTTCGTCACTTCCAGATGCAAAACTAGGGTACGATTTAACTGCTTCAAGAAATGCACTGCGTGTATAGAAACCCTTTCCAGCACAATTAGCAGCAGCCTGGTTAATAATTCCATTGAAAAACCCATCTGTTACAATATTCGAAACCGAACCACCACCACCGGTACTTGGAGGGTTGGTTCCGAAACAAGGCCCTGATTGACACCCAGGACCACAATAAGGAGTGTCACTACCGCAGTATCCAAACCGGCTGCAGCATAAGTTTGGTGCACAACCACAATTCTGACCCATAACTGAGCCGAACAGTAACCCAGACAACATCCCCACTAGTGTAACAAGTTTAATGACGGTAAGCGCTGCCATGTTTTTTTAAGTTTGGTAATGCGAATGAGAAAAGAAATGCAATTGAATGTTTTGATGAAAAATGTATTGAATGGTTAGATGTATTTATAGCGAAATAATGTGGCACTAGTTGAATGGAGATATGCTATATCTACGCACTAATTTGAATACACAAATCAATAGTTATATATGGAAGTCAATAGTTTGAATTGACTAGTCGACAAAGTAATATAGCCGATGTCTCTTGTGTTTTTTTAATGTGCACATGTCAGTGACTCCTTCCTGGATGGGTAAGGGGGATTTCTTTTTTCTTCTTTTTCTGCCATGCTATCATTTCTATCATTTAACGGACAATGACTGAAGACAATGGATCACTAGAAAATATGGTGAGTGAAAACTGGGACTCTTTACTCATTGTATCCTACTTGCATTTATTTTTTCTGTGGAAAATGGATCACTAGAAAATATGCGACTATATGTGGAGAGAAACAAAGCCATCTTAAAGATTTTTTTTTTCTTCTTTGATAGGGAGAGAAGAATGAATGTAGAGGCATTCTACATGGAGTATATTCCAAAGAAAAAATGTAACAAAAATGAATAATCACCGTTCACAGACAATTACATGACCATGAAGAATTCAATTGGCGTGTGTGGAAGAAAACTTAAGCTGTGTGTGTTTGATAGGAGTTAATTCCATGGAAACATCGTGTTTTCCGTCGTTTGGTCAAAAATCTATTTCCATGAAATTGCAATAAAAGTGTAGCCTAAAATATGTTTTAAACTCAATTCCGTGAAATTCTATGGAAAGTCTTTCCTTGCCTCCCCAAAAAATTGATTCCATGGAAACATTTTCTATGAAATTGTTTCCTTTCTCTGTTATCAAACATAGTCTTAGAAAACTCGTTAATTATGATATTGTGACGGGCAATTTTAACAAGTTAATTGAAAAGCTGCCCCTGTTGCGGAGAATTGTGCTAAAGATATACTCAATAAATGTCGTTTTTTTTACTGATCCATTCGGTTCAGTGTAAGATCCATCTCTTTTGAAATAGGACATAGAGAGTTTAAATGGACGACACGTACTAGAGAAAAAGATAAGAAAAAATAATGGAGGACACTTACTAAAATCAAAATCTATGATAACTTAAGCGTATCCTTCGTACCATGAGTAAAGAAATCCAATTAATTTGACTTTCTCAGATCTCACAAAAAAAATTGAAGTGTTTTTCAATTTTTTATTTTAATTACAATTTGTTAAAAGAATGTTCAAATTCAATATATAATTTGATTGTTTTGATCTAATGTTTAACAGATTAGCATTTCAAAGAAGATGACTTGTGGCATAAGGCCAAGCACTATGGAAGAGGTTATCCCTTCCCTATATATTTCATGATTGTGGGGAACGGATATTGGTTATAAGACAGCCTCATTTTGGTGCGCTTTTATCCCTTCCTTATGTTACACGAAAACTCAGATTTCATGTAAATAGTGCGAAATGGAAATTGAGTATATGTTTAAGTCAACTCGTTGACTTGACCGAAACGGAAACTCAGTTTCCATTTCAGCAATATAAGTTTACAGAAATCTCACTGCAATTCAGGAGATGAAATTAAAATGCTTTGATCGTTACTACCTGGTGAATTATTTCCCTTATTCAATTTCGGATTCCATCAACAAAATTATAAGTTGAGTGATTATAATTTTAGGGTTTAAATTTAATTTGACTTTGATTTGGATTAAATTGTATATATTAGGTTGCTTTTGATGTCTCCTAGGTATATTATATTAAACCTTGAAACATTGTTAATTGAATTTAGGCATGTTTGTTGATTGAATCAAAATGTATGTTGTTTAGGATTGATTGATTGTTGATTAATAAATTGTATTGTGATGGATAATTTAGGATTGATTGATGATTAAATCAATACGTATGTTGTTCAGGATTGATTGTTGATTGAGAAATTGTATTGTGATGGATAATTTAGGATTGATTGTTGATTGAATCAATATGTTGTATGAAATAAATGTTATTTAAGAAACCTTGATACATTGTAGTGTGATAGATAATGTGATTAGGATTGATTGTTTGTGGCAGCAACATGTTATAGATGTTGTTAAAATATATTGAATCATTGTTTTGTGATGATTTTCTGATTAAAATGGATCGAACAATTATGTTGATCCTTCAATATTGATTAACCAATGTGTTGGAATGTAATTTTATGTATATGTGTGTTTTAGATGTATTCTGAAAATTTTCAACGTGTTATGGTTAATACAATTCCGTTTTTTCCAAAAGATAATAGTGAGCATAAAGTGAAATGCCAGATGGGAGATGCTAGGACTAAACCAAGGAGACATTGAGGTAGTATAAGCAATGTTTATGAATTATATAATGCAATTTGCAAATTTCCAATTGCTAGACAAATTATAAACAACGGTGTGCTCCATTTTCAAAATACATTTTCCAAAACTACAAGACAAGTGTTGAACTGAAAAAGCGGGAGTACAACAACCACACCCAATATTTCGTTTGGGAAATCTGTATGGACAAACTCCAATATTATTCTAAGAGAATCAACTAGACATTCAGACTCAATCAATGGAAATATATCAAAGAGATATATCTCTATTTCACAATGTAATTAGCAAATCAAACAGATAGAAATCCGCGAGCCTGATTATTATGTGAAACAACTTGAACGGTACCAAATACCAATGTTCAAGTGTCAATCAATTTATATCAACAACCAAAGGTTGGATTATCTAATTGATTGAACTACGCACAACCTATGATATTTCAATTATATAGAAAATATAATGCGAAAAAGAAATAACACAGACACCAGAATTTTGTTAACGAGGAAACCGCAAATGCATAAATACCCCAGGACCTAGTCCATCTTTGAACACCATATTGTATTAAGCCTCTACAGACACTATCTTACTACAAGTTAACTTCGGACTGGAATGTAGTTGAGCCCTAATCAATCTTACACTGATCCAGGTATAGTTGCGCTCCTTACGTCTCTTAATCCCAGAAGGACTCTACGCACTTGATTCCCTTAGCTGATCTCACCCACAACTAAGAGTTTCTGCGAACTAAAGTCGAAGACTTGATAAACAAATCTATCTCACATATAAAAGTCTATAGAAATAGATAAATCTGTCTCCCACAGAAATACCTAATAGTTTTGTTCCGTCTTTTGATAAATCTAGGTGAGAAGGAACCAATTGATACACTAGACTTATATTACCGAAGAACAACCTAGCAATATCAATCACCTCACAATAATCTTAATCGTATGGAAGTTAAACAAGATATTGTGGAATCACAAACGATGAGACAAAGATGTTTGTGACTACTTTTTATCTTGCCTATCGGAGAATAAATCTTGAGCAAATCTTAGAGAAGATATTACTCAATCATGATAGAAAACATCAAGATTTGAACACGCAACTGTAGAGAAAATAGTTGGGTCTGGCTTCACAATCCCGATGGAGTCTTTAAGTCGTTAACCTACAGGGTTTTTGAAAAACCTAAGGTTAAAGGAGAATCGACTCTAGTCGCACCTAGTATCACACATGAGGTGTGAGGATTAGGTTTCCCAGTTGCTAGAGTTCTCCTTTATATAGTTTTCAAATCAGGGTTTACAATCAATGTTACCTTGGTAACAAAGCGTTCAATATTCACCGTTAGATGAAAACCTGATTATACTCAAGCTAATATCTTTCAACCGTTAGATCCAATTTAGATTGTTACAGACAAATTAAAAGTACCTTCATTTATATATTGGTAACCTTACCTAAACGTGTATACCTTGTTGGCTCAACAATAGTTAACCGAAGTTAGCCATATGAACACTTTCATATCAAATATATTCATCTTAACCACTACTAGTTCAAATGATTCAAATGAAACTAGTTATAGAGTTGTTCAATTTTCTATATTCTCATAGAAATATACAAGACACAATTGAAGCAAAATCGGTTTGATTCACTCGAATCAATTTATGAACATTGAAGCCACGGTTTGGAAAAGATTGCATTCCTTATTATATAAATATTAAGATATTATTTCATGATACAACCGATTCTAGAACATAACCAACTCAAGTATGCAAACGGGTATGAAAACTTAAGTAGCCGTACTTGGACTGTGTTCGCCAGTATACAAATGGGTACGCATACTATCATACACTTCCAAGCTTCAGTTGAATCCAGTACGCGTACATGTACCCATACAATACTATCCGGACTTCAACTGACATCGCCAGTACGCGTACATGTATGTATACTCTAGCTCCTGGACTTTACCTGACCTCGCCAGTACGCATACGGGTAGGTGATCCGTTTTAGGGTTTAGGGCCCATTAGAATACCCTATTCCTCAGTTAAAACGCCCTGAATTACTCTCCAAGTAATTCTAGAAATAGAGTTCTATTCCTAGAAAGAACAGTAGAGTCATATTCCTAGAAGGTTACAAAAATAGAGAGAATTACTCATTCTGTGTATTACTAGTTTTAGCGTAGTATTAAACCTATAAATAGGCACCTAGAGAGCTTGTAGAGGATACGACAAAAAACTAGAGGAATACTAGCAGGAAACAAGCAAGAAGAAGAAGCAATACCTAGGGCAGAAAATTAACCTAATTAAGAGGTAAACATTGTAAGTTCTTTGCTATAGTAATAAAATCAGAACATTCTATTGCAAATTCTCTGTGTTTTTATTCTACTTCGTTCTGCTATTCGTTTGCTATTCTTCGTCAATCATTTTAGGGTCTAGAAACAAACCAGTGGTATCTCGATCTAGAAGGTAGTTAAGCAATGTTTACGGCAGTGAATGGAAGGGCTTCGATCCAAGGGTAACACAACATTACCATTATATCCTGATATTGACAAAAGAAGAAGAGTTTCAGTTTCGTCATCCTCAAATCCACAAGACAAGAACATGGAGAAGTTATAGGAAGATATGAAAACCGTAAAGAGCGATCTGGTAGAGATGAAATCAATGAAGGATGAGCTGATTAATTTAACGAAGATATTAAAAGAACTACAACCTACACAATCAATAACAACAGGTGGATCTCATTCGCATAAAGAACCAATTTTTGCTGACAATACACCATTCAAAGTGGAGGCAAGAATAAAAATTCCTACGTATAATGGAGACTTAAACCCAGAAAAGTTGGACGGCTGGCTTAAGTCTCTAGAAATTTATTTTAGCACCAAGGGTTTTACTAAGGAGCAAAGGGTGAGTTTTGCAAGACTTAGACTTGATGGTCATGCTCTTATTTGGTGGGAGGCTTATACATAATGTTTGGATACTCCAGTGATGAAATGGGTGCAGTTTACAACAGTTATCCAAAATCAGTTCTACCCTATTGGGTACAAAGAACGGTTAAGCGAACGATGGCAATTTTTGCGGCAAGTGAAAGGACAGAACGTGCAAGAATACACTACTAAATTTCGCAAGCAAGCTATCGCATTGAATGTGAACATGCGAGATTCTGAAACCATTGAGAAGTATAAATCTGGATTACCTTTTGCTATAAGGACAGAGCTTGCGCTATTTTCAGTAACTGATATTGACGATTCCTCGAAGAAAACTATGTACATCGAAATGAAAAGCCAACCTTTTGGAGCAAAGAAACCAAGGACTGGAAAAGGAGAGGTTCGGAAGTTTGTTCAAAGAGAGGGGAGGAAGAATCATGTAGTGGCAAGTAAGAGCAACCAATATTGTGATAACTGTAAGACGGATCGACACTCGAAGGAAGGATGCCAGAAATTGCATCCAGAATTGAAACCAGCCTGGTGGAAAGAGCGTAAACAAGCTACAACAACCCTATGCAATGAAGAAGACGAAGAAGAAGATGATGAAGAGATCGACGGGTTAATGTCACATGTTGCCAAATTAGAAATGATGACAAGCAAAGGAGTCGTAACTAGTCCCTCTCCAGCGCAATTGGAAGCTACTAAAGAAAAATTATTTTGGATGTATGCTGAAATTGAAAAAACTTCAGTTCTCACCCTCTTTGATAGTGGGTCACAACGGAACTTGATTTCAGAACGGTTAGCGAAGAAATTAAAACTAAATACCAACCCACACCCTAAACCTTACCCATTGGGCTAGTTAAAGAAGGATATAGAACTACAGGTGAACACCGAGTGTACCTTCGAATTCATCATCGATGGGAAATTCATAGATCAGGTAACATGTGACGTCGTTCCTTTAGATGCTTGTCATGTTATTTTTGGAAGTCCTTACCTATGGGACATGGATACAATGTTCTTTCGACGAGAAAATGTGTAGAGGCTGGTTAAGGGTGGAAAAAGGTTCTGTATTCTAGCCTCTAAGGAGAACAAGAAACTCCAACTTCTAACTGTGCAACAAACAAAATATTTAGTAAGTGCCTGCCAGAAGTTCGCATTAATCATAGTTTGACCAGTTGATGACAAGTCAGTAGAACCTAAGCATGCAAGTGATTGGGAGTGCAGTGAGACAGAAAAGGAAGAATTGCAACAATTATTAGAAGGTTTCACAGATATCATGCAAGAACCCAAAGACTTACCACCGAAATTCCAAGTGGAGCATGAAATTCAGCTGCAACCGGATGCTCCTGTACCGAATGTTGGACTTTATAGACAATTTATTATGGAGTCATATGAAGTTAAAAGATAGGTACAAGAACTCTTAGATAAAGGGTTGATTAGGCCAAGTTCATCACCAGCAATTATTCTGGTGCCAAAGAAATATGGAGAATGGCGCATGTGTATTGATTATCGTGCACTCAATAAAATCACTATAAAGAATAGGTACCCTCTGCCATGATCAATGACTTGTTCGATCAACTGAAACATGCTAAATATTACAGCAAGATGGACTTAAAATCTGGATATCATCAAGTTCGCATGAGAGAAGAAGATGTTTGGAAGACTGCGTTTAAGACTAAACAAGGGCTTTTTGAGTGGTTAGTTATGCCTTTCGGGTTAAGAAACGCTCCAGCAACCTTCATGCGACTAATGAATGAAGCTCTAAGACCAGTGCTAGATAAGTTTGAAATGTTGTTCCTAGATGACATATTAATATATTGTCAAACATAGGAAGAACACCTCTCACATCTGAAAACAGTTCTACAACTGCTCCAGTCTTCACAGTTGAAGTTGAATATGAAGAAGTGTGAGTTTGCTAAGAAATCGGTGCATTACCTAGGACACATAGTGGGCAATGGAGAGATTCTAATTGGCCCAAGTAAAGTGTCTACGATAATATATTGGTCACCACCAACAACACAAATAAAACTGCTTAGTTTTATCGGAGCAACACAATACTTGAGAAAATTTATCAAGAATTACTCAGGTATAGCAGCACCGTTATTACGATTATTGTCAAATGACAAGGCTATCACATGGGGATTGAAAGAGAAGGAAGCATTCAAAGAGTTGAAAGAAAAGGTATGTGAAGCACCAGTTCTCACCCTCCCTGACATGCGCTTGCCATTTGAGGTGGAAACCGATGCATCAGGTTATGCAATGGGGGTCGTTCTACTACAAGGAGGTAAACCTGTATGCTATCATTCTGAATTATTTTCCGGAGCCATTCTAAATTACATGACTTATGACAAGGAGTTGTATGCAATAGTTCAAGCTATCAAAAAGTGGCTACACTATTTGTGGGGAAAAGAAACAATTATTCATGCTGACCATGAACCTTTGAAGTATCTACACACACAAAGCAAACTCCAACAAACAAGGCACTTCAAATGGATGGGCTACCTGCAACAATATAGGTTGTTAATCAAGTATAAGAAAGGATTGACAAACAAGCTAGCTGACTTTCTCTCAAGGCCCCCATCCAAGATAGATGATGTTGTGATGCAAATGCAACCAACTGGAATTGAAACATACAAGGAGAACTACATGGAAGAGGCTGAGATTCAGGAATTTTTTATGACCAAAGGTGGAAGTGGGACAGAAAATCATGGTTATCATGTGGAGGATGGACTGCTGTATAAAGAAGACAAGATGTGCATTCCAAAACAACATCATCTCTCATTAATTCATGAAGCACACACCTCACTGGTAGCAGGAAATTTCGTTATCAATAAGACACTTGCAAATATGAAACGCCATATCCATTGGCCGAGTATGACTACTGATACAGAAAGGTTTGTCGAAGGATGAAAAATTTGTTGCACCGGCAAGCCTAATAACTGAAAACTATGACTTTACACCCCATTGCCAGTTCCAACCAGGCCGTGGGAGAGTATATAAATGGATTTCATCTATGGTTTAGCAACTAAAAAAAAAGGTAATGACTATGCCTTTGTCGTAGTAGATCGTTTCAGCAAAATGGCACTTATGATCCCATGTAAAAAGACAATTACAGCGGAAGGAGCAGCACAAGAATTCTTCCAAAATGTTTTTGTTCATTTTGGATTACCAGCAAGTATCATCAGTGATAGAGATACTAGGTTTTTAAGCCGTTTCTGGAAGAGTTTATGGGGCCTGTTGGATACTACATTGAAAAGATCTACTGCGTTTCATCCCCAAACGGATGGGAAGACTGAGGTGGTCAACCACATTATTATTCAGCTACTACGAGGGTTTAATCAACAAAGGACGTGAAGCTGGGATGAAAATATACCCTACATCCAATACTCTTACAACAGAGCTTTACATAGTTCTACCAGCAAAACACAATTCGAGATATGCTATGGGTTTGTACCACAGTCTCCGTTTGATTTACTATTTACTAGACCAGAACATACGGAAAGTGAAAGGACAAAAGATGATACTGCAATGAAGTTTATTCAGCATATTCAACAGATTCATGAAAAAGTTTGCGAAAATCTTGAGAAAACACAAGCACAGTACAAGCAGCGACATGATAAGCATCGAACAGAACATACTTTTCAAGTTGGTGATCTTGTCTAGTTAGCTATTGGGAAAAACCATTTACTAGGGCCCCAAAAGAATTTCAAACCTATACACTATGGTCCGTTTCGAATTTTGGAACAATATGGCACTAATGCTTTTAAGCTAGAACTGCCAAGCTATATGCAGATATACTCTACAGCAAATGCCGAGAATCTTAAACTTTCTGAACCTTCGTTACTTGACGAGCGTAATGAGTCGCCATTGTTACCGGTTGTGCAAGACTTAATTCCTAGTGAAGTAGCAACAGAAGATCTGGTTCTTAGCAAGAAGACACGGATGTCTAGAGTGGGAGAACAAGACTTATTCCAAGTCTTCCTTAAGGGGGAAAAATTTAAGCATGCAAAGTGGTACTCAAGAGAGCAGTTGCAAGCTAAATATCCCCACCTCTTAGTTCAATTCTTTTGAGGGACCAAAAGTCTCCTAATGGGGGAGGTATGATCCGTTTTAGGGTTTATGGCCCATTAGAATACCCTATTCCTCAGTTAAAACGCCCTGAATTACTCTCCAAGTAATTCTAGAAATAGAGTTCTATTCCTAGAAGGAACAGTAGAGTCCTATTCCTAGAAGGTTACAAAAATAGAGAGAATTACTCATTCTGTGTATTACTAGTTTTAGCGTAGTCTTAAACCTATAAATAGGCACCTAGAGAGCTTGTAGAGGATACGGCAGAAAACTAGAGGAATACTAGCAGGAAACAAGAAAGAAGAAGAAGCAATACCTAGGGCAGAAAATTAACCTAAGAGGTAAACATTGTAAGTTCTTCGATATAGCAATAAAATCAGAACATTCTAATGCAAATTCTCTGTGTTTTTATTCTACTTCGTTCTGCTATTCTTTTGATATTCTCTATCAATCATATTAGGGTATATAAACTGATCAGTAGGCATACTACATTCCGGTCTTGGATCAACACATATTCAAGTACGCATACTATGCTTATAATCCAATTATGATTAAGTGTTTTAAATTCCCATTTCAATCATTGAAACATTCTTAGAAGACGATAATAGATGTCTCACACAAACTATTAGCTTCAAAGAAATTTTCAAGTGATCGAAAAATCAATACGAAATATTCTGAGTCTACATCAAATGACTGTCTCACACAAATCACGTAAGATGTTACTAGGCAATTTTCACATGATCATCTTTTGACTTTCGTCAGGAATATAAGATGAACTTCATTAAAGCGAAAGCTTACCGACACATATTTAGAGAAATATGTAATCGAGTTAAACTCAGCTCGAAATATCAAATGTGTATAATATGAAGTCTATATAGCTATACGAATTTTGTCTAAAATAGGAGATAGAGTAGAAATAGACTTTTGAGTGATAAATGAGTTTCAGTATTCACATACCTATTGTTGATGAAGTTCCACAAGATCTTCTTAGTAGTTCTTCGGCTTCAATCGATCAACACCGTGAAGTCTAAAGCTCAACTACACATTTTATCCTAGTCCGAGACATAGCTATAAGTAGACTAGAAATCAAGACTTATAGTTTTGGTCACTAAACTTGACAAACAAGTCTGAGATAGCAACGCTTGCGAGTTTGACCGAGCAGTACTCTAACAATAACTAGTGTTATATTTGAAAGGTGGTGTTATACCACCAATACATTTCACTTCCCTAGTTTTGGAATAGGGTTTACCCCATTAGACTTCACACAACTTACTGGAATTCCTATTGGCCAAGGATAACCCATATTATTGCAAAGTATGAGTCCTAAAGAATTGCATGATGTTGCACCCGAAACTATAGATTGTTTGCTCCCATATATTGGCGTGACCTCTAAAACAACAAGAAGAATGGAAAGACAAGAATCAAGAGTAATAACAGGATTAAAAGAAGTTGGACCCGAAGACCTAGTCAACTTGATAAAAGAACTTGTGCGTAGGTGCAAGGGGATCAAGACTAGTTTGATTAAAATGTTTCTTGACCATAGACTCGACCAAGAGAACAATGTCGAATTTGAGAAACAAATTGGAAGGTGGTTTTTGATGTGGGTTTTTGGGAATGTCCTTTTTCCAAACAAGTACGATGTCTTTTATACTAAATGGCTACATATAACAACGGATTTGAGTGTGGTCAGTTCTTATGATAGGGGTTCGGCGATTTACAGTCGTATGTTATGGGGCTTGAGTACTAGAGTAACGAACGACACGACTAAGATGTGGTTTTTTCGTATATATTAATTGTAAAAATTCATATCCACCTCTAAATTTACTTTATTTACTTGTTTATTATTGTCGAACATTCCATTATTCGTTAATAATATCTAATGATTTTGTCGCCTTGGTTTTGGTCATATTTCCATTGCATGTTTACCTATATAAGAGCAGATCATGAGGTGGATCAAGATCTGTGGCCGGCGGGTAGTTCATATGATGAAGACCAAAGAGGCTCACAAATGATACCGGTTCATATGGATTCCCACCACAAGCTTCTAAAAAAAATTCAAAATGGGTTTCATAAACCTTTTTCTTATCTTCAAAACTACTTTCATCTATATTACAATACGTAGTAACAATGTGAACATACTTCAAGCTAGTAAATATCACTCTATGTTTGTTTCTTTCCCTTTGAGTTTGTGACATTGTGATGAGCAAAAAAAAAAAAAAAAAACTCTTTAAAGAAGATAATTAGAATGATTTTAGTGGAAAAAACAAGGTGCAAGGAAATGACTGTTAGGATCCGACGGTAGAGAAGATAGAGCAGTTGTGGATGATGGATGGTTAGGATCGGGCGTGAGAGAAGCGTAAACGAAGAAAGGTTAAACAAAAAAATTACGGAAAGGGATACTTAGTTTTCGTGTAATATGGCACGCAAACTGAGTATCCGTTTCAACTGTCAAACATATACTCAGTTTTCGTAAAACACAATTTTACACGGAATCTCATTTCCCTTCCCTACTACCTGGATCAGTTCCGATCCAGTTTTAAATGAAGTGAGAAAGGTCATCCCTTCTAAGAAGGGATATGGGAGACCATAAAACTTGGTATTTTAGATTTTTCATTACATTTAAGGGATAGGGAAGGGAAAACATGCACCATAATTCTTGGATTGAGGTATACAAAGCTCCTTATACATGGTAAGAGGTATAGTAAGGCATACTGAAAAAGCCCGACTTTAGAAAGAAATTTGGTGGTCAAAACCTCAAAGGGAAAAGAAGTCAGATTCAGGTACAATAAACTTAAACACCATTGTATCAATCTCACCGTTAGTGGTGAAAGAAGCTTAATATTTTTTAAATGAAAAAGCATGTTACGGAAAAATACTATACACTAAATGGTATTAAGTAATTGGACGACCGAAGTGAGTCCTTCTAAGTGTTTATGTTTTTCCCCATATGGGGGAAAATGTAGTTTGTTTGTAACGCTGTTTTTTTAGTTTTCATCGCAAAAATTGAGCATTGATTGGTTTTTCTCCACAAATTGAATCGACAATTGGATGGTTATCAATGACGAATATGGTTCCGCACAATCAAAAGGGTAGGAAATCGAACCGATTGACGGTGGTTGTGGCGTAAAAATGGCAAAAAAACGTCACATATACTTTTCATTTTAATCCTGACAGTCGTTACCAACAAAATTCGGCCATCAGATTTAAGGCTGATGTTGCTATTAAAAATTGTTACAACCAAATGTTACAAAATTGTTAGAAAATAAATATTACAAAAAAAATTGTTAGAAAATAAATATTAAAAAATGTTAGATATCCACGGTTACAAATAACTGTCACAGAATCCGCTACAAAATTGTCGCAAAAAAACAACACCAAACATCGGTCGTCGGGCATTGCCGCAGTAGTAAACTAGTATAGATGGTGAAGGGTATATATTAAGAGTATTATTTGTACCCCAATCAGCCATTACAAATTATCAATAATTTTCCATTGTATTAATCTAATCAATCATCCCTTGTGAGAAATGTGATTCATTAAATTGTGAAAGTTACAGGACAAGATACATGACAAAGTTTTATATAGACTCAACAGAAAAATAAATAATAAGAGGTGACTGTAACAGGAGGTGAACATTCACTATTACAGTTTCTATTATGACAGGTATACAACAGCTATCATACACTGAATTAATCCTATGGACAGGATTATCTGTATGGATATTGAATCCGTACATAATACATATGACTAATAAGTATAACATCCCCCATCAAACAGATGCACGTACAACATGCATCAGTTTGTCCTTCAGTAAACTGAACTGAGACTTAGACAATCCCTTTGTAAACACATCAGTTATCTGACTAAGAGTGTGAATATAGGAAACCTTCAGAAAACTAGAAGTAACCAAATCTCGTATGATGTGATAGTCCACTTCAATATGCTTGGTGCGAGCATAAAAGATATGATTTGCAATTAAACTTCCATCACCAAGGTTATCACAATATAGGCGACAGAGAAGAGATAAGTAGACAGATAACTCTTCAAACAAATATGAAAGCATATAATTTCAGCCACTACATTTGCAAGTCCTCTTTATTCAGCTTCTGTTGAGGAGCGAGAAATAGTATGTTGTTTCTTAGAAGACCAGGAAACTAAATTACTCATAGGTTGGGAAACCTACAATAAATATATTGCAAGTGAACAGTGTCTAACTAGTATACAATGGCAAGTACAGGTCGTTACCACGAGGAGTGTGAAATACTACTACTGGCTAATATCAAAAATCGTTAATCAACAATATAATATTTTCGAGAGTTTTCAGACATTCAGACAAAATGAAATAATAAATAATAAAATACGTAACCCAAAATGGGAAAGGGTTATTAGGATTTTCGATTTCCGCCAATTCAATCATATATAACTCTACTAATTTCTATTTATTACTCAAGACAAATATTGAAATCAATCTCATGTGTCGGAAGCTGAAATGTTAAATTCTAAAATATTGTTTCTCCCCTGTAACTTCCTTCACTTCATGGGTAGCGATTCTAAAGCATTATATATCAATCCTAAATCATATCACATCAATAGATTTAACCGAAGCACGAAATATCAATTGAAAAGCAAAAATAATCAAGAAAATCACATAATCAATTGGGTACCGAGCTATATGAAGAGAAATTACTAGTCAATGAATTATTGTTAGAAATATCATCGTAGAGTTTATAAAATTAAATTGGCTACTATTTAAACCCTAACATGAATTATCCAGACATGCTTTCTCCAAAACCATAAACAAATATAAAATCAATAGCTAATCAAAGTAGAATCAAAAGATGAAACTCCAAACCCTAGTCTTCTTTTCACCGTTCACGGCTCTATCGTGGCTTTTATTTTCTTTTCTTTTCTCTGTTTCTGTTCATCTCTTTTTATTCATGCTGCTGGAGAAGCCAGACCTAGCCAAACTCCTCCAAAATGGGCCCAATTCAATCTTCGATACCCATTTCCCGCTCTCCTATCACTTTCCATATTCAGCCCAATAATAGTGCAAACTCTAGTTTCGTATATTCCGACGTTCCAATGCCGGCATGAAAAGGTCAACCAATTAGCAGACAGGGAACCATCCGGAAAAATTATCACACTAGGCTACATAGCACCTAGCCAGATCGACCACCACCGAGAACTCTACCGACTCTCTGTATTGTTCCTAGCTTCCAAGCCTTCAAATTCTTATCAAGACCCATCGTTTACACCTTTGAGTCAGTGGCAGTAATACTCTTACCAAAAATGAACCCATGAAATCCATGGATGTCGCTGTCACCATTACCACCAACATTTCACTGTTTTCTTCTTCTGCACTTCTTATTTTCGTCTCAACACCACTGATCACTGCCTGTACCTGCATTCGTGTTGTCTCGACACCATCTCCATTCATAAGAAAATGGTGATGCATCAGTTGATACCATTCTTACTTCATGTCCGTCCATTCGTTGCAGACTCGGATTAAATCTCCTATTGGTCACTTAATATCAATGGAAAAGGATATTACTACACATCCATTTCCCAGCTGTTTCTCTGGTGAAGATGTCTGCCACACCCATCTAAAACTCGAGCCATTGCATTAAATTGCTTTCTACCTGGTTTCCATTGAATATCACTCAACTTCAGTTCTTCGAATTTCAGAACCTTCTTCACTGGAAAAACTAACCCTCTTCTGTTGTTCTCAAGCTCAGACCACTGCACCGGTTCAACAGTTCAACTCCAACCAATCTAGTCAATAACATCTGCATATTCTCCGCCTAAGAACTCGCCTCTCTTTCCTTGTTAAGATTCTATTTCTCATTTTCATTTCTTCAAGATCTGAATGTCTCATCACCACTGACTTCGTTGTTGTAAATCAAAACTGACGTGCGAAGATTTTACATTCACGACTAAGTTTGGTAGCTGCCATTGTTGGAGCAATTGCTGGAATAAGCCTGCACAACAAATAAAATCAAACACGAAAAAAATAACGTTATGGCTGAGTTACGGACTAGGTCGCTTTCGTTAAGACGTTTCGCGGCTCTGACCTAGATTGTGCAAGCAGTTCTTCAATGGCGCGTCGTCCTCAGGATAAAACAACCGAGATCTATCTCTTACACAATCACTCTTGCACGATGAGAGAATGTGAAACTTTTACACTTCATTCTTGGTCAGAAACACTTTTAGAAAAATCAAGGATGATCACACACTTGTCTTTCTTTCTCACACAAATTTATTTTCTTTAAAACTCAAGAACATAAAAAAAAACTCTCCATAACAAAAAGGCTTCCAAAACTCTTCTTATTCTTTTTTCATCAAAATCTAATTTTTTTAATAACCAAAGAAATAAATATAATCTTAAATGAAAAACATTATTAAGATGTTAATTAGCATAATTAACTCATTCAAGAAAAAATGGTTTTTGACATTAATTCAAAACAAATTTATTCTTTAAGATGAAGAATAATTTTCATAATAAAACCATTTTAATGAGACACTAATTTATTGTAAATAAATAATTTTTTTAAAACACATATTCCCAACAACCATCATTTCATATTTCTTGTCCGAGCTGTCTCTCTATACAGAGACTATCACGCTACATCTTTCTTGAATCACACAACACCTTCTCCCAACTACGGCCGTCTAGCCGCAACACCAATCTCTAAAATCCCTTTGCAGTAGTTTGTTTACTCGACGTAATTCATCCACAAGTCGATGGCAGCATGTTGTTGATCTCTTTCTTCGCTGCTTCATGGAACATAAACTCGATCAAACCCATAGTTCAAATCAATTTCAGCCAACTCCATAGATAGATAGTAGTGTCGCATGCCTTCTCCATACACTTCCACATAGGTGTGGTGAGATGGTTCGACACATGACATTTAAACTCCCAGTGAAATGCACGTATTTGAGCAAGGAATATCCTTTGACTCATTCAAACCTCTCCCTGGCCATGTAATGGTTTAGAGGTACCAGTACATAAGTTATTGAGTTGGAATCCCATGGTCGTTAAGCTCCTCTCCATTTGACATGACTAACTTGAGTGGTTGCTGATATATAGAAATACCACGCCAACCGCATTTGGTGAATTTTGCTGCAACACGCCGTTTAATTTCAAATTTAGCCACTTATTTTCCGAGTAATTGAACTTGCTTGTATTTCCTACAAATGATTCAAAATAATCTTATTAGCCATAATATTGAGTCCTAGGTAATATAATATGGGTATAAAATGTAGCACGTAAATTACCACCCACAAAGACATAATATCTTGAGGTGGATTTTCGTGTGTCAGGAAAACCAGCCCAGTCACTATCACAGTATGCAGTAAGTTCTGAACAATTTCCACTTCCCAAAGTAAGACATTGACCTAGAGAGACTTTTATATATCTAAGAACGCATTTACCAAGTTCGAGGTGAATGGATGTTGGACTATGCATGAACTGACTGACATAGTTCACTGCAAAACTGATGTCAGGCCTAGTAAGTTTCAAATATTAAAGTCCACCAACTAAGCTTCTATAAGAGGCGACATCTTTGTGAGGATGACCATCATATGGAGAAATCCTTGGACCAGACCCTACTGGAGTTTTACAAGGTTTACAATCCAACATATCATGTTTCCGGAGCAGATCGACAGAATACTTTTTTTGTGTAAGAAACATCTTATTAGTTGTATAAATAAAAGTAGCTTCAATCCCCAAGATGTAAGGTTCCAAGATCCTTCATGGAAAACTCATACTTCAAAGAAATGATGAAGGAAAGATTCAGAGATGCCTACATGAATAATATCATCCACATACATTAAGAGAATCATTCTCTCTGAATTGCTATGATAAATGAACATAAAAGTATCAAACACAGAATTGGTGGTAGGCTCAAAAACCTACAATAATAATAATCCAAGTGCATAATATCTAACTAGTAAACAATGGAAAGTACAGGTCGTACCCACGAGGAGTGTGAAATACTTCTACTAACTAATATCAATAATCAGCTAGCCACATTCAATTTTTTAGAACGTTTATGGAATAATAAAAGCAAAATAATAAAAACGTAACCAAGGATGCGCAAGTGTTAAGGTTCCGGGAATCCGTTGTACGTATATTATTGTATTCAATCACAAAGGGTGTTGACAAGAAAAATATTTTATTTAACGATTGTCGACAAGATTTATCAAAAAGATTGTTTGTTCTCACCTTAAAATAGAATTCTTAAGCACTAGATATACATGGAATAAATAGTCGAATGAAATTCATAAAACGATTATTTCTAAGGTTCAACGAGCCTTTCCACTAGTTAACTATGGACTATACATGGCATAGAACATGAAAAATCTAGCTAGGAAGTAAACCATTGATAGGGAAACAAAACCATAATCGTTAAGCTCATATTATAGAAAACCCTTGTTTCAAGAATTTTTTTTTCTAAATCACACTATTTTTATATTATTTCTTATTTCAAGACCACAAATAAATCAAGCTGCAAATTCATATTTTCACCCTAACATAGATTAGCCAGCCTTGGCTTTCTTAAAAGCCATAAATTAATAGAAATAAAATCCTAGCTAATCGAAATGGAATAGGAAAACGAAAGAACACAAACTCAAAAGCAAACCCTTCTGCGTCTGTAGCCTCTCGTCGTCAGCCTCCTCCCTGGATCTGCAGCCTCCTTCGGTCCTCCCCATTCTCTTCTTTTCTTCTGATATAAAATAGGAACGTTATTTTGGGGACCCTTGTTTTTTTGGGGGGACCATTGTCTCATTTTGGGTAGGGGTGCCCTTATCTAAGATTTATTGTATTACCTAAACTACCCTTTTAATTAGTTTTTGGTTTTGATTAGTGAAATCATTATTGAAATGATTAAGAAAAAACTGATTAGTGAGATTAGATTAAAAGATGAGTTATTAAAAAAGAAATTGAATTTTGTAGAGAATAAAGTTAGAGAAGAAGAAGGAGAAAACCATGGAAAATAAAAAAAAAAATCCAATTCACTAACTTTGGTAATTCAAGTGACGAAAGCTCATCAGATTCTTCATCTCCATCATCTCCTAGAGTATTTGTTAATGTTAACAATGATCCGGATATGAATTATTTGTTAGATGGTGAATGTATTCTTCCCCAAACTCAATCTCAAGATGAAAATGATGGATTTTATCAACCACAACCGTAGGAAGAGAATTTGGGTATCCAGGTATGCTCCAAACTTAGCTAATGTTGGTTGAATTTCTCCAAATTTTCAAACCAAATGTAAATTTTTTAAGTAGTTCGGTTAGGAATGGTGAAGAACAGCTTACCGAACTCTGCATTGATGGAAGTTTAATGGATTCCAGAGTAATGTTCGGTTGTTTCGCAACCAATGAACTAACCGAACTTAACGTAAATTTAAGATTTCGACCCCTTTTCATCGGCATGCTCTGTCTTTGATCAGCGATGTTGGGTGAAAAAACATTTGTCCATTGGTTGTAGAGTTCTATTTGTTCAGCAGTGTTCATCGGCTCTCCATTACGGATTTTTGACATCATTTTCTTCAACAATTTAGAACTTGACTTCATCTTTTTTCAATGAAAATCATAAACAAGTATAAATTTCCTATATTTGTATGCTTAATCAGTTTATAACATTATAAAAAGAAAAAATAAGAGTAAATATCTTACCGCCTAATTCCATAAGATCAATGCCTCATCACCACAGGTTTGGGTATGCTTCATAATTTTCTGGGTCTCTTTCTCCACTGCCTTCGATTTAGATTTCTCAGCACGGGCTTGTTTCTATGTGTTTATTACACGAGGATGAGAAAAATTTTCATACCATTCCAGATACCCCTCTTCAGCAGCATTTGGCTCACCATAAGAATCTTCTAACTCTTCAACTGGAATATAATAATCCTCAGAGTTGTTCCATTGGTCCAATGATGGAGCATGATCGTATTTTGGAACAAAATTCTTTTTGGTGTTCTTATTTCCCCGCTTCATCACCTTGAATTTGAATTTTTCCTCTCCTGGGAAACTTTGGACACAAGATAATTGTCTCATTACTCTTCTAGGATTTTACATTGTACAACCGCCAGGATAAAACAACGGGCCATTATAATCCGAAATAGGTGAGAAATCAACAGGCTCAATATCTTCCTCTTCGTCATCTGATTGAAGTTTGTATGGATGGAAAACCACATCTTCAAGCGTTGCGTTATCCAATTTCTCTCTCAACCTCAACAACTTCTTTTTATTACCCTTCAATTACGAGTCCAAAAAATCATATTTACCTGCTGTAGGTTGCCCATAAGGCTAAGGAGTGTGAGCATAAGACAATTTCAGTTTTGGGAAGTGGTCGTACACCCAAACCTATGAGAAGAAACCACAAATGTGATTATTAAATATGTATTCATTAGTACAAATATGCATTCATTCACTTAGCAAACATATATTGGAAATCACAAAGGATAATTTAATGGGGTACCTGAACAAGGGTGTATAAGCCTCCAAAATATAAACACTTAAGCCTCGAATCTTTTCTGAGCTCCGCTTGGACAAACGATAGAACCGAAATTCCCCAAGAATAGTTGTTCACCTCATGAAGGGGGTCCAATAGCTGGAGGTAATGGGCATTTACCACGTGACCTGAAGTGTCGGGGAAGAAAATGGTTCCTAGTTGATATAACAAATAAGCAGTCACATGGTGTTTAATCTTCTCCTCTGTCATGACCAACTTTCCCTTGGAAACCAAATCTTTCGTCCCTCCGAACTCCTTTAACAAGACTTTCAACTTGATCTTTTTTAACTTCTTCTTGTAAGACTGGTCTGGGTTTAAATCATTATACTCATCACCTTCATCAGGCTCTTTTGCATCTCGTCTAAACTCACAATGTGCCTTCTTAGCGCTCCATCCTAGACACCTCTCCACCAACTTTTCAAGAAGCTCATAACTCATGGAGGGATCGTACCCATCTCGAACACTTGTTCCGGTAATTGGTACGCCTGTGATTCGAAAACCATCATCCGGAGTGATTTTCATCTCGCCAAACGGTAGATGAAAGGTTTCTGTCTCAAGATAAACCCTCTCGGCAAATGCGGAAACAGTGATAACATCAAATTTTTGGTGCACATGTTGTATCGCGTACCATAGAACACAATCAAATATGGCCAACCTGACCTCATCACACTCATTACCTATATGCCATTTCTTGTTCTTTTGACGTTTCAAAACACGAACAGTATTATTATGATCCTACAAATACAACACCATATCTTATTTACTAATATATACCGAAAAATATATGACAAAGAAATATTCATGTATAAGATTCAATGCCTTTGTAGCATAAATCTTGGCATCCCATGATTTTTTGTAGCCAATCAATACCTCCCCTCCATCTCTTGGAGTACCATAAGTTGGGTTCTTTGGGGTAAAACACAAAGTATCATCAGGAATGTATGCATATCTAGCACAAGGCTTTTTCGGGGTCTTTTTAGGTTTTTTTACTATTTCTACTTGTTCGTATTCTTCTTCATCCTCTTCCTCCTATGATTCATCATCTTCATTATCTCCATCTTCTTCACTGTCATCTCCTTGTTCATCTCCATTTCCTCCTTCTTCGGGCGGTTCCTCTTCTCCACCTTGATTATGTTCTTGAGTACCCATCTCTTCCACAATATCTTGATTAACTTGCTGTATAACATTGTCAACATTATCTCTATTGTCATCATCTTGGATGACAACACCCGGTGTTGAACCACCTCCATGCTTAACATATTTAGTTCCACGCTTATTGAAACCTAAGTATTTTTGGCCTCGAGGAGTGGGAGTTCTAAGTTCTTCCAGTGAAGGTTGGTTTGATTTTGGCGCTCTGCCCCTAATCAAGAAAACAAAAGATATTAGCTTCACTGATAAATGATTGACTAAATCATAATTCTGTTATAGGGTAGAGTTCGGTTGGTATAAATGTTTTGCTAAACAACCGAACTATAAATTATATGAATTAGGGAAGAGTTCGGTTTGGAAAATTTCTTGCGAACAAACCGAACTCAACATGTATGCAATTCGCAATGACTTCGGTTAGTAGATGGCTAAACAAAAAATTGCGAACCAACCGAATAGAATTCATAAAGTTCGGTTAAATGAGCATTCAACATTATGGGAAAATAAGAGCAGTTCGGTTACATAGGTTTTTTTGTTTTCTTCGTAATGTTTTGAGTTCGGTGGAGAAAGAGTTTTAAAACATTGTGCGAACTAACCGAAAATATTTACAAAGTTCGGTTAACTTACAACTCAAAATAGTGAGTAAATTAGTTGAGTTCGGTTGCAAAATGAAATTATTTTTATTTGGTAAAATGGGAAGAGTTTGGTTAGGAGATGCTTTTCGAAAAATAAGCGAAATAACCGAACTGATGAGTTCGGTTACATAATGTTCAATCCTATTCAAACGAACTGTTCTTCGTGTTCTTCCTTTCAGGAAGTTCGGTTACCAAACCAGGGTTTTTGTGTTACGACTCCTAACCGAACCAAGCACTGTTACTTACATTCAAACCCTATTTTGATGATTTCTATTCAATTAAACGAACCAAAATCAAATTAAAACTAATGGGTTTGGTTAAAAATACCTGCGGATTTTTCCCATGACCACTTCGGGTTGAATCTCCAATTCACCTTCCGGTTCCACTTCTTTGTGAATCTCCAATGAACTTTTCTGATTTTCTAGATGTCCTAATGGGGGACCTTTTCCTACGACTCGTTTAGTTTGCTTTCGAAGCACCATTCTTATACTCGATTGATTAATCGACGATGAAAATTTTATGAATCGACGATTAATCGATGAAAACGATGTTGAAATGGGGAAGAAGAGGAGAACATGAGGTAGGAGAGGAGAACAAACTGTTCTTCTTTTTGTTTTTGGGTGCAGCTAGGTTAGAAATCTTTTATGTATTAGATTAAGTTAATTACAGTTATTAGGTTAGGGTTAATTACAATTAGGGTAAAGGGAAAAGTAGTAATCTAACAGATTTTAGGATAGCCCTTAGCAATATTAAGGTCGGGTGCCTAAAACACCATGGTCCCCCAAAAAAGTAAGGGTCCCAAAATAACGTTCTAAAATAGGTGCTGTGAGAAGTCCAAAAGAAACCTAACAGATTGCCAGGGCCCAGTCCACACACAATTCGCACCAAGAACTTCCAAGGCCCACTCCATTACCACTCTCCACTTTTAAGTTGTGAAAACTACAGGGAGACCCATTTTTTGGATCTTTCTTACTGTGAAACCCACGCTTTCAAAATTTCATGCGCGCACTCATTTTTGGGGAAAAAGTTATTCCCAAACCCAAATTTTATAAAATTTTGTTTCGTTTTGTTTTTCTTCTTCTTCCTATCCACTCTCCCATGAATTCCCGAGGAGTTTTGGTCGATTAAGAAGTGTGGGTATTGTGAGAAATTATAAATCGGATTTGTTGAATTGAAGACTTAATGATGTCATTTTTGAATCGAATTTGAGTTTTCAACTACAAGAAGAAGAAGGTGTTCAGTAAAATCGAGATTACGGTTTTTTGATTTTGAGATGAAGAAAATTAAGAATCAGTTGAGAGGTTTGGTGAATTATGGTGGTGGTGTTAGATCGTGGGTTGATTCAAACTCAGGGAGTTACAACGCATAGAACAACACCAAACCTCGTGAAGATTAAGAAGATTCATTTTATTCCTGGTAGTAGTAGAGTTGGTATGAGGTCTTGCCAGGAATCCTTGCTGTGAAAATCAGTTTATACCCGATGCTGCTGCCGCCTGAGTAAACAAAAAAGGAAAAATGAATGAAATTCATAGAGATTTAAAAGTTCTATAGGATCAAAAATGTTGGGTCCTTGTCGGGGTACAGATTTGTAAGGAACTCACGAAATGGTGAGAAAACCCAAGCTGTGAGCTATTTTTGGTGATCTATGGTGATGAATAGTTTGGATTAATTTTTGTCTTGGAGTCCTAGTAGTACTAGGATTGATAGGTTGTACCAATTCAGCTTTGCAGAGAAGCAGAGCTATAGATGAAGGCCAAAAATACCACAGAAAACTCATCTTTTCACCAACATGAAAGCACGCATAACATGTTCGATGACATGCTCGAAAGAAGAGAAAATGGTTAGAGGTTCTTATTACTTTCCTTACATGCTTTATGAATTTTACGGGGATTACAATACTCAGTTTCCGTTCACCATTCCATGGGGACGCCATCTTCACCGTTTCCTGTCAGTCAATGTCAGATGTTGGGCTTTCATGTCCACTAGGTAAATTAGGTGCACGCAAAACTGAAAATCCGCATATCAAAGTTGTTGTAAAATTGTGTCAGTGTATGATTTTAGTATGTTGTTATCAAACTAAATTTCTTACTCTACTGGTCTTGTTTTAGACTTTTAGTTTTTCCGCCAGTACCCAATAGTGATAACCAATGACTTGTTGGTACTTGGTAGATTTGCTAGTTCAGTGAATAAAAATGTCCGCCCACCAGCTCACACACGAATTGCACTCCATCTCACTTCAATTATCCGGACGGATGTCAGAGGTATCTTCTTCGAGTCGGCCAGCAAGCTCGTTGTTGTGATCTTGGACACAATACATCTGAATCCTTAAAGCACCACCACGAACACTAGTACACTAGAGCACGTTCATGTACGGGGGCAATGAGCAGATGAATTGCAGTTAATATTAATTGCAGTTGACGGGGCAATGAGATGATGAATCTAATTTGGGTACTTTAGCTAGTTGATGTTGATATCGGTATTTGTGTTTGTTGTTCATGGTGGTAACTGAAATAGGAATGGTGGTGTTGCTGTTGGTTTGCAATGGGTATGTGCATAATGGGCGTTTGCAGGTGGAGTAGGGTATGCATAACCTGTTATGCAGCTATGAAAATGGATGCATAACCTGTTATGCAGTCCAGAAAACGGTTGCATTACACGTTATGCATCAACTTTTTTGTTACTGTTGAAACCAACAAACACAAAAACTGCAAAACTTGCCATGCACCTACAATAATATCTGCATAACATGTTATGCAGTCGCAAAAATGGATGCATAACCTGTTATGCATCCGAAAATACGGCTGCATAATGTATTATGCATCGAGAAAATTGTTACATGATCTTTTATGCATCGAGAAAATAGATGCATAACCTGATATGCATTCGTAAATATGGATGCATACTGCATTATGCATTATTATTTTTTTATGTACGCACTAAAATCGACCAAAACAATGGTTAGATAACTTGTTATAGATGCATAACTTTGTTATCCAAATGCATAATTTGTTATGCAGTCGAGAAAATGGTTGCATAATTCGTTATGCATCTGCAGAATGTGTTATGCATCGTTTTTGGTGATCGTGATAATGGTTATGTATCAAGTTTTCGAAAAATTTCCCTAAAATGAGGATCACCTCCGATATTTTCGTGAAAAACAAAAATTTGATATTCTTATTTGTACTCGTTGTGTAGCTCTTTTAAAAATATTTCCAACGATATAAAATTTGTAAAATTCTAAGGCGCGGATTTTTAGATATGTTATGTCCAAGTTGCGCTTCCAATTATACCCCTGAAAAATTAAGCTGCATAACAAGTTATGACTGAAAAGATAGTATGCATAACGAGTTATGTATTGATTCCCTAATAATTTCATATAATTATGGGTGTGACAGTACCAAAAATTAATTGTGGGTTTGACAACGAGAATATTTTTTTTTTTGGGTCTCCCCCTAATTTCCCCTTTTAAGTTCTGACGCAAAATACTTCTTCTTTCAGGCATTGCATCGACCAACTGAAGTGCAGTTTCTGTGCGTGAAGGGGCTATATACTTGCTGATTTCTGAGCTGCTCCTTATAGCTTTCTTCACCTTCCACCACGAGATTCATCTATACCATGCATTCATAATCATGTATAACCTCTAACAACACCGTAATCTCAGTCGCACGTCACCACAAACCAGCAACAAAGTGACTTCTCAGTGATGTTTTCTCGCCACCAATGCAGACCACAACTATCTAAACTTCATCGCCATTCAGCCACAAGAAATCAGTGGCAGCAACAGTCCTTGAAACCTCCTTTCTCGATGATTTATTTGCACAGAAACTCGACCAAACCACTGTCAAACACAGCTCCCATTCAGCCCAATTTCATGCCATATAAACACGGTCACAGCTACCAGTTTCTCTTCACTGGCCTTCTAAATTCCAGCCCCATCGATCACAACAGCAAAATAAACCCATCAGAAATACCAGAGAACCATGGCTTTCTTCCATTGAATCAACATCCATTATACAGTCCATCTCAAATCCTACTACACCCATTGTAGGCACGATAAGACACCACCATTCCCTGTGTTCGCTGCCAATTCTCAATCAAGAGCCGAGACTTCACAAACCCAAGCTGACCGATTCACCATTCATCTCCAACTCCTAATTCGATCACAGCAAGAAACCCCAGCTTGTGTTCAATGCTTCACTTTCCTTCATTCAAACCCAAAACGAGATCACTGATTTCTCTCAGGAACACTTGATAACCTAACCCAACAGTCCATCGATCAATCGAACCCCTATTTCAACTGTTTTGCTGCCAAACCATCACTACTCCGTTAGTCTTTTGATTTTGGGAGAGCATTTTAAACTGATTTTATTACCTTCCGGAAGTAATAAGAAGAAAAGGGATTTAGTACGCCCAAGTAGCATGTACTCCCAAGGTCAGGTGTCACTCAGATTGAATTAGGAGTAGTACCCCTCAGGTGCACAGTACTAAAATGTTCTTCCCCTTTGAAGTGGTAATATAGGCCAACCAGTTATTTATTTTTTTCCTAAGAAACACACCAAAGTATTAAGAAAGAAAAGAGTTACACACAACAAGCAAGTTAGCTTTCCTTGCGAAATTTTCCAAAAAAGAAGGAAGGAAATGCCAGAGACCTTTAAGAAGGTTCTTTCTAGCCCGACGTGCAAGCTGGTCAGCTAGAGAATTATTACACTGCTTTACATATAAGAGTTTAAAAGAAACATTACTAGTAATGGAAATCCTACATCGATTCAGGAGGTCAATACTTCTCCAGTTAAAGTCTGAAGTAGCAGTGTCATCACAAGTATAGAATCAGTTACACGCACCAGTCAAGAATCCCCACAAAGCACGGAGTCTGTTCAACAAATCAAAACTTAGTCTGGTCTTTAACTTTTTCCGACTATTCTCTAGGATCTCCCGTATATTTCTGTTTAGAGTTTTGACTATTGTACTCATCTTCTGATATAAATAAGAGATACTAATCTCCACTGTTGGTGTGGAAGATATTCACCAAATATCATGTTCTAAGTTGGTATCAGCCTTCGATCCAAGCTCGTTTCCGCTAGAAAACCCAAAAAAAAAAAAAACCCAGAAAAACACAAAAACCCTAATACAATGGCAGATGCAACTACCACTTTACGTCAAGTTCAGATCCATCATCTAGTGACTTTGAAACACACTGAAACCAATCACCATCTATAGAAAGCACAATTTTGACCCATTCTCAAAGGGTATGATCTCACCGGTTATGTTGATGTAACAAAAGAAAATCCTGCAAGAAATCTTCCTGAAAGTGAATACATCAACCCTGCATTTACTTCTTATGAATCTCAGGATTCCTTGATCGTTGGATGGTTGAACTCAACTCTAACACCAGAAGTACTCAGCACAGTTTCAGAACTTACCACTGCAAAAGAAATATAGGACAAGTTGGAGTCTGAATATGCTCCTAAAACTTTTTCTCACCAGAGTTGTCTTAAGAAGCAGCTCCACATCATGAATAAAGGTAATAAATCCTTGAAAGCTTATCTCAATGATGCTAAACGTTTGTTTGACCAACTTGCAGCATCTGGTTACACTGTCTCACATGAAGAAAATAAACAGTGTATTGGCAATGGATTGAATCAAACCTATGATCCAATTGTTACTGCTCTAAGTACTGTTGAAGGAATGGATATCCAAGTTTTTACATCTCATCTACTGTCATTTGAGATGCAAGTTGAACAACAGCTTGCACAGATTCAGGCACCTGTTGCAAACTATGTTGCATCGAGTTCCAGTGCAAACACCAAGAATGAACCACGGAGGTTCAATACTCAACCAAGAGGGCCACCTCCTACAAACAACAACAATCATCGACAACCGCAGCAGCAAAGAAGTGCTGCTCATGGAGAAATATATTGTCAGATCTGTAAGAAGATAAACCACACTGCTGATCGTTGATGGTTTCGTTATGAGCAACGGAACAACTCACAGAACAAATCTCCAACTGCTTATCTTGCATTTCCTAGTGACTCATCTGGTGCTCAGTGGGTCACAGATTCAGTATCTACTCATCACTTGACTGCTGATGTCAAGAACTTGTGTATTCCTCATGAATATGAAGGAACAGACACAGTCAGAGTTGGTAATGGTAATACTTTGCAGATAACACATATTGGTAACGCTGTTTTTACATCTAATAACCGTAAATTTTCGTTAAATAATGTGTATCATGTGCCAAAGATTAAAACGAATCTCCTATCTGTTTATTAATTCTGCAAAGATAACCATGTTTACTTTGAGTATCGCACAACTTACTTTGTTGTGAAGGACATAACCACGTGAGCAGTGCTGCTAAAGGGGAGGAATGAGAATGTCTATACATATTCAATGATGTAGGTGACATAAATCAATCAATTTCGCCTCAATCTTTTCTCTCTGCAAGTCTACCTGTCTGGCACCAGCGTCTTGGGCATCCTATGCTGAGCACAGTTTCCAAAAAATTAGAAACTTTTCCCTTCCAGTACATAATAAAAAAATTGAGTTTTGCCACTCTTGTCATATTACCAAGAGCAGACGCCTTCCATTTTCTCCTAGTGATACAATTTATGATACTCCATTGAGTCTTATTGTTTCAGATATTTGGGTTTCTCCACAAACTTCAAGAAATGATTTTCATTATTACATGTTGTTAATGGATGTTTTCTCTCATTATACGTGGGTGTTTCCTTTGGTACAACGATCCGATGCTTTACATTTCTTTACCCTGTTTTATAAACAAGTAGAAAATTTAACTGGTCATAAGATTAAGATTTTCCAGTATGACAATGCCCTATAATACAAAAAATTTACTTCTTATCTTAATGCTTTTGGAATCCAGCATCGATTCTCATGTCCTCATACCTCAGCCCAGAACGGCCTTGCAGAGCGTAGAATAAAACACGTTACATAAAGTGGTCTTGCGTTATTGTTTCATGCGCAACTTCTGCGGGAGTTTTGGTCAGAAGAATTTACCACCTCCTGTTATCTCATTAACAGGGTTCCAAAATCTTCTTTTGAAAAAAAACACCTCTTGAGTTACTTTTTCATAAACCACCAGATTACTCCTTTTTACGTGTATTTGGTTTCTTAGCCTATCCGTGTCTTCGTCCATATAATGCCAACAAGATAAAACCTAGCTCTCTCCCTTGCATATTCCTAGGTTATAGTTCAGCTCATAAAGGACATATCTTCCTTCATCTCCCAAAAAATCGACAATATATATCTAGGCATGTTAGGTTTGAGGAAAGTATTTTTCCATTCTCTCCTCCTCAACAACAAACTCCTGAGGTAAGTCAGCTAACTCAATGTACCAGTACAGATATTTTTGGCTCTTTAGTTTTCATGCCTGCTCAAACAGTGCCAGCGCAATTGCTACCAACTGAAGCAACAACAATACCACCGCCGAACTCACCAGCATCGGTTTTGAATAACACACCTCTGCAATCTCCAGTCTCATCAGCTGTTTTGCCGTCGCCACTTCAATCACCTCCACAAGGCTCATCTGAAGTAGAGTTTATTCAACAATCGGTGCCTCCAGCGCATCCTATGGTGACTAGATCCAAAGCTGGCATCACAAAACCCATTCAGAATCTATGTCTTACTACCACCAAGTATCCACTGCAAGATGACGACTTCATGGAACCTACTTGTTACTCTAAGGCTTGTATGATTCCTGACTGGAGAGATGCTATGGATACTCAAATAAATGCCATGATTCGCAATGGCACATACTCTCTTGTCAAGTATGAAGATGGCATGAACGTAGTTGGTTCAAATGGTTTTATCGAATTAAGAGAAACTCGGATGGCACAATACAGCGATATAAGGCGCGTTTAGTGGCAAAAGGATTCAATCAACAGGAGGTAGTAGACTATGGCGAAACCTTTTCACTAGTGATTAAACCATGCACCATATGCTTATTCTTTCACTTGCAGTCATGAATCATTGGTCACTGCGGCAACTAGACGTAGAGAATGCGTTTTTGCATGACATCTTAGAAGAAGAAGTGTATATGAAACATCCAACAGGATATGTGGATTCAAACTTTCCCAATCACATCTCATTATATGGGCTTAAACAGGCAGCACATGCATGGTTATCTCGCCTCAGTAACCATCTCCTCAAGCTAGGGTTTATGGCTTCAAGAGCAGACTCCTCTTTATTTATAAAAAAATATGGTTCGTCAGTCACATATGTATTGATTTACGTTGATGATATCATTGTGACCAGTTATAATTCACAGCTGGTACATACTTTAATAACTGAGTTGGGACATGAGTTTGCAGTGAAAGACATGGGGTAGTTGGCTTATTTCTTAGGTGTTGAAGTGCTGAAACAAGGAAATTCACTAGTGCTTTGTTAAAGGAAATACATTGATGATTTATTGCATCGCACAAAGATGGATGGAATCAAACCAGTTTGCACTCCTATGGCTGCTAATACAAAGCTTCAAAGCAGGGTTCTGAGAAGTTTACAAACTCCACACTTTATATAAGTGTTGTAGGATCTTTTCAGTATCTGCATATCACGCGGACGAATATATTTGTGGCTGTAAACAAAGATTGTCAGTATATGCATGAGTCGTATATAGAACATCGGGAGTTGGTGAAGAAAATTCTGCGTTATTTAAAATAAACTATAGACTATGGTATCTTCATTAAGCCTGGCATGGATTCTTCTCTTTATGCTTATTCTGATGCGGACTGGGAAGGCAGTCTTGATGATCGCAGATTTACAGGTGGTTATTGTATCTACTTTGGAGGTAATCTCATCTCATGGAGTGCAAGGAAGCAGAAGACAGTATCAAAGTCGAGCACCGAAACTGAGTATCGTGGTGTAGCTATCGCCACTTCTAAACTAATCTGGATTCAGTCCTTGCTGAAGGAGTTGGGGATAGAATACACTACACCTTCCCTGTGGTGTGACAATCTCGGTGCAACCTACCTCACTGCCAATACCATTTTACATGCGCGCACAAAGCATATCTAGATATATTATCACTTTGTCCATGAAAGAGTATCTCGCAAACAACTTCATGTGAAGTTCATTAGCAGTAGAGATCAGCTGGAAGATATGTTTACAAAGGGATTTTCCTCACCAAGGTTTCAACATATTCGCGACAAGTTGAACATACGAAAACTCCGGTTCAACTTGAGGGAGGGTGTCAGCACAAGTATAAAATCAGTTACACGCGCCAGTCAAGAATCCCCACAAAGAAAGGAGTCTATTCAACAAATCAAAACCTAGTCTGGTCTTTAACTTTGTCCGACTATTCTCTAGGATCTCCCATATATTTCTGTTTAGAGTTTTGATTATTGTACTCATCTTCTGATATAAATAAGAGATCCTAATCTCCACTGTTGGTGTGGAAGATATTCACCAAATATCATGTTCTAAGTAGCAGCATTCACAAAATTGACCAGCTGGAGATAGTCACTAAGAAAGAGAACTTTAGGAAGCTTCTTAGCAACGTCTTCCACACGGTTATGACGGTCAGAAACACCATTTTAGCTTCGATTTCTTCTGATTAGGGATGCTCATAGTTCGGTTTTCCACCCGAACCGAACTGGTCCAAATCGACAAAAAAAAAACCAGAAAACCAGAGACCGAGAAATCCAAAAACCAAGAAACCCAAAAATCGAGAAAACCGATTCTAGGTGGTTGGTTTTGGTTTGATGTCACAAAAGAACCAAAAATCCAAAATAACCGAACCAAAAAAGAAATTGAGAGTAAGAACCAAAAAAACCGACAAAAATCATAATAATATGTAGCAAACTTTTCATCATAGTATAATATATATTCACTTCAATGAGTATATCCATAAATAAAGAAAATATAATCAAAAATGTATCTAATGTTGAATTATATATGTACAATATATATGATTTTAATGAGTATACCTTTAAATAAAGAAATTATAGTTCAACATATATCTAAGTTTGATGATTTGATTTAAATTTTGGTTTATGACTTAAAAATGAAAGTCTATTAAAAAAACCAAAAAACCGAGAAAAACCAAAAAAACCGATGGGACGGTTCTGGTTTCTAATATTCTAAATCGAGCATGGTCTGGTTTGGTTTTTGGTTTCTTATAAGAGATATTGGTTTCTTCCTTGGGTTTGGCAGAAAACCAACCCAAACTGAACCATGGGAAGCCCTGCTTCTGATGATTGGATTTGCTTGTAATCCCTGTAAATAGCTTAAAACAGTGTTATTAGTCAAATATCGAGTCCTAACTAGTATAAATGTCAGTATAAAATGTAGAACCTACGTGCTTATCAATTGGTGAAGATAGCCACTAAACCTTTCATATTAAAGACCATAGCCACTAAACCTTTCATACCAAGTTTTGGGAGCTTGTTTAATTCCATATAATGATTTCTTGAGCTGGCACACATGTGTAGGGTGTACTGGATCAACAAAGCCAGGTGGTAACTCCATGTAAACATTCTCTTTTAAGTATCCATGGAGAAAAGCATTAATCACATCAAGTTGTCTCATAATCCAGTTATTTGAGAAAGCTATGCTTAAAACACATCTAATGGTAGTAGCTTTAACAACATGACTAAAAAGTCTCCTCAAAATCAATACCATCTACCTGATGATAACCCTTATCAATTAATCTAGGCTGATGTCTCTCTCAATGGTACCATCAGCATTGAGTTTGGTTTTGTAAACCCATTTTCATCCAAGAACATTCATGGAAGGATGATACGGAACATGAATAAATGTATCATTCACTAGTCCAAAATGCGGAATTTAGGACAGACCAAAACTGTCAAAAAATGGGTTATACGACTAATACTCTCCGTCCTAAAGTATGTCCTATTTTTGGTGTACTATTTATTATAGGACGGTTCATTTTTGTCCAAAAATAACGACGAATTTCTTTTGTCCAAAAATAACGACTGATGCTGAATGTCGAATTCTATAATCAAAGATTCATCCAAACCTAACTCAGGTGACTCAGTTTCAGCCGAATCTGACTCATGTGACTCAGTTTCAGCCAAATCTGATTCAATCTATTCTATTGTTCCCTTAGTTTTTTTTTTCTTTTTTTTTCTCATTATTATTTTTAGATACATACTACAGACAAGCCAACATATGAATTTGTAAGAAAATGCAACCCATTCTATTAAAATTAAATTTGAATTAAGTTAACAACTTAACAAACCAAACATCTCTAAATTCAACAACAACTTCATGTTAAAAAAAAAACAAAGAAATGAAAAAAAGAAAGAAAGTGTGATTTAACATCCAAGTGCACGAGTCACATATATCTTTGGCCATTCAATCGTCTCACCGGGATCAATATCTCCAAGTGTTCCATATTTCTATCGATAAGGACTTCATATTTTTTATCATTCAAGTGCAACGCCGTCTTCTTTAAATTCCTCAATACGCATCCAGTTACTAGATTCTGTCCACTAGCAGTGTGGGACCAAATTATTATACATAGCGAAATTTATGAAAGATAAAGAAATCCAGGACACTAGTCAAGATAAGAATGTAAGATCCAGTAAACAGTATAAAATTTGTCAGCTATATCAACTAACAGAAATGCTTTGAAAAGAATGTAAATAAAAGGTCAAGTTTGTATATCATATATATCATGCATATGTCAAAACAACATCAAAGTGTCACATTAATTATTAAGATCACTGGATCATCATCTAGACCAATGAAAGAAGTCGAAAACCTACTATGCTGCTTAATAAAATGTCACCAGAAAAGAAAAATTAACAAGCATGCCATACCTGCTATGGAACAAAACTGGAGGGTTGAGTAGTATCGTCATCCTTCTTGCCTCGAAAACATTAAACCTTTCTTCTAAAGTATTCAGCTGAGTTTGAAGACCTTGATTTTTCAATTTTTCAACACGTAATTGTTCCCTACAGGCTGCAGAAGCAAGTATTTATGTCTTCTATACCTCGCCACCCATCCCTTGTACATATCCCTTTCCGTCACATCCAAAGACCTATCAGAACAATAATAATAATTTCAGCAAAATCCTCTTTTTGGCCGCTTCAGGTGCATTGTAAGTAGATTGCACATATACTTGTCAAATATTGTAAGTCACATACAAAAAGAATACATAGAGTTAGTTAAGAGAAAAAAATCGATCCACTCACTCGAATATACATTGGCATGATATCAATTGAATTACAGTTGTTGCTTGTTTGGTTTGTTACAGGGTCATTCTCGGATGAAGAATGAACAATATTATTATACTCTTTAGCTTGGGAACCAGCAAAGTCATGATCCCATGGTTATCCAAAGATGTGAGAGCCATTACTTGGAGACCAGGAGTTATCATCCTGGAGTCACTACAAAGTAGGGCAAAGAAAAAATTACTATAAACACAAACTTGTGAATTGACATACATAAAGGATTATATAAGACTCATATGTTCTGTAACAATTTAAATCACAAACAATAGATGAATAAATTATGTTAGAGTTCAAATTACCTTGTCCTTTCCTTTGCTCCTTAGAATCATCTTTATCCTTGTTCTTATAACAATATCTAACATGAGTATTATTTGAATGATAGAATGATATGCTCCAACAAACAATACTGCGATAACTGAATTGTAACATATCAAACCAAGATTGTGCGACAACAAACAGATGAGGCAATTAGCAAATAATGCAGAACACTGTATATATATAAACAACAACAGATAATCTGGTGTATGTTAATACAAATTGCAAGCTATTTTGTGGACTGGTTGGTAGTACTGGGACAGGGTAAATCCCTTTAGAAAAATGGTTACAAAGACCTTTCTTTTTCTCCCTTGATGCATCTACTAACCTTGCAATAAATATGGACTTTATACCCAAGGACACAAAAATGACGCAACAATTGACAGAACCTGCAGACAATAATTCTATGAAATAAATATTGACAGAACCAGCAGATAAATCCAATAAACATTGGAGCTTGAACAAGAAAAATTAGGAGAACAAAGGTTTGTAAACAAGAAATTTTTTCTCTCACGGGCAAATCTAGGGTAGTTGAATCTTCAGTACATATGACCACACAGGTTAGCTACTCAACAGTCAAAACACTGATCAATGAATTCCCTCAGGCTTCATCTATTGTATTTGCATGTCACAAACGAATCATAGAGATACAAAAACTAGGTGGTATAGTAAGAGCTGTGTTATTTAATAAACAAACACATAGAACAAAAATTTAAATTGTGGATTCAGGGATCATATCACCATTTCAAATCACCAATTATCAAAAAATCTCGATCAAAAGAAGGGTTATCACACCAAATTCCTGATTTTGGTGAATAAGATGTTTAAATCGAATTCGAATTCGAATTTATATCAAATTCAAAAATACTGAAAACCCTAAATCCCATACCACCACTATCAAATTTGAATCAGTTATAAAGAAAATGAAAAATATCATATAAAAAAACCTCAATCTAATTATAATTTCATAAGAAAGTAAGATGAATCAGATGATTATATCAATCAAAATCACAAAAATCCTTACTGATTTCGGGTCTCGATCTTTCCACGATTTCTTCACTGATTTCGAGTCACGATCTGTCCACGATTACTTTAATTTATTATGTTTAATGATATGAGAAAACCAAAATCAAAAGAAAAAGGTTATGAGAAGAAGGTTTCTTCTTTGATAATGGAGGAGAGAACACAGAGGCAGTTATTTCCTAAATCTGTTTCAGTCTTGAATCGAGTAGTTTCTAGTCTTCTTTTTAAGAGTTGGGTCTTTGGATTTGGTTGTACGATCAATTTCATCAAGGGTCTAAATCAATTGTAAAATTTAATTGGTTTTAATTAGTCGACACATTCATGGGGATTTTTTTATTATTATTATTTTATTATCTCCTGGGGTGGAACCTAAAGGTAACGGGGGTAAAAAAAAACCAAATAAATGACAAAATTCTAGAGTTGGATATCAGATACAAATTATTCGACGCGTACTAACTGTCCGATATTCAACGACTTACTGAATCTGTCGTTTTCCACGAACACCAAGTGTCCTAAAAACCTGGTTTTGGACTAGTGATTCTCATGTAATGTAGTATATTAATTATTCATGGCATTATCCCAAACAGGTAACTTGATGGCCTCTTTAATATTACTTGGTTCAGGAGGTGGTCTAAGGAAAGTAGAAAGAGTGGCAGGATGTTTCAGTGTACTATTAGCTACAAAATCTTTAGAGAAAGGCTTGGGTACATAAATACCTGATTTGGACCTAGTATGCATACCAGAAAAAGTTGGAGCACGATCACCAGTGCTAGGTAACTCAACTAAGACACAGGATCAACAATGCTAGTTGACTCAATTGTGTCAGGAGTAACTGTAGTTGAAGTAGCAGTATCAGTTGAAATAGAGCCATACATTGGAGCTGAAGTAAGGGACTATGGAGAAGTATCTTGTAAACCTTGTACTGATGAAGGACTGTTTGAAGAAGTATATAAAGTAGAAAATGGAAACTTATTTTCATCAAAAACTACGTGAGTAGTTACATATATCCTGTGAGTGCTTAAGTACATACATCTGTAGCCCTTATGATGAATACTATATCCCAAAACACACAAACAGCTGATTTTGGACTTAGCTTATCTTATCTTTCTTATAAGCCACCATTTTTGGATAACATAAACATCCATACACTATAAGAAGAGAATAATATGGTTTAAACTTATATAAAACTTCATAAGGAGATTTGTAGTCAAGAAGCTTACGTGGAAGTCTATTAATCAGAAAGACAGCTTCTACGAAAGAATTAAACCAGAATCTCTTAGGAAGAGAAAAATGAAAGGACAAACTATTTCCCATTTCTGTGACATGCCTATGCTTTCTTTCTGATGACCCATTTTGTTGATGAAGATAAGGATAGGAAACTCTTAAGACAATACCACTTGAATCAAGGAATTCTCTAAATGGTCCTTTTATAAGCTCAGGCGCACTTTCACACTGAGAATGTTTTATATTAACATCAAAAAGATTCTCAAAAAGTGACTTAAACAACTTAAAGTAGTGAACACTGTCTGATTTATTCTTCAGTGGATAAATCCATGAAAATTTAGTACAATCATCAACCAAAAGTATGAACTACTTGTATCCTAGATGATTGTACAGGGGCAGGTCCCCAAATATCACAGTGAACCAATACAAGTGGTATACTAAAATTACTACCAGTAACATGAAAAGGTAAACAATTATTCTTAGCTAACTGACATGATCCACAAATAGAGTACATTTTGCAGAGATTTTATGTCATTAGTAATATCAAGTTTATGAAGAATCTTCTGAGCAGGAGGGCCTAGCCTTGAATGCCACAAAGCTGAAGAAGCTATTACAGTAGTAAGAGAAGTACTATGTTGTGAAGCAGCATTAAGTTGTTGAGCAGTAGAATATAAAGAAGATTGACCAGACCGTATTGGATATAGCCCATTCTGCATCCTCCCTTTAACAAGAATAAGGTTATTCTCCAATGACTTGATTTTATATCCCCAAGGATGGAATAAGAACACACAATTATTTTGTTGAGTAAACTGAGCCACTGACATTAAATTATGTTGCAAGTGAGGAACATAAAGGAATTTGAGTAGATTAAACTGCTTAGATGGAGTAGATAATATACAAATGATATGGGAAGTAGCTTACCATCACCAACCATAACCTGTTCAGTGGCATAGTGAGTAGCGGTATTCTGTAAAACGGAAGCATCATTTGTCATGTGGCGGGAAACTCCTGATTCCGTATCCAGATTGATCCTGAGTGACTATGACTCCAATATCCTCCCCTCTCATAAGCAGTATCATAAGAAAATTGTACATTAAAGTCAAACTTATTAGAAAACCAAGGAGAATGAGAACCACTTCCTGCATTAAGGTCAAGAACAAGAAAAGCCTTTTGTGTAGGTGTTGAACTGTTTCTAGAAGCAGAATAACGAAATCGACACCTATTTGCAAGATGGCCTTGTTTATGACATATCTGACAAGGAATTGAATCGGGATCAATGATATGCTTTTGTGTAGGGTTAAATTCAGTTTTGCGAAAACCTGGAGGAGCGGAAGATGTGCTAGCATGATAATTGGGTGATGAATTATGTGAAGGCAGAGATTTTCGAAATGCAGGATTGCATGAAGATGAAGGATGTTGTTCCTTTACAAAGAAAGCAGAGTTTGTTGGATCGGATATTAGTGTAGAAAATGAATTTGAATCTTGCTCTTTCAAGAATTGTTCATGACTAATGAGACGAGAACGAAGTTCAGAGAAAGAAAGTGGAGGTTCTCTGTTTTGAACATTAACTACAAAGTGAATAGAATCTCGACCAAGACCATTCAGAGTATACATCACCAGATCTGAATCTTGAACAGGTTAGCCAATCTCCGCAAGAGAATTTGGAATTGTTTTGATTTGATGATGAAGTAAATCATAAATTGTTGAAGAGCCTTTCTTGATTGAATGAAGTTGAGATCGCAACAAAGATTTACAAGAAAGAAATTGATCACTGAAGAGATTTGCCAAATGCACTCATTTTTCTCTTGATGTGTGTCTACCAAGCAATTCAGAAGAGAATGATCTATCAACTGCAACGATAATGCAAGATCCAACAAATCTATCAATCTGTAACCACTCAAGATAGTTTGGATTTTGAATTTGAGTGTTGTTGATCATCACCATAGGAGATTCAGGAGGAACAGTTCCATCAACAAAACCATAAAGGTTTGTACAAATAAGAATTGAAGAGATCTGATCTTTTCAGGCAATATAATTTGATCCATCTAATTTTTCAGAAACAAAATTATTAATGTTTTGAAAAGGAATTGTAAATCTATTGTGAAAACCAAAAGGATTGTAAAAATAAGATTGTAACCGTTGTGGTTGTGGTTGTGGTTGTGGAAAGTAAAAGCAATGAAATGTTGTTGAGGTGATGTATGTTGTAGAACTTGTATTCTTGTATGATAAAGAGGTTGTTGTGGAACAGTAGAATCCGGTTGTGGAGATGATTGTTGAGTTACAGGTGGTGGCGGTTGAGAAGAAGAAGAGGAAGGTAAAGATTGTTGTTGATGTTGTGGTGATGATAATGGTGGAAACAACTGTGAATTGTTGATGTTGAGAGTGTTGTTGTTGACAAAAGAAGAAGATGCGATGTGAGTTTGAGTTGTTCTCACCATTGTTAGGGATAAGTTGCAGGTTTAATGGTGGTTTGAAGGTTAACACAGGTAAGGATCAGAGAGAGAAGTCAAAATTCCCCTCTGGTATCTGATACCATGTGAGAAATGTGATTCATTAAAGTGTGAAAGTTACAGGACAAGATGCAGGACAAAGTCTCATATAATTCAACATAAAAAGAAATAACATGAGGTGACTATAACCGGAGGTGAACAGTCACAATTACAGTTTCTGTATGGCAGGTATACAACAGCTGTTAGACACAATGTAGTTAATCTCGGCCGAGATGGCCGAAATACCGCCGATAATATCGGTTTCGGTGTTTTACCGAGATGCCGATATTGCCGGTATTGACCGGTATTTCGCCGATATTGGCCGATATTTCATCGGTATTCACCGAAATATCGTGTCTCGATACTCGACCGGTATTCACCGAAATCCGATATTGGTTACACACTCAATTAATCCTATGAATAGAATTATGTGTATGGATTGAATCCGTACATAATACGGATGACTACTACGTCTAACATCCCTTAATCACGGAACTTTTTATGTAAACATAGCACGTATATGATTCTGTGAGGAGCTTGCTGCAGCGAGTTTCAGAATCCCTAGACAATGATGGGTAGAAACCACGCTGCACCCCAAGTTTATTTTCATACATCTCATTATTTCCTCATAAATATTTATCCCAAGCTTATTACTATTACAGCACTACCCTTGGGCTTATTATTTAAAAATGATCTTAATTAGAACATTTATAATTTTAATTTAGCATCTAAGATTATCTCCTGGAGCCACTCCAAGTTGGGTACAGTAAGTGGTATAATAGTTCACCCTGGAGTCGACTTTGCCTGATTCTGCAGGATTGCCGCATTCGATAGCACCATTGATAGCACGGATCGTCTCACCAAAACCTTTGCCTGAAGTTATGATCTCATGGACACTTCTCATCCAATACCATAGAGCCGTCCTGAACGAAACAACTGGATCATTAGCAACAATCTCTGGGTTACTTAGACCATCAAAGTTATTTTCTTTTCCGGCTGGTCCATAATTGTAATTCCATGTCAACTGCAACGGTCCTCGACCATAGTATAGCTTGCCGGGAGCACATGGGTATTCTAAGTTGGTTTCGTTGCAGTAATCTTTGGTAGCTCCATCTTTTTCTTCTGTGAAACAGAACCCTACAAAATCCAGAAGAAAATGAATTCAATTTCAAGCCGGGAACGTCAGTGTAAAGTATAATCCATTTCTTTTGTTATAAAGAACTTACTTTCAGTCTCATGTGATGCATGAGCAAAAAAGGCAGCGATTTCACGTTTCGAGTCATCTTGAGTCCCAGCTCGACCAAAGCGATTGTATGAACTCAGCGCGTCAAGAAAAGCGTCACGCGAATAGAAATTCTTCCCTGGGCAATCGCCTTGATTAAGGATTCCATTGAAGAACTCTGGTGTCACGATATCGGCTACGTTAACGTCGGTAGGAGGTGTGCATGGACCCTCTCGACATCCCGAGCCACAGTATGCAGGATCTCCTGCTGGACCACAAAACCCATACTTGCTACAGCACTGATTAGCTGCACAACCGCAATTCTGGCCCGCAGTTAACTCGGTGAAGATCCCGGAGATAACTCCAATTACAAAAATCAATCTTACAATGTTAAGGACAGCCATCTTTAGGGTGAGGAGGAGTTAAAAGGATAATTAGATTGTGGTGTTGATGAACAATTTGGTACATATGCAAAGTGGTTTTTATAACAATTCTAGTACATGATCTTGATAAGGTTCCGATGTTGGAGATTTTTGACGTTCATCTAGAAGTCAAGATCTTGATTGACTAGCAATAAATATCAACGGTCGTAAATGCAGTCTTCCATTCACTTTGACTAGTCAAAGAAGAATTAGGTGGGAGATTGCGTGTCGGTGGAGGACTGAAGTTTCATGGTGGACGTCTCTAAAAGAATCATCCGTATTAGAAGATTGGTACCTGAGCTCCATCAAATTTTATTTGTCTCCCTTGACTATTTGAGTCTAGGGTGATTTTGTGGTACCGGTGAATCCGCGGTGCAATAATTGAAGCAAGGAAGTCCAATGTCAAGGGATGAAGTTGTAAATTAGATTTGTTTGTTTTTTTTTTTTTTTGAAGACGTTAATTAGAGTCTGAATTTGTCTTTTGATAAAGGAAAATCCGTGTATGTGGCGCAAAGAGTGTCTAAGACGTTGCAGTCAATGGTCATCCAGACAACATAACGTATTTGATCAAACAAACTATCGCCATCAAAAACATATCACATTAGAAGTTTCTTTGTTTCTTTCTTGATTATCTTTGTCCAAATAATTGACGAATTCTCTCAAACTTTTGACGAAATTTCATATATGGAACACTCTTTTTGCTTGCTAAAATTATTCACAAAATTAATTAAAAAGACCAAAATCAACAATTCATGGGTGAAAAGACTTGTAAAAGTTGATACTATTCAAATGGACGATAATATAAAAATAGTTAGGATGTAAACAGTTTCATCCTATCCATTTTCAAATATTTTTTCTTATTTTTAATTTAGATCAGGATGCATCTAGTTTCATCCTCGCCCTTTTTTAAGTTTAAGACTGGATGAATCCAGTTTCATTCTTGCTATTTTTTTTTTGTCCATTTCACTCATAATAATTTTTACTCGTCCATTTGAACCATGTTTTAAAAATATTTGGATAACCATTTTCCGAAAATTATTTTCGTCCGTTCATGGACAAATTGGTGTTTTCTCTCAAATGCCTAGTACTTTGATTTCGTAATATCACTACATGATCAATATATACAAACATATATACAAACAAACTACCCGGTATCATTATAGTACAGTGATAAAGTCATTAAGTGATGATATTAGTGATCTAGGTTTAAATCTGGCCAGCACCAAATTCTCCTTACTGGTTAAAGCAAAAAAAAATACAAACAAACTTGTATTACAAAAACTACGTTACTGATCGGATTGCCGGAAACCCACAAATGTTATACGGGCTTTTTGGCTACAAGTATAAGCTATCCTGCTTAATTTTGCAAATATGCATAAAACTAATGCAGTTAGTAGTGTACATTCTCTTTATGCTTAGTTGTGAAACGCAAAGGCAAAAATACATCAAAAAGAATGAGCTCTAAAGTGACAGCTAATAGAAAATACAAGCAACAAAGCCTTTGAAGGAATCCTGAGAGGCTTGGGATTCAAAATCTTGATGGAGAATCAGAACACAGATTATGCGTCTGTTGTAGTTGCTATCTGCTGCAGCTTCTGCACAGGATAAAGGCTTTCCACGAATACCGTGAACAGATACGGAAAGCGAATTTCTGGAATTGAGGAGAGGCCACCGATTTCAATCTTCTTGAAAACCTTGGTTTGTCGACTGTATGAATACGCGGCGACAAATTCCACTAATTGGCTTACATGGCATTGCAAGATTATTTGGTTAGTTCCTGGAATGGCCTGACAAATTATCAGATCAAATGACAAATTAGAAGGTATTGAGATTATCTCTTCGGTCCATTTTTGCTCATCTTGCAAAATCCACAGCTTGGCCAAGAAACGGCTTTCCCAACTGAAAAAAGCTAAACGCTCATCCATTACAAACAAATCAAACCATCTTAAACGATAAAACTTATCAGCCATGAAACTAGGGACCGGAATAACTCTGAATTTCTCACTTCCGACGTTAAATGCCACTATAAATTTAGGATTGGCATCTTCCGCATCAGCATTGTCGAACTCCGGCTTATTACTCCGCCAATATATCGAACCATTTAAATAAGCAGAATTACTCTGGATATTATACAAGGGGACATTGTCGATTCTTCTCCATGTATTACTGCCTAAAGTCAAGACCTCACAAACAAAATAAGCATTGCAGTGCTTTTTACGTATTGACCACACCCCAACGAGTTTGGTTTCCTTAGTGACAGGATCAAATCCAAGCTGAAAACATTTACTCGTAACATCCCTACTACCACAGTGCTCGCCTTTCTCTTCCCGCAAGAATGAAGATTTCATCCATGGTGTTATTTCTCGAGTGCTAACATTGAATATGCGGGTATAAAAGTTGCTAATTGAGAAGTAGCTGTTCTTAACTTCCCAGTCGACCAAACAAATCAAACCATTTACAGGACCAAGAATAAGTTTATAATTAAACTCATTAGCAACTGTATTCCTTATGGTGTGAATGACTGCTTTTGTAGTTGCTACTTGGTTTTCACATTCAATAATGTCAGCCAACAAGAAACATTTTTCATCCATTGTTGCGGGTAGAGACCAGGGCCCATTAAAAAGGGATGTACTTAAACGGGGATACCTAGGCATTATTATAAAGAGACCTGGACGTGTTCTAGATCGGTTGTAATGTAAATCAATGAAATATTCATCTTCTTGAATTAAATACCGAAAACGTTTACATACACACTTAAATCGCATAAGTGTTTTTACCGGAAGTCTACTAAGTATCTCACATACTAACATATCATAATCAGTTATTGAGCCTCCCTCATGTTCCATTTGAGCAGAAAAAATGATAACAATTCCAAAAATGAATCCTAGAAAATTTGAATACTGATATATATGTTCTTCAAGATATGAAACTATCGATAGAAAATAGAATAACAAAAATATGAAAACTTGCAGCAGTTTAAGAAAATACCGAAGCAGCAATAGAGGTCCTGTCAACCATTCTATTTCCTTCTTGAATCCTTTGTTTTGACCCCTTGAATCTTGAGAAAAATGGGTTTTCTGATTACCAACAATCAAATGTTCATCAATAATATAGCCTAAGAAAACAGCTCAAATATATCATATAAAAATACAATGTCAAACTAGACCCTAGTCTTGAGCAATCATGTCTAGCAACTACTTGTACATTTTTAACCACGTCTACCTACAGCTTCAAAATTTACAAAATGACAAGAAAATACATCCAAAGACCTGGCTTAGTATGAATTTGTGAGGTTTTCTATGTTGCGTCGCCCATTTTTGACATTTCGCATAAAATTTATAGTAGGTATATATATAAAGGTGCCAAATGATTCTGTGAGCATATTTTGAAAGATGAAAGTAAATTGCAGTTAGGCAGCATACCGATGAATAATACCATGAAACTAACAAAAAAAATTAAATTGGTTACCCCATAACTTCGTTCTTACATGTAATACATAAATGTATGCATAAAGCTTCCCTGATTCAAAAAATATGGAAAAAGTTTAAATTGGTATTAAGATATGAAAATAGTTACCATTTCTTTGATTTGTCATCAAGGTATTCCTGGGCCGGCAGTTGTTGCTGCTGCTCCTTCTTATTGACATGGAAAAGACTTTCCACAAAAGTTGTAAATAAGTATGTATAGAGAATATCCGGAACATAACCGATCCCACTGATTTCGATATTGCTAAAAGTCTTCTTTTCTCGATTATACGAATGAACAGATACAAACTCGCTGTAGTTATAGCACGTTAAGATTAGTTGGTCTGATCCTGCAATATCATGACATTTTACAGAAAAGGATTTCCAGTCTGAAGGTAATAAGATCATCTCTTCAGTCCAATTCATGTTACTACCCACTGTTTTATTCTCTTTCTGACTGTTGTCATCATCGAAAATCCACAGCTTAGCATTGCCACCGTATTCATATCCGCTTCTTCTGGAAACGATTTCTCTACCGAAATAAGCTAACTTCTCATCCACTGCCAATAAACCTTTTTCTTTTTCAGCATGCGACTTATCAAGCATGAACCCAGGGATTGGAATAACTCTGAATTTTTCATTTCCGACATCAAATGCCACTATAGATGGACATTCTTCATCCTTGTACCATTCAGTACCATCAGAATGCTGTCTACGAAAGAGCTTGGTTGTACAATGCCAATATATTGAACCATTTACGCTGACAGAACTTCTTGGGAAATTGTACAATGGAACACCGTCAATTCTTCTCCAATTATTATTTCCTAGAGTCAAGGCCTCACACACTGTATGAGCAGTAGACCATACGATATTTTTACGCACTGTAAACACAGCAATCAATTTGTGTTCCTTAGTGACAGGATCGAACCCAAGTTGAAAAGATGTAGATGCAATACGACACGATTCATATTGCTTATCTCTTCTTGTTTCCCTGTAGAATGCCGAATTTTTAACAATCATTATTTCCCGAGTGCCAACATTGTATAAGCAAAATGTAACCGTACTCATGTGCATGAGGCTCCAATAGACGAAACATATCAAACCCTTCACGGGTTTCAGAATCTGATTGTACTGGATACAATAATTTCCCCGATATGATGTCTGAGTACACTTGAATGTATCATCCTTTGCATTCCTGACAGTGTGCACAATTGCTGTTGTTGCATTCCCATTTTCGCCTAAAACAATGTCAGCTGACAAGAAGGAAATCTCTTTCGATAGCGCATAATATCCAGACACGGGCGTGAAACGGTAACTGTAAGGATCACGATCATTCATGGGTGCGGAAAGGTAAAACCGAGGAACTATGATGATGAGACCAGGACGTGTTTTTGATTGTTTGTAATGTAAATCAATCAAATATTCATCTTCTTCAATTAAATACTGGAAATGTTTACATACACATTTGAATCTCATGAGTGATTTCACTGGAAGTCTACTGAGTATGTCACGTATCATATCTTCATTATCAGGTATTGATCCCCCTCCTCCCGAATCCATTATAGAAGGAAAAATAAACATATTCGACATAAACCTAAGAAGATTATAAACACTGTGATTCGAATTTTATGGAATTCAAAAGAATGCATTATACATACCTATGAAGGATTTGTGGTCCATCCTTCACTTGCTTTCTTTGTATCACAAAGACACACAAAGGGTTTAGGTTTTTTTATTTGAAACCGTCTCAGCCAGAGGTTAGGTTATGTTAGGTTTTGTTATTCGGGATTCGAAACAGTCTCAGCCCGAGTCAGATGTTACCTCGTTTGTTTTTCCATTTTTTTCTGATGTTTCGAGGTCTGACTCGGTTGGATAGGTGATTCGTTTATTGATGTAAGATCTGACTCAATTTATACCTTGGAGTCTTTGACTTCGATGTGTTTGAGTTAGGTACGTATAAATCTGACTCACCATCTTTTTCCTTTGCTCAGGATTTGGGTTTCCCACTTATGGAAAGCGTTCCCCTCACAACCCTTGGCATCCACCTGTTAACCAAACAGCTACTAATCAGTCAACATAAGGGTAACGGAAGAGTTCAGCAGAGACTAGTCTTCAGGCTATTAAGCCGCAGATAAGTATAACGAGTTCAGCAGATAACTCGTTCTCTTTTTGTTAGTCAGTACCGTGAAAATCTGTAACAACTTGTAATAAGTTTTAGTATAAATAACATCTTAATCTCCACAATCAAACTTGTGGAAGATATTCACCAAATATCAAGTTTCAACTTGGTATCAGCCTAATCGATCCAAATCACGCTTCTTCTCAAAAAAAAAAAAACCTTATCATCCAAAACAATGACAACAACCAACAATCTTCGAAATATCCAAATACATCATCTTGTCACATTAAAGCATACAGAAACAAATCATCTCCTATGGAAAACTCAATTTCAGCCTATTCTCAAAGGATATGGCCTAACAGGATTCATAGACGGAACAAAGGAGAAACCAGCCAGAACTCTTCCTGAAAGTGAAGAAATCAATCCAGATTTCACTGATTATGAAGCAACTGACTCGCTGCTAGTAGGATGGATGAATTCTACTCTTACCCCTGAAGTACTTGGTGAAGTGGGTGGTCTCATGACTGCAAAAGAAGTCTAGGACAAATTGGAGCAAAGACTTTACACCAAAAACAAGGGCTCATCGATGAGTCTTAAGAAGCAGTTACATAATCTCCAGAAAGGTAACAAAACCCTAAAAGCTTTTTTATCAGAGGCTAAGTCTTTATTTCAACAACTTGCAGCATCAGGTTCTACTGTCACATCAGATTAGATGAAGCAGTATATATAAGCAATGGCTTGAACCAGTCATATGATCCTATTGTTACCTCCTTGAGCACCTTTGATGATATGGACATCGATACGTTCTATGCGCATCTGCTAACATTTGATATGCGATTAGAACATCAGTTGGCTTTGTTACAACAGCCACTAGCCAATGTAGCTGTCTCCAACTCAGCACCATCTGGAAGTAGGTCTGATCCACGGAGATATAACAATCAAGGAAATCAGTCCCAGTTCAACAATAATTAGTCTTATAGAAGAAACAACCATTCATCCTACCAGCGTAACAACAATCCACAGTACCAAGGTAATAACCAGGGAGGAGAAAAATGCCAAATCTGCAAAAAGAAAAACCATCAGGCAGGACGGTGTTGGTTTCGCTATGATAAACCAAACAAAGAATCCACAACGTCAACCTGATGCTTATATTGCCTTACCTGGTGGTCAATCACAATCAATGGGTGACTGATAAGGGTGCAACGCATCATATGATCATGATGTGAGAAACTTGACGATTCCACATGAATATGATGGAACAGAGCAAGTTCATGTTGGTAATGGTAATGCCTTGAATATTTCCAACATCGGTAATGCCTCTTTCATACATAACACAAGATCTTTTCATTTAAACAACATTTACCATGTACCGCAGATAAAAACCAATCTTTTGTCGGTTTCTCAATTTTGTAAAGATAATGATGTGTTTTTTGAGTTTCACACATCTTATTTTGTTGTTAAGGACAAGTGCACGGGAACGCCTCTGCTACACGGACAGAATAGGAATGGGCTCTACTACTTTGATGGAGTTAACAACATTAGTAACCCAGTCAGGTTGCAGTCGTTTGTCTCCTCTTCCTTCCCACTTTGGCATCAACGTTTCGGTCATACCATGCTACGCACTGTCTCTAGGATTTGTTGTGAATTATCCCTTCCTGTTTCCAATAAACAATTTGATTATTGTCACTCTTGTTACATAAGCAAGAGTAGAAAGTTGCCTTTTTCTATTAGTTCAACTGTTTATGATAAGCCTCTGAGCTTAATTGTTTCAGACATTTGGGTCTCTCCTAATCTTTCTAGAAATGGTTTCAAATATTATATGCTTCTTATGGATGTGTTTTCTCACTACACTTGGGTTTTTCCTCTAGTACAACGTTCAGATGCGCTACAAACCTTCATCCTTTTTCATAAGCAAGTAGAGAATCTAACTGCGCATAAAATAAAAACCTTTCAGTCTGATAATGCATTGGAGTATAAAAAGTTTACTGCATATCTTAATGATTCAGGAATCCAGCATAGATTTTCTTGCCCTCACACATCGCCACAAAATGGTCTTGCTGAACGTCGCATACGTCATGTCACTGAATCCGGATTAGCTCTTTTGTTTCATACTCACATGCCCACGTCTTTTTGGTCTGATGCTTTTATAACAGCGTGTTATCTCATTAATAGGCTTCCAAAGTCCAACTCCGAAATCACTACTCCATTGCAGTTACTTTTTAACAGGAAACCCAATTATTCTTTCTTAAAGGTTTTTGGCTGCTTGGCTTATCCATGTCTTAGGCAGTATAATTCCAATAAACTAGAACCACGGTCTTTGCCATGCGTGTTCATAGGGTATAGCACTGCACATAAGGGGTACTTATGTTTCCACAGACAAACTAATAGAATATATATATATCTCGGCATGTTCGCTTTGAGGAGAGTTCATTCCCATTCTTGTCCAGCCAGCAGAAGGTCATCGAGCACTCAAAAGGTATACCTCCTTCCGATACTAGTGTTTTTCACTCACCACCCTTTAGCCATTGTGGTTTAACACCTCATCAGGAAGGCTCAGCTGCGCTATCACCAGCACAGTCTCCACTACCGACATCGTCAGAAGTAGATCAGCCAGCAATACCATCACCGTCCCAGTCTCCTGCTCCATCATCTCCAGCACGATCTGATTCTTCAGTTGGCACTACACAGCCTCTTAGCACCCCGGTTGACGATCAACCTTCTGAGACGTCGCCTTCTTTCGATTGCACTCACCAACAACGCAGCAAAACATTATCACCCATCCTATGGTGACACGTTCAAAGGATGGCATTTCTAAACCAATTCAGAAAATGTGCTTGTTGACTTCTAAACATCCGTTACCAGATTCCATCTTTATGGAACCAACTTGCTTCTCGATTGCTTCCAAAATTTTGGTATGGAGGGATGCCATGGATGTGCAAATAAATGGCCTGATTCGCAATGGAACATATTCTTTGGTAAAATATGAAAATGGAATTAATGTTGTCGGTTGTAAGTGGGTTTATAGGGTGAAGCAAAATCCAGACGGCAGCATTGATCGGTGCAAAGCACGCTTAGTAGAAAAGGGGTTCAATCAAGCATGAAGGAATAGATTATGGAGAAACGTTCATCCCATCATCAAACCGTGTAATGATACGCTTGGTTTTATCAATTGCGATGATGAATGGTTGGCAACTACAACAGCTGGATGTCGAGAATGCCTTCCTCCATGGGAAGTTAGAAGAGGAAGTTTATATGAAGCAGCCGCCTGGGTATGTAGATCCTAACTATCCGGATTACGTATGCAAGATGCATAAATCTCTCTATGGACTAAAACAGGCTCCTCGAGCTTGGTTTTCCAGGCTCATTAGTTATTTACTTCAGTTGGGTTTCAAGGCTTCCATTGCAGATAGCTCGCTGTTTATTTTGCGCACTCCTACTTATGTTACGTATGTACTGGTGTATGTAGACGACATAATAATCACCGGTTCGAATTCGTCTCAGCTGACAAGACTAATTTCAGATCTCGGGGCTGAGTTCGCTATCAAGGATTTAGGTGAATTATCTTTCTTCTTGGGTGTGGAGGTTCTCAAGAAAGATAAAGGCTTAATCCTTACGGAGAGGAAGTATGTCACTAATCTTCTCCGTAAGACTAAGATGGATGGAGCTAAACCTGTATGCAGTCCCATGGCTCCAAGCTTAAGTATACGCAAACAAGGTACTGAGAGATTTTCATATGCCACATTATACCGCAGTGTCGTTGGTGCTTTACAATATCTACATCTGACAAGGCCGGATATCTCAGTAGCCGTGAACAAGGTGTGCCAGTTCATGCATGATCCTTATATAGAGCATTGGGAACTTGTCAAACGGATTCTACGTTATTTGAAACACACTGTCGATTATGGGATTCATCTTCGACCTTCTCAAGACTACACTCTACATGCATATTCGGATGCGTACTGGGCTGGCAGTTTAGATGATCGTAGGTCAACGAGTGGGTACTATGTATATTTTGGTGGTAACATAATCTCCCGGAGTGCAAGAAAGAAGAAGACGGTTTCTAAATCTAGTACGGAGGCGGAATATAGAGGTGTAGCCATTGCGACCTCAGAACTTATTTGGATACAATCATTACTTCATGAGCTTGGAATACAAATATCAACACCTATCTTGTGGTGTGACAACTTAGGGGAAACATATCTCACAACAAATCCTATTTTCCATGCTCGGATGAAACATATAGAGATTGATTATCACTTTGTCCGGGAGAGAGTTGCGAGTAAGCAATTGCATGTTCGGTTCATCAGTTCCAAAGACCAAATTGCTGATATTTTCACCAAGGGTTTGGCTTCAACAAGGTTTAATTTTTTACGGACCAAGTTGCACGTTCGCCAGCTGCAGTACAACTTGAGGGGAGGTGTTAACCAAACAGCTACTAATCAGTCAACAGAAGGGTAACGGAAGAGTTCAGCAGAGACTAGTCTTCAGGATATTAAGCCGCAGATAAGTATAACGAGTTCAGATAGATAACTTGTTCTCTTTTTGTTAGTCAGCATCAGAAAATCATAACAACTTGTAATAAGTTTTAGTATAAATAACATCTTAATCTCCACAATCAAACTTGTGGAAGATATTCACCAAATATCAAGTTTCAACTTGGTATCAGCCTAATCGATCCAAATCACGCTTCTTCTCCCAAAAAAAAACCTTATCATCCAAAACAATGACAACAACCAACAATCTTCGAAATATCCAAATACATCATCTTGTCACATTAAAGCATACAGAAACAAATCATCTCCTATGGAAAACTCAATTTCAGCCTATTCTCAAAGGATATGGCCTAACAGATTCATAGAAAGAACAAAGGAGAAACCAGCCAACTCTTCCCGAAAGTGAAGAAATCAATCCGATTTCACTGATTATGAAGCAACTGACTCGCTGCTAGTAGGATGGATGAATTCTACTCTTACCCCTGAAGTACTTGGTGAAGTGGGTGGTCTCATGACTGCAAAAGAAGTCTAGGACAAATTGGAGCAGCACTTTACACCAAAAACTAGGGCTCATCAGATGAGTCTTAAGAAGCAGTTACATAATCTCCAGAAAGGTAACAAAACCCTAAAAGCTTTTTTATGAGAGGCTAAGTCTTTATTTCAACAACTTGCAGCATCAGGTTCTACTGTCACATCAGATTAGATGAAGTAGTATATAAGCAATGGCTTGAACCAGTCATATGATCCTATTGTTACCTCCTTGAGCACCTTTGATGATATGGACATCGATATCGCTTCTATGCGCATCTGCTAACATTTGATATGCGATTAGAACATCAGTTGGCTTTGTTACAACAGCCACTAGCCAATGTAGCTGTCTCCAACTCAGCACCATCTGGAAGTAGGTCTAATCCACGGAGATATAACAATCAAGGAAATCAGTCCCAGTTCAATAATAATTAGTCTTACAGAAGAAACAACCATTCATACTACCAACAGAATAACAATCCACAAAGTACCAAGGTAACAACCAGGGAGGAGAAAATGCCAAATCTGCAAAAAAGAAAAACCATCAGGCAGATTTGTGTTGGTTTTTCTATGATAAACCAAAAAGAATCCACAACGTCAACCGGATTCTTATATTGCCTTACCTGGTGGTCAAGCTGACAATCAGTGGGTGACTGATAAGGGTGCAACGCATCATATGACTGATGATGTGAGAAACTTGACGATTCCACATGAATATGATGGAACAGAGCAAGTTCATGTTGGTAATGGTAATGCCTTGAATATTGCCAACATTGGTAATGCCTCTTTCATACATAACACTAGATCTTTTCATTTAAACAACATTTACCATGTACCGCAGATAAAAACTAATCTTTTGTCGGTTTCTCAATTTTGTAAAGATAATGATGTGTTTTTTGAGTTTCACACATCTTATTTTGTTGTGAAGGACAAGTGCACGGGAACGCCACTGCTACACGGACAGAATAGGAATGGGCTCTACTACTTTGATGGAGTTAACAGCATCAGTAACCCAGTCAGGTTGCAGTCGTTTGTCTCCTCTTCCTTCCCACTTTGGCATCAACGTTTCGGTCATACCATGCTACGCACTGTCTCTAGGATTTGTCGTGAATTCTCCCTTCCTGTTTCCAATAAACAATTTGATTATTGTCACTCTTGTCACATAAGCAAGAGTAGAAAGTTGCCTTTTTCTATTAGTTCAACTGTTTATGATAAGCCTCTGAGCTTAATTGTTTCAGACATTTGGGTCTCTCCTAATCTTTCAAGAAATGGTTTCAAATATTATATGCTTCTTATGGATGTGTTTTCTCACTACACTTGGGTTTTTCCTCTAGTACAACGTTCAGATGCGCTACAAACCTTCATCCTTTTTCATAAGCAAGTAGAGAATCTAACTGCGCATAAAATAAAAACCTTTCAGTCTGATAATGCATTGGAGTATAAAAGGTTTACTGCATATCTTAATGATTCAGGAATCCAGCATAGATTTTCTTGCCCTCACACAACGCCACAAAATGGTCTTGCTGAACGTCGCATACGTCATGTCACTGAATCCGCCTTATCTCTTTTGTTTCATGCTCACATGCCCACGTCTTTTTGGTCTGATGCTTTTATAACAGCGTGTTATCTCATTAATAGGCTTCCAAAGTCCAACTCCGAAATCACTACTCCATTGCAGTTAATTTTTAACAGGAAACCCCAATTATTCTTTCTTAAAGGTTTTTGGCTGCTTGGCTTATCCATGTCTTAGGCAGTATAATTCCAATAAACTAGAACCACGGTCTTTGCCATGCGTGTTCATAGGGTATAGCACTGCACATAAGGGGTACTTATGTTTCCACAGAAAAACTAATAGAATATATATATCTCGGCATGTTCGCTTTGAGGAGAGTTCATTCCCATTCTTGTCCAGCCAGTAGAAGGTCATCGAGCACTCAAAAGGTATACCTCCTTCCGATACTAGTGTTTTTCACTCACCACCCTTTAGCCATTGTGGTTTAACACCTCATCAGGAAGGCTCAGCTGCGCTATCACCAGCACAGTCTCCACTACCGACATCGTCAGAAGTAGATCAGCCAGCAATACCATCACCGTCCCAGTCTCCTGCTCCATCATCTCCAGCACGATCAGATTCTTCATTGGCACTACACACCTCTTAGCACCTTTGGTTGACGATCAACCTTCTGAGACGTCAGCTTCTTCGCATTGCACTCAGCCAACAACGCAGCAAAACATTATCACCCATCCTATGGTGACACGTTCGAAGGATGGCATTTCTAAACCAATTCAGAAAATGTGCTTGTTGACTTCTAAACATCCGTTACCAGATTCCAGCTTTATGGAACCAACTTGCTTCTCGATTGCTTCCAAAATTTTGGTATGGAGGGATGCCATGGATGTGCAAATAAATGGCCTGATTCGCAATGGAACATATTCTTTGGTAAAATATGAAAATGGAATTAATGTTGTCGGTTGTAAGTGGGTTTATATGGTGAAGCAAAATCCAGACGGCAGCATTGATCGGTGCAAAGCACGCTTAGTAGAAAATGGGTTCAATCAGCATGAAGGAATAGATTATGGAGAAACGTTCAGCCCTGTCATCAAACCGTGTACGATACGCTTGGTTTTATCAATTGCAGTGATGAATGGTTGGCAACTACAACAGCTGGATGTCGAGAATGCCTTCCTCCATGGGAAGTTAGAAGAGGAAGTTTATATGAAGCAGCCGCCTGGGTATGTAGATCCTAACTATCCGGATTACGTATGCAAGATGCATAAATCTCTCTATGGACTAAAACAGGCTCCTCGAGCTTGTTTTTCCAGGCTCATTAGTTATTTACTTCCGTTGGGTTTCAAGGCTTCCATTGCAGATAGCTCGCTGTTTATTTTGCGCACTCCTACTTCTGTTACGTATGTACTGGTGTATGTAGACGACATAATAATCACCATTCAATCGTCTCAGCTGACAAGACTAATTTCAGATCTCGGGGCTGAGTTCGCTATCAAGGATTTAGGTGAATTATCTTTCTTCTTGGGCGTGGAGGTTCTCAAGAAAGATAAAGGCTTAATCCTTACGCAGAGGAAGTATGTCACTGATCTTCTCCGTAAGACTAAGATGGATGGAGCTAAACCTGTGTGCAGTCCCATGGCTCCAAGCTTAAGTATACGCAAACAAGGTACTGAGAGATTTTCATATGCCACATTATACCGCAGTGTCGTTGGTGCTTTACAATATCTACATCTGACAAGGCCGGATATCTCAGTAGCCGTGAACAAGGTGTGCCAGTTCATGCATGATCCTTATATAGAGCATTGGGAACTTGTCAAACGGATTCTACGTTATTTGAAACACACTGTCGATTATGGGATTCATCTTCGACCTTCTCAAGACTACACTCTACATGCATATTCGTATGCGTCTTTGGTGGATTTAGATGATCGTAGGTCAACGAGTGGGTACTGTGTATATTTTGGTGGTAACATAATCTCCTGGAGTGCAAGAAAGAAGAAGACGGTTTCTAAATCTAGTACGGAGGCGGAATATAGAGGTGTAGCCATTGCGACCTCAGAACTTATTTGGATACAATCATTACTTCATGAGCTTGGAATACAAATATCAACACCTATCTTGTGGTGTGACAACTTAGGGGAAACATATCTCACAACAAATCCTATTTTCCATGCTCGGATGAAACACATAGAGATTGATTATCACTTTGTCCGGGAGAGAGTTGCGAGTAAGCAGTTGCATGTTCGGTTCATCAGTTCCAAAGACCAAATTGCTGATATTTTCACCAAGGGTTTGGCTTCAACAAGGTTTAATTTTCTACGGACCAAGTTGCACGTTCGCCAGCTGCAGTACAACTTGAGGGGAGGTGTTAACCAAACAGCTACTAATCAGTCAACAGAAGGGTAATAGAAGAGTTCAGCAGAGACTAGTATTCAGGCTATTAAGCCGCAGATAAGTATAACGAGTTCAGCAGATAACTCGTTCTCTTTTTGTTAGTCAGTACCGTGAAAATCTGTAACAACTTGTAATAAGTTTTAGTATAAATAACATCTTAATCTCCACAATCAAACTTGTGGAAGATATTCACCAAATATCAAGTTTCAACTTGGTATCAGCCTAATCGATCCAAATCACGCTTCTTCTCCAAAAAAAAAACCTTATCATCCAAAACAATGACAACAACCAACAATCTTCGAAATATCCAAATACATCATCTTGTCACATTAAAGCATACAGAAACAAATCATCTCCTATGGAAAACTCAATTTCAGCCTATTCTCAAAGGATATGGCCTAACAGGAGTCATAGAAAGAACAAAGGAGAAACCAGCCAGAACTCTTCCTGAAAGTGAAGAAATCAATCCAGATTTCACTGATTATGAAGCAACTGACTCGCTGCTAGTAGGATGGATGAATTCTACTCTTACCCCTGAAGTACTTGGTGAAGTGGGTGGTCTCATGACTGCAAAAGAAGTCTAGGACAAATTGGAGCAGCACTTTACACCAAAAACTAGGGCTCATCAGATGAGTCTTAAGAAGCAGTTACATAATCTCCAGAAAGGTAACAAAACCCTAAAAGCTTTTTTTATGAGAGGCTAAGTCTTTATTTCAACAACTTGCAGCATCAGGTTCTAGTGTCACATCAGATGAGATGAAGTAGTATATAAGCAATGGCTTGAACCAGTCATATGATCCTATTGTTACCTCCTTGAGCACCTTTGATGATATGGACATCGATACGTTCTATGCGCATCTGCTAACATTTGATATGCGATTAGAACAGCAGTTGGCTTTGTTACAACAGCCACTAGCCAATGTAGCTGTCTCCAACTCAGCACCATCTAGAAGTAGGTCTAATCCACGGAGATATAACAATCAAGGAAATCAGTCCCAGTTCAATAATAATCAGTCTTACAGAAGAAACAACCATTCATACTACCAGCGTAACAACAATCCACAGTACCAAGGTAACAACCAGGGAGGAGAAAAATGCCAAATCTGCAAAAAGAAAAACCATCAGGCAGGACGGTGTTGGTTTTTCTATGATAAACCAAACAGCAATCCGCAACGTCAACCGGATGCTTATATTGCCTTACCTGGTGGTCAAGCTGACAATCAGTGGGTGACTGATAAGGGTGCAACGCATCATATGACTGCTGATGTGAGAAACTTGACGATTCCACATGAATATGATGGAACAGAGCAAGTTCATGTTGGTAATGGTAATGCCTTGAATATTGCCAACATTGGTAATGCCTCTTTCATACATAACACAAGATCTTTTCATTTAAACAACATTTACCATGTACCGCAGATAAAAACTAATCTTTTGTCGGTTTCTCAATTTTGTAAAGATAATGATGTGTTTTTTGAGTTTCACACATCTTATTTTGTTGTGAAGGACAAGTGCACGGGAACGCCACTGCTACACGGACAGAATAGGAATGGGCTCTACTACTTTGATGGAGTTAACAGCATCAGTAACCCAGTCAGGTTTCAGTCGTTTGTCTCCTCTTCCTTCCCACTTTGGCATCAACGTTTCGGTCATACCATGCTACGCACTGTCTCTAGGATTTGTCGTGAATTCTCCCTTCCTGTTTCCAATAAACAATTTGATTATTGTCACTCTTGTCACATAAGCAAGAGTAGAAAGTTGCCTTTTTCTATTAGTTCAACTGTTTATGATAAGCCTCTGATCTTAATTGTTTCAGACATTTGGGTCTCTCCTAATCTTTCAAGAAATGGTTTCAAATATTATATGCTTCTTATGGATGTGTTTTCTCACTACACTTGGGTTTTTCCTCTAGTACAACGTTCGATCGCGCTACAAACCTTCATCCTTTTTCATAAGCAAGTAGAGAATCTAACTGCGCATAAAATAAAAACCTTTCAGTCTGATAATGCATTGGAGTATAAAAGGTTTACTGCATATCTTAATGATTCAGGAATCCAGCATAGATTTTCTTGCCCTCACACAACGCCACAAAATGGTCTTGCTGAACGTCGCATACGTCATGTCACTGAATCCGCCTTAGATCTTTTGTTTCATGCTCACATGCCCACGTCTTTTTGGTCTGATGCTTTTATAACAGCGTGTTATCTCATTAATAGGCTTCCAAAGTCCAACTCCGAAATCACTACTCCATTGCATTTACTTTTTAACAGGAAACCCAATTATTCTTTCTTAAAGGTTTTTGGCTGCTTGGCTTATCCATGTCTTAGGCAGTATAATTCCAATAAACTAGAACCACGGTCTTTGCCATGCGTGTTCATAGGGTATAGCACTGCACATAAGGGGTACTTATGTTTCCACAGACAAACTAATAGAATATATATATCTCGGCATGTTCGCTTTGAGGAGAGTTCATTCCCATTCTTGTCCAGCCGGTAGAAGGTCATCGAGCACTCAAAAGGTATACCTCCTTCCGATACTAGTGTTTTTCACTCACCACCCTTTAGCCGTTGTGGTTTAACACCTCATCAGGAAGGCTCAGCTGCGCTATCACCAGACATAGCTCCACTACCGACATCGTCAGAAGTAGATCAGCCAGCAATACCATCACCGTCCCAGTCTCCTGCTCCGTCATCTCCAGCACGATCTGATTCTTCAGTTGGCACTACACAGCCTCTTAGCACCCCGGTTGACGATCAACCTTCTGAGACGTCAGCTTCTTCGCATTGCACTCATCCAACAACGCAGCAAAACATTATCACCCATCCTATGGTGACACGTTCGAAGGATGGCATTTCTAAACCAATTCAGAAAATGTGCTTGTTGACTTCTAAACATCCGTTACCAGATTCCAGCTTTATGGAACCAACTTGCTTCTCGATTGCTTCCAAAATTACGGTATGGAGGGATGCCATGGATGTGCAAATAAATGGCCTGATTCGCAATGGAACATATTCTTTGGTAAAATATGAAAATGGAATTAATGTTGTCGGTTGTAAGTGGGTTTATAGGGTGAAGCAAAATCCAGACGGCAGCATTGATCGGTGCAAAGCACGCTTAGTAGAAAAGGGGTTCAATCAGCATGAAGGAATAGATTATGGAGAAACGTTCAGCCCTGTCATCAAACCATGTACGATACGCTTGGTTTTATCAATTGCAGTGATGAATGGTTGGCAACTACAACAGCTGGATGTCGAGAATGCCTTCCTCCATGGGAAGTTAGAAGAGGAAGTTTATATGAAGCAGCCGCCTGGGTATGTAGATCCTAACTATCCGGATTACGTATGCAAGATGCATAAATCTCTCTATGGACTAAAACAGGCTCCTCGAGCTTGGTTTTCCAGGCTCATTAGTTATTTACTTCAGTTGGGTTTCAAGGCTTCCATTGCAGATAGCTCGCTGTTTATTTTGCGCACTCCTACTTATGTTACGTATGTACTGGTGTATGTAGACGACATAATAATCACCGGTTCGAATTCGTCTCAGCTGACAAGACTAATTTCAGATCTCGGGGCTGAGTTCGCTATCAAGGATTTAGGTGAATTATCTTTCTTCTTGGGCGTGGAGGTTCTCAAGAAAGATAAAGGCTTAATCCTTACACAGAGGAAGTATGTCACTGATCTTCTCCGTAAGACTAAGATGGATGGAGATAAACCTGTGTGCAGTCCCATGGCTCCAAGCTTAAGTATACGCAAACAAGGTACTGAGAGATTTTCATATGCCACATTATACCGCAGTGTCGTTGGTGCTTTACAATATCTACATCTGACAAGGCCGGATATCTCAGTAGCCGTGAACAAGGTGTGCCAGTTCATGCATGATCCTTATATAGAGCATTGGGAACTTGTCAAACGGATTCTACGTTATTTGAAACACACTGTCGATTATGGGATTCATCTTCGACCTTCTCAAGACTACACTCTACATGCATATTCGGATGCGTACTGGGCTGGCAGTTTAGATGATCGTCGGTCAACGAGTGGGTACTGTGTATATTTTGGTGGTAACATAATCTCCTGGAGTGCAAGAAAGAAGAAGACGGTTTCTAAATCTAGTACGGAGGCGGAATATAGAGGTGTAGCCATTGCGACCTCAGAACTTATTTGGATACAATCATTACTTCATGAGCTTGGAATACAAATATCAACACCTATCTTGTGGTGTGACAACTTAGGGGAAACATATCTCACAACAAATCCTATTTTCCATGCTCGGATGAAACACATAGAGATTGATTATCACTTTGTCCGGGAGATAGTTGCGAGTAAGCAGTTGCATGTTCGGTTCATCAGTTCCAAAGACCAAATTGCTGATATTTTCACCAAGGGTTTGGCTTCAACAAGGTTTAATTTTCTACGGACCAAGTTGCACGTTCGCCAGCTGCAGTACAACTTGAGGGGAGGTGTTAACCAAACAGCTACTAATCAGTCAACAGAAGGGTAACGGAAGAGTTCAGCAGAGACTAGTCTTCAGGATATTAAGCCATGAGATAAGTATAACGAGTTCAAATAGATAACTCGTTCTCTTTTTGTTAGTCAAGATCAGAAAATCAGAACAACTTGTAATAAGTTTTAGTATAAATAACATCTTAATCTCCACAATCAAACTTGTGGAAGATATTCACCAAATATCAAGTTTCAACTTGGTATCAGCCTAATCGATCCAAATCACGCTTCTTCTCAAAAAAAAAAAACCTTATCATCCAAAACAATGACAACAACCAACAATCTTCGAAATATCCAAATACATCATCTTGTCACATTAAAGCATACAGAAACAAATCATCTCCTATGGAAAACTCAATTTCAGCCTATTCTCAAAGGATATGGCCTAACAGGATTCATAGACGGAACAAAGGAGAAACCAGCCAGAACTCTTCCTGAAAGTGAAGAAATCAATCCAGATTTCACTGATTATGAAGCAACTGACTCGCTGCTAGTAGGATGGATGAATTCTACTCTTACCCCTGAAGTACTTGGTGAAGTGGGTGGTCTCATGACTGCAAAAGAAGTCTAGGACAAATTGGAGCAGCACTTTACACCAAAAACTAGGGCTCATCAGATGAGTCTTAAGAAGCAGTTACATAATCTCCAGAAAGGTAACAAAACCCTAAAAGCTTTTTTATGAGAGGCTAAGTCTTTATTTCAACAACTTGCAGCATCAGGTTCTACTGTCACATCAGATGAGATGAAGTAGTATATAAGCAATGGCTTGAACCAGTCATATGATCCTATTGTTACCTCCTTGAGCACCTTTGATGATATGGACATCGATACGTTCTATGCGCATCTGCTAACATTTGATATGCGATTAGAACAGCAGTTGGCTTTGTTACAACAACCACTAGCCAATGTAGCTGTCTCCAACTCAGCACCATCTGGAAGTAGGTCTAATCCACGGAGATATAACAATCAAGGAAATCAGTCCCAGTTCAATAATAATCAGTCTTACAGAAGAAACAACCATTCATACTACCAGCGTAACAACAATCCACAGTACCAAGGTAACAACCAGGGAGGATAAAAATTCCAAATCTTTAAAAAGAAAAACCATCAGGCAGGACGGTGTTGGTTTTTCTATGATAAACCAAACAGCAATCCGCAACGTCAACCGGATGCTTATATTGCCTTACCTGGTGGTCAAGCTGACAATCAGTGGGTGACTGATAAGGGTGCAACGCATCATATGACTGCTGATGTGAGAAACTTGACGATTCCACATGAATATGATGGAACAGAGCAAGTTCATGTTGGTAATGGTAATGCCTTGAATATTGCCAACATTGGTAATGCCTCTTTCATACATAACGCAAGATCTTTTCATTTAAACAACATTTACCATGTACCGCAGATAAAAACTAATCTTTTTTCGGTTTCTCAATTTTGTAAAGATAATGATGTGTTTTTTGAGTTTCACACATCTTATTTTGTTGTGAAGGACAAGTGCACGGGAACGCCACTGCTACACGGACAGAATAGGAATGGGCTCTACTACTTTGATGGAGTTAACAGCATCAGTAACCCAGTCAGGTTTCAGTCGTTTGTCTCCTCTTCCTTCCCACTTTGGCATCAACGTTTCGGTCATACCATGCTACGCACTGTCTCTAGGATTTGTCGTGAATTCTCCCTTCCTGTTTCCAATAAACAATTTGATTATTGTCACTCTTGTCACATAAGCAAGAGTAGAAAGTTGCCTTTTTCTATTAGTTCAACTGTTTATGATAAGCCTCTGAGCTTAATTGTTTCAGACATTTGGGTCTCTCCTAATCTTTCAAGAAATGGTTTCAAATATTATATGCTTCTTATGGATGTGTTTTCTCACTACACTTGGGTTTTTCCTCTAGTACAACGTTCAGATGCGCTACAAACCTTCATCCTTTTTCATAAGCAAGTAGAGAATCTAACTGCGCATAAAATAAAAACCTTTCAGTCTGATAATGCATTGGAGTATAAAAGGTTTACTGCATATCTTAATGATTCAGGAATCCAGCATAGATTTTCTTGCCCTCACACAACGCCACAAAATGGTCTTGCTGAACGTCGCATACGTCATGTCACTGAATCCGCCTTAGCTCTTTTGTTTCATGCTCACATGCCCACGTCTTTTTGGTCTGATGCTTTTATAACAGCGTGTTATCTCATTAATAGGCTTCCAAAGTCCAACTCCGAAATCACTACTCCATTGCAGTTAATTTTTAACAGGAAACCCCAATTATTCTTTCTTAAAGGTTTTTGGTTGCTTGGCTTATCCATGTCTTAGGCAGTATAATTCCAATAAACTAGAACCACGGTCTTTGCCATGCGTGTTCATAGGGTATAGCACTGCACATAAGGGGTACTTATGTTTCCACAGACAAACTAATAGAATATATATATCTCGGCATGTTCGCTTTGAGGAGAGTTCATTCCCATTATTGTCCAGCCAGTAGAAGGTCATCGAGCACTCAAAAGGTATACCTCCTTCCGATACTAGTGTTTTTCACTCACCACCCTTTAGCCGTTGTGGTTTAACACCTCATCAGGAAGGCTCAGCTGCGCTATCACCAGCACAGTCTCCACTACCGACATCGTCAGAAGTAGATCAGCCAGCAATACCATCACCGTCCCAGTCTCCTGCTCCGTCATCTCCAGCACGATCTGATTCTTCAGTTGGCACTACACAGCCCTTCTTAGCACCCCGATTGACGATCAACCTTCGAGACGTCAGCTTCTTCAAGCATTGCACTCAGCCAACAACGCAAAGAAACATTATCACCCATCCTATGGTGACACGTTCGAAGGATGGCATTTCTAAACCAATTCAGAAAATGTGCTTGTTGACTTCTAAACATCCGTTACCAGATTCCAGCTTTATGGAACTAACTTGCTTCTCGATTGCTTCCAAAATTCCGGTATGGAGGGATGCCATGGATGTGCAAATAAATGGCTTGAATGGACAAAAATTCTTGCATCTATATGGATTCTCAATTCCATAAGATCAGATTACTATTTTTTATGTTCTTTTTAGGTTGTTGAATGTTGGAATTAATTACAATAATGTAATGCAAATGGGAAATAATACTTAGATTACACTGAAAGTAATAACAAATAACTCAATAAACTTAGTAGAGGCACGTATGAGATACGCTGAGCTAAAGGTAATATTGCCTGCTACTCCTCTAAGATGCTATAGCAATTTACAAATTACCTCCAGGATACAACTACTGTTAGTTCTCCTTTATGTGTAGCATACACAGAGAGAACCCTTAGAACTTGGCAAAGAAAATGAAAAAACAAAAACACAAATCGAAACTACAACCAGCTTCAGATAAATATAAAAACTAATTTATGTTTCGTAAACTATGATGTTTCTAAACTAATTTCATTAAACAAAGTTTATGTAAACTAATTTCTCATTAAACAAAGTTTCAGAACTAATTTCAGTAAACAAAGAAGTAGTTATACAAAATTATGTTTCGTAAACTACAACTTGTTTAAGATAAGAACTCGATTTTTTGTTTCGTAAACTTAAAAAGAAATTGTTTCAAAGCATAAGTAAAGAATAAGAATTTCAAGAGAAGAGTTCTGAAAGGTATGGTTTACAAATGAAGTTTACAACTCGTATTTATAGCAAGAAAATGTTCGAACGTTGGAAGAGAATCCAAAGCACGACAGATCGTCCGTGATTCACGATCTCGAACGTTGCAAAAGTAAGGTAAAAAATCGCGTTAAAAGAACAAAGTGCACACGCATTCAAAATTTTCGAGATTCTTCTCGAGGAAAACAAAGTGTGTACAAGTGTCAAGAAAACCGTGTGACACGCGTGAAAGAAGATGCTTCTCGAGGTCAGTTTGATATCCAAAACCGAGAAGGCAAAGAATAAAATTCTTTACATGTGTGGGAGAAGCGTGTGGTAAATTTCAGTAAAAAGAAAGGATGGGTCGGATACACCCACACCCACACCCACACCCACACCCACTCCCACTCCCACGCCCTCGCCCTCGCCCTCGCCCACGCCCACGCCCACGCCCACGCCGAGCCGAGCCGAGCGAGCGTGCGTGCTTCTGTGCGAAGCACCGCGCGAACGGAAAGGCAATAAGAAATGCAATAAGGTTTAGGCAACCTTGCCATAGTCTAGGGATTTCCCCATACACAAAGGTCTAAAGACCCAAAGGGCCATACCCTTAAGGATAAACCAATGCTATTTAAGTCTAAAACTCTTAGTGTTTTAGTCTATATGGGACTAATGTTTTATTCATTCACATGAAAAAACATCTAGGGAGCAATAGGTCTTGGGATCAAAACATGGTCCATGCATTTTTTGATTAAAACAAAACATTGTTTTTTCTAACAATCCCCCACATGAATAATAAAACATGTCGATAAAACACGATAAAACATAAGGCAACAAAATAGGCTAAGGTGTCCCAAGGATTGAACCTTAACTTAGTGAGAGGTTACCTGAACTGCTTGTTGATACGGTGAACGCAATGTCTTGAACCGCCAACAAAGAATGCAATTCAGAAATAACAGCCACACTTGATGCCTCAACCGAAGAAAACAACCGCCAAGCTCTTGCGGTTGTGCCCATTTTGGCCGTGGGCGAAAAAATCCCGACTTAATGAATGTCTCTAGAGAATCAGCTCATATTCTCATAGGAAGCGGCCACACTTCCAACATCCACAAAGGTGGGTCCATAAAGAGTGTCCTGCCACACCCCGCTTTAATCAAAGCCATGGTACCCATTAAGATCGCAAAAGATCATCCTTAATTTCTGCAGGAGACTATCGCACGATTACACCATAGGAGGGACAAAGATAGTGCTTTCTCAATATCACCATAAATTAGTTGTCTCATTGAACCTTGATCTTGGAAATCCAATCACAAGGTTGAGTATCCTTCATGGTGATTTATTCAATGAGCTTAAGTCCCATCCCCTCGATGTAAATTTAACTTTCTCTCTCAAGTTAAGCCTTTTGTCAAAGGATCTGCAAGATTATCTTTGGATTTTACAAAGTCTATCGAGATAATACCAGAGAGAGTAGTTGTTTCACCGTCTTATGTCTTCTTCGTATATGTATAGACTTCCCGTTGTATACATTGTTCTTTGCGCAACCAAGAGCAGCTTCACTATCACAGTGGATGGCAATTGAAGACACAGGCTTGGGACAGAGTGGAATTCCTCCCAGGAAACATCGCATCCATTCAGCTTCTTCCTCTCCAGCTTTTTCCAAGGCTATAAACTCGACTCCATAGTGGATTTAGCTATACATGTCTGTTTGGTAGACTTCCATGAGACACGCACCTCCAAGCAAGAAGATGTACCCACTAGTAGATTTGCACTCTTCTGAGTCTGATATCCAGTTGGCATCACAATACCCTTCCAAAGACAGCAGATACTTCCCAAAACTTAAGCAATAGTTTGAGGTCCCTCTCAGGTAACGTAAAACTCTGAAGAGAGCATTCCAGTGATCCTGCCCTGGGTTGCAAGTATACCTGCTTAATCTACTCACATAGTAAGAAATATCAGGTCTTGTACAGTTCATAAGATACATAAGACTACCAATAATGCGAGAATACTCAAGTTGATCAATACCCTCACCCTTGTTCTTTTTCAATTTACAAGTGGGATCAAATGGAGTAGACGCAGGTTTAGCATTTTCATAATTAAATCTCTTTAATACGGTTTCAAAGATAATGAGATTGACTAAGACTATATCCATCGACGTCTTTCGATTTTCATCCCTAAGATTACATCAAAGTAGGGCCTAAGTCTTTCATGTCAAAATTATCTCTAAGCATGCTTTTAATGGTATTAATAATATCAAGGTTGCTGCCTAATATGAGCATATCATCAACATATAGGCAAACAATAACATGAGAATCATACACATTTAATGTAAACACATTTATCGATTCATTAACCTTGAAACCATTAGTTATCATAACATGATCAAATTTTTCATGCCATTGTTTAGGTGCTTGTTTTAAACCGTAAAGAGATTTGTTCAACTTGCATACTTTGTTTTCATAACCTTTTACAATAAAGCCTTCAAAGTTGGTCCATATAAATTTCTTCATTCAATTCACCATATAAAAATGCGCTTTTAACATCCATCTCGATGTATATGCAAATCATAAATTGAAGCAATAGCAATCAACATCCTAATCGAGGTGATTCTAGAGACTGGTGAATAAGTATCAAAGAAATCTAATCCTTCCGTTGTCTATAGCCTTTAGCTACCAACCTAGCTTTATATTTATCTATTGTTCCATCTGTTCTAAGTTTCCTTTTGAACACCCATTTGCAACCTATGGATTTACTTCCAGGAGGCAAGTCTACAAGCTCCCAAGTTTCATTTTGCTGAATGGACTCCCATTCATTTAATGAAGCTTCTTCCCAGAAAGGAGCTTCTGGAGAAGTCATAGCTTCCTTGTAGGTTTGGGGTTCAGACTCTATCGTAAGAGTCAAAAAATCGGGCCAAAACTTGTTTCAGCTCTAACCCTCTTACTTCTTCTTGGTTCAGTCTCATACTCCAAAGTTGGAGTTTGACTAGTCGATGGAACATCCTGGAGGTCATCATGGACCCTTTTTCGAGGTCCAGACCTTAAAGGAAATATGTGTTCATAAAACACAAGATCTCTAGATTCCAATATGGTATTCTGACCAATGTTATTATGGTCGAACCGATGACCATAAACCCGTGTGCAATTGTATGCTCAGATACCCTAAGAAAACACAAATAATTGTTTTAGGACCTATTTTAGTTTTCTTGGGATGAGGAATGGCCACCTTGGCCAAACACCCCCACACTTTAAAGTATGCATATGAAGGTTGTTTACCATTCCACAATTCGTAGGGAGTTTTATCTCGATTTTTTAAATGGAACTCGGTTCAAAATATAGCATGCCGAGAGGATAGCTTCCCCCCACAAGTTCGAAGATAACCCCGAACTTGTCAACATAGCATTTACCATATCTATGAGTGTTCTATTTTTTCTTTCGGCTACACCATTCGATTCAGGTGAATATGGTGCAGTGGTTTCATGAATGATTCCATTATTTTTACAAAACTCTCCTATGGGTATCACATACTCACCGCCACGGTCAGACCTAAGAGTTTTAATCTTAACTCCTTTTTGGTTTTCTACTTCAAGTTTATAAAACTTAAAAGCCTCTAAGGCCTCATCTTTACTTCTAAGAAGATGAACCTGACAAAGATCGTGAGTAATCATCTATAAAAGTGATGTACCATTTTCTACCACCTCTTGTTGGTGTTGATTTCAAATCTCCTAAATCCGAGTGTATTAATTCCAAAGGAACTGTTCTACGTTCAACACTTTTATTAAATGGTTTTCTTGCATATTTAGATTCAACACAGATTTCACATCTTTGTTTTTTATCAAAGTTTATTTTTGGTATGCAACCTAAATTAGCAAGTCTTTCTAGCGATTTGAAATTAACATGCCCAAGTCTATCATGCCAAACATGTGAGGAGTCACAAACATAAACAAAGAAGATGCATTAACATTCAATTTCAAATCGATACACTAAGCTTAATCATGTTATCGGTAACATAACCTTTTCCTACGAATTCACCATGCTTAGAAATCACAACAAGATTGGACTCAAGAACAATTTTAAAACCTTTTCCTAGCAGGATGGTTTCGAGATAAGATTTTTGCATATGTCCTGGGACGTAGAATACGTCATTCAATGCGAGAGTTTTTCCCGGTTAGCTTCAGCTTCGACCTTGCCTTTCCCCACCACTTTCGCGGTGGAAGAGTTTCCCATGAACAGCTTTCTCATCATCTCCTACTATGGCATAGGAGGAGAAAGCATTTCTGAATTTACAGACATGCTTGGTGGCTCCAGAATCAAGCCACCAGTCTCTCACATTAGTCATACTAGAGACAAGGTCGACTTCTTCAGACACCATGCCGTGAAATATCCAGAGTCCTCTACTATGTTTGCCTTATTTTTCTGTTTTGGATCATATTTGATCCTTTTAGGGGCCTTACAGTCTTTAGCCATATGTCCAGGTTTACCACAATTAAAACAACGCCTTTGATGGTGTGCTTAGTGACACCACCTCTAGGCTTAAAATTGTTACCTCTCGGGTTTTCGACGTCTGTTACGTTTATTACCCATTTTGTTGGATTCTCCAGAGTTTTCTTTGAAGCAGCTTTATCGTCCAAAACATGAGCTTTGTTGGACATGTTTTTGCTCAAAGATCATGCTCTTGTCCTTGCCGCACATAAGCTCCTCAACCTGGGATCTTTTTGCCAAGCTCCACCATGGTGATTTCACGAGTCTTGTGTCGCAGCCTCCTCTTGTATTCGCTCCATGAGGGTGGAAGCTTTTCAATCACAAATGATACTTGTAGAGCTTCATCAAAAGTCATGCCTTCAAGAAGAATCTCGCTGATGAGGAGTTGAAGTTCGACGAACTGTTCTACCACAAAGCTTTTGTCATTCATGTTGTATTCTAAGAACTTAGCCATCAAGAACTTCTTACTTCCAAGAAGCTTCAAAGATGATATTTTTCTTCTAGAGCTTCCCATAAATCAAAAGCATTAAAATCTTCTTTTGCATTATAGAAGTCATACAAGGAGTCATCAAGACAGTTAAGAATATGATTCTTGCACAAATAATTCTTCCTATTCCATCTCTGTCCAATTTATCTTCATTACCACGGCGATGAAGTTTTCTCGAGGGTTTTTCTAAAGCATATCCATCTAACCTTTGGTCGTTTAGGAAGAATAGCATTTTAGACTTCCATCTCTTAAAGTCCTTACCACTGAACTTTGGTGGTTTTTCTACAAGATTCTTTCCCATGTTCTTACAACAAAGAATATTACAAAGATTACAATATTACAATAAGGCACGATATTACCTTTAGATTGTTGGAATTAATTACAATAATCGAATGCAAATGGGAAATAATACTTAGATTACACTGAAAGTAATAACAAATAACTCAATAAACTTAGTAGAGGCACGTATGAGATACGCTGAGCTAAAGGTAATATTGCCTCGCTACTCCTCTGAGATGCTATAGCAATTTACAAATTACCTCTAGGATACAACTACTGTTAGTTCTCCTCTATGTGTAGCATACACAGAGAGAACCCTTAGAACTTGGCATAAAAAATGAAAAAACAAAAACACAAATCGAAACTACAACCAGTTTCAGATAAATATAAAAACTAATTTATGTTTCTGTAAACTATGATGTTTCTGTAAACTAATTTCGTTAAACAAAGTTTCAGAAACTAATTTCAAAGTTTAAAACTAATTTCAAACAAAGAAAGTAGTTATACAAAATTATGTTTCGTAAACTACAACTTGTTTAAGATAAGAACTCGATTTTTTGTTTCGTAAACTTAAAAAGAAATTGTTTCTCAAAGCATAAGTAAAGAATAAGAATTTCAAGAGAAGAGTTCAAAGGTATGGTTTACAAATGAAGTTTACAACTCGTATTTATAGCAAGAAAATGTTCGAACGTTGGAAGAGAATCCAAAGCACGACAGACTGTCCGTGATTCACGCATCTCGAACGTTGCAAAAGTAAGGTAAAAAATCGCGTTAAAAGAACAGTGCACACGCATTCAAAATTTTCGAGATTCTTCTCGAGGAAAACAGTGTGTACAGGTGTCAAGAAAACCGTGTGACACGCGTGAAAGAAGATGCTTCTCGAGGCTGTCGGATATCCAAAACCGAGAAGGCAAAGAATAAAATTCTTTACATGTGTGGGAGAAGCGTGTGGTAAATTTCAGTAAAAAGAAAGGATGGGTCGGATACACCCACACCCACACCCACACCCACTCCCACTCCCACGCCCACGCCCACGCCCACGCCGAGCCGAGCCGAGCCGAGCGTGCGTGCGTGCTGCGTGGCACCGCGCGAACGGGAAAGGCAATAAGAAATGCAATAAGGTTTAGGCAACCTTGCCATAGTCTAGGCTTTCCCCATACACAAAGGTCTAAAGACCCAAAGGGCCATACCCTTAAGGCTAAACCAATGCTATTTAAGTCTAAAACTCTTAGTGTTTTAGTCTATATGGGACTAATGTTTTATTCATTCACATGAAAAAACATCTAGGGAGCAATAGATCTTGGGATCAAAACATGGTCCATGCATTTTTTGATTAAAACAAAACATTGTTTTTTCTAACAATCCCCCACATGAATAATAAAACATGTCGATAAAACACGATAAAACATAAGGCAACAAAATAGGCTAAGGTGTCCCAAGGATTGAACCTTAACTTAGTGAGAGGTTACCTGAACTGCTTGTTGATACGGTGAACGCAATGTCTTGAACCGCCAACAAAGAATGCAATTCAGAAATAACAACCACACTTGATGCCTCAACCGAAGAAAACAAAAAACCAAGCTCTTGCGGTTGTGCCCATTTTGGCCGTGGGCTAAAATCCCGGACTTAATGAATGTCTCTAGAGAATCAGCTCATATTCTCATAGAAGCGGCCACACTTCCAACATCCACAAAGGTGGGTCCATAAAGAGTGTCCTGCCACACCCCGCTTTAATCAAAGCCATGGTACCCATTAAGATCGCAAAAGATCATCCTTAATTTCTCGCAGCAAGACTATCGCACGATTACACCATAGGGAGGGACAAAGATAGTGCTTTCTCAATATCACCATAAATTAGTTGTCTCATTGAACCTTGATCTTGGAAATCCAATCACAAGGTTGAGTATCCTTCATGGTGATTTATTCAATGAGCTTAAGTCCCATCCCCTCGATGTAAATTTAACTTTCTCTCTGGTTAAGCCTTTTGTCAAAGGATCTCAAGAAGATTATCTTTGGATTTTACAAAGTCTATCGAGATAATACCAAGAGAGAGTAGTTGTTTCACCGTCTTATGTCTTCTTCGTATATGTATAGACTTCTCGTTGTATACATTGTTCTTTGCGCAACCAAGAGCAGCTTTACTATCACAAAGGGATGGCAATTGAAGACACAAAGCTTGGGCCGCAGTGGAATTCCTCCCAGAAACATCGCATCCATTCAGCTTCCTCTCTCCAGCTTTTTCCAAGGCTATAAACTCAGACTCCATAGTGGATTTAGCTATACATGTCTGTTTGGTAGACTTCCATGAGACAGACGCACCTCCAAGCAAGAAGATGTACCCACTAGTAGATTTGCACTCTTCTCGAGTCTGATATCCAGATTGGCATCACAATACCCTTCCAAAGACAGCAGATACTTCCCAAAACTTAAGCAATAGTTTGAGGTCCCTCTCGTGTAACGTAAAACTCAAGAGAGCATTCCAAAGATCCCGCCCTGGGTTGCAAGTATACCGCTTAATCTACTCACGAGTAAGCAATATCAGGTCTTGTACAGTTCATAAGATACATAAGACTACCAATAAAAATACTCAAGTTGATCAATACCCTCACCCTTGTTCTTTTTCAATTTACAAGTGGGATCAAATGGAGTAGACGCAGTTTAGCATTTTCATAATTAAATCTCTTTAATACGGTTTCAAGATAATGAGATTGACTAAGACTATATCCATCGACGTCTTTTCGATTTTCATCCCTAAGATTACATCAAGAGGGCCTAAGTCTTTCATGTCAAAATTATCTCTAAGCATGCTTTTAATGGTATTAATAATATCAAGGTTGCTGCCTAATATGAGCATATCATCAACATATAGGCAAACAATAACATGAGAATCATATACAGATTTAATGTAAACACATTTATCGATTCATTAACCTTGAAACCATTAGTTATCATAACATGATCAAATTTTTCATGCCATTGTTTAGGTGCTTGTTTTAAACCGTAAAGAGATTTGTTTAACTTGCATACTTTGTTTTCATAACCTTTTACAATAAAGCCTTCAAAGTTGATCCATATAAATTTCTTCATTCAATTCACCATATAAAAATGCAGTTTTAACATCCATCTGATGTATATGCAAATCATAAATTGAAGCAATAGCAATCAACATCCTAATCGAGGTGATTCTAGAGACTGGTGAATAAGTATCAAAGAAATCTAATCCTTCCTGTTGTCTATAGCCTTTAGCTACCAACCTAGCTTTATATTTATCTATTGTTCCATCTGTTCTAAGTTTCCTTTTGAACACCCATTTGCAACCTATGGATTTACTTCCAGAGGCAAGTCTACAAGCTCCCAAGTTTCATTTTGCTGAATGGACTCCCATTCATTTAATGAAGCTTCTTCCCGAAAGGAGCTTCGGAGAAGTCATAGCTTCCTTGTAGGTTTGGGGTTCAGACTCTACCGTAAGAGTCAAAAAATCTGGGCCAAAACTTGTTTCAGTTCTAACCCTCTTACTTCTTCTTGGTTCAGTCTCATACTCCAAAGTTGGAGTTTGACTAGTCGATGGAACATCCGGGAGGTCATCATGGACCCTTATCCGAGGTCCAGACCTTAAAGGAAATATGTGTTCATAAAACACAAAGATCTCTAGATTCCAATATGGTATTCTCACCAATGTTATTATGGTCGAACTGATGACCATAAACCCGTGAGCAATTGTATGCTCAGATACCCTAAGAAAACACAAATCAATTGTTTTAGGACCTATTTTAGTTTTCTTGGGATGAGGAATGGCCACCTTGGCCAAACACCCCCACACTTTAAAGTATGCATATGAAGGTTGTTTACCATTCCACAATTCGTAGGGAGTTTTATCTGATTTTTTAAATGGAACTCGGTTCAAAATATAGCATGCCGAGAGGATAGCTTCCCCCCACAAGTTCGAAGATAACCCTGAACTTGTCAACATAGCATTTACCATATCTATGAGTGTTCTATTTTTTCTTTCTTGCTACACCATTCGATTCTGTGAATATGGTGCAAAGTGGTTTCATGAATGATTCCATTATTTTTACAAAACTCTCCTATGGGTATCACATACTCACCGCCACGGTCGACCTAAGAGTTTTAATCTTAACTCCTTTTTGGTTTTCTACTTCAAGTTTATAAAACTTAAAAGCCTCTAAGGCCTCATCTTTACTTCTAAGAAGATGAACCCGACAAGATCGTGAGTAATCATCTATAAAAGTGATGTACCATTTTCTACCACCTCTTGTTGGTGTTGATTTCAAGTCTCCTAAATCCGAGTGTATTAATTCCAAAGGAACTGTTCTACGCTCAACACTTTTATTAAATGGTTTTCTTGCATATTTAGATTCAACACAGATTTCACATCTTTGTTTTTTATCAAAGTTTATTTTTGGTATGCAACCTAAATTAGCAAGTCTTTCTAGCGATTTGAAATTAACATGCCCAAGTCTATCATGCCAAACATGTGAGGAGTCACAAACATAAACAGAAGAAGATGCATTAACATTCAATTTCAAATCGATACACTAAGCTTAATCATGTTATCTAACATAACCTTTTCCTACGAATTCACCATGCTTAGAAATCACAACAAAGATTGGACTCAAAGAACAATTTTAAAACCTTTTCCTAGCAGGATGGTTTCTGAGATAAGATTTTTGCATATGTCCGGGACGTAGAATACGTCATTCAATGCGAGAGTTTTTCCCTGGTTAGCTTCAGTTCGACCTTGCCTTTCCCCACCACTTTCGCGGTGGAAGAGTTTCCCATGAACAATTTCTCATCATCTCCTACTATGGCATAGAGGAGAAAGCATTTCTGAATTTACAGACATGCTTGGTGGCTCCAGAATCAAGCCACCAGTCTCTCACATTAGTCATACTAGAGACAAGGTCGACTTCAGACACCATGCCAGTGAAATATCCAGAGTCCTCTACTATGTTTGCCTTATTTTTCTGTTTTGGATCATATTTGATCCTTTTAGGGGCCTTACAGTCTTTAGCCATATGTCCAGGTTTACCACAATTAAAACAGTCGCCTTTGATGGTGTGCTTAGTGACACCACCTCTAGGCTTAAAATTGTTACCTCTGGGTTTTCGACGTCTGTTACGTTTATTACCCATTTTGTTGGATTCTCCAGGGTTTTCTTTGAAGCAGCTTATCGTCCAAAACATGAGCTTTGTTGGACATGTTTTTGCTCAAGATCATGCTCTTGTCCTTGCTGCACATAAGCTCCTCAACCTGGATCTTTTTCCAAGCTCCACCATGGTGATTTCACGAGTCTTGTGTCGCAGCCTCCTCTTGTATTCGCTCCATGAGGGTGGAAGCTTTTCAATCACAAATTTCCGATACTTGTAGAGCTTCATCAAAAGTCATGCCTTCAGCAAGAATCTCGCTGATGAGGAGTTGAAGTTCGACGAACTGTTCTACCACAAAGCTTTTCATCACCATGTTGTATTCTAAGAACTTAGCCATCAAGAACTTCTTACTTCCCAGCAGCTTCAACATGATATTTTTCTTCTAGAGCTTCCCATAAATCAAAAGCATTAAAATCTTCTTTTGCATTATAGAAGTCATACAAGGAGTCATCAAGACAGTTAAGAATATGATTCTTGCACAAATAATTCTTCCTATTCCACCTGTCCAATTTATCTTCATTACCACGGCGATGAAGTTTTCTCGAGGGTTTTTCTAAAGCATATCCATCTAACCTTTGGTCGTTTAGGAAGAATAGCATTTTAGACTCGCCATCTCTTAAAGTCCTTACCACTGAACTTTGGTGGTTTTTCTACAAGATTCTTTCCCATGTTCTTACAACAAAGAATATTACAAAGATACAATATTACAATAAGGCACGATATTACCTTTAGATTGTTGGAATTAATTACAATAATCGAATGCAAATGGGAAATAATACTTAGATTACACTGAAAGTAATAACAAATAACTCAATAAACTTAGTAGAGGCACGTATGAGATACGCTGAGCTAAAGGTAATATTGCCTGCTACTCCTCTGAGATGCTATAGCAATTTACAAATTACCTCTAGGATACAACTACTGTTAGTTCTCCTCTATGTGTAGCATACACAGAGAGAACCCTTAGAACTTGGCATAAAAAATGAAAAAACAAAAACACAAATCGAAACTACAACCAGTTTCAGATAAATATAAAAACTAATTTATGTTTCGTAAACTATGATGTTTCAAACTAATTTCTCGTTAAACAAAGTTTCAAACTAATTTCTGTAAACAAAGAAGTAGTTATACAAAATTATGTTTCGTAAACTACAACTTGTTTAAGATAAGAACTCGATTTTTTGTTTCTGTAAACTTAAAAAGAAATTGTTTCTGAAAGCATAAGTAAAAAGGTATGGTTTACAAATGAAGTTTACAACTCGTATTTATAGCAAGAAAATGTTCGAACGTTGGAAGAGAATCCAAAGCACGACAGACTGTCCGTGATTCACGCATCTCGAACGTTGCAAAAGTAAGGTAAAAAATCGCGTTAAAAGAACAAAGGCACACGCATTCAAAATTTTCGAGATTCTTCTCGAGGAAAACAAAGTACAAACAGTGTCAAGAAAACCGTGTGACACGCGTGAAAGAAGATGCTTCTCGAGGTCAGTCGATATCCAAAACCGAGAAGGCAAAGAATAAAATTCTTTACATGTGTGGGAGAAGCGTGTGGTAAATTTCAAGAAAAGAAAGGATGGGTCGGATACACCCACACCCACACCCACTCCCACACCCACTCCCACTCCCACGCCCTCGCCCTCGCCCTCGCCCACGCCGAGCCGAGCCGAGCGAGCGTGCGTGCTTCTGTGCGAAGCACCGCGCGAACGGGAAAGGCAATAAGAAATGCAATAAGGTTTAGGCAACCTTGCCATAGTCTAGGGCTTTCCCCATACACAAAGGTCTAAAGACCCAAAGGGCCATACCCTTAAGGCTAAACCAATGCTATTTAAGTCTAAAACTCTTAGTGTTTTAGTCTATATGGGACTAATGTTTTATTCATTCACATGAAAAAACATCTAGGGAGCAATAGATCTTGGGATCAAAACATGGTCCATGCATTTTTTGATTAAAACAAAACATTGTTTTTTCTAACAATCCCCCACATGAATAATAAAACATGTCGATAAAACACGATAAAACATAAGGCAACAAAATAGGCTAAGGTGTCCCAAGGATTGAACCTTAACTTAGTGAGAGGTTACCTGAACTGCTTGTTGATACGGTGAACGCAATGTCTTGAACCGCCAACAAAGAATGCAATTCAGAAATAACAGCCACACTTGATGCCTCAACCGAAGAAAACAGCTGCCAAGCTCTTGCGGTTGTGCCCATTTTGGCCGTGGGCTAAAATCCCGGACTTAATGAATGTCTCTAGAGAATCAGCTCATATTCTCATAGGAGCGGCCACACTTCCAACATCCACAAAGGTGGGTCCATAAAGAGTGTCCTGCCACACCCCGCTTTAATCAAAGCCATGGTACCCATTAAGATCGCAAAAGATCATCCTTAATTTCTGCAGAAAAGACTATCGCACGATTACACCATAGGGAGGGACAAAGATAGTGCTTTCTCAATATCACCATAAATTAGTTGTCTCATTGAACCTTGATCTTGGAAATCCAATCACAAGGTTGAGTATCCTTCATGGTGATTTATTCAATGAGCTTAAGTCCCATCCCCTCGATGTAAATTTAACTTTCTCTCTGGTTAAGCCTTTTGTCAAAGGATCTCAAAGATTATCTTTGGATTTTACAAAGTCTATCGAGATAATACCAAGAGAGAGTAGTTGTTTCACCGTCTTATGTCTTCTTCGTATATGTATAGACTTCCCGTTGTATACATTGTTCTTTGCGCAACCAAGAGCAGCTTCACTATCACAAAGGATGGCAATTGAAGACACAGCTTGGGCCATAGTGGAATTCCTCCCAGAAACATCGCATCCATTCAGCTTCCTCTCCAGCTTTTTCCAAGGCTATAAACTCAGACTCCATAGTGGATTTAGCTATACATGTCTGTTTGGTAGACTTCCATGAGACAGACGCACCTCCAAGCAAGAAGATGTACCCACTAGTAGATTTGCACTCTTCTGAGTCCGATATCCAGTTGGCATCACAATACCCTTCCAAGACAAACAGATACTTCCCAAAACTTAAGCAATAGTTTGAGGTCCCTCTCAGGTAACGTAAAACTCGAAGAGAGCATTCCAGTGATCCTGCCCTGGGTTGCAAGTATACCTGCTTAATCTACTCACAGAGTAAGCAATATCAGGTCTTGTACAGTTCATAAGATACATAATACTACCAATAATGCGAGAATACTCAAGTTGATCAATACCCTCACCCTTGTTCTTTTTCAATTTACAAGTGGGATCAAATGGAGTAGACGCAGGTTTAGCATTTTCATAATTAAATCTCTTTAATACGGTTTCAAAGATAATGAGATTGACTAAGACTATATCCATCGACGTCTTTCTCGATTTTCATCCCTAAGATTACATCGCAGGGCCTAAGTCTTTCATGTCAAAATTATCTCTAAGCATGCTTTTAATGGTATTAATAATATCAAGGTTGCTGCCTAATATGAGCATATCATCAACATATAGGCAAACAATAACATGAGAATCATACACAGATTTAATGTAAACACATTTATCAGATTCATTAACCTTGAAACCATTAGTTATCATAACATGATCAAATTTTTCATGCCATTGTTTAGGTGCTTGTTTTAAACCGTATAGAGATTTGTTCAACACCCACACCCACACCCACACCCACTCCCTCGCCCTCGCCCACGCCGAGCGTGCTTCTGTGCGAAGCACCGCGCGAACGGGAAAGGCAATAAGAAATGCAATAAGGTTTAGGCAACCTTGCCATAGTCTAGGGCTTTCCCCATACACAAAGGTCTAAAGACCCAAAGGGCCATACCCTTAAGGATAAACCAATGCTATTTAAGTCTAAAACTCTTAGTGTTTTAGTCTATATGGGACTAATGTTTTATTCATTCACATGAAAAAACATCTAGGGAGCAATAGATCTTGGGATCAAAACATGGTCCATGCATTTTTTGATTAAAACAAAACATTGTTTTTTCTAACATTGAATTGGGTAGGAGGATCAATATCTGATAATGAGGCGGTGATATATGTGACTTACCCAGAAGGCTTCTAGTGAATCACTTGTGAGATTCAAATGTATATGTAAACATTTCCAGTGTTTAAGAAAATGAATACTTGATTGTCGAAAACACGCCCTGGATATCATAATGTTTTACCTTGCCACTCCCCGTTCCAGAAACTAAGCGCACAGTTCACCCTCACCCATCTCCGGATATGCGCTAACGAAAGAGATGTCTCTCTTGTCAGCTGACATTGTTCTAGGCTAAATGTGAACGCAACAACAGCAATTGTGCACACTGGCAGGAGAGCAAAGAATGACATTATATATCAAGGAAAAGAAAAATGTTAGCACTCGAAGTAATGTTAGTACTCGAGAAGTAAAAGACATGTATTGATAATGAAGCATTCTTCAGGAAAAAGAGAGAGAACCATCTTTTCAACCTAGCACAAATATATCCAAGTCAAAGGTATTTGCAGAGTCAGATCTCAAATCAGATATCAAAAAATTGAAAAAGAAACAAAGTGACATCTGACTCGGTTCAAATGCAGACTTAGGGGTTAGTTTTAAGAAAAATAAATAAATATTGAACATTTTGGACAACATCATCATTGTCTGTTTACCCTTTTTTGACATGAAAATTGTTCAGTTATCACCAAAATAAACATTGTCACAAACATGAAATAACTAACAGTTCTTCAACTAATTTAGCTTAATATATACCTATAGTACTCCGATCAGGATCACTTATCTTCACCCTTGAGATTCCTCCCCAATTTACACACTCTTAGATCCGCGAATATGATAATATTCAGTTTGCCCAGTGGAAGCAGTCCAGCGGCATATTGGTATAAAGACATAATCGAACATCTTGATTTTGAGGTGTTTCAGAATTTTAGATGCATTCGCAGTCACGTGTTTTCCCTCTTCACAAACAACATAATTTTCAGTCAGCTTAATCCTCCGACCATTATCAACCAGTTCAACAGGCATTTTTAAGTCCTGTAAAATGGGAAACAATCTCCTTGCACATGAAGCCGAGGCAGTAGGTAGTGGCAGAATCTGATCTTTATCAAACACCAGGGTTTTCATTGGTGTGTTGCCTGGCTTTGCATAGTCAAATTCTTCATATTCGCGAAACTTACCAAGTATTTCTTCTTCGGATTTGTTAGTTAAAAGAACACCGAGACCATCAGTATTATTAAGCACAATTCCTACTTTATGGAGGCCAGGTCTGAGTTCTGTTTCTGGTGTCAATCCTACAGCTCTTGATAAAGAGCTATTAAATCCTCGAATATAAACCTTGCTGACATTGTCGTCGGTGAGAGATCTTAAGAAACTCTGGTACGTGGGACTTTGAATTTTTGCATAGCTGAAACAGAAAACATAGAGGCTATCGTCTTCCTTGAGACTTTTAATATCAGATATAAAAGATGTCTTAATAAACGGGTTATTCTTCAAATACTTCCTTACTTCTATATTTTCTATGTATTCCCTCTTTAGGTATGCGCGTCTTCCTTTCAATGCCAGATCATCTCTTCTAATTTCATCAGAAGAAGGAGCTATATCGATATCGATATATCGATCTGTTCGTCTTCTTCCTCACTAATCATCGGTTGTGAATCTTCTTTGCTTAGATGCTGTCCTTGATCTTCCTGTCCTTGATTTCCCACCATCTTGTTGCTCAAACGTGTATGTTTCGCTGGTTTACTAATCTTGTTGCGATTGGTTACAGAAAACTCCCTCTTCCTTGTGAGAAAAGAAAACCCTTTCTCTGCAACTCCAACAACAACAAAAAAGAGAAAATTTGTATTGGTGGATGCCAAGGGTTGTGAGGGGAACGCTTTATTTGTAGGTGCATGACAAGTTATGCAACCTTATTTTTTGTTGGTTTCAATAGTAAAATAAAGTTGCTGTATAACGTGTTATGCAACCGTTTTCCGGATTGCATAACTAGTTATGCAATAAATTTTGTAGATACATAATAGGTTATGCATCCGTTCCGAGAATGGTAAAGAGCAGCATCGAGATACATTTGAAAAGTATGGGAAGAAGCTATCTATTTTTGTAAAAGAAAAATACTTGGAAATAGAAGATACCAAAATGATTAACAAAAGAATCTGTTCTTAGTAGAAATAAGGAGATACATATGCTCCAATAATCCTTAGAGAAGTGTTCCACAAAATCCAAGCACATACACAACTACAAAATTCTAAGTAGTGGTGCTTAGATACTTGTGGGTATGTCAGTACGTTAATTCACATAATCCGGTGAACAAAAATGCTATGTGTTGGACTGCATAAATGTTGGTGGTGGTGTAAAAATTTATGTGTTACACTAAGCATGTCAACAACGACACCACCACCACCACCAGTACACAACACTCCAACGGCTCCAAATACAGCTATCTCCTTTTTAAACCACTCGTCTTTTCCTTCCTTCCACCAACTCGGTCAAAATACTCTTCCCATAAAGATCGAGTCTTCTTCCACTTCTCTCTCCCTCTCTCAACCAGACTTAAGTTAGGCCCTCTCCTTTCTCCCCATATAAAATCAACCCATCTCTTTTTCTCCTCATCATCATCCTCTAAACTCTTCTTGTATTTCTTATTCTTCTTCCAAGATTGATCAGAAACATGGGACGTTCACCATACTGTGAGAAAGCTCATACAAACAAAGGAGCTTGGACAAAAGAAGAATACCAGCGACTTATTAACTACATCAAAACTCATGGCGAAGGTTGTTGGAGATATCTTCCTAAATCTGCTGGTAATTACCTTTTGTTTATGGGTGAAAATAGTTTCTACCGGTTTTGGTAATTGCAGGTGTGAAGGTGAGAAACAGTTTAAACCCTAAACAATGTACTGCAAGGGAGTACTTTTAAGTTCGAGAGATCAATCTGTACAAGTCCGTCCTAAACCAAGAAATGGTCGTTCCATACTTATTTCGGTCACAAAGTGGAGGAGAAGGGATGGTTTAGGGAGGGAAGCGAAGAGAGTGTTGAGACCAGAATAATTCTAGAGTAGCACTTGACTTGTATCAGAAGGTGAAAGCTTTGGGAAAGCTAGCAAGAGTTGCTTTTCTGAGTGCGGTGTTTTTCTCCTCACCAAGAACTTGTGTTTTGGTGGAAATAGGTAAGCCTATTTATACAAGTCAAGAAAGAAACGTACTCTGACCTCATAATAGAAGGAAACGGGTGAGTTAAATGGAAAGAGTTGTTAACGCCTGGCATTGATGGGATTTAATAGAATTGATGTCCCATTATGGAGGAGCGTTTCACCGTTGCCTCTTTCATTTACTGACCTCCTTACTCCCATTACACAATCTTGAAATGGGTATTTGTGTATGCCGCACGCTATAGACCACCAAACCAAAACCCTAATGAGCATCCCCCAGTTTGTGTTGATTTCTCGAACGTTTTGGAAGACATGTAAAACGTTGTTGTGGCTTGGCAAGTCGAGCTTGGGGAACTTTCTAGGCAGGTGACCTTCGACGGTCGAGATGTTGCATCTTGACAGGAGGGGAAACCGTTGATCATTGCACGCCTTTGCTTTGGTAGTCATGTAGCGAGGTCCAACAGGGTGGCACGGCAAGGGTGTGTTCATACTTGGCATGAGGAGCCAAGGGTTTTCCATGGGCGCTAGGTGCATAACCAAGCTATGGTTTCGGGTCTAACGTCGTGAGGGGACTTTAGACGGCCAGGATTTGCTCGTGGGATTGAAGGGCAACCGATGATGGTCGCCCGTCTTCAATTTGGTAGCTGCATGGGGAAGGCCAGTAGGGTGGCGCGGCATGAAGGGCCATGGTGAGGTGTGTTTAGCATGGAGCGGCTAGCTTGGCTAGATGTGTGACCAAGCTAGGGATAAAGTCATGAGGAGACTATATACGGCCAGGATTTGCTCCTGGGATTGAAGGCAAACCGTTGATGGGTGCCTGGCTTCAATTTGGTAGCTGCATGGGGAAGCCCAGTAGGGTGGCGCGGCATGAAGGGCCATGGTGAGGCGTGTTTATCATAGCGCGTCTAGCTTGGCTAGGCGTGCGTGACCAAGCTAGGGATAAAGTCATGAGGAGACCTTATATGGCCAGGATTTGCTTCTGGGATTGAAGGGCAACCGTTGATGGGCGCCTGGCTTCAATTTGGTTTAGAAACCCTAATTGGTTCCTTTCACTAGAACCGCTACAGAATTCTAGTATGGACTCGGATTTTGAACTCGTTCGCGGGGGGGGAATTCCTAAAGAAAGACTCAAGAAGATTTCATGAAGGACATCGGCATGGCCAGGCTATCATGGCATGCCTCGGCGTAGCTAGGTTGGCATATGGGGCCACAGGTTTTCCATGGGTGCATAGAATGTCTAGGGCCAAGTTATGACGCAACTAGCTTGGGCTAGGTGTGGCTGGCATGATTTTCCATCGGCACACGAGACGTGGCTAGCATGTCTAGGGCCATGACATTGTGAAATTGGCATGGCGCGGCTAGCTTGGGCTAGGCGTGGCTGGCATGATTTTCCATTGGTGCAGCTAGCATAGCTAGGGCCATGGCATGGCGCGTCTAGCTTGGGCTAGGCGTGGATGACATGATTTGCCATTAGCACGCGGGGTGCGAATAGCATAGCTAGGGCCATGGCATGGTGTAATTGGCATGGCGCGACAAGCTTATTCTAGGTATGGCTGGCATGATTTTCCGTTGGCACACGGGGTGTATCTAGCATGGTTGGCATGCCTTGGCGCTGTAAGGTGTGGCTGGAATGATTTGTCATTGGCACACGAGATGCGGCTAGCATATCTAGGGCCATGGCATGGTTAGCTTGGGATAGGCGTCGATGGCATGATTTTCCATTGGCACGGGGTGCGGATAGCATGGTTGGCATGCTTTGGCGCGGTAGGGTGTGGATGGCATGATTTTCCATTGGCATACGATATGCGGATAGCGTAGCTAGGGCCATGGCATGGTGTGATTGGCATGGTGCGGCTATCTTGGGCTAGGCATGGATGACATGATTTTCCATTGGCACGCGGGGTGCGGCTAGCATGGTTAGCATGCTTTGGCGCGATAGGGTGTGGATATCATGATTTTCCATTGGCACACGAGATGCGGCTAGCATAGATAGGGCCATGTCACGATGCGATTGGCACGGCGTGGATAGATTGGGCTAGGCGTGGCTGGCATGATTTTCCATTGGCACGCGGGGTGAATTAGGGTTTGGTTTGTCGTAACCCTAATTTGAAAAAAATATACCCTAGTAATTATTAGGGACATATTAATATCTTTTATCAATGCGCCTAGTAAATGCTTTATTTTAAGTGTCTTCTAGGTTTTAGCATTTTACGATTTGAACCCTAAACTAAAGACCACCATCAACATTAAGTCCTCTGCTTAGCTCGAAAAAGGTGCCTTGTTGCGGGGTAAGCATATGATGGTGACAGACTACGTAAATTATTGCAAAGATGGTCAGGAGAGTACGACTAACCTTTTAAGTGGTATAGCGAGTTTTGTTTTCCATGTTGGTGGCCACGACGAAGGGGACACGGTCTCGGATGGCGGAGCTGGTGGGTAGCTTTGATTGAAAGGGCCGAGAGGAGACATGGTCTTGGCCACGACAATGGTATGGTGGAACATGTCAGGGGTGGATAAGCATGGTGGAGTTGTGGTGATGTAGTGAGGTCCAGGGTCGTGGCAAGGTGAAGTGCGGTTTGATGAGGCGTTTTATTCCGAGGATGATTTTTCGGCTACGATTTCGGCATGTTCCAAATATTCAGCTTGCGCTTCTCTTTTTTCCTTAGGGTTTACACGGTATTTATGCCCGGTGAAGCTATATCATCTTTCCAGTTTTTAATAGGGGTTTTTATTGTCAAGTCCAATCTTCCCTCATGTCGATCAGAAGCGAACTTTCCTCGAGTGGATCTGGTTCCTCAGCAAAGCATGCTAAGCTTGATTGTTGTGACACCTCTCCCTTAAGAAAGTCATACCGGTATGTTCTCATTAACTAGAATACATTTTCTTTATTTGCTGATGAATAATGGAAACTTTCTTCTGTGTTGAGGTATCCTGTTGGAGCATACGTTACCGTCATTGATGAAGATGATTTGGTTGCTCCTTTCCCTTCGAGGTTAATTCTTCCGGCCGCTACTGGTATGGAGAATGCGGACTTAGGAATTTCTTGCCATGAGTATCCCAGTGCGGGCTCATTGTTCGGTACCCACATGAGGTGTCTTTTTCCTAACTATCGGAATGTGGGGTGTTCCTTGTGCGAAAATAATTCGTAACTCTTTACACGAGAATATGGAAAGTATACGGTCATATTGCCACCAGAGAAGTTATACAGTATTGTTCGTCCTCCTTGGTTTCTGTCGTGAATTGTCTCCTGCCGATGATTGTTGAAATGGAGAATGTATCCATTCGTGCCGTTGCATAAGCAGCCATTCAAAAGTGGGAGAACATGGTGTCTACTTGTGAATCTCTGAAGTTCAACGTCGGTTGGTTGTGGCATCGTATTGAAGTCGTGAAGGTTGACAGGGCTGGTATTCTTGCTAGCGTGGTCCCTGCCACGAGAGCTATTCTAGAAGAGGGGAAAAACTTGGCCGCAGAGTCGCATAAGTTAGATGAGTTTATCCGAAATTTGAAGATCAGTACAGAGAGGTACCAAAGTCGCTTGAAGATGATGTTTTCTAGGGATTATCACCTCTTAGATGGGCTTTCTGAATCACGTGGTTTTGATGTATTTGGGTTTCTTTTCTGGATCTTCAATTTTTATTTATTTTTTATTTTATTTTTTGTGAAAGAACAAGAGAATTTTATTGATTTGCCTTAATCTAAATGAAAGGACAGAAAATGAAGAAAAATGGAAAAATTCATGGCTATCCGTGCTTACGAATGAGGCGGCGCCTAGGCATAATATGCCTTTAGCGATTTCCCGTTGATGACTGCTTCCAGCTTTCCTCCGTCTCCCTTAATGAATTTGTAGTACCCACTGTTGTATGATTTAGTGACTATGTAAGGACCTTCCCATTTTGCGGAGAACTTTGGTGAAGATGCGTCTTGTTGGACGTGTTTAGCAGTTTTCAGCACCAAGTCTCCTACTTGAAAGATTCGCGGTTTCACGGCTTTATTGTATGCTCTGGAAACCCTGCTCATATATGCCTGCGCATGTTCTTCCGTTTTGTCCCTCCTAGAGTCTACGGTGTCCAACTCTGCAACCCTGGCGTTTAGGGCCTTAGCTTCATTCCATCGAACTCCACTTGCTTCAGCGATCCTGGCTGATGAGATTTTAATTTCGGACGGGAGGATGGCGTCAGAGCCATAAACAAGAGAATAAGGGGAGACTCCAATGGAACTTCTTGGTGACGTCCGGTATGCCCAGAACGCCATGGGAAGTTGCTCATGCCATGTTCGAGGGTTATCGTGCACTGTCCGGCTGAGAATCCGAATTAGAGTCTTGTTAGTTCTTTCATATTGCCCGTTCCCTTGAGGGTAGTATGCGGTGGAAAATACTTTCTTAATCCCGTATTCGTCGAGTAACTCTCGTACTTGTATATTTGCGAAAGGGGTGCCATTTCCAGTGATGATATGTTTAGGTACACCAAAACGGCATATAATGTACTCCTTAATGAATGCCACAATTGTGGTTCCGTTCGTCCCTCGTAAATCTATGGGTTCGACCCATTTGGTAAAGTATTATGTCGTCGTTATTATATACTCGTGTTGTTTTGAGGATGGTGGGTTGATCTTCCCAATGATGTCGAGTCCCCAGCTATGAAAGGGCCATGGACTACTTATTGCATGTAAGGTGGTTGATGGCACATGAATAAGGTTTCCGTGGACCTTAAATTCCTTGCACCTCTGTACAAAAATTGATGTGTCATCTTCCATGGTTGGCCAGTAGTACTTCACATGTATTTGGAGAAACAACTTTCGCTTTCCTTGGTGTTCACCTTCATGCATCTCTTTAAGCACAATTGAGACCTCTGCATCGTCCAAACATCTTAAAAGACTCCCTCCAAAACTCTTACGATACAAGATCCCTTCGTGAAATACAAACCTCTTGGACCTTTGTTTCATCTTGGACGCCTCTTTATCATTGGTGGGGAGCTTCCCGTCACGAAAGTAGCTGATGTATGGCTTCTGCCAGTCCCCAGTGTGACCAATATTGAAAATCTCTAATTTATGCGGTGGTGCCTGGCAGTTGGGGAAGGTTTTCTGAAGTAACCGAGCTTGGACTTCCATCTTTGGCCAATAATAGCCGAGGCGTTGTAAACGGCGATAGAGGGTCACCACCAACGTCTGTCCACAGACCTCACCATGGATACGGATGAGATATTATTGTGCTTTTTCTTCTCCGAGACATCTTGACAAGGAGTCGTCTGGGTTTCGATGATAAAGTACCCCTCGAAGTAGGAAGAAATCACGCAAGGTTTTAAGACTGACCTTTCCTTGAAAGAGAGTGTTGCTGAGCTCTTGGATGATCGGTGTCCTCAAGTCACCCACTTCGTCTTTCTCAGGTTATGAAAGCCACGTCTAAGCCACAGTTCTTATTTTCACTGTCAGGGTTTCCTCTAAGCCTTCAAATTGTAATTTTGATGCTAGGGTTGCTAGGCAGTCAGCGTGCTGGTTGTCGCCACACCCGATATGGGCCACTGTTGCATCGGAGAAATAGTTTAACAATTTCTGCTCTTCCACTCTGTACGGGGATAGGGTTAGCTCATTTAGTGCGTATACTCCATTTACTTGGTTGACTAGTAGTTTGGAGTCCACTCTTATCTCCAGACATGTAGCTCCAACTTGTTTAGCCAAGGACAAACCAACGAGGAAGGCTTCGTACTCTGCTGAATTTTTTGTGCAGGGGAAATCTAGGTTGAAGGAATGTGAGAAGACTTCGTCGATCGGTGATACTAGAACCATGCCGTCCCTTACTGTGCCGTTGTTGGGGGTGGCGGATTCGTCAAAAAATAATAGCCAGGTTTCTTCTTGGATGAAAGAGATTTTCGGGAAGTCCCCAGGGATATCCTCGCGCAATGTTACAGCGTTTTCTCTTGGGAATGCTGCTAGCAAATCTGCAACCGCTTGCCCTTTGATGGCCCTCGGGGAGGCACATGTTATGTCGAATTCTGACATCCGAGGAGCCATTTGTCCGGCCTTCCTATCAAGGAAGGCTTTGAGAGGAGGAACTTCACATGATCATATTTGGATATTAATATCACCTTGTTGGACAGCAGGTAATGTCTGAATTTCTGGATGAAGTAGACCAAGGCTAGGCATGCCTTTTCTGCCTTGGGGTACCCAAGTTCGGCGTCTCTCAAATTTCGGCTGAAATATTATATGGGGTACTCAATCCCTTCGTCATCTTCCTGGGTGAGGAGGGCGCCAACTGCAGTGTCACTGAAAGCCATGTAGAGGTGTAGCGGTTTCCCTTGCATGGGTGATTTCATAATAGCTGAGGAAGATAACGTTTTTTGAATTTTTCGAAATGCTTCATGTCGTAACAAGGTTCAAACAAAGATCGCTCCCTTCCTTAGCAATGGGGTAAACGAGGCAATAAGTTGGGCCAATCCGGGTATAAAACGGCGGATGTAGTTTATTTTTACCATGAAGCTTTGGAGTTCCTTCACGTTCAGTGGTGGTGGCATTATGAGGATAGCTTGTGTCTTGGTTGGGTCAACTTTAATCCCTTCAGAGGTTACTTGGAAGCCTAGGAATTTTCCCGAGGATACACCAAAAGCACACTTCAACGGGTTCATTTTTAGCTTGTATTCACGGCACCTTTTGAATACTTGTTGCAAAACTTCTGTATGAGCCACCCGGGTCATTGATTTGACCACTATATCATCCACATAATCCTCAACCTGTTTGTGAATCATGTCGTGAAGAATGGTGGTCATGGCACGTTGATATGTAGCACCGCGTTCTTCAAACCGAAAGGCATCATGGTGTAGTAAAAGTTTCCGAGAGGAGTCCGAAAAGCGGTCTTGCTTGCATTGTGCTCGTACATATTTATTTGGTTGTAGCCAATGTCCATGAAAGAAAACATACCATGTCCACTGGTGGCGTCTACCAACATGTCGATGTTGGGGAGCGGAAAATCATCTTTAGGGCAACATTTATTTTGGTCTCTGAAATCAACGCAGCACCTGATTTGACCATTCTTTTTCTTCACTGGAACTACGTTTGCTAACCAGGTGGGGTGGTTTACTGGTTTGATGAAACCAGCCGCCAATAATTTCTGAACCTCCATCTTAATTTGCTCTTCAATATCGTGCCGGAACTTCCTTGGGGTCTGCTTGACCGGCTTGGATCCGGTTATCACATGCAAATGGTGAGTGACCAGCTTCTCGTCCAGGCCAGGCATCTCTTCGTATGTCCATGCGACCACATCTTTATATTCCCTGAGGAGGTCAATCAACCTGGCGCGTTCGTCTGCATGCAGTGTCGATCTTATAGAGATGGGACGTGGATCTTTCTCATTCCCTATATTGATAATTTTGAGCTCGTTTGTGGTCGAATTGGTGTTGTCTTGTAGTTTCTGTGGTGCATCAGGCACCTCTTCTTGCGTTTCATTACTAAGTTGGCATTCCATTGAGCGAAGAGACCGTGTGGTGGTCTCACCTGTTAATTTCTAACAGCGGCGCTGATATACGGCTTTCCCCTTCTCGTCGTGGCCTGCAACGAAAGTCCGTTCTCGCTTGGTTAGAACCAGGCTCTGGCTTCGTGGATGGAGGGGAGTGAGCCTCTCTCCGGAAGGTGTGGTGTAAGGTCTATTTTCTTTTTGGGATCATGCAGGATTATCGCTTCCTTCAATGGACGTCAATTTCGGCAGTGGGTTGTGGTGAGTCTCAGTGGTTGTGACTTGCGGCTAGAGCTGGCAAACGGGCGGGCCGGGGCTGGCTTGTGACCAACCCGCGGGTTACGGGTTAATGCGGGCCAAAGCTTGCGGGTTGAAATTCTTCACGGGTGGTCATTTCTCTAACCCGCGCCCGTCCCGCGTAAAGCTTGCGGGTTCACGGGTTAACCCGTAAAATTAATATTCAAAATTAAAACTTAATTTATTTAATTTTATGACATGATTTCCAAATTAATCAAAGGGGTTTAACCCAAAATCAATTACATTTTATGACTTAAACTCAAATTGGTGAAATCAGGTCCCTGCTTTCCCAAATCCAACCACAAGAGTCAAGACAACAACCTTCTTGTTCCAGGAACAACTGAGCATCACCTCTCCTGAATTCTCAATTAAACCCACTTTTGGTCCCCATCCAACTCCATGTTTGTTGTGAAAACAATCAATAGAACTAATGATGACCAGTTATACCTTATTCAACCACCACCAACAATACAAACCCATTCAAGGTACCAGTGACATCACCACTACCTTCCATTGAATCAGTCAGAACAACCAACCTCATGTCTTGTTGTTTCCAAATAGAAATGCCCAGAACAGTACAGCTTCGCATCAAACCACTCCCAATTAATTCCCATCGTTGTTGCCTCAAAATTCCCATCTCAGGCTACAATTTCATCTCCCTCTATGCCTGAAATACTGCCCATAAATCTGATACACAAAACCCATTTGTATAATACACTGATCTACACTTCCTTGCTGATTTCAGCCATGAAAACACTTCACTTATGCCCTATTTAAAACCCATCTCGAACCTGATGCCGCTGAATCGCTGATGTTGTTTCTCAATTGAGAAGTATCAATCAAATCGAACCCATCTATTGATGTTGCTGTTAAAATAAGTCCTCAAAAGCACCATGACGACATTTTTCATTGTCTTCTTCTCTACCAACACAGACTTTTTTCCTTTTCAATTCACGAATTCTTCATCCTCTTTTACTTAATTAACTTCAATAACACCATTATTAACACCAACCGAACCTTTCCCCTCAACTCTGGGTCTCAATCTCTCTACCATCTCTATTCTCTAATTCTCCACCAGCAGAAGAACGAAGAAGAAGAAAAGAGAGAAGAAGAAAAAAAGATGTCTCTTCAGTCTTCATTTAGTTTTAGGGTTTAACCTTTTGTACCTTAAACGTAGGGATAAGATTAACCCCCTAGGTAATCTGACGGTCAGGACAAAAGATAATTTACTGATTAGTTACTGTAGACGGGTTGACGGGTTTCACCCGCGGGTTTACGGGCCGGGCCGGGTTTACCCGTTTTCTCACAAGCCGGCATTTCTCCAACCCTAACCCGACTTGTTTAGAAACCAGCCAAGCCGGGTGCGGGTTTTTACGGGCCGGGCCGGGTAAATCCGCGGGTTTTTGGCTTGTTTGCCAGCTCTACTTGCGGCCCCTGCTTTGGTTCAAAAACCTCCATGCCATAGATTGGCGCATAGGGAGACAATGACGCTGCGATGCGAATAACTTATCCATTTAGCATGGTGTTCAAGCATTGGTGGTACGTTGAAGGAACGATCTTGTTGTCGTGGAGCCATGGTCTCCCCAATATCATATGGTAGTCTGGCTCCTTTTCAATCACCTCGAATCTTACTCCTGACTGGACAGGTCCCACCGAAATATTTAAGTTGACGTACCCATATGTATTGGTTTGGTTACCTTCGAAATCTGTCATGGTAGTAGATTGTCGTATCACCTCGTTTGATTGCACTTTAGTCATCCTGAGCGTCCTAAGGGGGACAACATTGGAGGAGGCTCCTGTGTCGACGAGGGACCTTTTGAATACCACACCCTGTATTCGAGCAGTGACGTGTAAGGCGCGCTTATGGCCTTCTTCAGCCATCATGTCTTCGTTTAGTGAATGTGATATTATTAATGGATGAACATTGCATTCTTGTTTTTTCCGAGCCCGTAGGAACCAAGGGAATATTTGATGTTATTCGGTTGGTGGCGGCGAATGTCTCTATCTGTTGATCCCTTGAAAGATGTAAGATTTCACATAGTTTTTCCACCAGTGAGGCCGCTTCTTGGCTCACGGGTTTCTGGTTGGCGGTGAAACTGTTGGTCTGAGAGTGCTCATTCGGGACATCATTCCCTAGCTTCGAAATTTCTGAGGAAGGTGAGCCGCTCAGATTTGTCGTCAGATTGATGAGGAAATCTAGTATGGCGTTGATCGCGTCTTTCATCAGATCCATATTTTTGGTATGAATCCCCTGGACCCGTGCCAGATCAATAAGCCTTGGAACTCCTTCGTCGGCCATGTCGTTGGGCGTTAAAACACTGTTGTTTTCCTGAATGGGCTTTGAGGGCGCAGGTTCGGTGAGAATACCAACCATCCTTCCTTGTTAGAGAGACGTATTTACATCTTGATATTGGGACCGATAGATCAATCCTCCCACCGTGGTCGCCAATTTTTTATGGGTAAAAATAGTTTCTACCGGTTTTGGTAACTGCAGGTGTGAAGGAAAGAAACAGTTTAAACCCTAAACAATGTACTGCAAGGGAGTACTTTTAAATTCGAGAGATCAATCTGTATAACTCCGGCTTAAACCAAGAAATGGTCGTTCCATACTTGCTTCGGTCACAAAGTGGAGAAGAATGGCTGATTTAGGGAGGGAAGCGAAGAGAGTGCTAAGACCAGAATAATTCTAGAGTAGCACTTGACTTGTATCAGAAGGTGAAAGATTTGGGAAAGCTAGCAAGAGTTTCTTTTCTGAGTGTGGTGTTTTTCTCCTGACCAAGAACTTGTGTTTTAGTGGAAATAGGTAATCCTATTTATACAAGTCAAGAAAGAAACGTACTCTGGCCTCATAATAGAAGGAAACGGGTGAGTTAAATGGGAAGAGGTGGTAACGCCTGGCATTGATGGGATTTAATATAATTGATGCCCCATTATGGAGGAGCGTTTCACTGTTGCTTCTTTTATTTACTGACCGCCTATTCCATTACATTATCTTGAAACGGGAATTTGTGTATGCCGCACGCTATAGACCACCAAACCAAAACCCTGATGAGCATCCCCCAGTTTGTGTTGATGTCTCGAATATTTTGAAAGACATGTAAAACGTTGTTGTGGCTTGGCAAGTCGATCTTGGGTAATTTGCTATCCAGGTGACCTTCGACGGTCGAGATGTTGCATCTTGAAAGGAGGGGCAACCGTTGATCGTTGCACGCCTTCGCTTTGGTAGTCGTGTAACGAGGTCCAACAGGGTGGCACGGCTAGGGTGTGTTCATACTTGGCATGAGGATCCAAGGGTTTGCCATGGGCGCTAGGTGCACGAACGAGCTATGGTTTCGGGTCTAAGGTCGTGAGGGGACTTTAGACAGCCAGGATTTGCTCCTAGGATTGAAGGGAAACCGTTGATGGTCGCTCGACTTCAATTTGGTAGCCGCATGGGGAAGGCCAGTAGGGTGGTGCAGCATTAAGGGCCATGGTAAGGCGCGTTTAGCATGGCGCGGCTAGCTTGGCTAGGTGCGTGACCAAGCTAGGGATAAAGTCATGATGAGACTTTATACGTCCAGGATTTTCTCTTGAGATTGAAGGGAAACCGTTGATGGGCGCTTGGATTCAATTTGGTAGCCGCATGGGGAAGGCCAGTAAGGTGGCGCGGCATGAAGGGCCATGGTGAGGCGTGTTTATCATGGTGCGGCTAGATTGGCTAGGTGCATGACCAAGCTAGGGATAAAGTCATGAGGAGACCTTATTCCTCCAGGATTTTCTCATGGGATTGAAGGGCAACCATTGATGGGCGCATGGCTTCAATTTTGTTTAGAAACCCTAATTGGTTCCCTTCACTAGAAACACTATAGAATTCTAATACGGACTCGGATTTTGATGGTCCGCCCCTCAAATCAACCGGAAACGAATTTCCTATTTCCACGTGCCGGCATATTTAAGTTTTGAACTTGTTCGGGGGGGGGGGGGGGGGATGGGAACAACCCGAAATCAAGACTCATGAAGATTTCATGAGGGACAGCGGCATGGCCATGCTATCATGGCATGCCTCGGCGTAGCTAGTTTGGCATATGGTTCCAAAGGTTTTCCATGGGTGCATGGCGTGGCAAGGGACAAGTTATGGCGCAACTAGATCGGGTTAGGTGTGGCTGGCATGATTTTCCATCGGCACACGAGACGTGGCTAGCATGGCTAGGTCCATGGCATGGTGCAATTAGCATGGCTCGGCTATCTTGGGCTAGGCGTGGCTGGCATGATTTTCCTTTGGCACGCGGGGTGCGGCTAGCATAGCTAGGGACATGGCATGGTGCAATTGGCATGGCGCGGCTAGCTTTGGCTAGGCGTGGCTGGCATGATTTTCCATTCGCACGCGGGGTGTAGCTAGCATGGTTGGCATGCTTTGGCTCGGTAGGGTGTGGCTGACATGATTTTACATTGTCACACGAGATGCGGCTAGCATAGCTAGGGCAATGGCACAGTGCGATTGACATGGCGCGACTAGCTTGGGCTAGGCGTGGCTGGCATGATTTTCCATTCGCACGCGGGGTGCGGCTAGCATGGTTGGCATGCTTTGGCGTGGTAGGGTGTGGATGGCATGATTTGCCATTGGCACACGAGATGCGGATAGAATAGCTAAGGCCATGGCACGGTGCGATTGGCATGGCGCGGCTAGCTTGGGCTAGGCGTGGCTGGCATGATTTTCTATTGGCACACGGGGTGCGGCTAGCATGGTTGGCATGCTTTGGCGCGGTAGGGTGTGGCTGGCATGATTTGCCATTGGCACACGAGATGTGGCTAGCATAGCTAGGGCCATGGCACGGGTAGCTTGGGCTAGGCGTGGATGGCATGATTTTCCATTGGCACGCGGTTGTCGTAACCCTAATTTGAAAAAAATATACCCTAGTAATTATTAGGGACATATTAATAGCTTTTATCAATGCGCCTAGTAAATGCTTTGTTTTAAGTGTCTGCTAGGGTTTAGCGTTTTACGATTTTAACCCTAAACTATAGACCACCATCAACACCTTTATTACATCTCTTCATCCCATTTCTTATCATCTTTCGTCATGAGTTTTTCTTCTTAATCAAGTTTCACTCATTCATTTTTCACTGACTCTTTAATTTTATCTTCTCTAGGATTGCTTCGTTGTGGTAATAAAAGTTGCAGACTAAGATGGAATATTACATCTCTCCTCCCGAAAAGAAAAGGTATGTTAGATATTAAGAGGAAAAGATATCTCCGACGAAATATAATTTTCCAAAAAATGGGTCTCGCGATAATTATTTCCCAATATATGGATGCGCACGTGAGTTTTTTCGGCTGTGGGTTTGAGGGTGGAGAAAAACTGAAAAATAGGTCTCACGGTAGTTTTCACTTCTTGAATCACAAAGACACATACAAGGGTTTTGGTTTTGTTAGAGGGAAAAAGACGAGACGTTATTACGGGTTTATAGACGTGTCAAAAGCAAAATAGAGGCCACGTACTCGGAGTATTCAGCCCTTCCACATCATTGCCGGAGCGCTTTGCAATGAATCTCTTCCAGTAATCCGGCCAACCCACAGCACATCTCTATCCAAAACATCAACTTTTCAGCTGAGTTGAAAATATGAAGCTTTAACTTAAGGAGGGCAAGGCCATATTTCATTGACAGGAACCACTTCTCTTAGCAAATCATCTCATTGTTTTCGTATAACTTTGTGTACTCAACAAGGAATTCCTCCTTTTCTAGTTGTTTAATTATTCTGACTTCAAAATGTGAATTTTGTTGAATCTGGCGGAATTAAAATTTATCCCAAATACTTTATCATCAGGAAAGTCAGCCAAGTCCATCTGGAGGAGATCGTCAAGATTTATTCTTCTCTCTGTAGTACCTCTCACAAATAGCTTGCTTTCCTCCCTAGCTACTAACCACTTGACCTGATGAAGCTTGTCAAGGATGCAACACATTCATTGAGTTTACCAAATTCCTCATCTCTCCGTTGCAGAAAATGAATATATCATCCGCAAAAACAGATGACAAGGTTGCACATTCCCTATAATACACACCATAGGCTGCATCAGACTAGATATAGCTAGAAATACCATCTGAACCTGGAGCACTATTAGGATATATTGAGATCAAAAACAGCTTTCTACAGATAACACAACGAATTTGATCCATAATCTGAGGTTCCAGTTGAACATCTCTTCTTTTGAATTCATCAACTTTTAATTTCAGGATTCAAATTTTGAGCTTCTGTAATTTTCATACTAGTATGAAAAAATGAAGTATTACTATTTACTTGCACCATCTCAACACATTCTAGATTTTGGTTTAAGTAAAGCCACTATATATTGTCACAAAAAATCCTTCTTCTATAAACCATTTCATTGAGGATATATATTAATATTCTCAAGATGATCATCGTAGTTTTTCGTGGAATCTCCAAACGTATTCCAACTCCAAATTTTCGGTATGTCTTTCAGCTGATTAAGCATGGCAGTCAGAATAAATGCATGATTATCAGAAACAAGTAGTCAAAAGAAGTAGAAAGAGGATGATGTATGAAATAAATTTCTTGAAATCTGAAGGGTATATTCAAAGGATTGGGAACACATATAGGCTTTGCCAATCACCTGCCTACAAATAGGAGTTAATTAAACGTGGGTTTTTTTAGATTCTGCCACGTTGGGTTTTATGAGTTGATTTTTACATATTTCCTTATTTGGTAACCAAATTCCCGCTAGAAAACTATTTTATGAACCAAATTCCCACTAGAAAACTATTTTATGAACCAAAGTCCACTAGAAAACTATTTTATGATCTCCTATATATATGTGTATGTGCTTAATTTTGAGACATACAAATCAAGCTAGCAAAAAGATAGGTTGAAACACAAAAAGAGATAGGGTTTGCAGAGATCAGAGAGCAGTAATTAAGTATTCGACACCACCAAATATGGATTTTTGGGAAGACAAAATTCCCACAGGTTATAAGTTTAATCCAACCAAGCATCAACTCATCGAGTACTACTTAACTCCGAAAGTTCTTGGACAAAATATGGACTTTTGTTCTTGGTTCGTGTTCGAAAAAGACCTCTACGATGGCTACAGAAACCCTCTGGTATTGTTTGATGAGATTAACCAGAACTATGATAAGAAATACTTTTGTGATGACCGGGAGAAAGGCCACCAAATTCGTTACTTTTTCACACCACTAAACAGGGTGTCTAAAACCGGCAAGAACATAAAAAGAACTACCAAAGATGGAACGTGGGATGGAGACGGTAATGAAGAAATTAAGCTACCTGGAACCAAAACTCTTATCGGCTTAAAGAAAACACTTAACTTCATGTGGAACAAACGTGTTGATTCGGAGTATGCGAGAAGAGGAAAACAATCATCATGGATTAAATTCATGAATCTTATCGGTATGTTCTCATTGTTTTTCACATTAAATTGAAGACATATTTTGTGTCTCAAGATCTTTTGGGAATAATTGAAACTGGTTTCTTTTAATTTATCGTTAAAGCTCTATATACTCTTCAGTCAGCGTTGATGACACAATCTTTCCACGGATAATGGGAGATACAACAGCTAAAGAAGCATGGACTAAGTCAAGGAGGAGTTTGAAGGAAATGAAAGGTACGGACAATTAAATTACAAACACTTAGAAGATTTGGAAAACATCAAAATGAAGGATTCTCGTAGACAACAAAGAATTTTTATTCTAGAGTGAAAGATATAGTTAATCAAATGAATATTTATGGTGAAGTTATTCTTTGATAAAAAAGTTGGTTGAAAAAACATTATAAGTCTCCAAAAACATGTGGAACAAACGTGTTGATTCGGAGTATGCGAGAAGAGGAAAACAATCATCATGGATTATGCACCAGTTTTCGTTGCCCCAGACTTTTTATGATTCTTACGGGATGAAGGTATGTTCTTTGTTTTTCACAACTTTAAAGCTTTCTTTTAATTTATCGCCTTTTCTTTTAAAGTGTTTTACTTTTGACCTGAGTTTTTACCAGAGTCACTAAACCCTAACTCACTCAATATGAAAACCCCATAAATTTATGGTGAAACTGTTTTTTTTTTTTTTTAGTTTTTTTTTGCAATATCCTGAAACATGCAGATCCAATATAAGTGTTTATGAATATAGAATTAACGGCGCATGTTGTGTTAAAATTGCAGGAAAAGTATGTGCTTTGTTCGATTAGAAGGAAGGGAGGTGCACTTGGTGACAACCAAGTAATACAACCCCAAATGGATGCAGAGACACCACGAAAACGACAATGCATGACTCATGATCAACCAGTTGAAAAACCAGTTGCTGCTGTTAAAGATGCTTCTTCATTGGCACTCCAAGATGACTTGTTATCAACGGATTATCAGCATGGATTTCCCATCTTCAGAAGATTCACTGACTTACTCTCAAGTAATGCTGAAGTCCAACATGACAATTACTTGGATTATAGATTTGCAGAAAGTAATGATGAAGCTCTGATGATTTCAAAGCCTGGAGAGGATAGTTCTACTGCTGAATCCATGGACGCAGGTGTACCCGTACCAGCATTAACAACAATGTCATCACCCTTAGTGGATGCAGTACCAACACAACAACCATTTTATGTTAATGGACCATATATGTCATCTTCAGCACTGTTATCATGCGCACCACCACCGACCAAACCAGCAATCGTGTCACCTGCAGGAATAACACCACAACCCTCATACATTAACTTGCAGTCATCGAACGCCCCACCATCAATGGTAATGGAGACACAAGTAATGTGCAGTGCACCACCATCCTTCATGGCTGGGTCATTATTTGAAGCACCATCAACAAAAATAGTTTCATCTACCAAAGCAACGCCACTAAATAATAATCTATCAGGCGACAACAGTTGCGATGTGATGGCAGAGTTCAACAGAAAGAGTATTATTGAGGATAACATCGGCGACATATTTATAGGCTTGGTGGAAGATGGTGACACCTACGAATTCTACTGGAATTAGACACGTTTTAACTTTTAAGCCATAAAGATGTACTGATCGTGAAGATAATAATGTAATTTTTATGGAGCTATTAATTAAGCAGTATTCTATTTTTTATTAATATAATAAAGAAATACGTTGTTTGTTAGTGAGGCTTCGTAATTGCATTCTAGATTGATGTTAGCTGCTGTTATATTATATACATATGGCAGTATGCAACTAAGGCCTAAACAAAGATTACTTGGGTGGTTTCTGAAGTTGTATAAAGAGTATTTCTTATTATGCCAAATCCTAAATTAAATCATCCCCATGGCCTTACTTCCTCATTCAGCTGGTCACTGGGTCGTCAATTTCACTTCACATTGTTTTAAAAGCTGTAGAAAGAAAAATATCCGCTGATAAAATTTCTATATTGGCTTATTCCGTGCAATGGATTGGTAGTGCATTAGTTTCACAATCAGCTGAGGCTTGTGCTTGCAGATATGGATTTCCTTTTACCTATCAAAGAAAGAAAGGCACCAGAACCACTCTGCTCTGGTTCTGCATGCGGCTTGTTAATTTTCTTGCACTGAAACTGGCAACAAGGTCTGATGAGATAAAGTTACTCGGCACTGTTGGTTGTGTGCTGTTGAGTTGGTTCTTTCTTTGTCTTACCCGTGTAACCTGTTGCCCTTCATGTTCTTCTTGTGACAAATGGACGAGATACTACTGTCGTGCAGTTGTAATGCCTTGCGAGTTGCCTCAGCTAGATCAGTTGTTGCTCTTTCCATATCTTCATCGCCATTTCTTGATGCTGCTAACTCTCCAATTGTTAGAGGCCTAAAACAAAAATTAAAACGCTAAGAATTTACACAACACTTGAACTCAATGTTCAGAGCAAATGTTAGTGTATGTAGGTGTTGATGGTGGTTTTTAGACAAAGGGTAAAATCGTAAAACCCCAAATAACCTAATGTCACCGGTGACACATTTATTAGAATATTTAATGCATGTAGTCAGCAATTAATAGGGGGTATTTTTTCAAATTAGGGTTACAACGAGCAAAACCCTAATTCCCCTCTGTGCCAATGGCAAATCATTCCAGCCACACCTAGCCCGAGCTTGCCGCGCCATGCAAAACGCACTCTACTTTGGCCCTAGCTATGCTAGTTACACTAAACGCGCCAAAGCATGCCAACCATGCTAGCCGCATCCCTGTGCCAACGGAAAATCTTGTCAGGCACACCAAACGCGCAAAAGCATGCCAACCATGCTATCCACACCTCCATGCCAATGCACTAGTACAAATAGTTACATAGGCCACGCTTTTGGTTTTTTAGCTTAGCCACGTTTTGGGATATTTGTGTAGCTACAGGTCATAGTTAAAACTAAAGTGTTGTTGCAGCCACATTTTAGGCTATCTTGTAGCCAATGACCACCATTTAGTCATGGATTTTAGTCTAAATTCATGACTTGTAGGCAAATAACATCATTTGGTCATGGGTTTAAATTTGAACCCATGACATGTAGCCATAAATGAGTATATGGCTACAATGGAGAATTGTTTATGTGTCTATTATGTAGGGTGCCATTAGACACACCTAATCACCCATGGCGAAAAGGTAACTTTTTAGTCACTTGGGTTTGTTTATGTGTCCATAACATATGGTTTATGGACACGTCGATGTGTTATTCTAGATTCCAACCTTATTTCATTTTGAGTTGTGATGGTCTTTTCCTGGTAATTGACACTTGATACTTCATCGTTGTTAATTTGTCAAGGATACCAACTCATATATTCTTCATCCCTTAAAATGCTATACATTCACATGAACGACTATAAAGCTACTTAACATAGTATGCATTTAGCGCAAGAATGTATTACTTCCTTGGAATGTGATCTTGTTTCAAAATTCAGTCCTTGTGACATCATATGCTTGTTGTTGCTTTTTCTTGTTCATTGCATCTCATATACGTTGATACCAATTTATAATGGACCATTTGTGGAAATTATTGCACTAGCTTCCATTCTATTACTTGCATGATCATACTTTGTCTGCCATTTTCGATGTTAAGTTGTTCAAAATAGTATTTCATTTTGTGAACAAAGTTAGTTTAAAATTTAGTTTCACAGTTCAACCATGACTGTCTCATGTGCATTTTCACGAATATGACTGTATTAAGAGAAACTTTAATTTGATTTTGAAAAATGTTCTTTGAGAGATTCGAACCCAAGCCTAATGTGTGTTAGCACAAGTCATCAACCATCCTTTCGGTTTCTCAATATTGGTAGATTTGTGTTTTTTTTTCCGATCAATATTCACAGCCTTTACAAGGGTTGTAAAATGAAAAAATTGACTTTGAAAAAAAAAATGAGGTTAAGGTGAATCGAACCTGAACCTCCTATGTCTAAGACTTGGATTCCAACCATCCTTCCACATTTACATATCTGCTTATATTTTACTAATAGGGTTTGTTTAAGGTTTCAAGGAATATTCTGAAGGAATCTTACCTGTAAATGGATGGATTTATCGTTCTTACGAAGTTTCCGACTTATAGTAGTCCACTCACGGCCAGGTTTCGATCTCGATCACGGTCAGAAACCCTCCCGAAGCTTTTTGGTTCACAGTTTGTATGTCGTTATACCACATTTGAAGTTCGAATCAACACTGAACTTCATATTTATCGATTTCGATGATGTATCATGTTATGTTTGAAGTTAGAACCCTCCCGAAGCTTCTAAGTTCATAATTTGTATGACGTTATACCACATTTGAAGTTCGAATCAACACTGAGCTTCATATTTATCGATTTTGATGATGTATCATGCTATGTTTGAAGTCAGAACCCTCTCGGAGCTTCTTGGCTCATAGTTTGTATGTTGTTATACCACATTTGAAGTTCGAATCAGCACTGAGCTTCATATTTATCGATTTTGATGTTGTATCCAGCTAAGTTTGAAGTCAGAACCATCCTGAATTTCGTGGTCCATCTCTAGTAATCTTATAACTTGAGTTTACCAGTGCGACTAGTCGAAATTCAAACCGGAAGCACAAAGAGAAAGCACAAAAACACAAAGAGAAAGCACAAAGAAACACACCAATTATCATTTTCCCGATTCATTCCTATACATTTTTTGGATTTTTTTATATCAGAGTGTCGATAACAAAGTCCTAAATTTATTAATATTTTTTTTGGATTTTTTTTCATGTCGAAGATTGATAATAAAACCGAAAACATGAGTTCGTATTAACACAAATAAAACACACTTACCTTGATCCATATGACACTCTTAAGTTAAATCTATACCGTCCATAAATTTTTTGATAATCCGTATGACCCATCCTACTACATCTTATCCGTTAAAATTCTTTTACATAAAATGAAATTTTTTTCTCTCACTTACCTTCACTCGCGTTCCTTTCTCTCGTCTCTCATCTTTCCATCCCTTAGAAAAAAAAATCCTCACTTCACTGAAATCGAACCAATTTTTTCAACCAAATATCAGTAAAACTCTAATTTGTTCTTCAGTTTTCTAATATGATGTTTGGGTTTCAACTTTCAAGGTTCACCATGAACGAGTGTAGCTAGGATTTTGAAACCCTTGTTTCTTCCAACAAACCCTAATTCACTGATTTCCAAAATCCTTGATTCTCTTTTCGATTTCATACTGAATCCTCACAAACCCTAGTTTTAGTTCAAGTAGAAACCCTTAATTTCATCGTTGATTTCTCTATTTTACTTCATCTTGAACTCATCCCCTAAACCATAACTTCTATTATCGTACCTTTTCTGTTTTGCACACTGCAGTTCTTGAAACCCTAACCCAGTTTCGTAAGATTCAATTGCTTCAAATCTTCATCACATAACAATTCCACGAATCCCTTATTAACCGATTTCCCAAATCCTTGATTCTCTCGCTGATTTCTCTACTTTACTTCATCTTGAATTCATCCCCAAAACCCTAACTTCTATCATTGGATTTCTCTATTTTACTCGTATTAACACCACCTCTAACAGACACACCTAGATCATTGCCTAACTCTATTGATCTAAAAAGATCTCTATTTCATATTCCGACAATGTTTGCTGGGTACAGTTTGATGTTTAGAAGCTGGCAACTAAGAAATTCAGTGGAAGACTTAGGGTTTGAACAAGAAATCATAAGATTGGGTTTTGTCTGGTGGTTGTAGTAGTTATCCATAAGATTCATATGGGTTTGTGATGCTACATCGAGAAAAGAGGGAAAAATTGATGCTCGAATTCAAGAAGGAATTTGTGGTTGCTGTGATGGATCTATGGGTGTTGTTACTGTTTTGATTTGGAATTTGTGGTTGTTGTGATGGATCTGATTTCTATTCATAATTTGAGATTCTTAGGTAAAATTTGGTTTTTGTTATTTCTTGATCAAGAGGTGGAAATTTATGTTTTGTTGATAATGAGGATTGATTTGATTGGTTGATAATGATGGTAAGTTGTGAATAAATGTATGTGAACTTAGTTTGAACTGATATGAATGCGATTGATTGATTCTATTTTTGTTGAGTTAATTGAATACTGAATCTGAAAGAGAGAACTCTGTCTGTCTTGCTCTGTGTTTTTCACTTTGAACACTACTTAAACCCGTGTTTTGAGTGATTTAATTAGAACATTCTAATTCTTAGGTTCTTACTCTAATCAATGCCATGAATGTGTTGAGAATGAAATTTCTTTTTCTATTTTGCATTTATTTCATTTATCACCAGTTCCAAAACTTCACATATAGAAGTTTGACTTGAGAATGTTTTATGTTCATTCTAATTGTTTTAGCTCTGGGGATTTATTGGATGGTTTGGTTTATTAAGCAGCGTAAGAACTTTGTGTGACAGTTTTCTGCTACTTTCCCCAAGTATGCTTCTTCAGCTGCGCAGAGGAGTCTAAAACACTTCAGTCAGGTAATTTTAGTAACTTGAGATTGTCCAGTATGATTTTTAACCAGTTATAGCACTGGGAAAATTGCCGAGTTAGAGAGTTGTGTGGAAACACATAGGGAGAAGTTTGAATCTGTGAGTTTCCATCATCTTTATTATTCATAAGTCATTTGAACAGGGAATTTAACATTTAAACAAATTCACTGAGCTCCTTTAGTTTTCAAGTAGTCTAATTTCAGGACCTTTTTTGCAGGACACCAATCTTGGACTAGTGAATCAGGTTGTAACGTCTCTGTACAAGCATAACATCCAGAGGCTGACTCAGACATATCTAAATCTGTCTCTTCAAGACATATCCAACACTGTCCAGCTGAATACACCAAAGGAGGCTAAGATGCGTGTCTTCAAATGGTAATATATTGTTTCTGTATGTACACAGTTGCAACATGATATTTAACAACAATTTTAATGCTAGTTGTTTATATATAAGCGTGTGTATGATTTTCTTAGATTGAAGATGGTGAGACATTTGCAACCATTAACCAGAAGGATGGAATGGTCAGCTTCCTTGAGGATCCAGAACAATATAAAAGTTGTGAGATGATTGAGAGTATTGATACCTGCAAATAAAAGTAGTGAATAATAGTTACAATACCGTGTGTTTGGTCATATTGGACTTGAAATACAACGTGATACATCTGTGCCCTTGTTTTTATTCTTCTGAGTGAAGTAGTGCCTTAAGTTCGAATACCTATAAAATGATTACGAGTTTGTAGCGGTTGCTTCTTTGGTCATCTGGCTCATCTCTGTTGTTTTTTTTTGAACCTTCGCAGTTGTGAATTTGACCCTGATCGATCTTCCTGGATTGAAAAAAGTTGCCATTGGTAAGTTTCATTTACCTTTTATTTAGGTTTCAGTTGTGGATTGATGCTCGCAGTCCTCTTGCTGTAATATATGATGTACTATGATTCAACTAATTTTCTTACTATGAAACTGACTAACTGGTAAACCCTGGGACTGTAGATGGTCAATCTGATAGCATCGTTGCGGACATTGAGAACATGGTTCGCTCGTTTATTGAGAAGGTATATCATATAACCCATAAACTCATCTTTTTACAATGACGAAGTTCCTTTGTGTATATTCTTATGTGTGTATGAACTTTATAAGATATTGTGGTCCCTGTTCGTCTTTTAGGAGCTCTAGGCGTCGGAGCTGTTACCTATTCAGTACCATGATTTCTAGAATGGCATGTAGGTATCTAAAGTTAGCTATGCCACTGACTTTTGTAAAACCCTTGACAAGAAATTCCTTATATTCATATGAAACAAGTATACTGGGAGTATATTTTTGGAACACTTCATTTTGATATCTCAATGTATAGGTAATATAATTGTTTTTCATTGTTCATGTTTCTTTTCCACACAATTTGGTATGGAATATAGAGTCATAAGTATTATTTCAAACCTAGTGAAGGTATCGCAGTCCTTCATGGATGGTTTACAGTAAATGTAAGTTTGCATGGTTTGGTCACTAGACTATGATTCCTACATATTGCGGACCTCTTTATTAAACCATGGTTTGATTATTAGACTGTGATTTCCTACATATTGGGGATGTTTTTAATTTGATTTCGTTCTCCTTTACCCTGCATCCCAATTGTTTAATCCTAGCAGTTTCACCTACCAATCAAGATTTGTCTACCTCTGATGCTATCAAAATTTCTCGTGATGTTGACCCAAAAGGTGAGCTTTTGTTACTCCATTTGGTGCAGATTCCGGGAACTCTTTAGAGATTTCCCTATTTAATATAGTTTACACAATTTCATGTTCAAGTAAACTCCATTTTGGCAGTTCCTTACTCTTAAAATATCTCTTTGCATTTCTTAGGGGAAAGAACATTTGGAGTCTTGACAAAGATTGATCTCATGGATAAGGGCACAGATGTTGTTGATGTAAGTTAATTGCTTCCCCACAGTTCTTAGTGACCGTCTAAAAATTTGTCCTATTGTCAGATATATGCTTGTTCTTTCGTTAGTAATTCAAACTACGGAGTGGAAGATATGTTCTGAATATGAATATATGATTTAGTGTATTTGTTAAGAATTTGAAGTTTATATATTGGTTAAGAGGGTGATGTCTTGACTGACATTCTTTGGGTTCTCCAGATATTGGAAGGCAAATCATATCGCCTACAGTTCCCTTGGATTGGTGGTGTTAATCGCTCCCAAGCCGATATTAACAAGAGTGTTGACATGATCGCTGCTCGTCGCAGAGAGCGGGAGTATTTTGCAAGTACCCCTGAGTATAGGCATCTTGCCCATTGAATGGGTTCAGAGCATCTAGGAAAGATGCTTTCGAAGGTAACATTTCTTTTCTTCTACAGTACAGTTTGTTCTGGAACTGGGCAGAGGGACAATCACATGATTTTCTTTTCTTGTGTTGTCTGGCCATTCCTAAAATTATATTCAGTTATCTATGAGCTTTGGTTTGTTTCATACTCAAATTGATGCATAATGGTCGATTTTGCAGCACTTAAAAACTGTAATCAAGTCTCGCATCCCAGGCCTCCAGTTGCTAATTAATAAAAGTATTGCTGAAATAGAGGCGGAATTGAGTCGTTTTGGAAAGCCTGTTGCTACTGATGCTGGAGTAAGTCTAGGTTAAATCTCACTCTTTTTTTTCCCTCTTAGTTAGAAGTCACTTTTCATACTTGTAAAAGTTGTTAACCGATACTATCCATCTATGCAGGTCTAAGAATGTTATTCTTGCCTTATACATCCATTTTTTTGCTGCAGATGGAGCCACTTGTAGATCCTGCTGAACATAGTGCCGAGCTAAGAAGATGATGATGAAGAAAGGTTCAGATATGAAGGATGGGGAAATAGAAATCTCAGAGAACCAGCAACAGAATCAAGACCTTAGACTTGGAATGTTATTTTGAATTTCCATTTGATTTTTTTTGTTATTTAAGGGTTTTCAAACAATTTAACATATGATTAATAAAAAGTAGTTCCATTTTAAATGTGTGATTAATTTGTACTAATGACAAATAAGTGGAAAATAGGTCCCTCAAAACTCGATATAATAGGTGGTTGATACTGGAAATGAAGCCACTATTTAGATATGAAACCATAGCCAAAGGATAACTAGAGCTACAAAAGTTGAAATTTTTTGAGAGGCCATTACTAGTGTCCTTTCGAAAAGTTGTCACGGTGATACAGATTTATAGTAGCTGTAACTTGTAAACGGGCCACGTCCATAATAGAGATGGTCATGGTGCTACAAATTTAAAGTAACTATAAATCATGAATTGGCCACGTTAAACTATTTTTCGCGTGTTTGAATGATAGAGATGGCCATGGTAAAACAGTTCCACATGGCTTTAGAGCATACAATAACCACACTAAAACCATATTTGGTGTGTCTAAATGATAATGAAGGCCATGGTTAATATAAACATTTGTGGATTTAAGGGAAACACTAGCCATGTTACAATCAAATTGTGTGTCTATAAGGATCTTATGGTCATGGTTATAAGAAAAAGACTGTAATACAAAAAATGAAGGGGTACTATATAGACACGGTTATTGAGGTATAACTATGGAAAATTATGTTAAATAGTCACTCAAAGTTTAAGTAGCCATAAAGGTACCCTATTGTTATGCCTCCTACCATAACGGTTTTAGAGCGAAAAAAATCCGTGACTATAGACCTATGGACACGGTGTTCAAGTGTGGTCTAGGTGACTTTTTGTACTAGTGATGGAAAATCATGTTAGCCACACCTAGCCTAAGATAGCCGCGCCATATCAAACGCACCCTGCATTGGACCTAGCTATGCTAGTCATACCAAACGCGCCAAAGCATCCCAACCAGGCTAGAAGCACCTCCGTGTCAATGGCAAATCAAGTCGCCACACCTAGCCCAAGCTAGCCGCGCCATGCCAAACGCACTCTACCTTGGCCCTAGCTATGATAGTCATACCAAACGCGCCAAATAATCCCAACCATGCTAGCCACACCTCCGTGCCAATGACAAATCATGTCAGCCACACCTAGCCCAAGATAACCACGTCATGCCAAACGCACTCTGCCTGGCCCTATCTATGCTAGTCACACCAAACGCGCCAAAGCATGCCAACCATGCTATCCGCACCGCCGTGCCAATGGAAAATCATGCCAGCCACACCTAGCCCAAGCTAGACGCGCCATGCCAAACGCACTCTGCCTTGGCCCTAGCTGTGCTAGCCACTTTCCTTACCAAGCCGCTATGACATTGGCACATGCCAAAGTAGCGACTGCGCCCTAGGCTTGCAAACCTTGGAACCTAGGATAATATGTCCGTGTGTGCCATTGGCACATGCCAACACGCACCGCTAGGCGCTTTCCAAGCCGTTATGACATTGGCACATGCCAAAGTAGCGCCCGCGCCCTAGGCTTGCAAACCGTGAAACCTAGGCTAATATGGCCGTGGTTTCCATTGGCACATGCCAACACGCACCGCTAGACACTTTCCAAGCCGTTATGCCATTGGCACATGCCAAAGTGGAGCCCTCGCCCTAGGCTTGAAAACCGCGCAACCTAGGCCCAAGTGGCAGTGCGTTCCATTGGCACATGCCAACACGCACCACTAGCAGCTTTCCTTACCAAGTCGCACATGGCACACGCTCCCCTAGCAGCTTTGGCATTGTCGCTTGCACTCCAAGTGCAACCCGCGACTAAGGCATTCCTCACATGACATTGGCACATGCCACACGCTCCCCTAGCAACTTTGGCATTGCCGCTTGCACTCCAAGTGAAACCCGCGACCAAGGCATTCTGCACATGCCACACGCTCCCCTAGCAGCTTTGGCTTTACCACTTGCACTCAAAGTGCAACCCGCGACCAAGGCATTCCGCACATGCCACACGCTCCCTTAGAAGCTTTGGAATTTCCACTTACATTCAAGGTGTAACTTGCGGTCAAGTAATTCCACACATGTCATTGGAACATGCCACACGCTCCACTAGAAGCGCGCTTGGCATTGCCACTTGAACCCAAAGTGCAACCAACTCTCGAGATATCAAAACAAAACTGGGGATGCTTTCTCAGGGTTTTGGTTTGGCGGTCACAGCATGCAGCGTACACTACGCTCGTATTAAGAAAGCGTGAAAAGGAATAAAAGAGGTCAATTAAATGGGGAAATAAAAGTGAAAAACGCTTTCACTCTTAAACACGCTGGTTACCACCTCTTCCCATTTAACTACCTTTTATTTCCTTCCGTAATGAGGCCAGGGTATGTTTCAATCTCAACTTGTATAAATAGGTCTCACTTATTTTCTACCAGACAACTAGTCTTAGTCAGGAGAAAAATACAACACTATCAGAAAGAAACTTTTGCAAGCTCACCCAAAAGGCTTCCATCTCTTGCAAGCTTCCTAAGATTCCACCTTTTATGATACAAGTCGAGACACTACCCAACCAGAACTCTCTGGTCTCATCACCTTTCTTCTCTATCCTCCCCGAATCAACCCTTCTCCTCCACTTTGTGACCGAAGCAGGTCTGGAACGACCATTTCTTGGTTTAGGCCGGACTTGTACATATTGATCTCTCGAATCTAGAAAGTTCTCACGTGCAGCACATTTATTTAGGATTTAAACCAGTTTCTCACTCACCTACCGAATTTACAAAAATCGGCAGAAACGATTTTTACCCATAAACAATTGGCGACCAGAGCGGGAGGATTGATCTTTCGGTTACAATATTAAATTTTAGTTTCCGTCCTCGAATTTCACGCAAGCATGGTCAGTTATCATGCCATCTCCACAAATATTGATCCCTCTATAGGTAGGGATGACTCGTCAATTTTTGGAAACAATACGACCAATGAAGATGTCCCAAGACTGGTTGACCTGATGCGAGCTCAGGAGATCCATGCCAAAAACATGGATCTAATGAAGGATGCGATTAATAGCATACTCGACTTCCTCATCAGCCTAACATCCGCGCTAAGTGGTTCATATTCCCTAGGAAATCAAGAGCAGGGGACTAACATCCCGAATGAGCATTCTCAAATCAATGGTTTCGTCACTGACTGGAAGCCAGCGGACCAGGAGGAGACCACATTGGTAGAAAACTTATGAGAATTACTACACCTCTCCAAGGACTAGCGAATGAAAACATTCTATTCTATTAACCAAATAGCACTGAACGCATCACTAGTTCCTTCACCCACGGGGACTCCAAGAATCCCCGGAAGATCCACCAATAATATTGTTTTCACCAATGACGACATGATTGTAGAATACGGTCACAACTGGGCCTTGCATGTTACGGATCTCGTCAGGAACACAGATTTTCGAAGAGCGCTCATTGACACGGGCGCATATTCCAATGTCATCACTCTCAAGACACTTAAATCTTCCAAGGTGCGACCTAACGAGATCGTACGACAACCCACTATGATGACATATTTCGAAGGCAACCAAACTAGCACATACGGCTAGATCAACTTGGAGCTGGCAGTAGGGCCAATTCAAGCAAGTGTGAAGTTTGAAGTAATTGAAAGATAACCAGACTACCACATGATACTGGGAAGGCCATGGCTGCACAATCTCAGAATCATTCCTTCAACATACCACCAATGCTTGAAAATAGTATTGAACGGAGAAGTTGTCTGCATCCCCACGTCACTGTCCCCCTATGAGCCAATCTACTGCATAGAAGCACATGGGCCGAAGGAGGTTTCAAATGGCGTGACGACCAAGATTCACAGTCTTCTGCTACCAAAATGGACGTCGCTCAGAGATAGCGACAAACTAGATACACTCTGCAGAGGAGACCGCCCTCCCGACATCTCCTCAGAAGAAAGACCCGCCAGTCTCCCACCACCGGGCGTAACCCGTGCCCGCACCAAGCGAGAGTGCACCATTACCGCAGGACGAAGCAAAAATGGAAAACTCACATATTACCACCATTGTTAGCAATTATCAGGGGAGACCATAACCCGGTCTTTCCGCCCGAAAGAATATTTTCATAATAACCAGGAGGAAGTTCCAGACGCCCCTCAGAAGCTGCATGACGGGACCGACTTAACCACAGACGAACTCGAAACTGTCAATGTAGGAAATGAGGAATTCCCGTGACCCATTCTGATCAGTTCAACTCTACATTCTGCGGAACGCTCAAAGCTAGTCGACCTACTCAAAGAATATCAAGACGTGTTCGCATGGACTTACGAAGAAATGCCTGGTTTGGATGAAAAAGTGGTCACCCACCATCTGCACGTGATACCCGGATCCAAACCAGTCAAGCAGCCTCCAAGATAATTCAGACACGACGTAGAAGAACAAATCAAGGCGGAGGTCCAGAAATTACTAGCCGCCGGTTTTGTCAAACCCATCCACCATCCCACCTGGTTGGCCAATATCGTTCCCGTTAAAAAGAAGAATAGCCAGATAAAATGTTGTGTCGATTTTAGAGATCTGAATAAGTGATGCCCTAAAGACGATTTCCCGCTCCCTAACATCGACATGCTGGTAGACGCTACCAGTGGACATGGTATTTTCTCTTTCATGTATGGATATAGCGTCTACAACCAGATAAAGATGTATGAGCATGACGCGAGTAAGACTGCTTTCCGAACCGCTCTCGGAAACTTCTATTACACCATAATGCCTTTCGGTCTGAAGAACGCTGGGGCTACTTACCAACGCGCCATGACTACCATCTTCCAAGATATGATGCAAAAGCAAGTCGAAGATTATGTAGATGATGTGGTGGTTAAATCAAAGACTCGAGCGGATCATCCGGAAACGCTACGACAAGTGTTCGAAAGATGTCGCGAATACAAGTTGAAGATGAATCCTTTGAAATGTGCCTTTGGTGTCTCTTCGGAGAAGTTCTTAGGATTCCAAGTAACGGCCTAAGGGATAAAAGTTGACCCAGTCAAAACAAAAGCTATCCTCACGATGCCACCACCACGAACTGTAAAAGAGATCCAGAGTTTCATGGGCAAGATAAACTACATTCGTCGCTTCATACCGGGCCTAGCACAGCTAATTACTGTGTTTACCCCTCCGCTGATAAAAGGGGCGAATTTCACATGGACTACGTCTCAACAAGAAGCGTATCAGAAGATCCATCAAACGCTGTCATCCCCGACCATCATAAAGCCTCATATGCAAGGGAGACCACTATGCCTTTACACGGCTTTTAGTGATACTTCCATTGGAGCCCTCCTCGCTCAAGAAGACGGCAAAGGAGTTGAATATCCCATATACTACTTCAGTCGAACGTTAAGAGACGCTGAACTCAGATACCCCAATGCGGAAAAGGCATGTTTAGCATTGATTTATTCCATCCAGAAGTTCAGGAACTACCTTCTCTCCAACAAGGTGGTGTTAATATCTAAATCAGATCCTGTAAAGTTTCTCATCTCGAAACCTTCCCTGATAGGGAGGTTGGCTAAATGGCTCCTGCAGCTGTCAGAGTTCGACATAACGTGCGCTTCCCTGAGGGCCATAAAAGGACAGGCTGTTGAAGACCTCCTAGAAGAATTCCCAGGATAAAACACTTCGGATTTACGTGAAGATCTCCCGGGAGACCTTCTAGATATCTTCTTAGTCAAAGAAGAGGCAAGGATGATGTTCTTCGACGGATCTTCCACCCCCAGCACTAATACCGGAGGAGCGGGTGTGGTACTAGTATCTCCTGCTGGAGAAGTATTCTTGCACTCTTTCAAGACAGAATTTCTATGCACCAATAACTCAGCAAAAAGTCTTCCTCATAGGACTATCACAAGCTAAACAAGTTGGGGCCACGCGTTTGGAGATAAGAGGAGATTCAAAATTACTCAACAACCAGGTAAACGGGATTTACGCATTGAAAGAACTGACGCTGGCACCATACAGGGCTGAAGCACAAAAACTACTAAATTATTTCGCCGATGCAACCATCACACACATCGGACGTAGCAGTAACAAGCATGCTGACTGCCTAGCTACACTAGCATCAAAGCTACAGTTCGAAGGATCCAGGGAAACCCTGACAGTAAAACGGCGCACTATAGCTTCAACATGGCTTTTACAATATGAGAAAGCCGAATACGATGACTGGAGAACTCCTATCATTCAGGAACTCAATAACTCACTTTTCCAAGGGAAGGTCGACCTCATGACTTTGAGAAATTTCTTTATGCTTCAAGATATTCTATATCATCGAATCCCTGACAGCTCTCCGTCGAGGTGTCTCGGAAAAGAGGAAGCACAACAACAACTTGAATATGTCCATGCCGAAGTCTGTGGAATAACATCAGTAGTAACCCTCTACCGTCATTTAAAGCGACTTGGGTACTATTGGCCGGAGATGGAATCCCAATCTCGATTACTTCAGCAGGCGTGTCCTAATTTCCAGGCACCCCAATGTCAGACAGAAGTCCTCAACATCAGTCATATTGGGGACTGGAGGGAGCCATACATCAACTTCCTTCATGACATCATTCTCCCTACTGACAAAGAGGATGCGTCCAAGCTAAAACAAAAGTCCAAAAGATTCGTGTTCCCTGATGGGGTTTCATATCGCAAGAGTTTCGGAGGAAGTCTACTTCGGTGTTTGGGCGATACAGAAATCCCAGTTATGTTAAGAGAAATGCACGAAGGCGAACACCAAGGGAAACATAAATTGTTTTTTCAGATACACGAGAGGTACTAATGGCCGACCATGAAAGACGACGCAACTACTTTCGTTCAGAAATGCCGTGAATGCCAGATTCACGGAAACCTCATCCACGCGCCTCCAACACCCATGTACTCGATAAGTTTCCCATGGCCCTTTTATAGCTGAGGACTTGACATCATTGGGAAGATCAACCCGCCATCCTCAAAACAGCATGAATACATAATAACCGCGACCGAGTACTTTACCAAGTGGGTTGAAGCTATCCCGCTGAAAGGAACCACTGGATCCACGATCACATCATTCATCAAGGAACACATCATCTTCCGTTTTGGCGTACCTATACACATCATCACCGACAATGGCACGCCTTTTGCTAACAGGAAAGTACAGGAAATTATTGAGAGGTACAGCATTAAACAAGTCTTCTTTACCATCTACTATCCCCAGGGAAATTGGCAAGTCGAAAGTACCAACAAGACTCTGATCTGAATCCTCAGCCGAACAGTACACGACAATCCCAGGACCTGGCACGAGAAATTTCCAATGGCTCTTTGGGCGTATAGAGCATCTCCTAGAATCTCCACCGGCATGTCTCCCTACTCCCTTGTATACGATACATACGCGATCCTCCCAACGGAAATCAAGATCCCATATGCCAGAATCGCCGCAGCAAGTGGACCTCCAGTGGAATGAAGCCGAAACACTTAATGCAGAATTGCGGAACTGGATACTATAGACTCCAGTAGATCCCGGGCATAGGAACATGCAAAAGCATATAGAAACAGAATTTCCAGAGCATACAACCGCTATGTAAAACCCAGGGTTTTTAAGGAAGGATATTTGGTGCTAAAAACCGCCAAACACATCCAGCAAAATGCATCGACACCAAAGTTTTCTTCTAAATGGGAAGGGCCGTACATAATCACTAAGGAATATGACAGTGGTTATTACAAGATTATCAAAGAGGATGGGGTAAAGCTAGAGGCAGTCATCAACGGAAAGTGGATTAAGTCATACTACGCCTAATCACTTCCCTGCAACATGCTACATTAAAAATGTGAACGTCCAGACACCCTCTCTGCTTTTACTTTTCTTTCTTACCAATTATCAAATTTCAATACAATCCAACAGATTAATGGAATTTCTTTATTTCTTCAAAAAATAAAAGAGGAGCCTTCAAACCTCGTGATACAAGTCAAAAAATCCCATCTACTAAATTATAATCCCTACAAAACATCATCTTCAATCGTCTATGATATCTTTCAGTCCTACCCTTCAAGTCTCGAGTTAACTCTTGAATTCTCTGACACTCCATGGCCAAAGCTTTCTCCTCTTACAGCATGGATTTTGTGGCAGGATCACACCAGCAAGAATACCAGCTCTGTCGACTTTCACAATATTAAGACGATGTAGCAACCAGCTGATATTAAACTCCAAGGATTCACAGGTGGACACCATGTTCTCCCACATTTGAATGTCTAACTCTGCAGCATCACGGATGGGTATATTCTCCATTTCAGCAATCATTGGCAAAATAAAGTTCGCTACAGAAACCAAGGCGGACGAACAACACTTCACTACGCTCCTGGTAGCGATATGGTCGTATGTCTTCCATATCCTCGTGTAAAGGACCATGAATTCTTTACGCACCAGGAAACCGCCAACATTCCGGTAATTGGAGGAGAGACACATCATGCGCTTTCCAAACAACAAACCTGCATAGGGGTAATCATGATAAGAGATCCCTAAATCAGCATTCTCCAAGTCTGCATCAGTCAACAAGGTTGGATTTGAAGGGAGGGGAACGACTAGGTCATCCTCTTCGATAATAGTAACACATGATCCAACGGGATATCTCTGCACAAAAGGGAAATTTTCCATTCATCAACAAGCGGTAAAGCGTATGTCAATCCGCCAAAAGAAGAAGAAAACATACCGGTATGATTTTCTTAACCCGAATAACTCTGGTCGGGATGCTCCTGCAAGAGTCAGACCTCGCGCCTTCACCTGGAGAATCTGGCTGGTTAGAGGATGATTCGTCTCTGTGCGACATGACAAAGAGAGAGACTCAACAAGAAGAACCCTTTCTCAAACAAGGGAGATGATGTAATTACGCTAGGTGTGAATACGGGACCTTAAAAAGGGAAAGGAAGCAATGAAGGACATAACTCTTCTAGATTTTAGCATGGATGATGCCCCGATTGAAGCCACGTGTGAAGGAAGGCAAAATAAGGAAACTTTGTTATTTGTCGAAACACCTACTCCCTCCTTGTCTACACCGGTCCAACCAATTGCGCCAACTTCCCAATGACCGCACAAGTCTCTCCAAGCTAGCACGCTCAGTTTCCCCACCTTGTGCCGGTCCCACCATCTAGCACGCTCAGTTTCCCAACTCGCGTCAACTTCTCAATGCCGCTCAGCTTCCTGTCTTTCAATGATGCTGACTTCCCAATCGTGCCAGCCTCCCGATTTGTACAAAACTGCCAGAGGAAAGGATTCCAAATCCTATCTATAAAAAGGTCAGACAAGCCTCCTCAATTCTCTTCATGATTTACTGCCGATAGCTTGTCACCATATTATGCTTACCTCGCAACAAAGCTCCTGTTACGAGCTAAGCAGGGGACTTAATGTTGATGGTGGTTTTTAGACAAAGGGTAAAATCATAAAACCCCGAATAACCTAATGTCACCGATGACACATTTATTAGAACATTTAATGCATGTACTCAGCAATGAATAGGGGGTATTTTTTTCAAATTAGGGTTACAACGAGCAAAACCTTAATTTCCCTCCGTACCAATGGCAAATCATGCCAGCCACACCTATCCCGAGCTAGCCGCGCCATGCCAAACGCACTCTGCCTAGGCCCTAGCTATGCTAGTAACACCAAACGCGCCAAAGCATGCCAACCATGCTATCCGCATCCCTGTGCCAATGGCAAATCATGCCAGCCACACCAAATGCTCCAAAGCATATCAACCATGCTAGCCGCACCTCCGTGCCAATGGAAAATCATGTCAGCCACACCTAGACCAAGCTAGCCGCGCCATGCCAAACACACTCTGCCTTGGCCCTAGGTATGCTAGTCACACCGAACGCGCCAAAGAATTCCAACCATGCTAGCCGCACCTCCGTGCCAATAGAAAATCATGTCATCCGCACCTATCCCAAGCTAGCCGTGCCATGCCAAATGCACTCTTCCTTGGCCCTAGCTATTCTAGTCACACCAAACGCGCCAAAGCATGTCGACAATGCTAGATGCACCTCCATGCCAATGGAAAATCATGTCAGCCACACCTAGCCCAAGCTAGTCGCGCCATGCCAAACGCACTCTGCCTGGCCCTAGCTATGTTGGTCACACAAAACGCGCCAAAGCATGCCATCCATGCTAGCCGCACCGCCGTGCCAATGGCAAATCATGCCAGACACACCTATCCCAAGATATCCACTCCATTCCAAACACACTCTTCCTTGGACCTAGCTATGCTAGCCACTTTCCTTACCAAGCCGCTATGCCATTGGCACATGCCAAAGTAGCGCACGCGCCCTAGGCTTGCAAACCGTGCAACCTAGGCTAATATGGCCGTGTGTGCCATTGGCATATGCCAACAAGCACCGCTAGATGCTTTCCATGCCGTTATGTCATTGGCACATGCCAAAGTAGCACCCGCGCCCTAGGCTTGCAAACCGTGCAACCTAGGCCAATATGGCCGTGCGTGCCATTGTCACATGCCAACACGCACTGCTATCCACATTCCAAGCCGCTATGTCATTGGCACATGCCAAAGTAGCGCCCGCTCCCTAGGCTTGCAAACCGTGCAACCTAGGCTAATATGGCCGTGCGTGCCATTGGAACATGCCAACACGCACCGCTAGCCACTTTCCAAGCCGTTATGCCATTGGCACATGCCAAAGTGGCTCCCGCTCAACCTAGGCCCAAGTGGCCTTGCGTACCATTGGCACATGCCAACATGCACCACTAGCAGCTTTCCTTACCAAGTCGCACATGCCACACGCTCCCCTAGCAGCTTTGGCATTGCCGCTTGCACTCCAAGTGCAACCCGCGACCAAGGCATTCCGCACATGCCATTGGCACATGCCACACGCTCCCCTAGCAGCTTTGGCATTGCCACTTGCACTCCAAGTGCAACCCGCGACCAAGGATTGCCATTGGCACATGCCACATGCTCCCCTAGCAGCTTTGGCTTTGCCACTTGCACTCAAAGTGCAACCCGCGACCAAGGCATTCCGCACATGACATTGGCACATGCCACACGCTCCCCTAGCAGCTTTGGCATTGCCACTTACATTCAAGGTGTAACTTGCGGTCAAGGCATTCCACACATGTCATTGGCACATGCCACACGCTCCCCTAGCAGCTTGGCATTGCCACTTGAACCCAAAGTGCAACCAACTCTCGAGACATCAACACAAAACTGGGGGATGCTTTATCAGGGTTTTGGTTTGGCGGTCACAGCATGCAGCGTACACTGCACTCATATTAACAAAGCGTGAAAAGGAATAAAAGTGGTCAATTAAATGGGGAAATAAAAGTGAAAAACGTTTTCACTCTTAAACACGCCGGTTACCACCTCCTCCCATTTAACTACCTTTTATTTCCTTCCGTAATGAGGCCAGGGTACGTTTCAATCTCAACTTGTATAAATAGGTCTCACCTATTTTCTACCAGACAACAAGTCGTGGTCAGGAGAAAAATACAACACTATCAGAAAGCAACTTTTGCAATCTCGCCCAAAAGGCTTCCATCTCTTGCAAGCTTCCTAAGCTTCTACCTTTTCTGATACAAGTCGAGACACTACCCAACCAGAACTCTCTGGTCTCATCACCTTTCTTCGCTATCCTCCCCAAATCAACCATTCTCCTCCACTTTGTGACCGAAGCAGGTCTGGAACGGTCATTTCTTGGTTTAGGCCGGACTTGTACAGATTGATCTCTCGAATCTAGAAAGTTCTCACGTGCAGCACTTTTATTTAGGATTTAAACCAGTTTCTCACTCACCCACTGAATTTACCAAAATCGGCAGAAACGATTTTTACCCATAAACAGCAGGTTAATTTGGTTTCAATGTAATTAAAAGCAGATGCTAAGTTAAGAATTCATCCGATACAAGGAAACTTTTTGCTATATTGTTCACGGCCATTCTCTTTCGAAGGATCATAATGTCCATTTAATAAGATTTCAAAATAGTCTGCTTTTTGGGACTTCGACATGGGTTTCATTCCTAGCTAGTCTACCACAACTTTTTTGGGACTAAAGGTTTGGTGGTTATTGTTGTTGTTGTCAAAATATTCTGTTTCTTTCTATATTGCACATCTCATCACTTGACGAAAAAAAGAAATGATAATGTCAAAACTACAGACTGTGCATGCGTAAAAAGAAATGATAATGTCAAAACTACATAAGACTGTGCATGCATTTGGGAGGAAACATACACTTGGTAATGCGGAGTGTATTAAGAGATGAAAAATACTTGCCATTTATTTGATTTTCCATCAAGGCATACATGAGGCGGCTTGTCTTGCTGCTGTTGTTCTTCTTGACATGGAAAAGGCTTTCCGTAAAAGTTGTAAATAAGTATGCATAGTGAATGTCCGGAATATAACCGATCCCACTGATTTCAATCTTGCTAAAAGTCTACTTTTTTCGATTATACGAATGAACAGATACAAACTCGCTGTAGTTATAACAAGTTAAGATTAGTTGGTCTGACCACTACGGGAAAAACAGTAATCTACAACCCCAAAAATCAGTTGCCGTACATATATGACAACGTTTTTCCATAGGTTGCATAAGGGGGTTGTAGAAAGTCCTCCAATCTATACAACTCTTCAGATGAGTCGTAAAGATAGTTGTGGTTTAGTCTTGTACAATGTTTGTTTCAGTTGTCAAAGTATTTCGAAACTTGATCTTAATGCCTAACACAACCCATACCTGGGTTGTGAAAATAACTCATACACTACCGTTGTTTGGGTTGTAGGACATTCGTCGACAACTATGGTTAAGAGTTGTATGACATCTCGTTGACAACAATGGGAAGAGTTGTATGACATCTCGTTGACAATTCTAATTCTGAGTTGTGGTACATATTGGATTTTTTTTTAAAAAAAATTGAGAATTCAGATACAAAATTAAATTTGTAATACTTAAATAACCATCTATTTACCAGAAACACAATACATAAATTTGCTTCTACCATCTCAACTCTGAATTACAGTATCACCAGAATTGCACCAACATTTGCAGCTCAGTTTCATACACTGCAATCATAAGCATACATCTAGTTCAAACACATCTTATTCAATAACTCAATGCAACTACCTCCATCTCTGTCAGTCCCAATTCAAATAATTGTTTATCTTCTACATTGTTGTTGCTGGCAGTGTCTTCTAGAGTGTATTACTACCCTTTTCTTTGGGGATGGGACTGCCTTAGTCTTGGTAGCCTTTCTTACCTGCAACATAAAATGCAGAACTCAGACACATTAAGACTCTTGTTTGTCCTTGTAGATACTGAACAAGAATAATAGAATTATAAAGTATAAGATAGAACCAAATAAATTTTCAATTATAACGAAATGAAGGAAAATTGCAGGGCATTCTTAAGTATACCTGGATGCATCCAAGTGATGGATCAACCCATTTGCAGCTTTTTCTTCAAAGAGAAATATTTGAATCACTACTACAAGTATCCGAATCTTCAAAAAAAGATTGAGCGGCATTTTCACCATCGCTTGAACAATTAGAAAATTTACCAACACTTTCATCACCCCCTTCTACATAAACCAAATCAACCAAGCTCAGCTCTGCAGCTGTGTTGCCTTCCTTTCCATATGATTTTTCACTGAATTCTAAATGAATTTCGGATGTAGATTCATATCTGAAAACAGCACGAGGGTCAAAGTTTCGGGGTGCATAAAACATTCATCGTTGATTCAAATTATACAACCAATAGCTCTATAGAAAGATAACAATCTCCTCTACAATTTTCGTTAAGACATCATGGCCTGAATCGGTCTCTAGCATACCTATAAAAGTCCATATAGACGCCTACTAACCGCAGTTACAAGCAATTTCCAGATTTCATATTAACTCTAAAATTATCAAAACTTAATCAATTCAACTCTAAAACAAACAAAAAAAATCTCTAAAGTTTGATAGTTCAATATATTTTAATCCCTACATAAGAACTAAGGCAAATCCAAACACCTTACTCAACCCAATTTGATTATAACTTACTTGATCCTCAACTTATAACATCCTTGCAAACAACACGAGGGTCAAAGTTTCGCGGTGCATAAAACATTCATATTTTATTAAAATTAAACAACCAATAGCTCTATAGAAAGATAACAATCTCCTAAACAATTTTAGTTAGATATCATGAACTAAATCGGTCTCTAGAATACCTATAAAAGTCCATAAAGACGCCTACTCAACGCAGTTACAAGAAATTTCCATATTTCATAATAACTCTAAAATTATCAAAACTTAAGATGGTGGATGTTCAACTCTGCAATTCAAGCACACCACCACTGGAGCCAAACCAATTCCTTATTCTCTGAAATCCCATCTAAAATGTTGCTCTTGTACTTGCATCCATAACCATTGCAAATTCAAACACCAACAGATTTAAAATAGGGTTTGAACCTTACAACTTGACCTGTCACATTCTTTATGAATACTAATCTGATCCAACAGAAATTTATACCACACATTCACAGATATATCACAGGCATTTTATCAAAATTTCATAGAAAATTAACGGTTGGAACCTAATTTACCACTGATTCTATAAGTTCAACTCAAACTGAATTTCTACAATTTCACCTGCAAAACTCAGTTGGTTGGGGTACTTCTCTAACTCATATTCAAGTGAAATTTTTACAGAAACATCATAGACTAAATGGGTTACTCCCATTAAAAATTCAGGTCATTATACACTATAAAACATCTATTTTCATGGATTTTTGTCGCTGCACAGTGATCTGAAATCTGTAGCAATGTAATCTGAACCTGGTTGGTTTCATCACATATCCATCTCCGATCTTACTCAAAATATAACAGAAGTTTCCTAATACTGTAAAAAACAACATATATGAAAATTGCATAGATCCAATGGTTTGATTTAAAACTAAGATACAAACCGAAAACGAAAATTGATGAAATTGGAAGAAAACGTCTAATGAAATTGTAATGAAATTGTAATGAAATTGCAGAAGTTTCCATTACAGATTCATCTTATACAGCATCAACAAGATCTGCTTCTTCTGTTTTCTCGGTTCAAACAAAAATTCAAGGAAAACCCACTGCATAGATCCATCACAACAACCACAAATTCCTTCTTGAAGCATCAATTTTTCTCTCTTTTCCGATGAAAGAAGTTAGGGTTTTGGGTATGAGTTCAAGATGAAGTAAAATAGAGAAATCATCAATGAAATTAAGGGTTAATTTCTACTTGAACAAAATCTATGGTTTGTGAGGATTCACTATGAAACCAAAAAGATAACCAGGGATTTGGGAAATCAGTAGCTGCCGCTTAGGGTTTTGGTGGGGGTGAAGTTAGAGAGGAGAAGGAGAACCCATTCTACCGTGGAAGAGAAAGAGAAAGGAAAATGAGGGTGTAAAATGTTTAGGATTTTTTTTTTTTTTTTTTGGACGGCAGAGATTCGTGGAAAAGGATAGTCATACGGATTAAGCAAACTTATAAACGGTAGAGATTTAATTAATGACTATCATACGGATAAGAGAAGTGTGTTTTCTCTTTGTGTTAATACGAACTCATGTTATCGATTTAATTATCAACCTTCGACATGAAAAAAAATCCTAAAAAAATATTAATAAATTTAGGACATTGTTATCGACATTCTGATATAAAAAATCCAAAAAATGTATAAGAATGAATCGGGAAAATGAAAAATGAATTCGATAATTAGTGTGTTTCTTTGTGCTTTCTCTTTGTGCATATTGTATGCAAACCCTGGCTTCGAGATTGAAACCTAGCCGTCAGTGGACTACTATAAGTCCGAAATTTCGTAAAAACGATGAATCCATCCATTTACAGGTAAGATTCCTTTGGAATATTCCACGAAACATTAAACCAACCCTATTCTGGCATATTGTATGCAAACCATGGCTCCGAGATCGAAACATGACCATCAGTGGACTACTATAAGTCCGAAATTTCATAAGAATGATGAAATCCATCCATTTATAGGTAAGATTCCTTCGGAATATTCCCTGAAACATTAAACAAACCATATTCTGGCATATTGTATGCAAACCCTAGCTCCGAGATCGAAACCTGGCCGTCAGTGGACTATTGTAAGTACGAAATTTCATAAGAACGATGAAATCCATCCATTTACAGGTAAGGTTCCTTCGGAATATTCCCCGAAACATTAAACAAACCATATTCTGCCATATTGTATGCAAACCCTGGCTCCGAAGATCGAAACCTGGCCGTGAGTGGACTACTATAAGTCGGAAACTTCATAAGAACGATGAAATCCATCCATTTACAGGTAAGATTCCTTCGGAATATTCCCTGAAACATTAAACAAACCATATTCTAGCATATTGTATGCAAACCCTGGCTCCGAGATCGAAACATGGTCGTGAGTGGACTACTATAAGTCTGAAACTTCGTAAGAACGATGAATCCATCCATTTACAGGTAAGATTCCTTTGGAATATTCTCTGAAACATTAAACAAACCATATTCTGGCATATTGTATGCAAACCTTAGCTCCGAGATCGAAACATGGCCGTCAGTGGACTATTATAAGTCCGAAATTTCATAAGAACGATGAATCCATCCATTTACAGGTAAGATTCCTTTGGAATATTCCCCAAAAACATTAAACCAACCCTATTCGGCATATTGTATGCAAACCACGGCTCCGAAATCGAAACACGGCCGTCGGTGGACTACTATAAGTCGGAACTTTCGTAAGAACGATGAATCCATCCATTTACAGGTAAGATTCCTTTGGAATATTCCACGAAACAATAAACCAACCCTATTCTGCCATATTGTATGCAAACCTTAGCTCCGAGATCGAAACCTGGCCGTCAGTGGACTACTATAAGTGCGAAATTTCATAGGAACGATGAATCCATCCATTTACAGGTAAGATTCCTTTGGAATATTCCCCGAAACATTAAACCAACCCTATTCTGGCATATTGTATGCAAACCCTGGCTCTGAAATCGAAACCTGGCCGTCGGTGGACTACTATAAGTCTAACTTTCGTAAGAACGAAGAATCCATCCATTTACAGGTAAGATTCCTTTGGAATATTCCACGAAACAATAAACCAACCCTATTCTGGCATATTGTATGCAAACCTTAGCTCCGAGATCGAAACTTGGCCGTCAGTGGACTATTATAAGTCCGAAATTTCATAAGAACGATGAATCCATCCATTTACAGGTAAGATTCCTTTGGAATATTCCCCGAAACATTAAACCAACCCTATTCTGGCATATTGTATGCAAACCCTGGCTCCGAAATCGAAACCTGGCCGTCAGTGGACTACTATAAGTCGGAACTTTCGTAAGAACGATGAATCCATCCATTTACAAGTAAGATTCCTTTGGAATATTCCACGAAACAATAAACCAACCCTATTCTGGCATATTGTATGCAAACCTTAGCTCCGAGATCGAAACATGGCCGTCAGTGGACTACTATAAGTCCGAAATTTCATAAGAACGATGAATCCATCCATTTACAGGTAAGATTCCTTGAATATTCCCCAAACATTAAACCAACCCTATTCTCGGCATATTGTATGCAAACCACCCGCTCCGAAATCGAAACCCGCCGTCCAGTGGACTACTATAAGTCGGAACTTTCATAAGAACGATGAATCCATCCATTTACATGTAAGATTCCTTTGGAATATTCCACGAAACAATAAACCAACCCTATTCTGGCATATTGTATGCAAACCTTTGCTCCGAGATCGAAACCTGGCCGTCAGTGGACTACTATAAGTCCGAAATTTCATAAGAACGATGAATCCATCCATTTACAGGTAAGATTCCTTTGGAATATTCCACGAAACATTAAACCAACCCTATTCTGGCATATTGTATGCAAACCATGGCTCCTCAATCGAAACCTTTGGCCGTCGTTGGACTACTATAAGTCGGAACTTTCGTAAGAACGAAGAATCCATCCATTTACATGTAAGATTCCTTTGGAATATTCCACGAAACAATAAACCAACCCTATTCTGGCATATTGTATGCAAACCTTTGCTCCGAGATCGAAACCTGGCCGTCAGTGGACTACTATAAGTCCGAAATTTCATAAGAACGATGAATCCATCCATTTACAGGTAAGATTCGTTTGGAATATTCCCCGAAACATTAAACCAACCCTATTCTAGCATATTGTATGCAAACCCTGGCTCTGAAATCGAAACCTGGCCGTCAGTGGACTACTATAAGTCGGAACTTTTGTAAGAACGAAGAATCCATCCATTTACAGGTAAGATTCCTTTGGAATATTCCACGAAACAATAAACCAACCCTATTCTGGCATATTGTATGCAAACCTTAGCTCCGAGATCGAAACCTGGCCGTCAGTGGACTACTATAAGTCCGAAATTTCATAAGAACGATGAATCCATCCATTTACAGGTAAGATTCCTTTGGAATATTCCCCGAATCAATAAACCAAACCTATTCTGGCATATTGTATGCAAACCCAGGCTCCGAAATCGAAACCTGGCCGTCAGTGGACTATTATAAGTCCGAAATTTCATAAAAACGATGAATCCATCCATTTACAGGTAAGATTCCTTTGGAATATTCCCCGAAACATTAAACCAACCCTATTCTGGCAAATTGTATGCAAACCCAGGCTCCGAAATCGAAACCTGGCTGTCAGTGGACTATTATAAGTCCGAAATTTCATAAGAACGATGAATCCATCCATTTACAGGTAAGATTCCTTTGGAATATTCCCCGAAACATTAAACCAACCCTATTCTGGCATATTGTTTGCAAACCCTGGCTCCGAAATCGAAACCTGGCCATCAGTGGACTACTATAAGTCGGAACTTTCGTAAGAACGATGAATCCATCCATTTACAAGTAAGATTCCTTTGGAATATTCTACGAAACAATAAACCAACCCTATTCTGGCATATTGTATGCAAACCTTAGCTCCGAGATCGAAACCTGGCCGTCAGTGGACTACTATAAGTCCGAAATTTCATAAGAACGATGAATCCGTCCATTTACGTATGTAAGATTCCTTGAATATTCTCCATTTACAATGAAACATTAAACCAACCCTATTACGGCATATTGTATGCAAACCACGGCTCAAAATCGAAACTTCCGGCCATTTCCGTAAGTGGACTACTATAAGTCGGAACTTTCATAAGAACGATGAATCCATCCATTTACATGTAAGATTCCTTTGGAATATTCCACGAAACAATAAACCAACCCTATTCTGGCATATTGTATGCAAACCTTTGCTCCGAGATCGAAACCTGACCGTCAGTGGACTATTTAAGTCCGAAATTTCATAAGAACGATGAATCCATCCATTTATAGGTAAGATTCCTTTGGAATATTCCCCGAATCAATAAACCAAACCTATTCTGGCATATTGTATGCAAACCCAGACTCGAAAAATCGAAACCACGGCCATCGTTGGGACTATTATAAGTCCGAAATTTCATAAAAACGATGAATCCATCCATTTACAGGTAAGATTCCTTTGGAATATTCCCCGAAGCATTAAACCAACCCTATTCTGGCAAATTGTATGCAAACCCAGTTCAAAATCGAAACACCTGGTCGATCAGTGGACTATTATAAGTCCGAAATTTCATAAGAACGATGAATCCATCCATTTACTGAGTAAGATTCCTTTGGAATATTCCCAAAACATTAAACCAACCCTATTCTGGCATATTGTTTGCAAACCCTGGCTCCGAAATCGAAACCTGGCCGTCAGTGGACTACTATAAGTCGGAACTTTCGTAAGAACGATGAATCCATCCATTTACAAGTAAGATTCATTTGGAATATTCTACGAAACAATAAACCAACCCTATTCTGGCATATTGTATGCAAACCTTAGCTCCGAGATCGAAACCTGGCCGTCAGTGGACTACTATAAGTCCGAAATTTCATAAGAACGATGAATCCGTCCATTTACAGGTAAGATTCCTTCGGAATATTCTCCGAAACATTAAACCAACCCTATTCTGGCATATTGTATGCAAACCCTGGCTCCGAAATCGAAACCTGGCCGTCAATGGACTACTATAAGTCGGAACTTTCATAAGAACGATGAATCCATCCATTTACATGTAAGATTCCTTTGGAATATTCCACCAAACAATAAACCAACCCTATTCTGGCATATTGTATGCAAACCTTTGCTCCGAGATCGAAACCTGACCGTCAGTGGACTACTTTAAGTCCGAAATTTCATAAGAACGATGAATCCATCCATTTATAGGTAAGATTCCTTTGGAATATTCCCCGAAACATTAAACCAACCCTATTCTGGCATATTGTATGCAAACCCTTGCTCTGAAATCGAAACCTGGCCGTCAGTGGACTACTATAAGTCGGAACTTTCGTAAGAACGAAGAATCCATCCATTTACAGGTAAGATTCCTTTGGAATATTCCACGAAACAATAAACCAACCCTATTCTGGCATATTGTATGCAAACCTTAGCTCCGAGATCGAAACTTGGCCGTCGGTGGACTATTATAAGTCCGGAATTTCATAAGAACAATGAATCCATCCATTTACAGGTAAGATTCCTTTGGAATATTCCCCGAAACATTAAACCAAACCTATTCTGGCATATTGTATGCAAACCCTGGCTCCGAAATCGAAACCTGGCCGTCAGTGGACTACTATAAGTCGGAACTTTCGTAAGAACGATGAATCCATCCATTTACAAGTAAGATTCCTTTGGAATATTCCACGAAACAATAAACCAACCCTATTCTGGCATATTGTATGCAAACCTTAGCTCCGAGATCGAAACCTGGCCGTCAGTGGACTACTATAAGTCCGAAATTTCATAAGAACGATGAATCCGTCCATTTACAGGTAAGATTCCTTCGGAATATTCCCCGAAACATTAAACCACCCTATTCTGGCATATTGTATGCAAACCCTGGCTCCAAAATCGAAACCTGGCCGTCAGTGGACTACTATAAGTCGGAACTTTCATAAGAACGATGAATCCATCCATTTACATGTAAGATTCCTTTGGAATATTCCACGAAACAATAAACCAACCCTATTCTGGCATATTGTATGCAAACCTTTGCTCCGAGATCGAAACCTGGCCGTCAGTGGACTACTATAAGTCCGAAATTTCATAAGAACGATGAAATCCATCCATTTACAGGTAAGATTCCTTTTGAATATTCCCCGAAACATTAAACCAGACTACCCTTATCAGAAATAATTAAAGTAAATGTTACTGACTGTGAAAATGACCATTTTACCCTTATTGGAAAAAAAAGTGCAATAAATATTATGGAGGCAGTGAAATTGACCATACTACCCATATCGGAAATAAGTAAAGTAAATGTTACCGATTGTGAAAATGCCCATATTACCCTTATTGGAAATAGGTAGAGTAATTCTTATATACTGTGAAAATGACCATATTACCCTTATTGGAAAAAAATGCAAAAAATACTATGGAGACAGTGAAAATGACCATACAACCTTTATCAGAAATAAGTAAAGTAAATGTTACCGATTGTGAAAATGACCATATTACCCTTTTTAGAAAAAGTGCAATAAATATTACGGAGACTGTGAAAATGACTATACTACCCTTATCAAAAATAGGTGAAGTGATTCTTATAGACTGTGAAAATGACCATATTTCCCTTATTAGAAAAAGTGCAATAAATATTACGTAGACCGTGAAAAATGACCAGGCTACCCTTATCAATAATCAGTAAAGTAAATATTACGGACTGTGAAATGACCATAATACCCTTATTGGAAATAAATGCAATAAATATTATGGTGACTGTGAAAATGACCAAACTACCCTTATTAAAAATAAATTAGGTAAATTTTATAGACTGTGAAAATGACCATATTACCCTTATTGGAAAAAAGTGTCACAAATATTATGGAGACTGTGAAAATGACCAGACTACCCTTATCGATAATAAGTAAAGTAAATATTGTTGATTCTGAAAATGACCAGACTACCCTTAACAGAAAAAGGTAGAGTAAATATTACAGACTGTGAAAATGACCATATTACCCTTATTATGGTCATTTTCACAGTCTGTAATATTTATTCTATTTTTTTTCGATAAGGGTAATATGGTCATTTTCACAGTCTCCATAATATTTATTGCGTGTATTTCCAATAAGGGTAATATGGTCATTTTCATAGTCTGTAACATTTACTTTACTTATTTTCGATAAGGGCAATATGATTATTTTCCCAGTCTCCATACTATTTATTGCACTTATTTCTAATAAGGGTAATATGGTCATTTTCACAGTCTCCATAATATTTATTGCGTGTATATTCAATAAGGGTAATATGGTCATTTTCATAGTGTGTTAGATGAAGACAGATTTCATTTATTGCACTTATTTCCAATAAAGGTAATATGGTCATTTTCACAGTCTGTAACATTTACTTTACCTATTTTTTATAAGGGTATTATGGTCATTTTCACAGTCTGCGTAATATTTATTGCACTTTTTCCCATAAGGGTAATATGGTCATTTTCATAGTCTGTAACATTTACTTTACTTATTTTCGATAAGGGTAACATGGTCATTTTCCCAGTCTACATAATATTTATTGCACTTATTTCTAATAAGGGTAATATGGTCATTTTCACAGTCTGTAATATTTAATTTATTTTTTTCGATAAGGGTATTCTGGTCATTTTCACAGTCTCCATAATATTTATTGCATTTATTTCCAATACGTGTAATATGGTTTAATTTCATTTTTTTCATTTATTTCAACTCATCTCACCTGAGCCTCATTCTTTTTTTCATTTTTTTTACAACTCTTATAAGGGTTGTGATAGTAATAATAAAAAATAGGAAAAAATTACCAATATTGAGAGTAAGGAATAATGGTTAAGGGATTGTGCTAACACCTAGTATGCTTGTGTTCGAATCTCTCAAACACCATTTTTCCAAAAGGTAATTTTTTTTATCTTCAACAAGTGTTGTCGTTAAGTTATTCACTACCTTAACGAGATGAATTGTTAAAGTCTAAAGGTGGTCACTACTCTTTTCACAAAAACGTTGTGATTTTGATTCTCATCACGACTCTTTGTTCCTATTTGGTCCTAAGAGTTGGACGTTTTTATACTTTGACAACCTTTGTTTGACAAAAGTTGTCAAACATACCACCTTTCACAACCTTAAATATACGAGTTGTGAAGTTACAGTTGTAGATTACTGTTTTTCCCGTAGTGGACCCTGCAATATCATGACATTCTACAAAAAAATATCCCCAATCTGAAGGTAATGAGATAATCTCTTCGGTCCAATTCATGTTACTACTACTCGCAGTAGTGGTAATACTAGCTGTTTTGTTCTCCTTTTGATGGTCATCGTCAAAAAACCACAGCTTAGCAGTACCAGAATATTTGCCTCTGGAGCTTCCTGAAACGAATTCTCTACAGAAATAAGCTAACTGCTCATCCACTGCCAACGAACGTATTTCTCTTTCAGTATAAGACTGGCTGATCATGAACCCAGGGAATAACTCTGAATTTTTCACTTCCAACATCAAAGGCCACTATAGATGGACATTCTTTTTCATAAGACTGTTCAGTGCTTTATTCCTAGATGTTCCTAAAATTTCACTTCACCTTGTTTTGGAAGCTGTATAAAGAAAAGTATTGGCCTATAAGGCCTCAGTTCGCATATTTTGGGCTGTTGTTGGAGAACTGTAAAACAAAATCGTTCAACTGAAAAATGGGGTTCCGGCAGTAACAATTTGTTGCTAAGAAAACCTATTCGCCTCTTTCCCCTATTGGGATGCTAATTGGTTGATTCTGCAACAAAAAAAAAAATGTGAACAGCGTCCAAAAAAAATTATTGTTACATTGGGCACATGGAGCTTCCTGGTTATACAACCAGATGAGGCTCTCTGGCTTATGGGGGATTTCTTTGGAATGCCTGTCAAAGAAAGAACAAGTACCAGAACACACCAGCCTGCTGTTCTGCCATACATATCACCTCCCTCTTTTGTAGCTCCATATTCGTTCATCTGCTTGCGCTGAAAGTGGGAACAAGATGTGCTGATATAAACTTACTCGGCGATGTTGGTTGTGTGTTGATCATGAATTTTGTTCTTTATTTGGCTCACCCGTGTAACCTGCTGCCCTTCCTGTTCTTCCTGTGACAACTGTACGAGGTACTGAATCATCAGTTTGCATTTCGAGACCTTGATATGAGCGTGAACTGAAGAACTCTGCTCCAGAATTAGCTGCTCCTTTGATTATGGACTTGGGATACTTGTCGTGCAGTTGTAATGCCTTGTGAGTTGCCTCGGATAGATCTGTTGTTGCTCTTTCCTTGTCTTCATCACCGTTTATTGATTCTGCTAATTCTTCAAATGTTAGTAAACCATAACATATATTTAAGTCCAAAGCATTTACACAAAATTCAGTGCAAATGTAAGAGTTTGCAGGACTAGTTTGAAGGGAATTAAAAGAAGATACTACTGAAATATACTAAATGAATACAAGTTAATATGGGCACTAGCATGCCAATGATCACATAATTGATGATGGGTATATGTCCACATATTGAACTTGGGTAACCGACTCTGATCTTAGGTTTCAGATGCAGGTCACATATCATACTTAAACACAGGAAACATGGTGTGTGCGTAGACACGGAGAACCACACAGAGATGCGCACACATATATATATAGAGAGAGGGGGGAGATTAGAGAGACCTTGCTGATTGAAATCTTCTACATAACAACCCTTCATGAAGGAAAAACGAGCTTCTTCGGGCCCTCCATCAACATTAAACTGAGCAGATGTCATCAAATCCTGGAAGCCTATCACATATTCCCCAGTCCACTGACTCCCTCTACAGAGTAATAGTAAGAATGAGCAAATTCAAAATCATCATACTAAATGTCAACTATTTTATTCACATAATGGAATTCTGACCATGACACATTGCAAGTACTTATGGATGCTACACCAAAAACAAATGAAATAAACAGACAACGTAACTTCGCAGGAAGAAGCACACAACAAGCTAAATAAATTGGAATATTTAGTTAAGAATATATAAAGCCGTCTGTAAGAATACCTGTTGAAAGCCAGAACGGCTTCATAAGGCGTAATCACTGGAGATAAGAAATCTTTGCTATCCAAAAGTGCAGTTTGGGCACAAGAGACATAAATAAAAACATCACACTGCCCACAATAAAGAAAATGTTGTCAGATAGTCTGTCTGTAATCATCTCAAGCAGTTTAACATGGCAACGGTTTTGGATGTCTGGATAATTTACCTCGGGGAAGTTGGCTAGTTTTGCAGGGTTTGGCTTTCCCATAAGAAGAGTATACGCCTTTTTCCCTGCTCTGGCAATGAGAGCTTTCATTTGATTAATCATATTAAGATAACCAGCTGTATTCACGTTTGCCAAATAGAAAAATCAGTCTGGTTCCATAGTCAAATGTCTTGTGACACAGCAACCAATCTTGAATTACTAAGTTTTACTAAAATCTGAAGAAACTGAGATTGAATTTAGCTAAACAACTAGGGTTTATAGAGAAAGGCTTCCACGCTATTTTTTGTGCATTTTCTATTTGCCAGTATCACTGTAGTACAGTGGTAAAGTTATTGGGTGATGACACCAATGACCTGAGTTAGAAACTCGTCAACATCAAATTCTTCACCAATCAAAAAAACTAGGGTTTCCAGTCCAAAAGAAGAGCAAACCGAGTAATTTGCACAAATATGTACAAGTATAGTCTGATAATAACTCGATTGTGGAACATACCTACACCAAGAGTACCAACCAAAATCCCGATAATGTTAGCATCTTTTGCTTTCTCGACAATATAATACCTACACAAACACATATCCCATATCAACTTTTAAGCAATCTATGTTCACCTACCATCTGAAAATGAAGATGAGAATCATTTAGTAGTGATACCTACGCTGAAGAATCTTTTTGGTTTGAGACATGTCTTTCATTATACAATTTTCCACAGGATCATATCTGGCTGAAACCATTGTCGACAAAATTCAAAGGTAAATGCATAAATTATACATTAGGACTTTAATCAGTTCATTACGCAGATTTATGTAAAAAGGCAAAGAAAGAGCCAAAACATAAAAGCAAAAACCCTTCGGTAATGGGATCATCATAGCATTCTTTGTAAGTTTAGGAAACGAATCCCGCATACCAATTAAATGGAGGGTTCAAAAGTCATTTAAGAATATGAGAAGATCACAAATCAACACCTAAAACAAAAAAAAAACATACCTATATCACTGCTATTGTAGGTGAGCACAAGATTTGAAAAGGCGGGGTTCTCTAAACCTATCCAAAAGAGCATGTAGTCCTCCATCTTGTGGCCCTGTGGCAAATTCCATGTCAAGCCTCCAATGGAATGTTTAAAACCATCTGTTTGTTTGCAATCATCATGGCTTCCATTTGCAGACTCAAGCTTCACACTAGGAGTTTCCTTACTTTGTAACGGACTAATAACCAAACTAGTAACATCCGCAAAATGAAGCCGCGAACTGCCTTCGGTTCCACAGAGTAATGACGATTCTGTTCTCAATGATTCTAATGCATGTGCATATTCAAGTCCATAAAGAACCTGCATATCAGAAAAACAAAATTGACAACACACTAAAACAACCCAGCGCTAGTTGGCAATCACAACTACTTGGAACATCTTGAATTCAACTCCAACAACATTAATAGAGAAAACAAAATTGGGAAACCGAATTTTGTGAATGAGAATCTAATACATACCAGAACAGGTTTGTCACTTGTCAATAAGCAATCTGATAAACACTTAGCACAATCAGATACATCGACCGCAGCTTTTCCGAAAACGCAGAATGCCGGCAGAGTTGTAGTTCTACACACAAGTAATAAACCCAGAATGAATAACATGCTAAAAACCCTAAAAACCCCAAATTGAACTCAATAAAGATTCAATTTTCATATCAAAATTAAAGAAGATGAGAAATACTAACGGGCTTAAGCAAGTATGACCATAATGAACAACACAATCAGCATCAACATGTGAAGCACCAACTTCATCAACACAACAACTCCCGTATGTAGTATCTGCCAATAAATACAACCCAATTTCTTTTTTATCATCTGATGATGATTCTTGTCTAGTGGTAAGCAAATTAAGCTCCTTTCTAAGTTCACTTACAACTTTAATCGAATCCTTCAATAATTCATCTGGAAACTACACAAAAACAGAAGAAAAAAATCAAATTCAACATTTGGGGCAAAAAAGAAAAAAGGTTCTTCTGGGGTTTAAGAGATGAAGACAGATAATTTGTTTTACCTGTAAAGCAACTCTAGTGAAATTTCCATTTTGTATGAAATTGGCGGTTTGGGTTATGTCGTAATTTGATGAGAAATCCATGGATTGAATAACTGAGCGAGCTGAAGACGAAGAAGAAAGAAGACTGAATTTTAAACCTAACTTTAACAGCTGAAAAGGAAAGTTTTTTTATTTTGCCTGACTCAGGATTGAGTCGGGCTCAGGTCTGAGTCAAGATGGTGTTATGAATCCGAGTCAACTTAAAAATAAACAAGAGCTTGCCACCGCCACACTTCTAAAAGAGTTTACGGTTAGCCAGAGGTACCGCCATTTATTACCCTGGGGTTTTTAGGGCGACCCCAAAAAAATTAGGGGCGACACAAAAGACAAAATAGGTTGAAAATATTTATATGACCTTTCAAAATTAGGAGGCTAATCCATTATCGGTAGTTTGGGGCAACTCTATATTCGGTAGTTATATGAACTACCGATTATATGCTTAACCAAATTAGAAAAATAGAGGATTTTTGCAAAATCTCATTTTGGGGCAACTCTATATTCTGTAGTTATATGTGTTACATATTTACAAGATTGTTTGCCGCTATCCGGGGGGTCCGGGGGGGGGCGTAGCCACTCCCGACTAAGTTCGACCTATTCGGTTAATGAATTTGAAAACCTATTCGGTTTTCCAGAAATTTTCACAAAACGTGTCTGTTCCCACAGAGTTTCTTCAAGAGACACCATTGGTTGGATATTTTCAAAGTGAGCCACTGTATAATCGGAAGTCATGATAACTCTTTCTTTCTTACCGATTATAGGCTCAACCAAAATTCTAGAAAAAACTGATTTTTGCAAAATCTGATTTTGGGGCTACTCTATATTCGGTAGTTATATAAACTATCTTGACTAACAAATATGGTAAGATATTTGCAAAGAGATCCACTGTATAATCGGAAGTCATGATAACTCTTCCTTTCTTACCGATTATAGGCTCAACCAAAATTCAAAAAAAAAAAGGATTTTTGCAAAATCTTATTTTGGGGCTACTCTATATTCGGTAGTTATATGAACTATCTTGACTACCGATTCTGGTAGGATATTTGCAAAGGGATCCATTGTATAATCGGAAGTCATGATAACTCTTCCTTTGTTACCGATTATAGGTTCAACCAAAATTCCAAAAAAAAAAAAAAGGATTTTTTGCAAAATATGATTTTGGGGCTACTCTATATTCGGTAGTTATATGAACTATCTTGACTACCGAATATGGTAAGATTTCGGCAAAGAGTTCGACTTTATAATCGGAAGCCATGATAACTCTTCCTTTCTTACCGATTATAGGCTCAACCAAAAAAATTTATAAAAAAAAATATTTTTTGCAAAATATGATTTTGGGGCTACTCTATATTCGGTAGTTATATGAACTATCTTGACTACCGATTATGGTAGGATATTTGCAAAGAAAGTCAATGTATAATCGGAAGTCATGATAACTCTTCCTTTCTTACCGATTATAGGTTCAACTAAAATTCCAAAAAAAAAGGATTTTTTCAAAATCTGATTTTGGAGCTATTTATATTCGGTAGTTATATGAACTATCTTGACTACCGATTATGGATAGAGGATTTTATTTTGGGGATACTTTATATTCGGAAATTAAAGAAACTAATTTGACTCCCGATTGTTGATTAACTACTGATTGTATAGTTATCTACCGATTGTAAAGGGTAGTCTGTCCATTAAAAAAAAAATGCCCCAAAAATAACCTACCGATTGTGAAATAACCTCCCGATTATGACAGTTTTTGTCGTTTTGTGTCGCTCCTAATTTTGTTGGGGTCGCACCTAAAAATCTAAGGTTTATTACCGCGGACACTACAAACGCTCAGCACAAGTTAGGAAATTATTGAGGGTATAGATTTTGAGATGAGGCTAGTATAGTCGATATCAACCATCTCACTATAGTCGATTTCGGCCAAGATCTCACAGAAATTTCTGGAATCGGTAAATTTCTAGTTTCGATACATAGTCGATATGAATCTCTGAATCTCAGCGAGACGACAAATTCCGATTCCAGTTATGTGATTCTTGACACGTATATTCAAAGTATTTCATTTTATATATGGTTTACAATTTTGCATCGTATGATTATTTGATAAAAGTTGTTGTTTTCTAGGTTGAACATGTTAAAGCTCAAAATAACTTGCTTGCAGAAGTTAGATAGAGGTCAATTAATTATCTTGGCAACTGAGTTGGGTATTCTAGAGATGTTTAAATAAATTTTTAAAACATATCCAGAATCAATTGAAGTTTGTAATGAAGAAGCGGGAAGAAATTTATCGCACTTAGCGGAAGAATATAGACACAAGTCCATATTTGGAGGAGGAACTTGGATATTTGGTCTTCGGGATTTGATACAGATAGTAACTTCCCGCTACATGCTAAACTTGCAAAATATAAACCATAGAACCGAGCAAAAAAAAAAAAAACATAGAACATTCGCAGAGCATTTCAATGGATGTTCGGAACTGTGTTTTCTTTTACGTTTGTTAAAATACTAGGACCATAATGGCATGGGCTCTGAGTTGTTTAATTTGGTATTAGTTGTATTTTTATTTTTTATTTTTTTTGTGGAAAATGAATTATTGTCCCTCCTTCTTATGGGACATCACAAATATCCGTAACAGACTTTATAAATATTCCTAGTGGCATAATTGAAATTTTATTAAAAAAGTTATTTTCATGGTTTCCATTTTTAACCTTTATGTATTATATACTCAATTCCACACCCTTCCTCCTTTACTTCTCAACAAAACACACATCATCTTCATCTCGTCGCCATCACCATCTTCATCAATGTAGCCACCACCATCTTCATCATTTCCATCACCACCACTATCTTGATCGTCTCCACCACAACCAGCACCACCACCTTTGTTACCTCCGCAACCGCTATCAACAGATCTATTAAAGTTAATATGTTCTGCTGTTGTGAAATATAAACTGAGAGATTGAAGAATGGAATGTGAAATTAGGGTTCCTAAGATGAAATTAAGATTGAGATCGAGTTAAATTAGCAAAGAAGATGAAGTTTTTGTTTGAATTGGGTCACAGTTGGTGATGGGAACTATTGGTGCTATTTTAATGGAGGTTTGAATCTGTGTTCGAGATCGAGTTTAATATGTTGATGGTGTTCCAGGTATAGCAATTGTCCTTTCAGTAACCTACTTACTTCAGTTTCTATTGGATCAACTATTGTTGTTGATCCCGTTTATTGGATCAACTCCTATTGTTGGCCCAATTTTTATTGGATCAACTACTATTGTTGACGCCTTTTTTTAGGTTGGTGGTAATGATAGTATTATAATTGTTTTTGTGTTGGATGTTTTTGATGGTGGTGGAAGGTATAGTTGTAGTGGTGGTTGTTTGTGTTTTGCGGCAGTGGTGGTGGATGTTGGGGCAGTGATAAATGTTGCTTTGAATGGTGTTTATGTTTTTATGGGATTAATTATTGTTGTTGATCCATTTTATGGGATCAACTCCTGTTGTTGACCCAATTTTTTATGGATCAACTATGGTTGTTGATCCATCTATGGGATCAAGTCCTGTTGTTAACCCAATTTTTATGGGATCAACTACAGTTGTTGATCCTTTCAACTCCTATTGTTGACAATATTTCCTTGGATAAGTATAATCATGCTTATAGTTTAAATCATGCTTTGTAGTTTAAATCATGTAAATTTCTTCCAATGTTGAACTTGTGGTGCAATGGTAGCATGACTGACTCCATGTCAGATGATGCATGTTCGACTCACGCCAAGTTCACTCTATTTACATGGATCAACTTTCATTGTTGATCCAATTTAGTGGATCAACTTCTACTGTTGATTCTTTTTTTTTGGGACCAACTATCGTTGTTGATCCCCTAAACTGGATCAACACTACACCATATGGGCAATTTCGCAACGTTTGTTTTTCAGGTGTGCAACGGATATTCACGTTACAGACCATTATCTGTTGCTTCTACTAAATAATACGTTGCCCAATTTCTGGTTATCAGAAAGGAAAAATAAAAATAGGACACGCTAGTCTTTATTAAATAAGTTGAGGGCTTAGATGCCTATTGGAACCTCGTTAATCATTATCCTCCCTCCTCTTATTTTTTTTTTCTTATTTTTTTCTTATTTTCTTTATATCTTATCTCTTTATCGCTCCTCTCAGAAAAACACATCGAGTTCTCCTCCTTCCATTTTTTTTCATCTCTTCTGATCCTAAACCAAGATCTGTGAAATCAAACCCAAGTTTTCATTAATCAAAACCCATCTCTTCTAAACCCTAATCTCATAAATCAAATCTCATCTTCGGAAAGTAAAACCCAATTTTCCAATAACTCAGACCCTAGAAGTCATTTTCTTCTATAAAATCAATTGACTATGTTAGGTGTTCTTGGCTCCAACCTGAAGTTCCATTTTCTAGTGATGAAATAATGTATCCTGCAGGGTATACCCCTAATCTTCTTGCTATTATTGATTTATTTTGACCTAATTCTTTGAATAACATCTTTTCTTGGTAATATTCTGTAAAGATTTTGCATTTTGTTGTTTTTGGTTATTGAATTTCTGGAGTCTTAAAGTATGGGTTTTCTTTTGATTTCAGTTTTTTGCTCATATGTGGTGTTGCTGGTTTTTCTGGTGAAAGTGGTATATGGTGTTGCTTAGAATCGGTGGTATGGTTAGTGCTACTGATTTTTGTGTTTAGTTGGTGGTGCAGCCTAATTTGCTTGGTGTTTGTGATGAATCCCTAGATCTGCTACAATGACTGGTGGTGGTGGTGGTGGTGATGCAAGTCAAAGTTGGCGATTTAGCATCAGTTGGTGGAGATTTTTTTGTTCTTAGGGGTTTGTTGAATTGGGTGGAGATGTTGGTAGTGGTGGTTTTGTGTTGAAGCTGGTGGTTCTGTCGCTGTTAGAGTATGGGTGGTAGGTTCTTTACAGTGAAAAATCTGCAGACAAGAAGCTTTCAAGTTCTTCACAGATATCTGAAACCTCTTTTGGTGAGAAAAAACCCTATTATATCTCTTTTTTGCTCTTTTAGATGATTTTAAAATATGATATCTAATTTTATGATTCAATAGGTTTCTTAGTCCAGACCACTAAGTTTTTATGGATGTATTGCATATGGAACTAGGTACCTTTACAACAAAGTGCTATGTCAAATTGAGCATGCTTGCTTGATTGTAAATGATAATCTGATTGAACTCAGTTTGATGTATATGTAGGTGATGAGCAAACCTGGCAGCATCCCCTGCACATGGCAATGGACACTACATTCTCAATTCAGCACCAAAAGATGTTGTAGTTGTTGGTATTGGAGGAAGCTTTCTACGTCCCCTCTTTTTCCATACTGCATTTCAGACCTAATATCGTACATTTGTAGATTTGGAGGTTGTGGCATGTGCACAAGGACGCCAGTTGTGTTTTTAAATGTATTTTTCTTCCTTTGTGTTCTCATTTTCATGAACATCATATCTACGTGGTTTGAAAGTATTTTTATTTAACGACAATTTTTTATACGACTCCTGATCCATCATTTTCATTTCTTCAATAATACCAAATCACATTGTCTTAGCTCCACATAATCTGGCATAATTTTTGACTTCTTGTTACTTTTGTCTCAGAAATTTAGTTATTATGTAAGTGTGTCGTCTTAACCCACTGTTGTTGTATTGTCTTAACCCATTGTCCTATTTTTCTTCCGTAGTGCATTAAGTATATCTTTACTTCTTGTATATGGACTGCCCATAAATAACCCAATGGTCTCAACCTGATGAGGTTAGAATTTTAGGAATGACGTAACTATTTATAAGGATCATTGACATCATTGATGATCATCCTCATAAAGTGAGCCATTTGATCATCTCCATTTGAAAGATTCGGTCATTGGTGGTGCTGGTGTTGCTTATTATGGAGCCATTTTCCAATCTAGACTTGTTTGTTTGTGTAGGCCAGTCGTTTATGGAAATGCTTATGATAAATATAATTCTTTGTTCATGTTTCACATGATAGTTCACTATGTGCAGGAGGTGGTAAAAATGGTTGTGACTTTGGAGGGATTTCTGATTCATAATTTCCCATACAGAACGCCAAACTACAGACTGGTTCTTTCCTTGTTCTTTCTCAGATACAAACAAAAACAAAAACAAAAACATCTTTCGAACTGAAATTGTTATTTGATTACCATTGTTATTTAATGGTTTTCCTTTCCTCAAGGTCTTAGACAAGATGTTGAATTTTATAGTCATCCTCTGTTAAAGAATATAGTATCTTTTGGTGGTTGTTGTATAAGCATTTTTATTTCAGGTCGGGGAGATGGAACTAATCGTTGATGGAGGTTGGCTTCATGTATTGTTGGTTAGTGATATTTTGCTTTTCGTTGTTGGTAGGTTGATGCTGAAGTGATAAAATAGAGTTTCACTATTTCTGGTTACGAACTTCTCGTTCAGACATTGTTCTAATTTGAAGTATTTTCTTGGAAGGTACTCGGATCAAATCATTCTTCTTAGATTCTGGTAATGAGCTCATTGTTGGTGAATCATAGTTTCGACTAGGAATATTGCTAGTGGATGCTAACTTGGTATGTTCGTTTCTAGTTATCTTTTTTTTATTTTATATATTACTGTAATTTAATATTCACTTATAGTTTTTAAGCATTTCTGATTATTACAGTGGAGCATACAAATATGTTCTCAAATATGAACAACGTACTAAGTGTTTACATGCTGCATATATCATGTGTAGAACTTGGAACAACTATGTCCAGTGCCGAGGGTACTGCTTTTAAGATTTTAATCCAGTATATCATCCATGTCTTCAATTTTGTTGACCATCTTATTACTAAAAGTAATGAAATACAAGTTCATTTATACTTGGTAGAGTTGTTGCGTACCTTTATCGTGTGCTTGTGATTTTTATTCAATTGGATAATAATGGTTAAGAACAAAATCTTGATTTGATTTACATCCTTGTCGTTTATTACCAGTTCTTGAGTTTATACGTATAATAAATTTGTTCTCATCTTCAATTACGGATAAATGGGCCGAAGAAGTCAGGGAAGCTGCTCAATCTAAGTCATGCACAGCTGTTTTTCCAAGAGCCTCAAAGGTTTGTATATGTTCTTGTTCTTCTTCCATGTTCTCAATTGTTAGACATTGCAATTCGTAGTTACTTCCACAACAACTTCTTTAATATATTAGTATCAACCTTTCCTAAAGTGTATCCTAATGTCGTGGAAATGTTTGCTCTTTTGTAAGTGTTCAAGCTACAAAGTGGAAAGAGATGTTCCAACCTCAGAATATGATTCAGGGTATTGTTTAAGAATTGTTCTTGGACTGGTCGATAGTCTAGTGTATGACTGAAATTCTTGGGGGATGTTGTGGTTCTCATGATGATGTGAAATGTGAAATATTGTAGGTACAGAAACCCTCAAATATGGAGATTGTGGAGGAAACAAAGAGATTGGTGGGTTCATCATCAGAACTTCTCGGAAGTCTGAAATGTGAACATCTTCCAACATCCGTTTAGATCTCCAACATCTGAGTGGCGGAAAGAAAACGAAAAAGAAAACAAAAAATGAATATCAGTATAGCATAGCCATGGTGATGACCCACTCTCTTTTTCGCTCTTTACTGTTTTTATTTGTTGATTGTATATCTTGTAATGGTTTTCTTATAGAAGTTACCTACTTCTTTCATATGATGTAGGTTCTGCTATCCAATAAAGGTCCCATGAACTTTAGATAGACCCAAGACGCTAAGTGTTGTAAGCCTATAACCGAATCCACTTTTCATAAGTGTAGGTCTACCTCCCGTGAAAACAAATTATAATTTCGGGCTATTTGATTCTGTGAGAATTTGTAGTTAAATTTATGATTTTTCTTTAAACTTCGTTTTATCTTATTTCTAGGTACGAGAAAATCATTGAGTACTAAAGCACGCTCTCTCTTTGTGGATATCTGGGCAGCTAGAGATCTCATGCCAAGCATGCTTGTGAGTTCTGCAGGAACTACCAATTTTCTATATGGATTTTCTTCTTGGACTCCTTTAATTTTTTGTGTTCAACTTCCCTGCAGTCCGCAATCAAAACTCCATGATCCGGCTCTGCACCGGTATTACACAAGGTAACGAAAAGGTTCCAAGTCTTTTTCTTTGTTAAGATTATGTAATTAAAGACCAACAAAGAAACTAGAATTCCTTTTTCTCAATGCTCCGACTTTACATATTCAAAGATATTTTACTAAGTTTGTTTACTATAATTTCCATGAATATTAGAGCACCCTATCTTGTTCAGTTCTTGCATGTTCATATACCTCTCTCCATCTTATAATTTTTTACCCATTGAACTAGTTTTTTGTTGTACATGTCATCCTTGACTGATTATCCAAATCTAATTTTTACCCATTGAACTATTTTTAATATATTGATAATTCACTTCCACATTGTCAAAACCACTTGCACAATCTCCACAAAACTAATTCATATCGCGCCTTCGGCTCCGGAGATTATAAATTCTCTTGATCATGTTCTAGGCTTATAGCCTATTTCTTTCATTCTTTTGTGATTTCTTCTTTTGGAAAGCATTTGAGGGTGCAAGGTTTACTTATGTCATCCTCACTTAAATTTTATTCTAGGTGCTGGGACATTTTCGAACAACCTATGCCAACACATATTTCATTAAGAACTAAACCCGTTAATTAACTTGACTGATTGACTTTGTAATATGTAATCATTTTGTGTTGATTTGCTATGTTCGGGCTAATTGTGTTGTTTTCTTTTTTTTTGTTCATCTTAGTCCATTCATGGGTGTTGAATAAAATTTCAGTAGAACCTAGAAGTAGAGGTCTAAAACATATTTAGATAGGCAGTTGGATTCAGTCAATGGAATTAGCAGTTTGTTTTTATTAGTCGATGATTTAAAGTATTGTTAACGAAGGTGCCAGATGTCAGCATTGTTGACTTATGACCGCTAATCAGTAAGCTTAACTTGAATTCGTCTTTCTAGCTTTAATTGCGATGTTTGGATTGAACCTGATGGTAACTCTTCTTTTTTACAGGTATATGGGTATATACTTGATCCCCGGACTTCTTCATTTGTGAAAACTATGGCCCCTCATGCGCAAGTATGTATTTCTTACTTCTATGCTACTTTTATTCATTGATTCCGTCCACAATCTATATGTATGAACTACTCTCTAAAATTTGAATAAAATTTCCAGGAACTCATATTACCGTAAAAATATTTGGAGCATGCCAGGAACTCATGTTGGTCTGAGTACCTTAAAAATATTTGGGGCAACAACGTAGTAACAATAGCTTTAGTTAAAGCAATTCTCTTATGTTTCAGAATGGAATCGTTGTGCATATTCAAACCAAGTTTGTAATGTTGTAAAATGTTGCAAGGACGAATGATTGTCTTATCAGGCCAGGTAATATATTATTTGTAATATTAGAATTTTGGAAATACAATTTTTTTTTTAATTCTGATAATATATTTTGCAACGTATATAGACGTTTCTTAAATTATTTTATACGTTGCATTAAGTCAAATTAAAGCAACGGATGAAGCAACGTCTGAAGCGTTGCTTTAATTAATTTAAGCAACGGAATGTAAACTTTGCCAAAAATTTGTGACGCCGTGTGGGCAACGTACATAAGCGTTGCTAAAATTATTAGCAACAGAAATAAACTTGGTAAATTTGGGTTTTTGGTGTAGTGCAACTTCTACTGTTGGTTCTATTTTTATATTTGGATCAAATATTGTTGTTGATACAAAAATATCTTAACTAGTGGTGGCGGCGGCGGTGGCGAACTAGTGGTGGTGGCGGCAACGGACTAGTGGTAGTGGTGTAATGGTGGTGGTTAAGGAGTGGTGGTGAAATATTAGTGGTGAAGGCGGTTGGTAGGTGGTGGTGGAATGGTAGTTGAATGTTGGTGGTGGTGGTGGTGGTGCTAGTGGTGGTTGTGAAGTGGTAGAGGAAGAAATTTGTTCAATTTTGAAATAAAAAAAATATTATATGGGTGGGGGTTTTAAGGTAATCTAAATTTTAATGGATACGGTTATTAAAAAGTAGGGACATATTTATTGTTGTATATGGATATCTTTATTGGGGTTCAAAAGTAGGGACATATAAATAATATACCCTTTGTTTTCTTGAGAGAATACCATGAGATGAGCGTGGGAAACTCGGGGAATGGTAATCCTTATTAAACTGAATTCGAAGCTTTGATCGATATTATTAACATCAACGGGATCGGTTTCTTGCTAGATGGTGATTAGGATGTACATATATGGATGTAAACATACATATATACCTGAGAGAGTTTTTTTTTTGTGGTAAAAACTAGTGGATTGCCCATGCCATAATGGCACGGGGCGGAAGGGGGCTGTCTATGATTAATAATCTAAGATACATGTTGAATTGTAAATTTTCTTCCCACTCCTTCCATGATCTCTATGATTATTGGCAAAAAATAACAATCTTGTCAGTTATAATTAAACATCAAATTAGCCAAGAATAGACACCGCTAATAAGAGCAGTAGAATCAAATTTTGTAAACAGATTTATGACAGGACTTCTGGATACACAACATTTGTTGTTTCGTGTATAGTGCTATTCTTTGGGAGTAACACATGGATCCTCCCGGCGCTTGTGCATCTATACAGTGCAACATAGAGCTGCACATGGCTGAATACGGGGCTCCTCAAATCTACCCCCACATATTTCAGTGATTGACCCTGAGATTTGTTTATGGTCATCGCATAAGCCAACCTGATTGGGAACTGTCTCCTAGTCATTCCAATGAGGACGTGCGATGAAGATGTTGTTAGTGATATGCGTGGAATAAAAACAACTTCCCCAACCTTACCTCATGTTAAAATTGTATCCATAATAACATGTTGTTCACAAATCTCTACCCTCAACCTGATAACACAACAAATCATGGCACAATTAAACAATCATCGAAGAAAGTCTATTGTTCTAAATATAAGCAACACAATGAGAATAAATGAGGTGAATCATATGACATGTGATAATCTGGATAAATCCCATACCTAGTACCATTGCATATTCCACTTCTAGGAGCTAGATTACGCAACAACATAATTCGACAACCGACTTTAAGATTTAATTTGAATGGCGGCAATCCTGGTGGATTTTGTTGGTTTAATATTTCACTCGTATAGGTTTTACCTGTTGATGATTCACCGTTAACCTTCTCTTGTTTATCTGCTGCGAAATACGTGTTAGATTCACCATTCTACATCTCTAACACAATTTTATTTATTTCTGAAACCTCGTCGTTCCTAGGAGACAATATTGTTCTCTCGGTCATATATTCTGCAGTGGGCATGCTCATGTCTTCAATTCCAGGATATATCTTTGAAATCAACTCATGTAGATTGGAAGATTTTGAAATAGCAGATGGCAAGTTAAATTTAGGCTCTGGATTTTCCCCCACCTTCAAAATGGCATCAATATATCGAAGGAATTAATATCTAGTGTGGCAGATGCGTTAGCCAAGTATGCAAGGAGAAACAATTTAACTAAATGCCCGTAAACGGACTCCCTAAAACGCTTAATGAGCCGTGAGTCTTAGATTTCCATTATGTAATGTAATTATGCAGTTCTATGAACTTTTTTCTATTAATCTAGCAATCACCTAAGCAAGTATGTACCACTGGACTTAATGTTCAAAACAACAAACATTACAGTTAAAAAAAACTATAATTCAAATGCAAGATACATTGCATAAATGTTACCCAATTTGATTGTAAGTGGCATAATGGGCCGACTTGTAGTTAACACGGTTTCTACATCCTCCAAGATTCCTTATAGATGAGACACAATTATACGAAATTGTGTAGTTTCCACTTCCTTTAGGCTGTGTAGTTTGGAAGCTCTTTGTTTCAGGGGATAAGCTAGTGACTTGCATTTCCTATATGATATCAATTACATTCTATTTGAACAACGAAATTTTACACAGTAAATAGGAAGTTACTTCCTAAAGAGGAAACTATACGTTGTACCTAAAGTCTTCTCTTAAATTTTAGGAGCAAGAAATAATCTACAGAAAAGTACAATTGACAACAATATTGAACTTCTTGATAAACATACCTATACACAAAAGGACTCCATAAACACAGAAACTTTGCACTGCATTTCATAAGCATAAAATTCAGAATAACAATGGATAATGGTAAGAGAAGAATTTCATGTATAGAAAACGTACCTGAATTAAATACTCAGCGAATGCAATGTTGTCAGGATCTTGACTCTCAAGCCTCATATTTTGTGTTAGCTTAAGCACATTCACATATCTCCATAAAACAGAGCTTCTAGTCGAGGCATCTATGATTTTTTCTCTAAGTCCCTTTTGTACCACTGGCAAAGTTTGCTTAAAGTCTCCTCCAAGTACGATGGTGATCCCTCCGAATGGTTCGTCACTTGATCTCACATTTCTTAGAGTATGATCTACCACTTTAATACAAAATCGATGTTGTATTGCCACCTCATCCCATATGATAAATTTGGTAGCTCGAAACAATTCCGCCTCAATCGAATCAAAATCAACATTACACTTAGAATCAAATTGTGGCTCGAAAGGTATCTTAAAGGTAGAATATCATGTCCTTACACCGGTTAGAAGCAATGCATAGACGCCACAAGAAGAGACTGTTAAAATAACGTCACCTTTGCTTCTACGTGTTGCTACCAATGTGTTGTACACAAAAGTCTTCCCCGTCCCATTACTACCATTTAAGAAGAACGTTCTACAAAGATTATTCACTACAGAATCTGTAATTGTCTCAAACGCATTTCTTTTTTCTGTATTGAATTTATCCACATTCGAATCCACCAATGATTCTTGAATCTCAAACTGCAGTTCTCTTTGCTCCTATAATAATCGATTTCCAACAATTCGACTCCAATCACCGGTGTGTTGAGGAATTCCAAGATCCTTCATTTCCTTCCCTTCCTCCTGAACTAATTTTTCCATGAGGTAAAAATCGTAATCAAGAACCTTCTCTTCCGTTGGATTTTGAATTCCTTATTTACTTTTGATCCTAAATGGAAAATCATCACATATATCCTTTCCATACCTCTCCCATAGAACTTTTGGCCATATGGGATTTCACTTGGTTAGTATTATACCAAACAGTTATCGTAGCTGATGTCCAGTTTTTATCACGACGGATTCTTTCAAGCATTTATCACATTCTCCATCATCTTCCAACAGATTTAGTGCAATACAGACTGACTTGAAAGTCCGGTGGACCATTTGAACATCACTCTTCATCGTAGTTCTCAGGTGCTTGAAAGATCTTTCCCCCGCTACTACTGTAAGCAACAACCTCAGATAATACAGTTCTCCATTGTTTGGAGCGACGAAATACATTCTCCCAATAGAAAAACCTTTTTTTCGAGGAGACCACTTATTATCTAACAAAATGACATGAACATAATTCAGATATTTAATTTCAGTAACTTAATTAAATTACATATTCAGAACATGTAAATAAGCACTCGTAAAAACGAACATTTCAGTAACTACTACCGGAATCATAATATTACCACAATCGTCTCAGTAACTAATATGTTTCAGTAACTAATAGCTATATAAATTGAAGAAGGAAATGGACACACCGAGGACCATATCTTACCTGACCATACAAGCTTTTGTGGGAAGTCATGGTAGGTATATGCATCATCTTATGGATTTAACCTGTAGTATTCAAAAAATTTAGAATATGTCCCTTTTCTATAATAATAACAATGAAACATTCAACAGACTAAATTGTAATTTTCTTCTTGATTTACCTTACTGTTACTGTCACAGTGCCACCAATGCAATAATAAATGCACAAAAATTATGTTTGTTGGATTCAAAAGTGATTTGAAAGATGTGACCTTGATTAACATAATGCAGAAGATTTAATCTCTAAAACCACCTATACAGTGTCTTGTTGATCGCTGTCGTAGGCGTCAAAAATAAATTACACTTTCTTACTACTCAAAATATATAATGAAGCAAAGGAAAGAAAGGATCGTTCCCACAGAGAGGACTAGGTTGTCAATATGTTTTCGGTTTCCTATAAATCACACGGGGGATTTTTCTGATTTTTATATACTAAAATAAAATAAAAGCAAAACAATAAAAAGTAAACACGCAAATCAAGGTAGTGAGAATATTGGTTACATATTTCATCTTCAATTGTAAACAAGTTTTTGAATATATGAATATAATTCGTATTTAATCTCACTATCATCAAAATCCCTAGAATACCTTATTGCAAGAATACTCCGTAAATTTCCTAAGTCATCAACACACACATTAGAGCTGCGTATGTGAATTCTACCTAAAGAATAACCTAACGCCTTGCGCTAATTAAGTTCAATTCCTAGGAGCATTAAGTTTCAGAAATAGGCTAATCAATGCAATTGTAATACATTGTGCAAACAATTCGAACAAAGGTCAATTTCTAAATATGATTACGAGAGTGTATCACTACAAACCGTAATCATATCATGCTACTCGTATTCAAGGTTATCTCTCGATGAAAACCCTAAAATAGCTATAGATATGGATGTATGTTCAATCAATTCTAGACTCAACCAAACAAACATTCAATCATATTGCAATACATCAATCATGCAATTATTATACGTAGTAGAAATCGAACGATAATATTTGAGAGAAAACTAATTCATAAAATCCATAACTTGTTTTCAAAATCCAACTACATCTTTAACCAATAATAAAGCTTAGTTACTCATGGCATAGGAGTTCATAACAAGAAGGAGGAGAAAACCTATCATGTTTCTAAACCCTAGAACAAAAGTAGAAGCTCTCCCTAATGGAGATATCTCTCGGTTTATAGAAAGACTTTCCTATTTATATGCTTTTCTCCCCAAAAGGATACTTTCCCAAAATTAGGTTAAGTCTTCATAATCTTCAAGTCCATGTCCATCTACTAGTCCACCAAGCCCATGTGTGAGAAATATGTCTCTGGAATTTTTGGGGTCCAAAGTTGGTCGCCGGATTTGCTGACGTCATCACCAGAATCCGGCCGCCGTTTCCGGAATCCGGTCACAGAAAACTATCTCAGGCTACTGAACCATCGGCGACTGTCACCAGCAAGAGCACATTCCCAGCAGCTCATCTTCATTTCTCTGCAATTCAAGCATTCACAAAATACCATCTAAGCCAATTCCTTGTTCTTGCGAAAACGTACCCAAAAGCGTGACCTGTAGCTCATATGTCCAACGGCCAACTCTTGTATCCAGCACATACCTCCTTCGCGATTCACTGAAATATTGCAATTTACACTTTAACTTCTGAAATCCGGCATCCCAAGCTAGTACCACCGGCTCACCATTTAAGCTCACTTTTTGCACTATTTTCTGCAGTTTCCAGTCACCATTTGCTTTCACTGTTGCTTATCAAAGCACCAGCTTCACTGCCATCTCAGGAAGCCACCGTCAGTGCAATCCATTCAGCTCTTACCCAATTATGTTATCCTCTTGTAAACTCACAGCAGCATCAACCATCAACTCCATCTCATATAGCTAACCTCAACAGCGTCAAACATATCTTGGCATAATTCTTCCCTGAGTTTCACAACCCACAGAGACCACCAACACAACCCATACAACGCCTTAAGGGACATTTGCATCTCATAATCATTCACATCTCATTCATCTTCCTGCTCTACTCAGCCTTTCTTCCCTACATTCAACACAGCATAACTACCACCAAACTGCATCTTCAACTCTATATAGTGCCCATTTCAGTTCCATACCTGCCAGAAACTAACTCATGTAATTCCTTCTCATTCCCTTCTACTCATAAATTCAGCTATAGTAGCAATGCCTTCACTGACTTAATTCACTGCTCCATTCTCAGGCCACCATTACAGCTCAGTTCAACCTCAGCTGCATTACTTGCACAACCTCCTTATTAGATGACTTCTTGGAAAGATACATAACCAACCCAGTGCCAAAGTTATGGACTTACAGCAGACATACGCCTGTTCCCTGTCGACCTCAATATCCTCTCGCAACCCTTGGTATACATCTCCCATGTACAACTATTGTCGAGCCATGGTTTCAATCTTGCTTGTCTTTAGAACTGCACTTGGACCGTCTCTCTTTTACTGCCCCACAACGGATAGAATCACATTCTATAGCTCCGTTACTTCACTCTATCATCATCTGAACCATTGTTGTGTATCTTCAGCTTCTTACACATCACAGTAGCTTCTGCAGTACACCCATTTTAGCTTCAAATCCTCTATCCCAGTGTCACTGTCTTACTGTCACCATTTACCACCTGCAATAACTTGATCAATTCCCATAACCTGGAATAATTCATTTCCCTGCAGCTCAAATCCACCAGATTTAGTTCAATTCATCTTCCCATTGTCTCACACCTTTAATTCTCAGTACCAGCTTAACCACCTCTACCACTTTAGCTTTGCTTCCACATTCCTTAACTCCACAGTTCCATCGATTTCCACAAACCCATCTAAACCTTGAGATCAACTGAACCCTAACCTCCAATTGCAGCTGCAATGTATCAACATCACCACGTGCATTCTTCTTCCATTCAGGTCCTCAACTCCATCACTGCTTCACCTGTGAAATCTCGTCTTTACCAGCACCAGGCATAAACCCAATTTGCATCTTCTTAGTTCAAAACTCTGGTAGTTCAGGCATTTTCATAGACACCTTGTATGCCAGAAGCTGGTGATACACATTGATCTTGTTGTTTATTCTTAAACCATTCCATCTCCTTCCATGTAAACATTTTCACATTCAACACAAAACACATTCATTCAATATTGTAAAACAATTGGAAATCTCATTCATTCATCTCCATAATCAGGAACAATGGCTTGTTTCCTCTTTACTGCGTTTTTTGGGAACAAACTATGTCCCAGTGCTTTTCAAAACCAATCCAAACTCGCAAGACCTCCCTATCCCTTGTCTTGAATTCGAACTCTCTCTCTGAACCCTTGATACTCAACCATCGAGCCTAGCCTTGACGGCATTTGGAATCAGTGCAGAGCTCGTAAATCTGAAATGAGATGGGACTTGACTGATCTAGAGAGAAATCTCGACCTAGCTTTAGCCTTTAAGTTATAGAAGTTGGTGACAGCCCTGAGCAAATATGATACGGTGCTCCAGCAATCCCATATTTTTGACACTTAAAAGCCATGGTGCTTGTGTGCTTCGACTCATTCGATTCTAAATTCGCGAAATAATGAATTAAGATCTTATTCGCCTTCTTTTACGTCACATGACTCCAAAATACCTACAAAATTCAAAATAAAGAGTAATATACATAATTTACAAGAGAAATATCTAAGAAAGGATAATAAATAGATATTAAATAGGATGTATTATACACCCTATCAAATTCCCCCACACTTAGACTTTGCTAGTCCTCGAGCAAATCAAACAAAATAATTCTAAAAGATACATACAACTCCATCTCGTCGAGGCTACGGTCACTTTTAGCATAAAAAAACAAGCCTTTGAACCCCTAGGTGTCCCTAGTGGACGAGTTATAGTCTCATGAAGGTTTACAAGAGGTCAACCTACAAAACCTATATTTCCAACTCCAGCTACATGTGACAAATCTATGAACGAATCCAAAATGTCTATTGGAGGAGGTACCTTGATTCAAATTCAAATTAATGTATATATAAATTAAATTTTTTCTTAGAAAGTCGAACAAACCACAATACTCGGAATCTGACTAACCACAATCACATATGAATAGATTAAGAAGATAGATATAGAAGTAGATGTTTGCGAATGTTAACAAGTGAATGGTGTTTCCCATATCTGTCTGAAGGTCACCGCCAAGATGAACCTATGCATCCTATTGGATTGAGCTACTGGTCTGAATTCTAGTGTCAACACACTGGCATATACAAGGGAACCAATGGTCAACAATCTTATTTCTACATCAACTCAACTGGCATATACAAGGGAACCAAGAGTCGACTTTATTCAACATAATAATAATATTTTTTTCTTTTTCTTTTTCATTTTCACTTTCACTTTTTTTTCCCTTTTTTTTTCTTTTAATTTGACAACATGATTGGATCTTTTGGATCCAAGCGCATGATTCTTGTCAGCGGATTACATGATAGTTCCCTTGGATCCTGCATTCCATAATTGTTTAGGCGACGGATACAGGGAGAACACACACATATTGCTATCCAAGTGTCATTTTTATTCCGATTGGTCTAATTGGTCGGTCTCTTTTTTTTTAGCAACTCAATCACTCTATTTCATCCTAGCTGTAATAACAATTCGATGTTTAGTGACCCACCAAATCACTTAGAGAACAATAGAAATATGGAAAAATAAAAATAAAACGTGATATGGTGACATTCCGAGATATGGTAACAACTATCATATTATTTCTAACACTTGAATAATTTTGTCCATTTAGTTAATGGGTTCCTCAACTCCTCCAGCCAAGATGGTTCCATCCATTTAGATTGATAGTGTCATCCTAAAGGAACATATTTCTAGGTTTCGGAGTATATAAAGCCAAATTTTTGTTTCTATTTTTTTTTTTATAAACACAAGGGAAAACTAACAAGGCTAAAAACTCTATATGAGAACACTCCCCCACACTTAAAATTTACATTGTCCTCAATGTAAATTGAATCATCCAAAGAAAGTCAAGGTGGGAAATGCATAACATGATATATATACAAATGCATAATAAAAATTGATACTCCAACTCATAGCTATTTTTGAACAATAGAGGATAAACACTAAACAAGCTATTTAGTTGGCATCTAATCCCAAATCAGCCAATATATATACCTCATTGTTAAGAAAAAAATTCCATCTACTTAGAAAGGCTAGTGTTTATTCTAAATTGTTCAAAAATCTCTTAAAATTTGGAGTTTTGATATGCAAATATCCAAAATACGAAAATAAACATAAAAGACTTCAAAATAAAAAGATAGAGATAGATACACAAAACCAGTGGGTTGACTCCCATTAGCGCTTGGTTTAAAGTCGTCAGCCCGACATGCAAGTTGAATTCCCCATACACCAATAGTCGGAAAAGTTGGTCATCCACCCATAGCACCTGTTTTTCAAACACTAGCTTCGCACAAATATTAGTAATATAAAAAATAAACGAAGCTATTAACCAATAAAAGCTTCCCCCACACTTATTCTTGTCCACACTTGGAAGTGCATAAAGAATATAGGAGTCGGGTACTTCCACGGTTTCTTGTTCCAAAACCTGCATAGTATGAGAATCAAGTATCTCTAATGGCGGATATCGAGAAATAAAATCATTCAACAATATTCTTGAAGCACATACATTCAAACCAATTAGAGGTAAAGGAGAAGAATCAATATGCAAAGGGTTAGACAAATCTCACACAATCTCTTGTATTACGGAATCCTCTTCATCCTTGAAAAACTCAAGTGAATTATTTACCTCTTGTATATCATGGTCCTCTATCAAACCTTGCAACCATTTTTCGTCAATTTCTGCCTTAACCAAAATCTCGGCATCAACATCATCACAACAATCAAATGCAAGCTCAATTGGGTCATCCACAATATTGGTCATATCGGTTTCATTCTCAACATACTCCTCTTTGTTGCAAGGTACATACTCTTTTGCGGATGCAATTCTGCCCATAAGGAATTTCTTTAGAACACTCATTGCATCATCCTCAAGCTCTAACTTTTTAATAGGTTCTTGATCATTATAAAGATCAATGCTTGAGTGAGCTACACTAGTGTCATCATATTCCTTTTCAACTTCACCTTGATCACAAAAAAGACTCCATTTTAAACTCCTCGGGGATGTCCCCGGCAACGGCGCCAAAATTTGATCGCTGTCGTAGGCATCAAAAATAAATTACACTTTCTTACTACTCAAAATATATAATGAAGCAAGGGAAAGAAAGGATCGTTCCCACAGAGAGGACTAGGTTGTCAATATGTTTTCGGTTTCCTATAAATCACACGGGGGATTTTTATGATTTTTATATACTAAAATAAAATAAAATCAAAACAATAAAAAGTAAACACGCAAATCAAGGTAGTGAGAATATTGGTTACAGATTTCATCTTCAATTGTAAATAAGTTTTTGAATATATGAATAGAATTCGTATTTAATCTCACTATCATCAAAATCTCTAGAATACCTTATTGCAAGAATACTCCATAAATTTCCTAAGACATCAACACACACATTAGATCTACGTATGTGAATTCTACGTAAACAATAACCTAACGCCTTGCGCTAATTAAGTTCAATTCCTAGGAGCATTAAGTTTCAGAAATAGGCTAATCAATGCAATTGTAATACATTGCACAAACAATTAGAACAAAGGTCAATTTATACATATGATTACGAGAGTGTATCAATACAAACCGTAATCATATCATGCTACTCGTATTCAAGGTTATCGCTCGATGAAAACCCTAAAATAGATATGGATGTATGTTCAATCAATTCTAGACTCAACCAAACAAACATTCAATCATATTGCAATACATCAATCATGAAATTATTATACGTAGTAGAAATCGAACGATAATATTTGAGAGAAAACTAATTCATAAAATCCATAACTTGTTTTCAAAATCCAACTACATCTTTAACCAATAATAAAGCTTAGTTACTCATGGCATAGGAGTTCATAACAAGAAGGAAGAGAAAACCTATCATGTTTCTAAACCCTAGAACAAAAGTAGAAGCTCTCCCTAATGGAAATATCTCTCGGTTTAGAGAAATACTTTCCTATTTATATGCTTTTCTCCCCAAAAGGATACTTTCCCAAAATTAGGTTAAGTCTTCATAATATTCAAGTTCACGTCCATCTACTAGTCCACCAAGCCCATGTGAGAAATATGTCTCTGGAAATTTTGGGTCCAAAGTTGGTCACCGGATTTGCTAACACCATCACCAGAATCCGGCCACCATTGCCGGAATACGGTCACAGAAAAACTGTCTCAGGCGACTGAACCATCGGAAACTGTCACTAGCAAGAACACACTACCAGCATCTCATCTCCATTTCTCTGCAATTCAAACATTCACAAAATACCATCTAAGCCAATTCCTTGTTCTTGCGAAAACGTACCCAAAAACGTGACATGTAGCTCATATGTCCAGCGGACAACTCTTTTATCCAGCACATACCGCCTACGCGATTCACTGAAATATTGTAATTCACACTTTAACTTCTAAAATCCGGCATCCCGAGCTAGTACCACCGGCTCACCATTTAAGCTCACTTTTCGCACTATTTTCTGCAGTTTCCAGTCACCATTTGCTTTCACTGTTGCTTATCAAAGCACCATCTTCACTGCCATCTCAGGCAGCCACCGTCAGTGCAATCCATTCATCTCTTACCTAATTCTGTTATCCGCTTGTAAACTCACAGCATCATCAACCATCAGTTGCAGCTCATACAGCTAACCTCAACAGCGTTAGACATATCTTGACATAATTCTTCCCTGAGTTTCACAACCCACAGAGACCACCAACACAACCCATACAACGCCTTAAGGGCCATTTGCATCTCATAATAATTCAAAGCTCATTCATCTTCCTGCTCTACTCAGCCTTTCTTCCCTGCCTGCAACACAGTATAACTACCACCAAACTGCATCTTCAACTCTATATAGTGCCCATTTCAGTTCCATACCTGCCAGAAACTAACTCCTGCAATTACAGCTCATTCCCTTCTGCTCATAAATTCAGCTACAGCAGCAATGCCTTCACTGCTCCATTCTCAGGCCACCATTACAGCTCAATTCAACCCCAGCTGCATTACTTGCACAACCTCCTTATTAGCTGACTTCTCGGCAAGATACAGACCCAACCCAGTTCCAAAGTCATGGACTTACAACAGACATACGCCGGTGCTTCAGCAATCCCCTGTTTTTGACACTTAAAAGCCTTGGTGCTTGTGTGATTTGACTCCTTCGATTCCAAATTCGCCAAATAATGAATTAAGCTCTTATTCGCCTTCTTTTATGTCACATGACTCCAAAATACCTACAAAATGCAAAATGAAGCACAATATACATAATTTACAAGAGAAATAGCTAAGAAAACATAAACAATAGATAATAAATAGGATGTATTCTACACCCTATCACTTGTATTTGGGGACCTAAATACAGACAAGATATACTTATGAGAATATACTTCAGATTTAGTTTAATAATGACTACTAAAGATAGATGACAAAATATACTTCTGAGAATGAATTCTACTTTACCAACTAAACGTGTTTCATATACAAGAATACTTAACTACAATGAGCACTTCGTGCAAGAACTGAAACACAATGGAGATAATATTATGCAAGATGTAGAGACAACAGAGAACAAAATTTAAAAATCTAACAGAGATTGTAGTTGCAGGACAAAGTCGAAATAAGCACTAACCTATTGTAGTCAAAATACCCCATCAAAGTTGTTACTACATTTTTTGCCTTGTCCTGCATTACTTCAACGGGATCATCTGGATCGTAAATCACTCGTTGCTTGCCCGGAAGATGTACCGCTAGTCGTTGTACTTTGGTCTTCTCTTTGTGTAGAAAATTTCCAAGTAATCTCCAAGCTGCCTCAGGTGCTCCGATATAACTTGCATTTAGATATTGAAGAATCTCGTTTGGGCCACCACCATCAACCATAATCGTCAAGTCATATCCCTTGTAGATATACTTGTGTATATACTTCACGGCGCGGACGCTGGAGCAGACCTCAACATTGGTATGGCAGTTAAACATCATGGTAAGATGTGGATTGTAAGGGACCACATCCATATTAGTGTATGACTGGTTGTGATATTGGAAAACCCGGCCATCATTGCATCGGCGGTAGACTGGATACCCGTCCTCACGTATTGAAGTTGACTTTGCATACTATTTCGGATAGTCTTTGGTGCACCTGCCACCATCCATGCAACTTGCATTTAGTTTCCTAGCACCACATGGTCCATGCACCATGCATCTTTGTATTGTCTGAAAAAGTTCTGGATCATTTTTTTCATCTGGGAACTCGGCACATACCATGTCATCCACTTTCTCTGGAGTGTGTATTTTGTCTGCCTTGTCCAGAACAATCAACATGTGCATATGCGGCAAACCCCTCTTCTGAAACTCTATGGTGTAAAAATATCCAACCACCCTAGCAAACACTTTCTTATCTTCTATTTCTTTAATTAGCGCCTTACGTTTGAGCTCAAACACTCTTGCCACCAAATCAGGCCTATCGTGCGGTTGTTGGTTCTCAAACAAAGCACTTGTAATTTATTCCCATCGTGGATTTGCCGTCATGGTGAGAAAGATATCCGGATGATGGTTATACCTTAGCAAGAAACAAAAAGTTTTATTAGTAGTTTTTAACATCCGATTTCTATTCAGATTTGAAGAAATAGCAGCAGTGATCCATAAGCCTCAAGCACATAACAATAATGCAGATACATTAAAAACTAACTCAATATGGTCTCACTCGAGCAATACTAAGGCTAGAACATCAGACAAATACTGATCAAGAAAATTCTACAACCATATTCCCATATCAACTACTTGTTATCGACATGATAAGAATTTGAAACCATTTTCTCGACCAAGTTAATAATTAATTAACAATTGGCTCAGAATAACACAAAAACGAACCAATTATGAAATGAAACTACTTTCTGCCATGACTAACTGATTACTTGATTAGAACGCAATCAACTTCTAATATGAGGTTTGTCATGCATTTATATGCCTGGAGTTCATCACTCACTGAAGTTCATCTAACAGTGATCTTTGTCCGTCTATCATGACATTTAACTTGGTTCTTACTGTTCAGACAATATTGAAGATCGCCATATAAAAACAACTAAATTTAAAGACATCGAATTCAGAGAATTAATAAACAACAAAAGGGATTCTACCTAGTGATGGCCATTGAGTCTTGATATATCTCGTACATGTGCCGAGGACCGCCTATAAATGTGGATGGTAGTATGATAGGTTGACCACGTTCGGCCACTTTGTTTCCTGAAACCCCAAGGTCAGCAAGCCCTTTATAGTTCTGAACTCTTAACTTAGGTTGATTTTTCCTAATCCACCGAAGGCGATTCTGTTCAGTTGCTTCCCAAACATCGACTATGAATTTCTAAAAGAGCATACCCGCTCTTAGTATCATCGTGTACTCACCTCGCCTATGAAACAACCTATAGATGTAATATTCCATTTGCGTGAGCCGTGTATCTGTAGCTTCATCTAGATTGACATCCCAGTGTACCATCCCAGGTTCCCATCCTAATTCAAAATCCTAACTGTATTTCTTCACGAAGGGATTGTTGGAAGATAGAACCTGTTGTATGATCTCAAGCACCTTAATGTTTAACCTTGGGTTTAGCTCAAGGCGTTTTGATACTGCAGCTTTAGGATCGTAAATGTACAGCTGTGAGTATGTGACGCTTTGCGGAATTTTAGGTAAGAGTGTTCCGGTTCTATGCATTAGCTGACCATGAATAGTAAACAACGGTGGGCCTGGTTCAAAGATCGAGTTCAGTCCAAGTTCCGAAGTGATACATTTATAGGGGAATAGTAGCATGCCAAAGCAAATGAGTGAGTGAATAACATCAAAACAAACTATATGCATTAGCATTCATTGCATAAGACTTTTAGCTCATATTAAAATATAAGCATACACCTGCATTTCTAGAGTAAAATGATTCGAGGAATCATTGACAGGGAAAATGACCTTTGTATTATGAAAATTGTCGCAGAAAAAAAAACAGTGAATCTGTTTCAAGATTTGTAAGTGCTTTAGCAAATCATGGAGGCTGGTGTCATGTGTATTACTTCACAGTTGTAAAATGCATTAACTGGTTTTGAACTTTTATTATGTATGCTTAGACATTATGAGATTGTCAAAACGTAATCACTGAATTTTGCAGCTAACTTTGGAAGTTAAGGGAGAGACCCAAATACAATACCTATCGCAGAAACTAACAGCCAGTGTCATTTTTAACTTTAAGTTCATACGTATTCCTTATGCTAGACAAATAAATCATCTATTCATACACATACCAAACTCAAAATTCCTACATTTGCTCAGATATTGACAAATATCAAAAGTACATGTTCCCTTGAGTTTACGTGGTTTTAGTGTGCATCCCAGACTCGTGAATGCGTTTGACGTGTTGTACCTGTGTCGGTTTCAGTACAAAGAACTATTCAGTTAGTGGATGAGTTTGTTTTGTAAGGCCTAACATTTAGTTCAGGTTCTAACAGGATGCTACCATGAAAGCATGGCAGTGAGTGAATGTTGCTTACCTACGGATATTTTCCCGAAAACTCTTTGCGACTTCATCAGTTCCTTCGAGTAACTTTATAAACTCTTCAGGTGGTACTCTCAAGTTGGGTAGTATGATCCTTCCCTCCAGGAAACATGTACCGAATGTTGGTTCCGTTAGTGTCGACTTGGTGAGCTTTTCATCCATGAAATGCATCGCTCCACAATGTATACATACCACGCCCATCTTCCCAAGAAAATGCTGCACACCTTTTTTCCTCCTATTTGATACTCTGGAATATCTTGGACATTGAGGTTGCTGGAGAAGTCTTGGGCTTCGGAGAAGAATGATTTTCTCAGTAATGCTGCATCTTGTACTGGCTCCGGCTTCATGGTCATGTAAACGGACATGCCTACTGATTCGGTTATCATCATCTGCCCCATAGTCATCATCACTTGTATATCTGCAATGCACAAAGAAGCAGGAATAGAAAAATGAATAAGTGTATTTGACATTAATTTATTTCTATAAATAGATTGGATACATACATCTCGTAATGTTGCTCGTAATGTCCCCCTTCATCATCAGTGTCATAATCCATTGGATCATTGTTGTTTTTCTCTCCATCCGAACTAATAGCCTTTCGGTGATTTTTTTGCTAGGAACGTAGCTATTTGCTCGGTGTCATTCCTGTTTACCAAAAAAAATAATGAGTTATGAGTTTTAATAGTCCAGAATCTTGTCAAGCGTGAAGAACAAAACCAAATGCATAATGAGAAGGCAAAATTTAGGATCAAATCATGCCTGATAAAAATTCCAAGTGTATTTGACAAAACGGAATCATATCGACTAATGAGATTGTCGTATTTCTCAAACTTCGTGTGAGAGTTATGGAATTCATTTCATTATGTGCCTGTTCAAATGAGGGGTGTTGGATTTAAAAATCAGAACTTTGTAAAAGTAATACCTGGTATAGCGCAACTGCTTTTCCCTTTCTCTTTCGGGATTCCGCCGCTGTAAGCTCATCTTAGAGATGAACTTGCTGGAGAAGTCTGTGGCTCTGGAAGGTAATGACTTGCTCAACAACATTGCACCTTGTAACTAAACTTTCCAAAGGGTTTCTTCCTGGAACGTAACTATTTGCACGTCTTTGTTTTTGTTTGCCAATAAGTAAAATAAGTTTGTAACAGTGAACAAAAAGAGGTTATATCAAATCCCTAGTTTGTAACAGTGAACAAAAAATAGTCATAGATTGCACATCTTACATGCAACATCTCGTCGATCTTGATTATACATCTTATTTGCGAGTTTCACAAATTTTGAGAGTTTACTGTAACATTAATTTTGATCAGTAGTTTAAGAGGGTCAACATTTTTAACTATTAATTCACATCACAGATCAGCACAATAAGAGGGTCGACCTTTGTCTCATTTTTGTCGTAGGCATTTAGGAATTTCTAGAAAGACTAAGACTATAATGTAAACCTAATTCCAATATGAAATAAAATAAGATTACCCAAACCCCTGATTATCTCAGATGGAAACCTAATTCCAATTGATACAACTAACAATCAAACTTTAATCATTCATTTCATACATGCAGTGAGTCAAACGTACCTGGACAATGAATTGAATTCTGGATGAGATTTTATTTTGGTTTCAAATGGAAATCGAAATTGGTGTAAGTCGAAAATAATTCTCTATAATACACTCAACCATTCTCCTGTGTAACACTTGGTAACAATACAACTGGGGTTGAAGTTGAAATTGAATTTTTTATCTGAGATCTAATTTCAATTTGGGAGAGATTTCAATTTCGACTTCAAACTCAATTGAATTGAAGGAATAACGGTGGTAGTGATGGGATGGTAACGGTGATAGTGTTGGTGATGAAGATGAAGGAAAATTATATTCCATGGAGGAGAGATTTGTTTCTCTAAGGAAAAACATTTCGACTTTGGCAAAACACATATTTCTTAAAATTTACCACGAAAACTGATAGAGTGACCAAAACACGGAGAGGCAATCTTGATATTTAGTACATCGCGTAAGTCTATTTGCCCCTCGCATTGTTAGAAACTACGAAATTTTTGTCAAGGATGGTAGGAAACACAGAGGGTCGGGAATATCTTTTCAGTACCCGTCCGGACCAAATTCAGGGTCCCTTTATATTATAAATATCCAATGTAAGTGTATATAATGGAATCTGCACCTAGTTTCATATATGCTTATTTAGATAACTATCCGTTCACATTTGTTGCAAACAATACCAACAAACTTTAAAACCTAAATTCCTAAGCGGGAACTTGTAGAAATTTCTTGTTTGTCGATTGTATCTAAATTACAAATGCAAAGTAGTCATCATTTAATTAGATTGTTATTTTATGCTAAAAAATTAGTGCAAATTTTTTTCGAAATTCGAAAAGTTGAATGTGAACTGGAAACCCTTGTTTCATATGCCTAAAAAATGTTACATCTGCATTAATTTTTGGAACCGTTGACTGTTTTCAAAAATGAATATTGACTTTGTGTATCAATATATATATAATTGGCATGGTTACACATAAGTAATACTTGAACCCATAGTAAAAAAGTTTAATTGGTAGGTTAATATAATTTACGGCAGTCATTTTACGACCATTAAACATGTCATTTGGTTTGAGAGATGAAACATATATATGTCATTTGCATAAATTTACGGATATATATATGGAACGCGCAATTGGGGGATACTTTTATTAATTGGGGGATATAGCTACTGGACTAAAATGGTGTCCCAATAGCAATTCTGGGTGACCCCCTATGTAATTATTTTTTAATTCCTAATCTAGCCCCCACTAATCAGGATTAGTGATTAATTAAAATTAGTAAAATGTTAAGTATTTGGGGGATAAATTAGTGTGTATTTATTTTTATTTGAATTTGTGTGGGTTAGTTGAGAGTGAAGGAGGGAAAAATATTTTTGAGTGGAATTTTTTTTTTTTGAAAATGGAAGATGATTGTGATGAGAGACTTGCAGCTGCAGAATCTTTAGCTCAACTACAACAACAATCATATCTTCAATCTTCGTTTAATGATAACAACTCACAATTGGAGTTATATTATGAACCAACACCCTTGGATTATGATTTTCGTGAGTATGAAGTGTTTTTTGAAGAACCAACCCAATAAAGTAAACATGTCCAGCATACAAGCAGCCCCAACACACAGGTAATGCTTCAAAGAGGTCGAAAATTTGATTTTACCTTTTCAAACCGCCATTTTTTTCTCTGAAAAAGCTTAGTACCGGCACACTCGAAGTATGAAAACTACGCCAGAACTAACGCCACCGGCGTGGTATTCATACTCTTTTCTATGCCTGTTCCTCGATATCCCCCATTTTTAAAACTTTGCTTGGCGTGGTATTCAAACCAACTATGCATGCTTGTATGTATTATACTTTTACCTACCACCGAATATTCCATGGAATAGTTACTCTTAACTTTTTATCCTAGTTTAGTAATTTCGAACTTAAATACGAATATTCCATGGAATATTGAAACCCTTATATATTTACCATGCCGATTTATAAGAAACATGGTTCAACTCTTCCCAACTTTTTCGTAAATGCTATCGCCAAGTATAAGTACGAAAAAAAACATCCAGGAGTTTAGTAATTTCGAACTTAAATAAATCCCTTTGCCAGTATCCTCTGCTATTTTTTGCGAACATTATTATGTGGAACTAATTCAATTTTATTTTCAATCATGCCTTAGGTTGTGACATACATCTATCCAAATTCCAAACCTCTCTTTCGGGATACGTCCGAATACTATAAAATGCCTCGCTTTAGCTTTGTTTTTATATTATTGGTTTTCCTTATGTAGGTAAAATCTCCAACCGAAGCAATTGCTTTGGAAAAGAGACGACTATTAAGAACATGTGTGTCTTAGTGAGGAATATCCAGGATTGAAAATGACCTTATATATTTACCAAGAGTAAAACGAGGAAGGATGAGTGCCCCTTTAAGCTTGATTTATAAGAAACATACATAACCATCGAGATTTTTGTTGGTCAGTAATTTTCGAACTTAAAGATAATGACCAAAGCATCCCATTTATTTTTTCTTCCTAAGTACAATTTATAGCGCACAAGCAACCATTAGAAGGTTGGAATGGGAAGGAGGACCGTTATGCAAGAATTTGAGAAGAGAGTTTGGGATCACAACTACACGCGTATCATTAAAAGAGGTCCTTGTCCCCTTCAAATATTATTTCACATCCTTTGGGACAATGTTCTTATGATGGACTAACCTACAAGACAAACAAATACAACATGTCGTTTGAACCTCATGGGGCAAACATATTTTCTATGCAAAATGAGAGGATTTATCAAGGAAAACCATATTGATTTCCTAGGGTCAGTTAATGATATTTTGAACTTAAGTCACCGGTGAAAATGTGAATTTTCTTTGTCATTTTGAATGTAAATTAAGAATAGAATGGTTTCTCAACTAGAGGAAGTTGTTTGCAAAGAGAAACTATCACCCGAAGAAGAATAAAATGAAAGAGGAAAGATTAAAGAGCAAGTCGACAAAGAACATGATGAAAATCACAAAAGGTGGTTGGAATTTCTAAAGGATTAGGAGAAAGTTTATTGGTCTCATACCGTGGATATGTATGAAAAGAGATTGACCATGTTTATTTCCAAATATAACGAAGTGTATCCAAGTGCCGTCTCATATTGTCGGGATAATTGGTTGGATAAGTTCAAGGAAAAATTTGTGCGTGCTTGGACAAATCATTATAGACATTAAGGGAATGAAGCACCTAGTATAGTGGAGTCCTCTCATGGGATATTTAAAGATCTCATCCAGTCCGGGCAAGGAAACGTGGTTACGGTCACCGAGGAAATGGAGCAACACTTTAAGGCTGATATCGATAGGATCAAGAAGGATTTTGAGAAAAGCTTAATGGAAAGGATGACTCAATTTCTTAAATATACTAAGTTGCTCCAAGAAATAGAGTTCAACGTCTCCCATTGGGAAATAAAACATATGATGAGACAAATGCAGTATGAGAAAAATTACGAAAACTTGGTGATGTGTGTATTTTTCCCGACATGTCTTCATTGGGGCTTCCGTGTCGCCATATGCTTGTGAAGTATGAAGAAATGATACATATTGATGTTATTGATCCGTTTTGGAGGAAACTATCTTTCGACCTCCCCCCTACGGAAGATCCCGAAAAATCACCATGGGTTACAAAGGAGGCCAAGAAATTCTATGAAGCTTACTCACGTGCCAACTCGGCTAGCCAACAAGTATTGTTGAGCTAACTAAGGCTAATTACACGCCCATGGATAACACAAAGTGAAGATCCAAGAAAGGGAGATCTTCCCGGTAGACCACAAACTAAATTTGAAAGGATAAAATAAAGGAAATAATTGAAAGAAATGACTAGACGTTAAGAAGAACTCGCGGAAACTAAGAGACGGGATCTATCCGCAGGTGGGATTTCAGAAGCAAGTTTCGTGGAAGCGCCGGTTCCAAACAAAAGGGGTAGGCCAAGGAATGAACCGATATCAAGTCAACAACAAACGACGGGTTCCGAAGCCACACCCAAAGTCCATGTATCGGAGGTTCAAAGGAAAAGGGGAAGGATGCCGAAGGTACCCACATTAAGCTATCAAGGACAACAAGGAGAGCATTCCGAAGCTACACCCATAGTCGATGTATCCGAGGTTCAATGGAAAAGTGGAAGTCCGCCGAAGGTACCAACATTAAGCTACCAAGGAAAACAAGGCCGTCGTTCCACCGTGGCGCACGCCATAAGGATGTGACCATTCCAGGTAATCTTCCATGTAGTCGTTATCAACTTCATCACCATTTTCCGCAATCTCCCACTTACTAATATCTACCAAACGACGTGGATCCCTATCCCTCCAGTGTATTGGTTCCGGATCTGGATCATACACTATATGCAACTTGTTTAGAGTTGAATTGCACAGAGATAAGTGAAGAAGATAATTATTATCAGAGGCCGATTCAAAACTTGATAATTGCTTATATCCATGTTGGCACATCACATGACATGGATCATCCAAGTTTCGATCTCAAGTCGGCATTTGCATAACGTTTCGGAGAATATTCCGATGGAATCTTACCCGTGATCCTTCTTACGAATCCTTGGATCTTGTGCCAGCCAGTGTGATCCAGAATATTCGATAGACAAACAAGACCAAAGAGTCGAGAATCAAAACCACAACATTTGTTTTTAACGATCTCGGACCCGATATATTTGTGTTTTGTTTTGATCTCTATTGTTTATTTCTCGTGTGGTTAAGTCGAAAGAAAAAATTTAGCCGAAACATTTTAATCAACACTCATAGTTAGGGTTTATAACGTTTGAAATTAGGTTTGTATAACGTTTCGAGAATATTCCGATGGAATCTTACCCTTGATCCTTCTTACGAAGTCTCCGACTTGTGTGCTTGAAGCCCGTTTCGATCTCGGACCCAGTTTGTTTCTCTAAGTCGACGAAATTAGGGTTTGCATAACGTTTCGGAGAATATTCCGATGGAATCTTACCCTTGATCCTTCTTACGAAGTCTCCGACTTGTGCTTGAAGCCCAGGTTTCGATCTCGGACCCAGTTTGTTTCTCGAAGTCGACGAAATTAAGGTTTGCATAATGTTTCGGAGAATATTCCGATAGAATCTTACCCGCGATCCTTCTTACGAAGTCTCCGACTTGTGCTTGAAGCCCAGGTTTCGATCTCGGACCCAGTTTGTTTCTCGAAGTCGACGAAATTAGGGTTTGCATAACGTTTCGGAGAATATTCCGATGGAATCTTACCCGTGATCCTTCTTACGAAGTCTCCGACTTGTGCTTGAAGCCCAGGTTTCGATCTCGGACCCAGTTTCTTTATGGTTTTATTCTAAGTGTTGGGTAATCCAACGAACCAAATTTAAAGAAATCAAATCTCAATCCAATCTAACGGTCATCATTCACCAAATTGGGTTTTCTTTTCAATCCGTATGCTCTTTTTGTAACCAATGAGAATGTCCCATTTTTAATCTAACGGCCAAGATCTATATCACGCGGATTCTGTGTTTCCCTCCAATATAGCCCGCCCAATTTTTCACACATCCTTCTAGATTTTGACTATTGACTATTGACATTCATTTCTTCTCATTTTTTTCTCCGTCAGAAGAGAATAAACAGTCATTTCTTCTCATTTCATTTCATTTCTTCTCATTTCATTTTTTCTTTCTCTCCGTCTCTTTGAAGGTATTGCTATGCAACCCAAAAGAAAGTATACCTTACCCTTAAGTCATATCAAAACCCAACTTCACCTCTTACCAAAAACAAACTGAAATCAGAAAAAACTAAATCGCAAAATCCCAAAATCAATTGATCTTAAAAAACTAGAATCTGGCCTGAAAATTGAAGTTCGAGAGTTCAATTGAAACCCTAAGAGTCGAATAACTTCACCTTTAACCCCGAAGCCTCAGCTTCCACATCAGGTATAAATCTCACCTGATTAGGATTTTTTTTTCTTTCAATTTTCTATTTGATTTCTGATTAGTTTTTCATCTAGAGTTTCATTTACAGTTTTTGATATGCTTTGTGTTCGATGTATAGTTTTATTTTAAAGTTATTTTTTGATTAGGGTTTTTCTTATCCGAGTTAGGGTTTTTTATGAAACCGATTCATATACCTAGTTTGATTTCATGTTTGATTTTTCCTTTTCTTGTATGATTTACAGTTATTTCCTGTTAGGGTTTTATTTTTTATCCAAGTTTGCCTTTTTGACAGAACCGATTCAAAGGTGGATTGTTTAGAGTATGAACCGATTCTCATGTTGATTGATTTAGAGTTAACACGATTTACAGTTCGATTTTTGAGCATGTCTCTTATAAGCTATTAATCAACTCTATAACGACTGGGGGTTTGAGTCCCGAAACCCTGACTCATTCTCGACTGAGATTTATGCAGGGCTTTGGTATTCCAACCTCCTGTTGGAAGTTGCTTGCTTGATTTTGTATTATGTTGATAGATATATGTATGTGAAGTTTGGTGGTTAAGGATTCATGAGAGCTAGTGCACTTTTTATCATATGAGCGAGACAATTGCTTGACTATTAAGCGATCGACTTACTCATAGGATAATGAGTGTACCATCTCATTTAGAAATCCTACTAATTTGGTATCATGACAATATTTTCTTGATGTGTGGGTGTTCCAATTATGCCTGATAAATTATGTATGAACTGATGTTTGAATTATTCTAATTATTTTCTTGATGTTTGTAGGATTCAAGAATGGTGAAGAACAATTTGGTTCGGGTTACCAAGGAAACCAAGACCAAAAAGTATGTTCCAACTCCCAAGAAGAAGGTAAAGATTTATCGACCGCATATAATTCTTTGTTTAGTGTAATGATTTTATTTACCATCTTCTTTTGTTTGACCTATTCTAGTTTATATTGCAGATTAGCAGGGATGCCAAAACTGTCCAGTCTGTCTCATTATCAAAGAATAAGGTACTAATACATCTCTTATAGTTTACCAAACTATCTTCATTCAGTTTATTTTATTTGTATAACTCAATTTATTTACCAAACTCCTGTTATTAACTTATTCAAGTTGCAGATCATTTTGAAAAAGAAGCAGAGTTCGCAGCCTTCAAAGTTTGAAATCAAAGAAACAACTCCTAACAAGAAGAAGAGTTCAGAGCAAACTGCAATCCAAGAATCTCCAAGTCATTCACCAACTGAACGTGAAAAGACACCAAGACGAACATCCCCTAGGTTTAAGAACGCGTCAAAGGAACGAGATCATACTGCTGGAAAGAGTACTCCAACACGATCATCACCTAGAAAAAGGAAAGGTTTAGATGAACCGGAAAGCTCCGCACAATCTGAACCAGTCCAGTCCACATCAGGAGCATCTCAAATTTCACGTTCCAAGGAAGTAATTGAGAAGGAAAGGACAACGAAGTGGAAATTGCACCTATCAGGCCCATGTCCGAATGTCCAAATCAGGAATCCAAATGATACCTTCTCTGATATGGTTGAAGAAGATGAAGAATATGAAGATGATGAGGAACTGGAACTGGAGAATGTTGTTGCTACTGAAGAGAAGGAACTTGAAGACAAGGAAATGGATAATGATTGAGAGAATGACAATGAAAAAGGAGATGAGGTATGACTCTTTGTGTCACTGATTTAATTTAAGTTATTTCTTTATTGTAGTTTTTTAATCCTTGTCTAACTCTTTTGCTTTATAACTGTGATAACACTTAGGTTGTACAAGGAGAAGAGAAGAGAAAGCGTGTTCCTCGTGGCCCAACACGGATGGCTTGACTAGGGATAACGGAGGGAAAATCAAAAAATCCAGACAAGGCCACTGTTAGCTTTAACGGCAAAGATCATCCCATTGGGGACCCGTCCGTGCAACTTGCAAGTGTGTTGGGAGTTTTAGTGAGGCGAAACATTCCATTAACTTTCAAGGATTGGAGATTCATCCCTAAAGAAGCCAAATCTAATGTATGGAAGATTGTCCAGGTAATTTCTTAACTCTTCAACTCTTTAATTAACTCTGTAGTTCTTTTAACCTTCAATATTAATTTTAAATCCTTCACTGTTATTTGCAGATGAGGTTCATTGTTAATGATTTTTATAGAGATTACTATTATGGGAAGATGGGTTGTTATCTTAAGGAGGCTAGGTCTAGGAAAGCAGGTAAGATACTCGCCCTTGATGTGTTGGAAGAAGAAGAAAGAGAGAAGAGGATAAAAGCACTTAAACCACAGAACATGTCAGACAATGAGTGGGAAGAGTTTGTAAAAAATGTTTTCTCTGAGGAATTCAGAGTAATTTTTTATATTATGTAATTTTTTACGTTAGGTCCTTGTACAATGATTTTTTTGGTTATGTCTTGTTACTTAACGACATTCCATTACTTAATTTGTCAGGCAAAAAGACTAAAAATGCAGGAAATCCTGCAGAAGCATACCACCCCGCACACGATCAGTAGGCAAGGTTATGCTCGTCTAGAGTCGAAAATGGTATGCTCATTATGTGTTTCGTAGTATGAATGTTTAAAAACTAGTTATGGATTTTTTAACCAACTGAATTTACATTTTGTTTGCAGCAAAAGGAGAAGAACACAACTGAGGAGATTGATAGAGTTGAATTGTGGAAAATGGGTCACAAGCAAAATGAAGGAAAATAACCAAATCCAGGGGTTGTTGATGCTTTTGTGAGTACACAAGAGACTTATTTTTTCTTTTTTGTTTATATATTTGAATGATTCAATTCATAAATGTGACAAATTATGTTTAACACTAATTAATACATGAGAAAATTTCAAGAGCTGAAGAAGATGCTGGTGTTGATATTGGTGGATCATTTGTGACAGATGATCTTCTTGTCAAAGCTCTTGGTGAGGACAAACCTGGTCGACTCAAAGGAATAGGGTTTGGAGCTACAAAGACAAATATGGTTGTCAAGGAACATTATAAGAAGATCATTAATGAGTGTCGGGAAAGTATGAATGAATTGAATGGGAGACTCATGATTTTAGAGGTGAACTTCTTTATTATTGATGTAGTATAGTATTATTTTCTAAATTATGAATTCAAACTTGCCCCTTATACTGCTGGTTTGGTCTTTATATAGGAAAGGAGCTCGAGATGTGTCTGCTTCCAAGATGGTTCACTGTTGCAAAAGGCCAGTCCAAATGTAAGTCTGTTTACTTTTTTCTTCTTTGCATTATGGCTTATTTTTATCTGTGTTATGTTTTCTGTAGTCTGAAAATGCCAGTAACAACCATGCTAGCACTAGCATTGTCCGTGAAAATGGCAGTCCTTTGAGCAGAACAAATGTGGTGCAACATCCAGTGGGAATGCCAGAGAAGAATAGAGCTTTCCGATTACTCAGTTGGTACGTTGAGGGCGAGATTATGGATGATGCAGTTATTGCTGAAACAGATCCAAAGAAGTTAATCCATGGAATGCCTATAGGTTTTGGAGCTTACAAGGTATCTGTGAAAACTTCTCGTGTGGATGATGCTATTCTCTACAGTCAAACCAATGAGATGAAGTGTATCCATGATGTTATAGGACCTTACATCGCATGGGCCAAGGATTTGATATTGCTTGACTAGCTACTACCCATCTTAGTTCTTAATCTTCTTTGGGAGTGTTTCAGGAAACTTTTTTTTTTTTGGGTTGCTTTAATTTGTGGTCACTGGATATTTTTGGGGTTGCTTTAATTATGTCACTGGATATTTAATTATGTCACTGGATATTCTTGACATTCATTCTAAAACTAGTTAAGTGTTTGAATGAATGCTGGTAATTTTAGTGAATGCTAGTACATTTGGTTGAATAATGCTGGTATATTTGAATGTTGTAACCAATTTCATATTTTTTTTTCACAAATGACACAGAACCACAACTGCTATAAAAGCTTGTAAGTGGATTATAATATATGTTTCTGCTACACAGAGATTGGTTGTCAAAGATTTGACATACAACTCTAACAATACTTGTCAAACACCTGACTTACTACTCACACATAAGTTGTCAAGAAAATAACTTGCAACTCTTCCTGTTTTTTTCAAATACTTGAGATACTACTCATACATTAGTTGTCAAGAAAATAACTTGCAACTCTTCCTGTTATTGTCAAATATTTTTGATACAACTCATATATGAGTTGTCAAGAAAATAAACTGCAACTCCTCCTTCTGTTGTGAAATAGATGACATACAACTCATACACTAGTTGTCAAAGAAAACACATACAACTATGACCATAGTTGTCAAACAATTATCTACAACAACAAAAGTGTAGTGTAGAAGTTATTTTCACAACCCATATATGAGTCATCTTAGGCATTAAGAGGAAATTTTGAAAGACATTCACAACTGAAGCAACCATTGTACAAAACTAATCGACAACTATGTTTATGACTATAACTGAAGGGTTGTAAAGATTTGAGGATTTTCTACAGCCCCCCCTTATGCAACCTATCGATAAACGTCGTCGTAGACCTAAAAACAAAAAATTAATTAGTATATGATTTTATTCTTAAAAAACAAAGAAAACACAGAATCTACCAAATAAAAGGTGTGAAATATGCACTATTTGGCACTCATCAAATACCCCCAAACCTGAATTTTACTTGTCCTCAAGTGAAACAAAATTAAGAATCCTAACTATACCACCTGGGAATGCATTTAACAAGCCTTTAAACCCCTAGGTGTCCCTAGTGGACGAGTTGTAGTCTCGTGAGGGCCTATCGAGATGATACCCACAAAACCTTCTCAACCCGGAGAGGAAATATTTTAGTAACACAAGTTCTAACTACCAAAGAACTCATTCTCATCCTTAAGCGTTTGAATAACCATACCATATGAAAGAATTTGGGTTCGAGAATAATCACAAGCCTCGATAAGACCTTTTTAGTCTCTCATGTGTGTGAATAAAGAGAGAAATCATGCACACGTTGATGGTGGGAAGGAGAACCTTCCCAAACTCATTTCAGACTCCAACAAAAAGAATCTTTTTTTCGATGATCTCTAAGCAACCATTAGCAAGGATGGGAGTACTCACTTACCTTCACATCAAATCGTAGAACTTGAAAAACTTGACAATTTGTAATTTTTTTCTCTTTAATTTCCTTATTGCTTGGAATTTTTTTTCTTCTTGAATTCTTCTTTACCATGGTGGTATCAAAACTAAACTAAGAAAATAAACTTCAATATTATTATTTATTTTTTTTGATTTTTTTGATTTTTTTTTTTTTAATTAAACATGAAACAACAAAAACAATGAAACTACTAACTCCATGGATGAAGGACTTTATCACTCAATTCTTCACAACTTGTGTTGTCTTGATTTCTAATTCTCATGTTCTTTTCTTCCTTTTGCTTTGCTTTTGTAAAATACCTCTTCAAATGTGTATATAATTCTTGGACTATGCTCGTTGATGTTGTTGAGAGAGATAGAGTGATGCTAATTGCTCATCTAACTACAAGAAGGAGTTTTCTTCTTTAGACGTCACCCTCATGATTGACAAAATTAGCACTCAAGAGATCAAAACTAGTTTGTGTTGGGTAGCTCACCATTCCCTACCCGGAATTGGATGTTGACACACACTCTAAAAGATTTTTTAGAAAGTCACAAATTGAAGGTCGGTACCTGTGATGTAAAAATGGGTATCTCCACTATGGGTGATCACAATTCTACCGATGAGCACCCACCTTCCGGCATGGCTAAATACAACTTTAACGCTTTAATAACCTAAGAAACCCGATTGTGTTCTCCTTCAAGCTCAGCTATTTCGGTTCTATGTAAACATAGCTAGAAACATGCTAGTGACTCTAAGATCTCTAAAAGTTGGAGGTTTTATGCAAATATTTACAAAGGTTTTTTTTTTTTTTTTTTAATAAAAGACTAAAAACTCTATATGGGGTCCTCAATGTTTCAAAAGATGATAAGAACACATATCAAGAGAGCAAGGTAGAGCACATTTAAAGGACAAAGATTACATTCAAAAAGGGTGGTGAATAGAATGCTTTGAAAGCAAACAATATGAGCACCAGACAAAAGTTTGGTTAGTACACATAAACACTATGCAAAAATAAAAAGAAAAGGGAAAGATTGACTATTAATACATATGTATGTACTGGACAGCTTAGTCGCATAGACAGGTCTTCCAAGTCTACGTCTCATCTTCTCGGTGGAAGAGGTTCCGAAAATGGTTTCAATCTCTGACCATTGACCTTGAAGATGTTCTTGGTTGCTGGGTTTTCGATTTCAACGGCTCCATGGGGAAAAATAAAGTGTGATTTTTAAGAATGGACACCATCGAACGTAATTTTCCCGGGAACAAATGCAAACGAGTGTCGTACAATAAAACTTTACGGCCCGAATGAATTACTTCAAAATGCGCTTGTCAACACCTTCATTCTATCTTTGTACCTTTTTGCACTATGAGTTCTTCCAATTCATTGAGTTGGAGTTTCCTTTGGGTACCGCCTTATCAAGATCAAAGTTGAGTTTCTTTATAGCCCAATATGCCCGATGCTCTAACTCAACCTAGGAAGATGACAAGCTTTACCGTACACAGTGATTTTCTTGTATGAAGTTCTATAGGCCCACAAAGCATCATTTAAACGTAAAGACCAATATTTCCTAGAAGGATTAACGGTCTTTTCAAGGATACGCTTAATTTCCCTATTAGAAACTGTATGACAACTCTTTTGGGTGTAGTTGATTTTCTCTTTTCTTTACAACAAATGTGCAACATGCAACAACTCTTTCTTCCTTTTACTTAATTCTTTTCTTTTGATTTATTCCCATGCTCGACTTGTTTATTCATCTTAAGTGAAGAAAGTTCTCACTTTCTTTTAGTTTTCACTATTTTTCCCGTAGTGATAGTTAGATGATTTTTATTTTTATTTTTGTTCAATTGGTTGTACCAACTCAATTCCAATATATTCATTTGGGGCTTAGAAGTACTTGAGCACCATTATTGGATACTTGATATTTTTCCAAATTTTTTTTTGAATGTTCCGTGGAATTTTCAAAACATATGTTCAAATAAAATCACATGTATTCCATTTTATTTTATTTTTTGTGGAAGAACTCCCAATTTTTTTTTATTTGAGTCGAAAATTTTTATTTCTCTACTTCATCCATAATACTAATGAACCGGTATATGTTGAAGTATGACAACAAGAGAATTAATTATTTTTTCTAGTAATATATTCAGCCTAAAGTAATTGGTTGACATGTGTAGTGAGATTCTCTTGGCCTAATGAGATAAATAAATTTCTCAAATTAAGCTAAATGTAGCAAAAATGAAAATGAAAAGAACCCCAAAGTAATGAGGGTTAGACGCATGTGAAAAGGGACATATATATCATGAAAAAATTTTTTTTTTTTCCCAGCAATAATAACACCAAAGTAAAGGTATCAATTGAACATGGGATAAGCTAAAATGTAATTATAGCTCCCATCATAAATAAAAGAGTTGGAAATGCACCTTGGTCATAGGTGTTGGTATATACAATATAATGTTTATGTGTATCATAGTAACAACCAATTTTCACATCAACTTTAATGGCAACAAGAACTTTGCATGGCCAATTGAGTATCTTATCAAGCGCAGCACTACTCATTTTTTTTATTTAAGATAGAACAAAGACGTCGCAAAATATCTAGATGTACCACGAGATAATCACACCTTGTTAAATTCCCAAGTAACCCATGCAAATGGATATCATGCGGAACATCAAAATGATGAGCATGTAATTGATTGCATCTTTTATAGTATCTAATATATTTGGAAGGAAATATATTTTAGAGAAACTAATGAGTCAATCTAGTGCGATGTAATTCACTATAATATTTGGATTATTGAATCATATTGACTCCGACGATGAAATGTTGGAAACTGACTCATACAGGCTTTGGGCATAACCATAAAGAAACTTTGGTTGTGACATGATGATTGTTTTGAAAAAACTCATACAAATATCACTTTATTTGAGTGAACGAAAATGGGAAAAAGATTGACAGAATGCAAAGTGACGACATATCTCTCAATAAGTGTTTTCTAAATTACTAGATGCACAACCCCTTTTCCCATTATGCTTTTAGGTAAGAAAGCATATCACTCATTTTTACAAAGTCTTCAGTAAAACAAGATCGAGACCATCCTAAGATGCAAATGGTAAAAATTCCATATTACAAAGAAAACAAGGTGAAATTTAGAAAAATATTCATGCAGAATGCGGACCATTGATGTGACTGATGGATCTGGTGAATGTTTTGACATTTTGGACTAATTATAGTTCCAAAGAAATATGCGTATGGAAAACTACTTGCACATATTTTACATGTAAGGGATCACCACCCCTTGTAAATGCTAGCGAGTGTATATCAAAAGGACTTGATGGTTATTGCATGTTTAATAGGATCAAATGCAGAGTATGTTATACCCCAAGGTCTCGCAAAGGCTATCATCAAAGGTTACAGATGGTGCCTAAGGAATGATTATGCGTAAAAACCTACCTTTAACTACTTGGGGAATATGCAATATTGACGCATCTTTACTTAATTCGTTTTAGAACCAAATATTAGTCAACCTTTTATGTGTACCAGTTGGTAACTGGATATAAGCCTGACATTCGTGGTCTTACGCATTTTTGGTTGCACTATATACGTGCCATTACGACTCCACATCGTACTATGATGGGTCATCAAAATTGTTAAGTAGTTATGTTGGAAATGAGTTCCCAATAATTATCCGCATTTTAAAACCTTTGACAGGAGATCTCTTACCGCTAGATTTGTGGGTTGTCATTTTAATGAGACAGTCTTCCCATTGTTAGGGGGAGATAAGAAAAAGTATTTTCTAAGGGAACGACATGAATTGTTGTAGTGTGTTACCACTGTGTCTCATATTGATTCTTGTACTCCACAAATGTGAATATGAAGTGACAAATAATAATCAATTTTCAGAATGTACACTGATGTCGCTAAAGTGACAAGATCACACATACCAGCTGCAAATATTCCTGTAAGGTTAGAAATCCTCAATATGGGGTACACCATATACTAAGGTATTGCAATTACATTTGGTGGAAGTGTAGTTGAGGCCGTGGCTCCATAAAGGAAGATGGAGAGACCACCAGGTTCGATCAATGCTCACATAGAAAGGAAGTAGGTGAGTAAGGCACAACTTATTTAGATATCATCTCATAATATTGTCTCTGAATATGTCCATGAATCAAATGGGAGGACTCTCTAAAGTTTTAAATGATTCTAGAGAACAATGAAATCCTGACGGATTATGAGAATGCACATGAGTCAATGGAAGGATCATGCGTGCACAATGATGATATAATCTATAAATATTTTCTCCATAAGTAGAGCACAATGAGATCGAACCATGCTTTATTTTGATTAATTTCAAATAAATAGCATATTTGGCCTACACAATCTAGGTAGAACTTAGTTCTTTGGAAAATATACGGGTATTTGGTGTGGTAGTGCTAACCAACCAAGTGTAAAGCCTATTGGACATACATAATTAATTTGTCATAAAACATAATGAGAAGAAAGTAGTCTTAAAGTACAAAGACTCGCTTTGTGGCGCGAGGTTTCTCACAAAGCCCTGGAATTGTTCTCTTGTAATGAAGGTTACAGAGTTCCGCTACTTAGTTAGCCTGGTAATTTCAAAAGGACTTGAAATGCAGCATATGTATGTGGTTGTTGCGTATCTCCGAAAGAATCAAGAGATAAAAGATATTTACAAAAGTACTTGATAGACTTTTGTTTCCCAAATCAAATGACTCTAAACCACAGAGTGAGTTTACAGTTAGATAGAACGCTCACTTATAGATTCAAGAAATTAAGCGGATGTGGTATACCCGTCTAAGTGGCTATTTGATTTAGAGGGGATAGACAAGTAAGTTATTTTTCCTTGCGTATTCATAAGAAAGTTCCTGATTTGGAATTGTAGCTATTTATGTTGATAGTACAAACATGATGTGTACTCTTGATGTAATAAGAGACCTTAAAAGCTATTTGAAATCCGAATTTGAGATGAAAAATCTGGGAAAAGCTCGACCGAATACTGAGCTTGTGGTATATTATCCCACCAGTTTGCATTTGTCTAAAGTTGTCAGGAAATTTAACAAATACATGCATCCTGATAGCACTCCCATGATTAATCGAGGTTAAAATGTAAGTAAGTGACCATTTTGTCTAATGGAAGATGACGAAGATGTGTAGGGAGAAGAAATTCCCATATCTAAGTACAATAGACGCATTTTTGCACTTAGTATAATAATGTACTCGATAAAATTTTGCATCCTCAGGGAACTTGTTAGCTAGATATAGCTCAGCGCCAACATAACGTCATTGGAATGGTACAATAAATGTAATCATGTATTTTAAAGTAACCATTGACATGAGTTTGTCTTATCCCTTCAAAGACATAAAAAGGAATGCTAATGAAAGTGCAATCCAAAAATTGTTGATTATAAAGGAAGAATAATCTCTTCTCCAACAAAACTAATCATGGGGAGATACGATAGACTATTTTCTAGATCATTACTGATATTCAGTTTCGAAAAGTACATGACTAAAGGAACAGTCTGGAAGAACTCTGAAAGTAATTAGGGGGAGATGTCGACATCAGGGGGAGGATCCAAAGATATGATGTCGACATATTTTACTTCGAAATTGAAGCTGTGTTGTACTCTTTTCCCTTCGATCGAGAATAGTTTTTCCCAAAGGGTTTTGTTACTCGACAAGGTTTTTAGCGAGACAACACTAAAACATCAAGTATGTTGAACGTTGAAGACATAAAGATCGCGTTGATATTACTGAAAATATCTGGATCAAAGAAATGAAATACGATATTCTGTTAAGCAACGTAACTTCCAGAATCAACAACATAGTCTTATAAACATTCAAGTCACCAAAGTAAAGTGTGATAAACCCTTTCTGACTGCATTAGACTAACGAAAATTGTCTGACATCAGGGGGAGCATCTAATGGTGTGTTGAACTCTTTTCTTTCATCGAGGTTTCTTTTTCCCATATGGTTTTGTTACTCGGCAAGCTTTTTAATGAGACAACAACAAACACCGGGAATGTAATTTCCCATCTAAGGCTAGTGTCTTTCCCACGAGGATTTTCTTCCTTAAGGGTTGTGAAACAACTAGTCAATTTCAATGGAGCAAAGTGATCATCTGAAATGGATCACCTTTACTTGAATCTGTCACGTTGTACACCTTTCCCTTCATCAAGGATTTATCCCACTGGGTTTTCCTTGTCAAGGTTTTAATGAGGCAACATATTTGAGCCCAACTATGTTGTAAGCTTGGTTAATATTGTACTCCTTTTATTTAGTTCAGGTTTTGTCCCTCTTGGTTTTCCTGGCGAAGTTTTAACGAGGAAATTAACTTAGACTCATCGATCTTTAAAGATCTTATTGCATGTGACGAACTATATGTAAAATACGAGATAACATGTGAAGAGTTGTACCAAGGTTTTGTCCCACTGGGTTTTTTCCCTTGTCAAAGTTTTAATGAGAAAATTAATTTCGGCACAAGTCATCAAGGAGAGGATGACATTTGAAGAACTACATTCGAAGCACTAAATGTGAAGCAATGCATATGAAGTTCGATTGGACCGCACAAGGGGGAGTGTTGTAGGGAATATGGCCCATAGGTGTGCGTCCCTACTAGACATCTAGGGTCCCCCTTATATATGTATATATAAATAATATTGTTTCATGTAACCCTATTATCTTGATGAATGGAAACTACTCTCCCTCTCTACTTTCTCATATATTCTCACTCAAATAATTAAGAGATTTTGCATAAATCCAAAACAATACATATGCACAAAATAAAAAATGCTTACATATGTTTGATAGATAGTACGAGCCCAAGAGTGCTTGTATCCAAATAGTACTTTCGGTTCCGGAGCTTCACCCCAAATTTTACCACGTTCAAGGTCGGGTATCATGTCATCAATGTCAGGAAGGTGACAACCTTTAACTTTGGGTTTCCCCTTTCCCTTGCGCTTTCCTTGTGTTGGTTGTTCACTCGGCCCACCAACTTCGCTTTGGCTTTGGCTTGGGTCAACCTCATCATCTTCCTCCTCACTTTCCCCATCATCACTCTCATTGTCCTCAACTTTTCCAGTACCTTCACGTATTACAAGTGCACTACGGTCACCACCACTCTCCCAAATTGCCCCTCTTGCTTCAAACCCCAAATGCTTCTTGCGACCTTCATCTTTCCCTTGTGGAGGAAGAGACTGAGGAGTAGTAAGACCATCCTTCCTCTTTTTCTTAGTGACAACATCTTTATTTTTTATTTTGTTAGCTTCCTTAGCTTTTGACCTAAAACATAAGCACACGAAACAAAAATAAGACAAGTCATATTGTAAGTTTAAGTACCGGCATTAAAACTCTTAAACATACCAAGCCGGTTTAGAGATACCGCCATTGAAACTTAGATATCGATAATGCCGGTAGAAAAATTGGTTTCTTCTGGATACCACAAGACCAATACCGGCACAGAAGAAGTAAATCAATTCCATGCCGGTAATACATTACCGGCTTACAATGGAAGAGAAAGAGTGTACCGGTACTGATAAAAAAACATATATGTTCCTATATGTTTAAAGTAAACTACCGGCCCACACGAATTAAATAAAATCTATGCTGTTTTCCTAATACCGGCATACATGAAACCTAGATTCAATGCCGGTAGTGGTGCAAAAGTTCAGAATGTTTCTGTGTGTTTTCAGTTTACTACCGGCATACACGAATTATTATGAAGGTATGCCGGTACCTAAAACCGGTATAGTGTTCAACCTAATTCGAATGTCGGTGCAAGAAAATCACTTTCAGGACTTGAATACATCATGGTATTCATCCCAGATCGAATGCCGGTACTGAAAACCGGCGTGGTATTCATCCTAGATCCAATGCCGGTACTCTATGTAACTCGACTGTTTCATCTATGTTTGGCGATTCTAACCTAAACCCATTGCTATATATAAATCGATTAAAACAATCATAAATGAGCTCAAAATCACTAACCTTCTCACAGAAGCCATTTTTGCTGCGAGTGGTTGATCATCCGAATTCGCCGGCTCGTCCTCTCCTCGTCCTTCAACAATCGAAGCAATTCGTTCGTGTTTTTGTTGACCAATCGATTTGGTCCTCGGTTTAGCTTTTGTTTTCTTTCGTGGAGGCATGGTTATGATTCATGTAGGATTATCGACGAAGAAATTTTTGATTTAACGATTAATCGTCGATGAAAAACGATGAAGAAGATTTTGATTTTTTTTTTTTTAAACCCTAACTGTTCCGGAACTAAATGAAATGGGGGATAAACTGATTTGGTTTTTAGATTTTATTGTTTTAGGGGTAAGGGAATAACAGTCTTTTCATAAAGGTTTTTAATTAGGGAAAGGATATTTTGGTATTTTCATAATCAAAAGTTACCCCTTATCAGCTACCCCTGGTTGGGGGAAGTAATTCATATCCCCCAATTAATAAAAGTATCCCCAATTGCGCGTTCTATATATGTATGTACGGTAATTAATATTCATCATTCCTTATAGTGTTCTAGGTTTGAGAGACGTTACATTATACTGTGAAGCTTCTTGAAAAAGAATGATAACTATACGTTTATGGTTTAAATTAACACATGATCACGCCCAGCTTACAACATCACAAATATATAAAAAAAGTACAAGATAATGTAAAACATTAAATCCTACAACATTTCCTTGGATATTAGTGATATGAAGTGTCCTTGAATCTTTCTTAGCGGTGAAAAATGATGCGCCTGATGAAATTCCATAAATCATATGCCAAGTATGCTTTTCCTTACAAATTGATAATACAATCATGTTGTCTTGATAAATAGTGAAAGACTCTCATTAAATAAATTACATATCCAAATAAAAGAAATTTCCCCCTCTAATACATGAATCTATAAACTGTACCTGTATAGGAGAGTTTATCTTTGTCAGCATATGCGTTTGAGGCCTAGAAGTAAATAAGAGACCCAGTCTATATAACAATGGTATGAAAAATTTCAGATAACTGATATTATACCTTGACCTAAGAGTACATATGAGGCCTTAAAAAAACCATAATTCTACAATTTGCTAGCACGAAATAAACATGACATTACAACTGAATATCAAAAGGTTTCTTAAATCAACTTATACTAAGTGTAATATATTTATACATAGTTTGGTTTGTTGGTATCTTAAATGAAATAAAAGAAGATCGAGTATTAGATGATATCCACAGAGTAAAAGACAGGTGATTGACCAAGTATTAGTCATGGTATCTTTAGATGTAAGATCTAAATGTGTTCCTATGCACTAAGCTCTCTTGAACCAAGATAATCTTTAGAAAACTCGACATTTTAGTCATGAAAATTACATAAATGCGAATGAACCACATATTCTAGCAAAAATCGGACTTGTACCTTTCTGGAATACCAAAACATCTTCATCTTCGTCAACAGTAAAATGTATGGAATGGAAATTTGTTTAGTCGCGACATATATAGGTATAGTGACACATCCCACAAAAAAAAATATTGCATCACTATATTGCTCCCTAAACCGCGTTTTATTTATTGCTTAAAAACAATCTCCTGATATCAAAAAATGAAAGATTATAGGTGAGCTTCAATAATTCAGTTTAGTGTTGCTTATTTTGAGGCTTCCTAAATTTCAGCATTAGCAAGATGGTTGAATATGTAAGGATAATTTAATAATCCTTCTCCTATACAAAATCGAGATAACAAAATTCAATATTAATGAAAAGAATCAAAGAGAAATTAAACTGTATAAATGACATAAAAATTAGGATGATATTGTATTATTATGCCAATATTAAACAGTACTAAGAAATGATTCATTTCCATTAACAACAGTTATCTAAATCAACTAAAACAACAATGAATCATACCTTGGGAATAGAGTTGTGCAAATAATGAATCTTGGGAAAGGAACTTGATTATAAAAGGGAATAAGTTAAGAGTAAAGTTAATGGGCATTTAATTTAGAATAAAAGGAAACAGTTTAACATTAAATGGGAGGAATAACTCCCAAACAAATGACATTAAATTAATGGGAAATCAATTTAAATTCATTATCTTAGGTAAAATTAATAATTTGGACCCTTATTTATATGCCTAAAATATAGATTGAAAATCTTAAATATGTAGGTCAATCTGGATCGTTCTTTATAAGCCAGAAATTTAACTGAATAACTTAAATATGTGCCTCAATTTGGGACGTTCTTTATGTGTCCAAACTGTATATCTCCTTCCAAATAGAAAAACACCATTGTCCTTTATATATATATATATACTAATATATGACCCATGCCGTCATGACACGGGATTTAATTTGTTCTCGGTGTTTCCGAATGATTGTTTCTTATCGTATTTCAACATATGTCATGTTAAATCTAACTCCAATGTCATTACATTGTGTCATTTTTTTCCTAGTGTTATTAGAATTTACTTTTTTTACATACGTACGCTAGACACGCTGCTCAATACGTTGTTCTGATGATGATCTCTAATAAACAATCACCTATTTTGAATTAAATTTGATCTTTTTTTTTTGGTTGAATTTGTTTTGAATGCATAATTTTAGACTAATAATTAACCAAAAATATGTAAAGCTCTAATAAATTGCGGAATTTTACGTAAATATTTGTAAAATATGGAAACATTAAAATTGAACGACAACAACTTTTACATGACTATTAACCCATACTATTCCAATACCTTTACAAAGTTCTTTGAAACTTTGGATAGAAGTTCTAAAAATTGTATACAGAGGGAAAAAGAATATAAGAGATGATGCATATGCTGGTGTTCATTTTCCCAAAATCCAACATGTCGCGGTTCCATACACACTTTTTCAATTTTGCCTATCCATACAAAAATATAGGATTAACATCCAACTTACTTCAGAAATCAAAGAGAATACATGTATGCACACCATTTTGTACATAACCTTGAAAGGAACATTAATGCTTGATGACTACAGGAGGCCAAATTTAACCTATGTCTAACCAACTATTTAAGATAGCCCATTCCATACCCAGAATGATTGCCCATATCTGTATAAGTGGATTGTTGTTAGGAAAATCTTTCATCGAGATCAATATGCCAACGATCAAAAGGAAAAAAGTATTTGCAAAAGCATGAGTTCCAATAGTTCACCTGTATAATTTGAGAAAAATTTCAGTTCCACATTATATTAAAAAGACATGAAATTTAATAGCTTATTTAAAAGACTAGCTTGAAGTGAGACTGCTGCAACGACCAAATGCAAGAGAAAGTAATTTTTAATATAATATGGTAGTGTTGTTGGTGTTCCAAACTTTCTCCGGTTGCAATATCCATATTCATTATGAAATAGTGTTACAAATTAACTTTCATAAGGACAGATTGTGCCTAAGGAACTTCTTCATGGCTATCGTACATGCTTTCTAATTTGTTACAATATCAAAATAAATTACTCAACATAATTGATTTCAAACGACTAATCTGTAAGAAAGTGACACACTAACTCAACATAATCTTATCCCGATTGAATCATAAGCACTTGAGAATAAAAAAAGGGCAGGGAACTAAGTACGATATTGGAAAGAGATGTAAGATTTAGTTTTAGTCTCATTAATTAACACGATACATGCCACCATCTATTTTTTTTCATCCATCATTTTACCGTGAACATAAATCATCAAGCAACTGATTACTGATTTTATTCCATAACAAAATTGAATTTTTATTGAACCAACCGACGTTCGACACCATAATCCCAATTCATAATCTATGTTGCTATTGGACATTACCATATTTTTTATAAAATATTTTCTATCTTTTCCTTGTTCAGCAAATTCCCAACAAACAAATTTGACAGACCGATATCAGTATAATTACCAAGTAACACACTAATAACACAAACTCTGATTTTCAGTTATCCTGTAAAAACTGAAATATAGACACTGTTGCAAGACCCAATGTGTTGGGTGTTGGATCTCTAATAACAATATATCTTATTTCGAAATACATGCATAAGGAGTTAAAAGAGCCAAATGATATGAGAAAACTTACAATTCTACAACCTCCTTGTTCTTGTCACATTTGTAGACCTTCTGTCAAAGCATTCATATAATTGATCATTTAAATTTGCTCCAACCTCTGTGGTGTTATACAAAACTGAGTTTAAAACTTTTTGAGAATTGTACGAACTGAACATATAGTAGGTCCCTGGAAAAAAATACCGAACTTTTATACTTTATCGAAGCTCAATTAGTATTAAGGGTCCAAAAGTAGCTTGCAGTGAGACCAACAGTACAGAAACGTGAATAAACCTTTCACCCGACCTTATATATATATGGCAAACAAATCTGACCTTTCACAAACCCCCTAAAGTTATTAATAACGATATCCTATATTATGCTTCGTGAACATTGCTACAATGGACTCTAGCAGTTTTAAATTCATCCGGAATATGTAATGAAAATATTTTTACCAAACCTCAATGTACATAATCAAATATTGGTATTTACCTCTACATAGAAAACCAATTTGTGTCCCTTTTCCCTTACTTTAGGTGGTATTTCATCTCCGAAAAAAATTCGATGACCTGCAAATTTGAAAAATTGAAATGATAATACATCTGAATGCAAAGGAAGGATTTTAAAATATTTTATAAACTAACCTAAAATTCAGAAATTAATTAGACTGCTAACAGATCTAACTCAAGTAAGAAAAGCACTAAAATCGTCACATACACACCAGAACAACAAATACAACAACAACAACAAAAAAACAGCCAAAAACTCCAACTTACCAATACAACAAAAATGGACTAAAGATTGTAAAACCAAGAGTGCTAAAGTAAATGAATGACAACAAAGACTAATTTATAAATGTTTGAAACGTCATTTTTGTTAAATAAAATTAAGAAAATCAAAGAACCTAATAGACGAATGGATCTCATCTATAATTATTTGCATTACAATATAATACCTTAAAATAATTTGTGCAGTTGGATACAGAAAATGTCTATTTTTCGGTATTTGGTTCGTAGAATCAACTTTCATATTTGCCCATATTCGAGGTCTACAGAAAGTGGAAAAATTTGGGTTATCTAAAGCCACCAAGATTGCTATAAACACAAAAATAAGTACGATGAACAAAATCTAATTCAACTGGTAGTACTCACGTATTAACACTTAAAGTGAGACTTGGAAATCATACCAAAAAGTAAATTTACAGGATTAAGAATAAAATATAGAACTTGAAAAATAATCAACCTTTATAATTCTTGTGAAGAGGAAGTGGGATGCACAAAATCAAATTCAAACAAAACTTAATAATCTAAAATAAAATTAATTGGGGAAAAATAAAAATATTCACCATACAAATTTAAAAATGAAATTCTAATTCAGAGAGCAGAGAGCAGAGAGAAATACAAATATTAAGTTGAAAACGCTGCAACTACTGCGCTTTAAAACCATTAGATGAATCTAATGAGCGCTAATCTAATCTTTACACAAATTAACCCTAGAACCACAAAATAAAAATAAAAAATCTGAAACATTTCTCAATAGACCAGATTTAAAACACTATATAATATAGATAATGTTGATACATATACAAATATGCACACATGAATATATGTCAACTTAATATTATTTTTAGGTATCATGCAACAAGCAAAATGTATTTTTCTACTGCGTAGGCTAACAATGTATAATTGCGTACCGTAACAAATATGCTTACCAGGTATTCTTTGAAACTCGTAGAAATCTTAGAGAAAAAGGTGAGAGATAGTTAAAAGAAGGATCGAGCAATTAAATGTTGATATCAACTCTTATAGGTACGGTGGCGTTTGCATCCGCCGTTACTGCACTCGAAGGATTCGATTTCAAGTCGAGTCATCTAGTCTTACTTAAGAACTAAGATGTTGAATTAATTCTTCATTACGCAAGTGTATCCTTGTTCTTTTATCTTGTATCTTTGGGTTTATTTCTATCCATCCATATTGTTAGTTTAACCAACATGACTTCTTTTTTTAGATTGTCTTGAAGGGTCGTGCTTGTTGTAACTGCTTTATTCAAATTAGTTGCTTCATAGTTTGTGTATTTTTCCAAACATGGTTGCTTATCACTGGTTGTACATACCCTATAAGGGTGCATACTATTGAATTAGTAATATTATGTAGGTTCTCTTCTTAGTTGAATTATACGTCATTATGGGCTTCATCCGTTACATGGTCGACATTTCGTTCATTTAGTAAATGAAATATAATAATGCTAGCCTTTAAACATCAGAAGAATAAAGTTTCATGGGTTGATGTTCAATCAAGATGGAAAATTAGTCAAAGTAAGATATTCATTAGTTGTCATCTGCTTTTAATAATATAATCTTTCTAAAACAGGCCTAATTATGTTTATTACACATTTGCTACTTAATAAATATTTTATTTTTCTATTGGCTTATAATACTATGGTTCTTGTCGTATCTTTCCTTTCTTTAGGATGAGGGCGTAATTTTTTCTTCTCTAAAATATAACTTAATTGATCCAGACAAACAAAATAAAAAAGTTTACCTTCTTCGGTTTTTAAACTAAGCTTCATTCAAGCCTAAAACCCTTTACCTTGATCTATGAGTATTTTTTTTATATATATTTTTTATAACTTTTATGATATTTGTGACAATAATGTTTAATGTAGATAAATAAATAAAGTATCCAAAAGTGTTCACGTTAATAAATAAATCAATGTGCTTTCGTAAAAATCTTTAGCAATAGTATCTTATGCAATGTTATACAGATATTTACACAACTAATAATAATTTTCAAGGGAATAATATCATTAGAAATAGTATCTATGCAATGTCACGGAAATTAATATTTGATTTTCAAAAATAAAAATTATGTTACTTAAAGATACAAATATATTTATAATTAGTAATGAAAAACACTTGAAGAACCATACCTCGATTGTTTGATGTCGATTACCCAAGTGTATATATGTAATGCATATTTCCACTTTTGGAGTTCATTATTTGTGGACATGGCTTTACCAACAACGGTGAGGGATAAAGGTAAACCACAACATTCTTTCGCCACTTGCTTAGAAATCTCAAGTATATCAGCATGACGACCTACCGCTTCTTGCTTCACCTTTTGTTCAAATAGGATCCAAGTTTCATTCTCATCTAGACACTCTATTCTAATGCTTTTATCGGCATCCATGGAACCACAAACTTCCTTATCTCTTGTCGTGAAGACGATCTTAGACCCGTTTCGTCTTGTGTCACTCTTTGAAAGTCCAATTTTTGTAATGTCAATTCCTTGCCAAATATCATCCAACAACAACAACACTTTCTTATCTTTTAATTTCTTGTATATATCACCAACACTTTGCTTCAAATCAAATTTTTCTTCTTCCGGTGATGCCCTGAGCTTCTTTTCAATCGTAATCACAATACTTTCTAATCTCAGATCTTTAGACAACTCCACAAAAAATATTATATCGAATATTTTTTTTTCCGCATAGAAATGTTATAATATCTTACCCAACTAATGTTATACTATAAATATTATAATATCTTACACAACTAATTTTATATTATAAGTATTTCATATTTAAAATCAATTTTTTATTTTTATATGGTGATTTCAATAAATATTTTTAATTATCTTGACTTATATAAATAAGATATTTTCATACCATGAGTAGAATTCGTTGTGAGACCACGTGTTTTTGGATTGTGGTTTTCGAACCTGAAACCCAACTTGTGCAATAGTGGGCGCATATTATTACGAGTCTAAATTCAAAGGCACTGTACAAAAAAAAACATATTTTTTTGAATTGTTATTTCAGAAGAAAAAAAATTGATCTTTTATTTCAAAATTTCCACATATAAAAATGAGGAACCACCATCGATAAAAAAAAAATGTAAATTCATATCTACCACTTTGTATGGGAGGTTGAAAATCCGTACTAGTTTGGGTTTGCGAGGGTAAGTGTGCGAATGTTAACAGCTTTACCACTCTGCAATTTGAGCCACTTCGGAAAAGAGATCTTTTTGTAGTTGATTATAACATCTTTTACACTGTATTTAGGTACTACTAGTTGCAAGAAAAGCGTTGTATTTAGGTATGTCTAGTTGCATCATCTCTTGTTGATCTTCTGGCATACCTATTTATAACTGCAAACTTCTATCTCTGTAAGTGTTTTCTCTGTTCTGTGAGTTTTTTACTCATCTTCACGGCTTGTGTGCTATTTATTATATTTCCTACTGACCGATCAAAAAAAAATAAAAAAATATTTTACATTGTTTCTCGGTGTTTACTTTCTCCAATACTAATTATCGATTTTATCTTCTTTTCTTTTCTTTAACTTTGAAAAGGGAAATTTATTAGAAAAAATTGCAAAATCCATGAAAAAAAAATATCAAAAGGAGAAAACAACAATTAATAGCCCGCTAGTTGTGTAGGATATCATCTAAAGATATTTTCCAAAAGTGTTTGTGCCGTAAGACCAGTTGTAAAGCAAGCACTTGACATCATCGATAAGTAGATAGGAGTTCTTGTATTTACCATGAATGAGCCTCTTGATTTTCTCTTTCTAGATTAGATTTTTTACGTTTCATTCTTATATATTAAATTCAGATCCTTATGGAAAACTCAATCAAATTTGAAGCCATATATGAAAAAATTCAATATATTTATTGATCTAAAAGCCTAAGTGTAAATGAGAGTTTGATCCACAACTTTCTTGCAATTGTTTATCACGATGGAATTCCTTAAAAAGTCTAAAGTTGGAGTAGCATTTTAGCAGAGTGTCCAAGTGAAAAGATAACTTTTTTCAGGTATCCTATAGTTCCAAATGCATTTGTGTCAAAAGCTTATAAGCCCATCATCAACCAGAGTTGAGTAACAAGAAGGAATAGAGAAAGTATTACCAGAAGAAGTTGACCTTCCAACATTTCTCGTTGAGATGCATGCTTGTGTTTTGAGATTATGCATAGAAAGGAAAAATATTTGTAAGAAAATGAATGCCAGACCATGAATCATGGCAGAAACTAATTTTGTTGCCACTGACAAACTGTGAGTTTGAAAGTTGTTATACAACGTTCTTTGATTTGACGATGCCTTCCCATAAGCTTTTAGCAATAGTACCATTTTAGTAATTAGAAGAAGAGCCAGCTAATTTCCACCAAACTTCAGGTTTATAACTATTCTCAACTTTACCATATCACAGCTCCATTTTACATGTAAAGCCTTGTTCATCAATTTCAGTTTTCTGATTTCAACACCGCCGCTATATTCAGATAAACATATCTTCCTACATCTAACCTAACTATTTTTATTATATAATAACTGAGTTAGTGGATCCCCCAGAGAAAGTGCAACAATATTTTATTTATTTGTTTCTCAATTGAAACTAGTAGTAAGATAGAAAAAGGTAATAAATGGGTAAGGAAGCAACCACATGCTTAACTAACATAAGTCCGTCACCTTTAGATAGGTACTTCCTTTTCCAAGTGTCGAGTCTTTTCTAGAACTTTTAAAGAATAACCTCCCATACTCTTGCAGTTTTGGATTTGCATCCCGTAAGAATGCCCAAGTAATTAATCTTCAAATATCCAAAAATGTTGGCACAAGCATCATCATGAAGATTTTTTTTTGCTACGTCCAATAGTTTATTAAAGAAAAAAAACGTAATTACAAGAATTACAAAAGGGGCTCAAGGCCCCCCACCCCCATAAACCAAAGGGGTTAAAGAAATAACTGCATAAAAAATAAAAAGCTCAAAGAGCACCTATATAACTAACACAAAAAAATAACATCAAAGAGCACCTAAATAACACCATCATGAAGAATACCAACTAGTAGTAAAGAACTATTCATAAAGTTTAAATTAAGACATGAAATCAAACTAAAGAAATCAAAATATTCTTTAAGTTTGTAAGTTTCTCTTTATTATCTTTAGTGAACATAGCTTCTCTTTTGACATAAGGGTCACACAAACTAGATCTAAGTATTGACTGGATCTCTAAAGACAACTTGTGATCATCCATTGTTAACAAACTCTGTTATGTGTGTGATAGATCATAAGTGGATTCGATCTTGTGGTGTGAATGTACATCAGAAGGCAATTGAAGATTTGAAGACAGAGAAGATTTTTTTATTGATTTTCGTATCTCGTGATTTGTGCACACATCTTGATCGGCTGGGATCCGACTTAGATTAGATTTATCTTTAATAGATTTGATCATACAGTCGTATTGATCAACAACTATCATTTGGTGGTTTTCTACAATCTGATAGTTGTGAATCTAGATCGGATTTTTCGGATTTAGATTGATCTTACATGACAAAGAATTTACTAGTTTAAAAGGAAGAGCCTTTGTCGAACTCAACAAATGTTTATCTTAAAGATTGAATAGAGTCGATACCAAACATCTTTTTTCCTTTACTGTTTGGAATACGATCAAAAGGAGTTGAAAGCTTAAGACCTTACATCAGTAAAATAACTGAAGATAATGATTTCTATATTGGGATTCATGTGCATGACTAGACAGTCGTAGACGCAGGGACACTGACGGACCTAAGTAACTAGGGGTATATTAATTGGTCTCAACTATACAAAGTTGGCTTTGTTCTTTGTATATCGACTTTATTCTGAGAGTATTCAAAACTGGACTAGGTCCCGGGTCTGCATTTTCGATTTCATCGTTAACAAAATATTACTGTGTCATTTACTTTTACTTTCCGCATTTATAATTGTTTATTATAATTAAAAGTAAATACACTTGTATGTTAATTCCTAATCACTTGGCATTGATCATATAGTCAATCGGTCTTGTACCATAACTATTGTCAAGTGAATACCTTGTTGTTGTATTTTCTTGAATTTGTCTATAGACGATCACCCTTGGTATCAGACTTATAGGTTGAAACGAAAAAAAGAGGTGTATTTGAATACCCTCGTCATAAGAACTATCCTTAAGGCTCCTGAATTATGGGTGATTGCCAATTTATTGACCCTTGGTGTGATAACAAGATCCATATTTTGGGATTCTCTAAACCCATTCCCTTGATCCCTCCCCAGAGTCCTAGTTTGAAAGTCTCTTACTTCATTGATTCGGATATTAGATGCTGGAACTAATTATCTGGGTTAAATACCCACTTTGATAATGCTTATATTGAGTAGATTTTCACTATTTAAGCCAGTTGTTCACTCATGATAGGAGGAATTGAGATCTTTCAAAGAATTGGAATATAGCTCTAAATCAACCTACTTAGCGTCTCAAAGATCCTAGTCCTTCCTTAAATACCCATCTTCGAAAGTGTAAATGGAAAATTAGAGTACGCCCCACCAAATTCACCTCTGCCAAGATTGTTCTTAATATTAGAATGCCTATTGATTATATGGTTTGCCAGTAGCTCATTTTCTAATGAATCTTTTATGTATTCTTTGGTTCTTTGTTGTTTGGCACTCCTCTTGTCTTTGTTTGCCTGCCAAGTTTCCTAATTCTTTTTTTGTAGATTGTCTTTGTCCTTGGTTGATTGATACCATCACTTTTTTGTCCGATGAATCTAAGTGTTTTTTTGCTGCTATCATGTGGTCTATTTGGAATAGTAAAAACAACCTTTGTTTATAGGACTGGCTTTGTCATTAGTTTCCAAGAGATGTTATCGATAGAACAAGGTTGGGGTACAAATATTTACTTACCCATAAAGCCAACTTAGCTATGGGGTGGAAAGAAGAAAAAAAAAGCTTGAAAGTAGGGCTAAATTACATAGTTTTCTCAAATTAGATTTTGGAGCCAGCTAGGCAGGGGGTGCAATTGCATACCCTTGCGCACTAGGATAGCTTTGACCCTGAATAAAATCAGAGCTATGATAATCTTTAGAGTCCCCAACATATATTATTCATAAAGCCCTCATTAATGTCACTAATGCTATAAAACGGATGCCTCCCCTTCCTGAATGGATTAAACGTAACATTGGTGGAGTCTTTGATTCCGTCTCTTTGTCTAATGGTGTAGGATGTGTGATGAGATACTCGGTAAATAAATCTTCCTTAATTTGGTGCCGCCATTTAGGTTTGGAATCTAGGATCTCTAGACGAAACAAAAATTAGAGCAATTTGGGATATTCTGAAGAAAGCAGTGGAGTTGCAACTCACTCATGTGATTATGAAAAGTGATGCTAATGAGTTGGTGACCAATTTATAAGAGGAATTTTTGAAAGCAATCAACGAACATACTCTCTTTGAAGATATTTCCCTTTTTAGTTTTAGGCCAGCGGAATGTATTTTCTATTTTCAGCCTAAAATTTCCAATGAAGTTACTAATACTTGGGCTAAGTGGGCCAAGATAAACTTTACTTCTATATTTTTAGTTACTAATATTTTGGATTAGTGGGCCAAGATAAACTTTACTTCTAAATTTTAGTCTAGACCTCCTATCTGGTTTGTGTGAGGCAGATTCTTAGCCTTTGTTTGTCAAGGCACTATAAATGAAAAAGAAAAAAAAAAGTTGCAGCTAACTGTATTGAACATAGCTCACCGTATTGGATAAAAATATAAGGAGTTATAGTGACTGCATTTAAAATTGGTGGCCCCGAATTATATGGAACCAACACCACTGTCTTGTCTATATACATGCCACTTTATTCGGTTGGCACCACAATAATTGAATATTTCCCGACAAGTGTGGTACTACACTACTCTACTTGGATTTTGTTTCTTCCGATCAAAGAACAACATACCTAAAATTGTCATTGATGGAAGATCATTTCCTTCTTCAGCCTCTCATCAACACCGCCGCCACCGCCACCGCCACCACCACCACCTCCGAAGAATAAGAATTCGGTTTCAGGTATGTTGTGGAATAATCTAAACCACGAACATACGAAGAAAGTGTGTCTAAGTCAAAATGTAATAATCTTAACCATGTGAAGCTGAAGTCCACCAAGTATGAGCATCTCTAGTGAGCTGAAAAGTAGTTAATCTCTGCTTAAATACTTTCGTGCAAGAAGGTCATATGGCCCTAAAAATATTGACCATCTTATCTTTCCATTCATGTGTTATCATTGGGTCATAATACTTTCCAAAAAAAAACTCTTTCGGGTTCAACTTCTTGAACTGAAACTGAATTAAACTATTCATATCTTCCTCAGTTTCAGCAGGTGGACCTTGGTTTTGTTTCCCTAGATGACTGTTGACTTGTCCAACATTTTGATTCATAGCATCAGCGACTGCTTGAGCAATTAAATGGGTCAATTGCGTCATATTCATATTCACAATTTGATCTCCTAATTATGGTTCATCTCCATCAGTAGGACCACCATTTCTGGTACCACCTCTTATAGTAGCATTACGTCTCCTAGTACCACGACTTGATATTCCTATATAAGTCTACGATAATACGAATATTATAGTAATATGCGATATATACTAATATTTATAATGCATATCCAGACCATGGATGTACATAACGAAACGTCATAGGCTCACTCCCCCTAGTCCTATAGTTACTATAACCTAAGCTCTAATACCAACTTTAATTACCCTACTTTCCAAATAGCCCCGGCCGATGTGTTTAAATAAAAAATATGTCGTTAATTTCTTGCGAGAGGTACAAAACCCTAAGGAAATATAAGAACGGATTCCTATTACAGTTGTAAATATGCAGAGTAGAATTTATTTCTTAATATATGAATAAATATGTCCAGAATAATTATGGTGTTCTTGACGACACTAAAAGAATCCACAAATAGAAAATACTAAATTGACGAAAAAAATAAAACTACCTAAGTTCAAATATCCCCACTGCCTCACAACTACATGACGAAAATAAAATAAAAAACTAGAAGAAGTGTAGATGTCCACCCTCAGTTAGATATCTTCAAAATATCCAATGAAACTGGAAATAATCAGACTCCTTCACGATCCCTATCGGCACCTGAAAATATAATCCACGGGAGTTAAACTCCAAGCAAGTTCAAGACGGATTTCAAGCCAAGATAAATTTAAGGAATCAATTAATAGGTATTCATGCACTACACAAGGCTTGAATTTAACGTCTTACTATAACCTTGCAATTTAGCATTTAACAGGAGTATTGTGATTCGAAGAAAAAATCATAATAACCACGACTTGTACTTAAAAAAGATAGGATTATATACAGAAGTAGGCATGTTCTGGACCCTCACTTTCGTTTCTAGGCCTCTTTTTTTATTTCTTACAAATATAAGTCTCTCAAACGGATTCCATCCAAATCCGTTATCTCAGTCAATATCTCGTGTTGACTTGTCAATATCTCGATGAAATATTGTATGGAGAGTTCTGTTGAACGTGTGAAGATTACTAAAATGCCCTTTTTTTTCGAGTGTATCCTAAATCGAGAACCATCAAATCCTAAACCATATTCTCCACCTGAGAGTAAAAAAATGGAGGCACAGGGTTCATTGTGCCTAAAGTTCAAGAGGAGGAGGACAAACTGAAAGTGTTTGTGTGTAATTTTGATTACCATGGATGTAGGAGAAGATTACAGTGATGATATGGGTTATGTGAATCGAGAAATCCGAGAAGAACAAATAGGGATCTACTGTTGTGATTGATAGAGATTTTGAGAGTTATTACAAATCAGAGGAGATGGGTTGGTGTTTGATGCCTAATGGATTTCGGTTCACAGATGAGATGGTGTTGTTGTTGAGTAAAGAAGAAAGAGGAGAAGTTTCTGGTGGCAGTGATGAGTATCTGAAACCAGTCGAGATAAACTCGATCTTATTCACTCTTCTTCTTTGTTTTTCTTCTCCTTCCCTTTTCTTTCTTCTGCAATATTTCTAGAGATGAATTGTTAGGTTTATTGAGTTGCTGATAATTGAATAACAAGAGGGTGATTGTTCAATTGATGATGGGGTTGAGGAATTGAAGAAATTAGGGTTTATGAGAAAAGTCAGAGAAGATGAAGTTGAGGGTTTAGAAGACTAATTAGAGGTGGGTTTGTCACGAATTAAGAGTTAAGGTTGAAATATAACTTGAAGTACGAAGTTATGGTTTTGAATTCGAAGATGAGAATGATTTTCTTCCCCAAATTAGGAATTAGGGTTTCTGGATTTGAATTTGGGTCTGTGTGGAACTGATGATGATATTGAGTTGTTGATAGCTGAAGAATAAAAGGGTTGATGTTGCATTGATTATGCAAAGTTGTATTGATGAACAATCAAAATGAAAAGGTAATTTAAGATTTCTTTGATTTAGACATGACATATGTGAATTTGGTTAAGAGTTGATGAGTTTGTTAAATTGAAGTTGTTTTGATTATATGGAGTTTCAGTTTTGGTTTAGTTATGAAATCAAAATTTACACTTAGGGTTTTCTGTTAATTTGAGATACATGAAGAAGAGTTGGATATTGTTGTTGAGCAAAGAAGAAAGAGGAGAAGTTTCTGGTGACAATGATGAGTATCTGAAACTGGTAGTGATATGGGATTTGAGGTTGTTATTGCTAAGTAGAGAAGTGGTGTGACTGTGCATCTGAGAAGAATTCGAGAGCAACAGATGAGATGGTTAGAAGAAGATTGTGGCCATGGGTTCTGATTGTTGTTGATGAGTTTTGAATGAGATAATTGATGATGAACATGGGAGAAGAAGATGCAGTGAATGAGTGTTGAGATACAATGGCTTTGAGCAAGATTAAGTTGGATGCATTGCTGGTGGTTGAACAAAGAGTCTGAGAAGGATTGCATGAAGGGTGAGTAAGGAAGTGATATTGCAACTGCAATATGGTTGTGCCGGGCAGAATAAAAGGTCTTAAGATAGTGCAACTGAAGATTATGGTGACGTTTGCAAGGGTTGTGTGCGGAGGATATGTCTTGGTTAGGTTATTGTTGTTGAGACTCAGATACATGTGCAGGCATAGAATGGATTGAAGTTGTGAACAACTGCAAGATTGGTTGTATGTGTTGGTCCTGCAAGCAAGGAAGCAATGGAATGTTTGATCTAAGTGTTATGATTGGGATTTGAATTGTGGTTATCTAGACATGGTTTTGAAGATGTGCAAAAGAGGAAATGAGATGATATTGTTGAATTGATGGGAAACAGTGGTTGTATGTGGGATTGCAGTAAAGAGAAAAACTGAAATTGGTGGTGTTATGGCTAGGCAAAGTTCAAGTAATTGGTGGTTCACATGAATGTCTTGTACGAGTGATATATTGCCAAGTCTATGAATGCTTGCCATGGTTTGTGGGTTATATTGGCTCGTGTCTGTAACGATGACATGTACAGTGTCGACGTGACATATCATATTCCATGTGGACAGAGTCAACCCATCGAGATGGAATTAAATTAGCAATTCAAAGGACTAATAAGTCTTTTTAGGTATTCTTAATGGTGCTAACTTTCCATCCACTGTTTTTGGTCAAATAAGGCCTAGTTTTGTAAGCAATAAAAAAAGAAGAATTAATTGGGGGATATGGGAATTAATTGGGGGATATAGCTACAAGACAAAATAGGAGTCCCAATAGCAATTCTGGGTGACCCCCTATGTAATTTTTTTTTAATTCCTAATCTAGCCCCCACTAATTAGGATTAGTGATTAAGTATAATTAGTAAAATGTTAAGTATTTGGGGGATAAATTAGTGTGTATTTTTATTTGTGTTTGGGTGAGAGTAGAAGGAGGGAAAAAAATATTTGAGAGGAATTTCTTTTTTTGAAAATGGGAAGATGATTGTGATGAGAGAATTACTGATAATAAGAGGTTGAAAAATTGATTTTTTTCTTTGAATCCACCATTGTTGCAGCTGAAAAAGCTTGGTGCCGGCATGGTATTCAACCAAAAACTCATGCCGGCAATTGTTGGAAATGTTCATAAATTGTTTGCCACTATCCGGGGGGGTTCGGACGATTTTTTTCCTGGTTTTGATCTTCTGAATGTTGATTTTTTTCTGGTTTTGAACAGTTACCGACATGGTAATAGTTTTTTCGAGCGTCTTGAGATTGTTCCTGTTCCCGCATAGTATTTTGCTTAAATACCTATGCCGAACAATGAAAAGTATCCGAATGTTGATTTTTTTTTTTCACTTGACTACCGGCATTGATAGGAAATTATCGGGTATGCTTGGTATCGTGTTCCTAAGATATGGTCTTCATCAATTCCGGCATGGTATTCCTCACTTCCATTTTGAATTTTCCCGGCTTTAAAAAGCTTGGTGCCGGCATGGTCAGTTGATATGAAGACCATGCCGATTGTTTTTCTCGCATAGGAAATAAATATGAAAACTATGCTTGGAAAAAATACGGCATGGTCTTCATATCAACTGACCATGCCGGTACCAAGCTTTTAAAGCCTGGAAAAATTCAAAATGGAAGTGATGAAGACCATGCCGAATTGATGAAGACCATATGCTTGAACCCGATCATGGTCTTCATCAATTCCTATAGAGATGGTCATCATCACTTTCAAAGATGATCTTCATCACTTCCGAATAAAAAAAAAAATTCGTTTCCAAAGTGAGGTGAAGAGAATTTGATATAGAGTGGGGAGAGTTTAGAATTTGAAAGGGAATGGAGAATATTTGGGTTTCAAAACACTACCCCTAAATAAGATTAATAAGAAGTGGAGATGGAAATGAGGGATATGATTTAGATTTTTGATTTTAAGTTTTTAATTTTTATTTTGAGGGAAGAAGTGGAGATGGAAATGGGGGATATGATTTTGTTTTTTGATTTTAAGTTTTTTTTTTATTTTGAGGGAAGGGTATTTTAGTATATTCATAACCAAAAGTCACCCCTTAGCACACACCATGGGTTGGGGGAAGTAATTCATATCCCCCAATTAATTCTTCTAAAAAAACAGGCCTATTTCTGTAAAAAGCCCAAAAAAAATCATTTTCTTCTAAAAATCTTGAATCGAAACGAGGAGGCACCCTACTTTTGCTTTCATTTTTCCTCGTTTCTTCTAACCAGTTCTTCTTCCTCTATTCTGCCTCAAGATTTTTCTGTTAGAGAGATTTTTTTCTGAGAAAATGAAAGAGGTGAAATAGAATTTGTAAACCTAGATTTGAAATCAATAGACTTAACATAGTTAGTATTAAAAAATTAAATGAACCGCTCACAACAACAGACAATTTTTATTTTTATTTTATTTTTGTCAGAAAAATCTGACGTGTTTTCATCTATCTTTCCTCCACATCATCGACAACATCGGTTTTGGCTTGATTTTTATCATGGTCTGTAGAGAATTGTTGATGTTGTTTATGCCAACGATAAGATTAAGGTGCGTTGCCGGTGCAGGTACACTTTTTTTTTGATTCAGAAAGGGCTAAATTTATTGAAAAAAACTACTCCATCACCAAGGAAGTAATGAAGATAGTGTACACAATACAAACCACAACTTATAAGCAGTTGTCAACCAACGAAAACAAAATTTATGAAAAACAGAACAAGTAGTAGCCAAAACCCCTAATGAACAATCGCTTCCCGCTTTTGTAACACCATGTTCAAAGTGATTCCTTCAAAAATGTTTGTTCCTACACACCAATTGTATATGCAAGTCTTGACACTGTCCTTCAAATTTCCCATAGAGTTATACTTTCCATTGAAAACTCTAGCATTTCTCTCCAACCAAACAGCCCACCAAATTGCAAATGGGATTATGTCCCAAATTTTACTTCTCAAATTAAGATTTCTTCCCTTCTTTTTCCTCCATTCCCAGATTGTATTTCTAACATTATCTTGAAACACCCATTGTAGGCCGTACCCTTCCAAAAAATAGTTCCATACCTCTCTTGTTTTTTCACAATGTAGAAACAGTGGTTATTTGTTTCAAAGACTCTTCTTACATAATAAGCATCCATTCACATTAAAAGACTTCCTCAAACCGTCCATTGTTGGTGCAAAAGATAATAACAAAGAGACCAAACAAAGAAAATTACCTTTTGTGGTATTTTTGGATTCCACACACACTTGTATGGAAAAATCAAGCAAACCATCCTCCTCCGTCGATTTATAGCAATCCTTAACTGAGAAATTTTTTGTCCCATTTTGCCAAACTCTGTAATCATGACCCACTCCCGCATTGAAAGTAGAAAGTAGATCCAACAAATGTGCAATGTCCTCAATTTATGACTCCTTCAAACCCCTGCAAAAAGCAAAATCCCAGCCATTCCCACTGTTTAAAGTCAACATTTCCTTTATTGTAGCATCTTGTACCCCGCTGATCCTGAAAAGATTTGGAAACATTTCTTTTATAGGTTGACCATTCAACCAAACATCTTTCCAAAAAAGGCATTCTCCACCCCGTACTTGGATATGCATATTCTGCTCCACATGGTCTTTGCATTTCAAAATTCCACTCCAAAGGCTCTTGCCAACTGATTTTGTAGTTTTATTAGGAAGAAAAGCCTTCTCATTTCCTCCAAACTTTCCGTGAATTATCCGCCTCCAAAGAGCTTTTTCCTCATTTCCATACCTCCAAATCCATTTTGCCAGTAGAGACCTGTTCATGATTCTGATTTTTTTGATACCCGTGCAGGTACACTTCAAAGGTCTGGAATCATTTCTAAAAACGATATAAATTAAAACAAGCTCATTCTCAGTTTTTTGTACAAATTAAAATGGGTTTGTAGCCCAACTCTACGCCACTTTTCCCTTTTTAATCCTTTCTTTTCTACAAAAATATTTTTATAAATTAAAATGAAAAAAATGATGATAACACTTAATTTAGAAATAAAGCAGCTCTGCAATTGAGAAGCTTTCATAGCCTCTGGCCAAAATAAATTGGCCAAAAATCAACCAGGTGTATTTTGATGTTTAGACACGACAATACTACAAAACCTTATCAGTTTACGATGTATGATTTGATTAAAAACGAATGAAAAATCATCAAAACGTCTAATGACTGCAATTAAAACGTCCATAAGCGTCTAATCAGACAGTGGTTGTTTTTCTAGCAGATAAAAAGATAAGGAGTTATAATGACTGCAATTTAAATAGTGGCCCAGAATTATATATAGCGACCAACACCACTGTCTTGTCTATATACATGCCACTTTATCCGGTTGGCACCACATGAATTTTGCCCGACAAGTGTGGTGCTACACTACTCTACTTGGGTTTTGTTTCTTTCAATCAAAGAACAGCATACCTAAACATGTCATTGATCGAAGATCATTTCCTTCTTCAACCTCTCATCACCACCACCACCACCGCCGCCCCCATCACCTCCTCCTGCAACGAAAACGAAGAAGAAGACGTCGGTTTCTGCACAAGCGATTCTCATTCTCTCAAAAGCATTAGCATCCGTTTCTTATCCATCTTTTTTGTTGTAATAATCTCTCTGTGGGCAAACTATGAAGCCTCCAAAGGTTTCGAAATCAACATCATCAGCGAAAACCATGATGCCTCCGCCGCTTCGTGGCGGTTTAATCTCTTATACGTCTCGAACGATAAGATAAGTCGAGTGGTTCTAAACACAAGCGAATTTGTGGAAAATATTCTGTATCCGCCTGATGAATCTTACGTGAAAAAGACGATAACCCGCGTAACGGTTAGGCTTGCTGATCAAAATCTGTCTAATCCGGTAGTTGTCAATCATCAAAACGAAGGAGAATTTGAGCTTAACATTAGTCCTTCATTGTTGTTTCTGGAGGAGAAAATAAATATGGATAAGGAAATTATCATGGCAGTGCAGAGAGGTATGGATCGTGTATGGATATGGAGTTATGGGGATTATCACGGTGTGCCAGAATCACTGATACAAGGAATGGAAGAATATGTTGTTGGGAACTCAGTTGGGTTTGATTACCACCCATCATTGTTAAATTCCGGCAAGAAGAAGTTGCCGGCGGATTCTGATAAGACATGTTGGAAGGATAAGAATCCTGGAAATGTTGCTCATTTCTTGAGATATTGTGAAGGTATCAAGAGTGGATTCATCAGAAGGTTGAATCAAGGTATCCGAGATGGTTGGGATGAAAAACAAACGCTAGATGATGCATTACTTGGAATATCATCTGTGAAGGTGTGTGCGGATTATCATTCTTCAAATGGTATGGTGTTAGCTGGATGATTTATTGGAGCCACATGGAAACATTAATTTATGATGTACAGTTGTTCTCACCAATTCTGGTTGCAGTTTTATCACTTATTGGGTCGACCGACCGGAGGGTCCGTAGGGAGGGAGTCCCTTTTATGACCACTTTTTTATTAAACGAAGAATTACGTAAATATTCAATTTCATAAAAAGATTGAGAAAGAATATTCTCATGATTTCAATCACATTTTCACTAACAAGATTATCCCTCTCTTTTAGTCCAATTACTATAACTCTTTGTGTATCCTACTTTTCAGGGGTATAATTGGAAAGCCAACTTTAATATAACATATATAAAAATCCGTGACTTAGAATTTTACAAATTTTATCTCGTTGGAAAGGTTGTAAAAAAATCTACGCAACGAGCACAAATAACAATATCAAATTTAAACTCCATCTTCAGATTCTTTTTCGGTCGGCTCTTCCACCGTGGCAACGGTTATACTAGTTATTTTGTTTCTTTCTTTTTGATTGCCCAATAAAATCAATCTTTTTTTTCCTCTCGCGCTGCTAGATCGTTGAAGATCTCAATAATCTAGGCGCTATCATGATCGACCATTTTGAAATATCACTCGCATCTAACCAATCTGCAAAAAATTCAAACCCAACATCAAATGCTAAACAAACTGCACTTTGCACACCAAATATGCCAACCAAACTTCACTTGTGGTAGGAGCTGTGTTAGGTTAGGTAAGAGGTCCAGATCTATGTTAAGTAGCTCTCGAATGAAATTCTAAATGCGACAACTTGATTTTATTTCTACTGCAACATTTGTATGTTTTATTAGAATAAAATTGATTTTATGTGGGTCTATACAATGAGGTGAGCATTATTGTTTTAGGAAATTTTATTTTTCAATAATTTATTGTGTTCATGTGAATGAGCATTAAAAAAATATTCCATACACTGCTGTTCATTGTTGAGCCCCTAGAACTCCAGACCCTAGTTAGCAATTCGGTATTCGGCAAACATATGGAACGACATACGTAAGTGTATTATTTGGATTTTCTTAAGTCGAATTCTGTCAACAATCCAGTCAACGGTTTGTAATTCGGGAATAATTCGAAACGGCATACGTACGTGTATAGTTCGTTTTATATATATGAATTCGGTACCCAAAGTTCGGCCTACATATAATTTTTTTTGTAGACATTTATATTGGGATTATATCATTTTGGCTTGAGTTTGTATAGGGTTTGAAAGAATTTTCATGTTTTATTGGCTTATATATGTAATATATGCAAGTTTAATCAAAAAACAAAGCGTGGCAGAGTGGTTAGAATAGTGGTGAAGGAGTTCAGTGGTTCCCGACCAGTTCGTAATATACGCGAATGATTCGCCGAATTGCTAACTAGGCTCCAGACATGTTAATTCGCCTTAGAACCATACAACTAACACTACTTCTTTCCTTGACATGTACAATGAACGGATTAAAGGAGACCTGAACTCCATATCCATGGAGTTGGCAGCCACCAAATGCTGGTTCATTTGGAAAGAACGATGCCTTAAAGTTTTTGAAAATAAATGCAGATCCCCAGAAAAACTAGCTTGACATTATGAGACATTATGAATACTGGCATCCTTTTATGCTTTCTTTTGTTTTAGTGCACTATAACAACAGACCTCAAGTTCAACTATATTGGTTATTCCCAATAAGAAACTCTTAGAAACTGAATTGTGATGCTTCATGGAAGTCATCTAATACTAATGCTGGTTGTGGTTTTATTTTGCGAAACTGGACAGGTACATTCAGGGCAACATGAATGGGTAGCTGTAGGACTGAATCTGCAAAACAAGCAGAAGTTGTAGCTTTATTACAGACCACACAATTGGCCACCAATAACAATCTACAAAATCTGGCAATCGAAGGAGACAACCAAAACACCATCAAGTATTTACAAGCCACACAAAACTCAATCAAGTGGCAATGTATATCAATTCTGGATGAAGTGGAGAAGCTAGCAGACAAGCTGATATCTTTTGGAGGTTTTCATTTTGTGGAAAGAAGGGCAAACAAAGCAGCTAGGGCTGTCAATGGACATCCGAAATCCGAGATCCGTTTCCGAATATTAGACATCCTATAGGATTTATTCCGATTTGTCGGATTTCGGATTCCGGAACCGGACTAGTTTCCGGATTTTATCCCTTAACCCTATCGGAACCGGATGAGGTCAATCCGGAGGTTAAAGTCCGACATCCGATAAGCCCAGGGGTGTACTGGTAATTCCATCCCCAGGTATATATCTATCGGGAAAAACCTAATTTCTTCTCATTGTTTTCGTTTTTATTTTTCACATTTTTTCTTCTCTACGTACAGAGACTGAAAGTGTGAGAACTGAGAAGTAAGAAGATTTAGTTCGATCGAGAGAGGGATTGAGACTCGGTGAGAGATTGCTAGACACGATTTGATTCTCAAATTGATTATCATAGATTCTCAGAGAAAATCTAATGTTTCAAAATCAGGGTTTTTTTTTTCTTTCAACGAATCGATTGCATGTTGTATGTGTGAATGTTTCTGAGTTTAAATAGAGTAGAGATAACTATTGTTAAGTTTCGATTTTGATTTTGATTATTGTGTTCATTAGATTTTGAAGTTAGGGTTTCAATTTTTATTTTTATTTTGAATTGAATTGAATTTAGGATTTTAATTGTCGAACATTCAATTGAATCAATTTCATGATTTGGGTTCTGTTTTGATGAAGGTGGTGATGAAGATTCTAATTATTGCTAATTATATGGAGTTGTGTTCTTTGTTCAATTATATGGAGTTGTGTTTTAACTGATAACTGTTTTTTTTTGTATGTAGCACTTGATTATTGTTAGTCCCTAACTATAATTCCATTGTTTTGTTTTCAAACTTCCAATAACACACGCTTTAAATGTGTATTTATTGCTTGGTCGTGGTGCGCAGATGAACGATATAAGCAAATATTTTGCATCACTGGTATCACCAACAAGGTACATATTCTTATTCTCATATTAATTGTAATGCTCTTCTTTAGTTTTATTATTCTCAAGTTACATTTTGAAAAGGTAGTATATTGGCCTTTGGGGCTGTGTTAGCCACTATTGCCTATACACTGGAAATAGGTTTCATGCCACTTATTTTTCATGCACCCACCAAGATATCGTAGCTTAAAGCCTTTGGAGCATTTAGTTGGACCACAACAAAGAAGCTTCTTAGTTATCGTAACCAGTTATATTATGCTTGAAAAACATTAATATAAGATGATCAGTTGTGGTTTAAGGTGCGCACTAAATTGAGGGCACATCAGCTTAATCACCCGAATGAATTATAGAAACATGTGATGTGAATGTAATCTAATGCTTGATTTGTGTTTCTATCACTTATCGTAATGTCTCAAAGAGCATCCAATTGTATTGGAACCTCAAGCGAACCAAATATGTAATTCCACACAACCAACATCCAGTTGTGGTTGTTTGCACGCAAAGAAAAGATTGCGTGCAACAAGGTCAGTGGTATGGGATGAATTTACTAGGAATGTCAGAGCTAGGCTTATAGAAGGGAAGGATGAGTATGAGGTTGTCATTGAAGCTACATGTCATCATTGTCACAAGGTAATTCAAGCATGTAGGGAGAAAGGAACTAGCCGCCTTGTCTACTCATCTAAGAATTTGCCAAGAAAGATGATAGATCACGACTCACTAGTCTCATTTACAAGATATTATTTTTCTTTCTGCTGTTGTACTTTCTTTTCATGTGTGATGACTCTGCTGTGAGAGACTGTGGGTTTGTAGTTTGTACTTTCATGTGAGACTGTGGGTTTGAACTTAAAATTTTTGTTTTTTTTTTGTTTTTTTTTTTTCGCTTTAAGATTTTCTCCCGTATTCGGATTTTTCCGAAAAAAATCCAAATCCGATAACTAAGCCTAACGGAATCAGATTGAGATTTTCAAATTCCGCCGGATGTTATCGGATGTCGGATTTCCGGAATAACTTAACCTTAACCTTACCGGTATGGCAATAATCCGACGGATTTGTGTCCGTTGACAGCCCTAAAAGCAGCAGACCAGCTAGCTAAAAAAGGAAGAAAATCACATCAACAACTTACAATCTTTACTGAAATTCCTTTGTTTTTAATTCCAACAATAGCTTTTGACACAGTCAAAGCTCAAGAGATTTGTAATATGAACTCAAACTTTGTTTCCTTTGATGAAGAGACTAATCATACAGATTCAGTCATCGGACGGCCAACTCATCATGAGCTGATTCCAAATGAGTCTAAATTTACAGATTAGTTGATTCTTTTTTTAATATATCTGGTTATTTTCAAAAAAATAAAGTATGTTAATACTTTTTGACTATTAAAAACCCAATTCTTAACCTTAATAAATGAGGGTGCCATATTCTAGAGACTCTCCATATTGTTTATGCCAACAAGACTCCATGTTGTTTAGGTCAATAAGAAAAGGTGTAAACCACATGCTATTACATACACTGCAAGTACACTTTAAAGATGTAAAATTATTTTTTAAGGAGGGTTATTTTCATAAGATCTCACATTTTAAAAGGGTTTTTAATTTTATGTATAAATTCTAAATGGTAAATAATTTGAAGCTAACATTTTAGGGATATGTTCCTCCTACAAAAGTCTACATACCTACCAAAAATGATCACATAATACCACCACCTATAACTTTAAAAATCATCTTTACAAAACTTATAATTTTTGGCCGATCAAATGAAGTTTAGTATAAAGATTGATCCTTCAAAACTGCATAAAGATTCTTCATTTTATTCTATATTTTGTGTTTAACCCACCAAAAGAATTAGAATTTAGTCTATAAAATCTCCGTAGTATTGTAAAAACAAATTTAATCTCCCTTAATATTATCTTCTGGCTCCTGATGCATATCTCCGTAAGTATGAGGAACGTATCACCCCGTATTAACTACAAATTTGTCACTGTTTAGGTTTTATAAAAAGAAAATAACATCTAAAGTGTGAGATAATACGAGAATAACAGCGGGAGTGGATTCACCCTCTTTCTTACTTAGAAGGGTACACACTAAAATGGGTTCATGCTCGGTCTCTGGTATAAATTAAAATGGGATTTACAGCCCCATGCTCTTTGGGTAACTAGGCGGTTAGAAAGCTCTCATAGCCTCTGCGTCAAACAGGAATGCAACAAAATAGCGGATCAAATGGCCACAAATTAGCCAGGACTTCAGGACCACGTACTTCTATTAAATCGCTTTGTCCCAGCTTATGAAGACTTGTACTTGGATGTTTATGTTGTAGACTTGTAGCTGTATCGTGCAAAACCTTATCCTCTAGATTATGAAGTACGATTTGATTTCATTTCATTTAAAAAAAAAAAATATCATCAAAACAGTCCATGAAAGTCTAATCTCAGGCTGGTTTTCTAATCCAGCAGATAAAAAGATAAGGAGTTATAATGACTTGCAATTAAAATAGTGGCCCCGAATTATATGGAACCAGCGCCACTTTCTTGTCTATATACATGCCACTTTATTCGGTTGGCACCACAATAATTGAATTTTTCCCGACAAGTGTGGTACTACACTACTCTACTTGGCTTTTGTTTCTTTCAACCAAAGAACAACATACCTAAACATGTCATTGATCGAAGATCATTTCCTTCTTCAACCTCTCATCACCACCACCACCGCCGCCGCCGCCACCACCTCCTGCAACGAAAACGAAGAAGAAGACATCGGTTTCGGCACAAGCGATTCTGATTCTCTAAAAAGCATTAGCATCCGTTTCTTATCCATCTTTTTTGTTGCAATAATCTCTCTGTGGGCAAATTATGAAGCCTCCAAAGGTTTTGAAATCAACATCATCAGTGAAAACCACGATGCCTCCGCCGCTTCGCGGCGGTTTGATCTCTTATACGTCTCAAACGACAAAATAAGTCGAGTGGTTCTAAACACAAGCGAATTTGTGGAAAATATTCTGTATCCGCCTGATGAATCTCACGTGAAAAAGACGATAACCCGCGTAACGGTTAGGCTTGCTGATCAAAATCTGTCAAATCCGGTAATTGTCAATCATCAAAACGAAGGAGAATTTGAGCTTAACATTAGTCCTTCATTGTTGTTTCTGGAGGAGAAGAGAAATGTGGATAAGGAAGTAGTCATGGCAGTGCAACGAGGTATGGCGCGTGTATGGATATGGAGTTATGGGGATTATCATGGTGTGCCGGAATCTCTAATACAAGGCATGGAAGAGTATGTTGTTGGTAACTCAGTTGGGTTTGATCACCACCCATCATTGTTAAATTCCGGCAAGAAGAAGTTGCCGGCGGGTTCAGATGAGACATGTTGGAAGGACAATAATCCTGTAAATGTTGCTAATTTCTTGAGATATTGTGAAGGTATCAAGAGTGGGTTCATCAGAAGGTTGAATCAAGGTATCCGAGATGGTTGGGATGAAAAACAAACGCTAGATGATGCATTACTTGGAATATCATCTGTGAAGGTTTGTGCCGATTATCATTCTTCAAATGGTATGGTGTTAGCTGGATGATTTATTGGAGCCACATGGAAACATTAATAATTTATGATTCTCACTAATTCTGGTTGCAGTCTTATTATCACTTATTGTTTTTGGTTGTGCAACACCAAACTTCACTTGTGGTTGGGAGTTTGCGTTAGGTGAGAGGTCCAGATCTAGTGTTAATGCGACAACTAAATCCATGGTAGAATAAGATTGTTTTTTGGGGAAATTTTTTTTCCCAACAATTTAAGGGTTCATGTGATTGAGCAATAAAAATATTCCATACACAGAATCTGTTCATTGTTGTGCATCTTTAATTGGGTAAAGAGAAGAGACATTGCTGATTGTAATCTTTTACATATCTGACTGAAACCATTGTCGACAATGCAAAGGTAAGTTAAGAATCCACACATTAGAATAACAACTTTAATCAGATAATTACCTAATCTAAGAAAAGATCTATGTCAAACGGCAAAGAAAAAGCAAAAACATAGAAGTAAAAGTTCCTTCATACGTGGGATCATCATATCATTCTTTGTAAGTTTAGAAAAAGAATCCCTCACACCAATTAAATTGAGGATCCAAAATCTATCTATATTCAATAATGAGAAGATAACAAATTATAACCAAACAACATGAATCTTCCTAGTGATAAAGATGGCAAAGAAACTTATTACACAAAACATACCTATATCACTGATATTGTAAGTGCGCACCAATTTGAAAAGGCAGAGTTCTCGGATCCAATCCAGAAAACCATTTGGTCCTCCATCTTGTGACCTGGGGGCAAATTCCATCTCAAGCCTCCAATGCAGTTGTAAAATCTGCTTGTTTGCAATCATCATGCCTACCATTTGCAGTACAGGTATTAGAAGATTCAAGCTTCACACTAGGTGCTTCCGCTTTCTGATGGAGCCATAAACTGGTTTTGGTTCCGCAAAGTAATGATGATTCTGCTCTCAATGATTCAAATGCATGTGCATTTTCAAGTCCATAAAGAACCTGCATTCGGAACAACACATATTTTACACACCACATTTAACAAAACCTCACCATGAAATTCACATGCTTGACAACCATAGAACTTTTCCCAGCACTAGTGGGGCAAAACCAAAATCAGGAAACCGAAGTTTTCAAATCAGAATCTTATACATACCAGAATGGGTTTGTCACTTGTTGATAAGCAATCAGATAAATACTTGTCACAATCAGATACATCGACCGCAGCTTTTCCAAAAAAACACATAATGCCAGCAGAGTTGTTGTTCTGTACACAAGTAAACACAGAATTATGAACATGTTAAAACCTTTAAAATCCTGCTAAATTGAACCCAATCAAGAAATCAATAAAGATCCAATTTTTATATTAAAAAAAAAAAAAAACTAACCAGATCAAAGATCAAGCAAGCGACATTTGCAACACATTGGGAATTTGCAAAATCACAATTCCTGCATCCTTCCCGCCAAACCCACCACCAGTCACTTCAATCCCAGATTCTATCTCTAGGCAGTACACACATACAAACTTTTTCACCGTCAGATCAGCCTACCAAGCCCATTTTTTCACATGTAGAACACTGCTTTTTATATCAGTAGTCCAGGCAAAAGAATTTTGATGCCTGCACAAAATCATAATAAAACTTTAAACAACAAAATCTCTGTAAGAGAATAAAAAGATGAAATAAAGGTATGGACCCCGCAGACTGCCTACAACTAGTTCAGCCTTAGAAAGGCCTGGTGAATCACAATTTGAATCAGCATCAGCAGCTCCTACAGTTGCATGAAAGCATGTTTTACACTCCCCAACACAACTGTATCCACACAAGAAGATAAACTTGACACCATAGTAACATTATCTCAAACAACAGGACTGCTAAGACACAAGTAATTTACCCTGCAGCATAATGGTTTTACCTCCCAGAGATCACAACTCCAGCAACAATATCTGCAAGCGCTCTATCGTTTTATGCATCAATCACTAACAGTTCTACACCTCTATCTTAGTAAGTGTAAATCACAAACCAAGAGTAATCTCTACACCAAAGACAGCATACTCAAAACTCATGAAAAAGAGGAAAACAGCATCACAACGCAAGAATAGACACATACCACAAAACATGGCCACCGTAATCACAAATGGCACAAACAGTATTATCTCGCAGCACTAACCCTCACAGTACGGAATTAATGAGCTGGTGCGTGCATTGGTGAATCCTGGATGGCAGTACATATGCGTGAACATTTAATCTAATTATGATTGGAATGGGAAGAAATATATCCCCCACCAGAACCAACAAGATAAAAAATGACTCTCTCAAAGCTGACAAAGTGGAGAAAAAGCGAAAATAGAACATCATAATGAAACCAAAATGACCACAATACTGTGACTGCAAAGATGACTGATCTGCTAGGTCCTACTTGTTGCCGAAGGACTTCATAACCTGCCATTTTGGTTGTAGGGATGAGGGGTAATCAAGAAGTTGTTTTATTAGCTCTATGAGATGCAAGTGGCACAAACAGAATAATCTAATTCTTTATTAGCCCAATTGATTTTACTACTGCAGAGGTTTGCCAGCCAACTAACATCCTAGGTTGGTGAATTTACACAAACTTTGTTCTTTTAATGTGCGTATACCAAAAACAAAACTATGACCAGCAAGTGCTATGCACAGAGGAAGTTAGATTGTGATATAACCGTGCAACATACTCCCAACTAATTAGCTCAATTTCAGCTCTTGATTCATTAGATTTCAACGAGAACTTGTTTACTGAATAACAACAATCTATATACCTTCTACTGTGTTTTGTTCCTTCACAGTACGCAATCAACAATGCTAAGTTTTCCGCTTAGTTTTCCATTCTTGAAGCCATTCCCTATGGACAGGGCTACCGAAAAGTCATCAGAGACGATTTAATCAAATACTCTCTATGTGGCATCTCAATTTTCCTAGTCAGTCTTTGAACTCCTGAATGCAGGGCTGTTACCAACTAATGTCCATGTATCTTTCAGTTACAGACCCATTATTCAAATATTCAGATACTTCATAAACCCAGATTCTATTTTAGCTAATGTTCATAAACCGGACACAATTTATTCATCAACAATCAAAACTAAAACTGAAAAATTGAATCTTTATGAACCATACCTTATCAACACAACAACTCCCATCCAATTGATTCTTTTCAATCATCTGATGTGTGAAACAGGCCGGTAATGTCTTAATTTGATGCGAAATCCATGGATTGAAGAAAAGGCTCAGAGGGTTGAAGAAGAAAAATGAAATGACCTAACTTAACAGCTCAAAAGCCTCAAAAGAGTTTGGTTTTGCTGACTAAGGGCTGAATCGGACTCATGTCTGATTCAGACCGAATGGGCTTAAATATCCACTTTCTTATCAACAGGCATAGGAGCTTTGGGCGAAAATATCCCATATTCACAAAAGGGCAAGTTTTTTAGTTCAGATAAACTCAGCAATAGCGCACTAGAGAGAACTGAACTTCTGAGACTGAAGAGAGAAATACAAGAATAAAAACCTCGAAGCAACAACAAAAAGGTAGGAAATCTTCGATCTTTTTGTTGATTTTATTTTAGTTCAAGATTCAGTATATTGGTAATAGTAGGTTTGTTTCTGTAATTTCTGTATGATACTTATCAATATCATTTTCTAGTTGTAGTCATAGATGTAGATAAGAAAACCCATTTTTAAGAATGAAGAAATGTTGGCTGAAATTGGGTGTGGTTGAATAAAAGTCTCAACTTTATTTGATGTTTTGCTAGAATTTGAACCATGGGGGTTTAGAGCAAAGCCCCTAAATTTTGTTTTGTTGGGTTTAATCAGATGGTTTTCCCCATTGACACATTTCATCTCCAATTTGAATCGTCTGTGAGCCCTTTACTCTCAATTTTGACCAATGCGTAAGCCTTGAGAAAATTAGAAGTTTATCAGTATTTAGGGTTAGTCGATTTGTATGCCTGATCCAAACTGTTTGGGTAAATGCCAAGCATCTTTTAACATATTAACTAATGTGCCTGTACAGCTTGCAATATATAATAAGGGTTGTCATTTCGGGGTTCAACTGTTGAGTCGTGTTCATCTTGGTTAGTTTTGAACATCGACTTAGGACTGTATTAGTTGTATTTTACTTTGATGACCACCTTCACTTTATTGTCTTTGTAGGCTTTGCTTGTTTGTGAATTGAACTGAACTTTGTTTGGTTGTTTGATATGCAGATTCATATGGGGAGAGAATAGAAGACTGGGGAACTAAACATATTAGAAAGGATGAGCTGTTTGCAGATTACTGCCTGTGTGCCTATTGTGAAAGCCAAGAGTATATGCCCATCACGTTGTTTATCTTCCTCACAGTCATGTGTCTCTCGGAATAATTCTGTTCAACTTCTTGGAACCCCGTTGAGACAAGTTTCTTGCGCGACTAGGTACCAGAGGGGCACTACTGTTTGTTTGTTCGGAAACAAAGGAAAACCAGAGAATAGTGGTGACGTGAGTAACTTATCTCCAAAAATAATTTATCTGTTGGTAGTATAGTCAGGGCAACTAAACATGAAGAGAACAGTATATTTATTTGATGAGAATCTCTCGAGGTACAAGTACAGTAAATCATACCTCTGTCTCTTAGTATCGCCTTACTTCCTGGCATAAGATTCATTTTTTATAGTTAGGGTCAATCTCACTGGATCCACATGTTGATGCCTCGCCCATTGATCATATCAGGAGACACAAGTGACTACTGAGTAATTTGTGTTCCTGTCTCTTAATGTTGCCTCAATTTCCTTGCATAACAGTCTGTTTAGACAGTTAGATTCTTGTCACTTATTCGTGTTCCAAGAGTATCTTAGTTTCGAAATATGCTCATTGATCAGTACGTAAAGCATGTAAAATTTCCTGTGAGAGTCATGTCTTCAAATGTTGAAGCATAGGGGGGGGAGGGGCATTAGGCTTGAGATGTAGGTCTAGGACTCCAGAACAAAATATCCCAAAGGAACGAGTCTGGGTAAGATTAGATAATGTAAGCCGCAACATATCCGATGTGTAAAGAACGACCTCTGATCTGCTTTAGTTAATGTTAAAACATCAATATACAAAAGAGGGGACTGCTACAAAGCTAGGACCACTTAGTTTGGATCTTATTTTCATTTGATTTGATTTTGAAATGACTTTTAGGAGTCGTCTCCATGGAAATCTCTTGAGAATGCTATGGGAGGAATAGGAAAAGAGAAATCGATACAGGATATTTTGAGGGAGCAGATGCAAAATAAAGAATATGCTGATACTGGAGGTGGAGGTGGACTTGGAGGTCGTCCACCACCGAGTGGTGGAGGTGGTGGTGGGGATGATCCCGAGGATGAAGGTGTCGCTGGTATGTTGGACGAATTCGTACAAGTAATCTTAGCAACTGCTGGGTTCCTCTTTCTGGTATGAAACCTCCTATATCTCACTTTCCATTTACGGTTATCCTCAAGAAAAATAACAAGAAACATTTGTTTGCTCCCGTTTCTATATTCTAACAAGGATTTCTCTTAAATGCACCTTACATGTCGTTAATTTTTCTTTTCTTGTTGATTTTCCTTTTATCTTCAGTTTATTTTTGGTTGTCGAAACTGGTTTACTGGCCAAAAAGTAATATCGATTCCCAGCAAGATTTCCTCTGGGATAATCGTGTCTTTAGACGGTTAGACATGGTTCCTGTTCTAACTCAATTGTTTCGTTGCAGTATGCATACATAATCCGTGGTGACGAGATAGCTCGGGTAGGAAAGGACATTTTAAAGTTTATCATTACAAGAAAGAAGAGTCTTCGGTTAGAACGTATTGGTGACAGGTGGAGAAGGCTCTATCGTAGACTGGCAAAGAAGGATCAGGTACAGAGAGATCCGTTTTGGTTGGAACGTGCAATCCTCAATACTCCAACATGGTGGCACGACCCTGTACAGTACAAACGCTACCTCGCATCTCGCCTTAAACGATCATCCTATTCTTAGGCTAATACCTTTCTGATGTTCTTTTAGAAAAATTTTCCTGCAACTTCATCCTTGTTGTTCTTTTGAAGCTGTGATTGTTAAGATTTTTCCCCAGACAATTTGTAAAAGATGTGAGATTTCTTTTCATGGAGATGTAATCTGTTCTTAGAGAGATCATGGGTCTATTAAAAATCTGTTTTTGAGTTGCACAGCCACCAAAGGGCCAAACATCCACAAAATTTCTAATCTAAATTACTAGTCACACAAAGAAAACATAACTGGTAACGAAAGCTGTATATCAAACTAAATGCTATTCAAGAAAATTTCATTTGTTTCTCTATGTTGGAAGATTAAACAAAAAATCCTTCCATGGCGATTTAATAGAAAAAGGGAACAAAAGATTGAATGGAACACTGGAATATGACTCAAGCAGTAACCTTGGTAGATGAACGAGACTTCTTTGGAGCTTTCTCTTCCTTCTTGTTCACCTCGGCTGCCTTCTTCTTATCTTTTCTCTCCCTCTTTTTTAGCGCATGCATGTGTGCTTTCAGAACTGTTGCATAAGAAGATTGAAACTTTTGCTGATCCTTGGCTGAAATCTGCAACGACAACCAGAAAAGAAAATCGATATGATTTCTTTTCAATCTGATGAAAATCGAGTTAGCCTTACAATCTGATGAGTTAAGACAGATACTTAACAATGTTGGGGAGGAGTTGATGTCCATAAACAAAATTATATATGTACAAGCTTGTAGCATTCAAACATAGGCAAATGATATCTCATTCAAATCTAAGTTTTGCACGAAGATAAAAATACAGAAACAAGCACTTATAGCCAGAAAAGTTGGCACCCCATTAAGATTTCCTTAGTACAACCCTACAACAAGTTTTAATAGAAGAAAAGAGGTAACATATCAATATGTCCACGGGGCACAGGGAGATGTGAGTTGACATGGTCTATGGTCCTTTAGTTATCAGTAATCATGCTTCACATAACGTCATAAAAACTCGCCTTGTTTCGTAATTATCTTAACTAAGCAATATAGGAGATATCACCAATATAGTAGTTATGGACTTCCTAGTGAGAAACCACCCCAACACATACCCGCTCAATCTGCATCATCTCAAATTCAATATCCTTCTCTACGTTTTCTTTTTATTTCAATTTCTCTTTTATCTATAGCCACATTTATAAACGAGGCATTTCTATTAGATGGAAATAAGTGACGGACGAAAGATCATCATAGTTGGTTTTGTTAAAGGTAGATTTGATGGCAACTGATGGCAGGTGTCTAGAGTGATTCAAGTGCAGGACATCAACTATTTAGTGCACAAGTATAAACCATGACTTCCATAGCATATTGTCCAGCTATGTGGGTCATCATAGTTGGTTTTAAGCAAATACAGGTCATAGATACATGGAGCCGGAGGAAGTCTTTGTAACGGCACAGGGTTCAGAAGATTATTTTCTCATTTGAACTCCTAATTAAGTAATAACAAGTAAACATTAGACAAGGGTTTCCATAAGTCTTTGTCAACTTAGTATCATTCAATAATAGAAGAGGTAAATAGTTGTGAATCATACCGAAGTAGCGATGGTCTTTTTAGCATCAGTGGCTCGAACAAGGCATCTAAATTCAAGAGCATCAGCACCCAATTTATTCCTCTGTGCCTTAGACTTCATCGATGCTAAAGATCAATAACACAACAATGTCCCCAATCAAAATCAAAACCACAATCAAACAAAATTCAATTTCAAGGTAAGTGAGAAAGTAAGTTTACATCTTTTAAAGGTGACCCAAACTGATCCCTTTTCCGTGCTTCTCCCATACATTGCAGTAAGCTCATTGAGAAACGGGTCTGGTTGTAAAAGAACCTATCAAAATTGAAAGAATTAGATCACTATTAAACTTAATTTTTCAATCAAACTGAAGTCAATTCAACTAAATTCCTCAAATTCGACACATATGTATACGGAAAACGCATCCATATAAGTACATGAACAAATTACTCAAGCATTAGATCACTGTCAACTTAACCTTTCTATAAAACCAAACAAAATTGAACCTAAAACACCCCCAAGAACCAACAAAAGCAAGTAAACCCAATACCCACAATCAGATGCAATGTAAGAAAAAACCCAGAATTGTTTCACCCTTAAAAGATCAAATTAACTGCCAAGACATGTACAGAATTCAGAAATCGAACCAAAAGAAGTAACTTTGTCATAGAAAACTAGATCGAACCCCGCAACATAAGTACCGATTCTGTAACCCTAAAAACAACAAAAACCCATGAAAAGTAATCAATGATCTAAGAGAAGGAGAGGGTTACCATGACTGTATGTGATGGGGATTTGTTCACCGTTCTTCAATTACCAGAGCTTGCCTCGTTCAAGGTTTTTTTTTTTTTTTTCTTTTTCTTCGTTTTGTTTTAATGTTGGAGAAGTCTTTGGTAGTCTCTGTATTGTCTGACTAGAATGGCTTTGTATACTGACTCGTGGCCGATACCAAACGGGGGTGATATTTCGACCCAAGATTTCCGGTGAGTCCGTCTGAATTAGGGGTGTAAGATACACGGGGCCGGGCTACCTTGTTCAATTCCTTCTTATTAGGCCGGTTCCTAATTTCCCATTTTCCAGGTGAAATCCCCTTGGATGGCCATTTGACCCAACCAAATCCATCCTCGTGGGTACCCGATCTTATTGGTAGGGTTTTACCCGTACAAACGGGAATCGGTTTGGGTATGGGTAATACCCGAAATCAATGAAGCGGGGATGGGATTTAAGGTCCCCGCCCCATACTCGCCCCATACCTTTTACATTTTACGGTTTTAGATTTTTAGTTTTGCGTTACATGATTACTTCATATATTGTTATCCTATGGTTAACATCAATTATTTTTAGACCAATTATTATTTTCCAGTTATTTTTTTGTTGCTTGTTTTAAGATGAGTTTATGAGTTTTAGATTTTAGAAACCATTTTCTTATACTATTTTTGGATAAAGATTATTATATTAACTAGTTGGAAGCCTAACAAGCTAAGCTCCAACAACATATACTACTACATTAATTGAACAGGTTGATGTGCTAACCTACCAGCGAACCTCATGGGTAACCTAGCCAAGGGAGCCGAAGCGGATGGGGGATGAGATTGTGTCACAAGGGGGGAAAACTAACACTACCATCCATGTTAATTCCTGCAATATTATGCCATTGGGGGCTTGAATCTGGGACCTCCTGGAACGCATGAAATTTTGGGGAATGGGGATGACCAGCTAAGCTAGGTCCCGTTCTTCTTATTATCATTGGTTGAAACATCGTGCTTAAGTTTTGATTATTAAATTAACTCATCATACTTGAACTTAATGTTATGGGGAACCCGCCCCGTACGTGTATTTCTTATACCCGCCCCGTCCCAAATCATGCGGGTAACGGGGAGGGTAAGGTTTTTTTTTTTTTTTTTGAATGGGGCAGTGACTGGGATACAGGAAAGAGTGAAAAAGTTCTTTTGTTGTTGTGGAAAATAAAGCCTCTGTATTTTAATGCATGTATTTAATTTACTCAGAGCAATTAGAGCGGGATCTATTTTTTGGGGAATATGAGTGGAAGCAATAACAAGGATATAGTGGAACATCTTTCATAATCCCCCATTTGCAATACTAGGAGGCCTGGCAAACTGGTCGCGTCATTATGGAAAAATGGTTGAACGACGTAGATAATATCGAGTGATCTTAACTCCAGTGAAGTCATTATCATTGGCAATTTATCGCTCGATATTATCAATATCGCTTACGATTGACTCAACATTGCCAACATTCGACTCTATCCCGCCTATAAATACATACTACCATTCTTCCTTCACAACTTTTCTTATTCTCCAATTTTTTTAAACAAAAATCTTTGATCACTAGTTATTTCTCTCCAAATATGAGTTTGAAAACAAGAGCAAACACAAACATAAAATTCAAAAGATCCAGCGACTGGATTGAATTATGAGCAAGATAAAGAGTATGAGTTCCAAAATTTTAGTTAACTAGCTGGTGATGGTATACTCCTCGTGCACAAATCTGGTCATCTAGAGTGTGTTAATTCAGTCACTCTAAGAGGTGGGTGGTCTGAGTGCAATACGTTGTTCAAGTACCTTCCTCCCGTTGTTCAAGATAGAGTATGAAGATATCCTTGGTGGCGTTTATATTTTAGGCAACCTAGAAATGGTAGGACCCAAATTGTTTAAGTTATATTAGAATGATAGTGGAAGACTACAAATACTTTTTATTTCAAAAAATATATGAATGCGGTAAGTTTATTGTTTTTTGCGTTTCAAATTATTAGATTTAATTTTTAGTTTTATGAATATTCAACCGAGGTTAACTATGGATATGTTGTTTATAGAATTTACACTAGTAGATTTGTCCATGTTGACGGGGATTACATGTGAGGAAAGTGTACTTCATTTGAAAAATTAAAGTGGAAGTTAGAAGAAGGATGGAAATACCGACTTTAGTTATACTCAACTAATCCAGAATGAAATCCAATCCATCAAAAACCAAAAACCCGTGAATTAAAGGTGAGTCTGTGTTGAAAAGTTTTTTATTGCGTTATGCTAGGAAAATGAATGAAACAAGATATAACCTATTTATTCTATGAACATTATGAGGAGCTCGAACATGTTTTGTGTTGTGAAAAATTCAACGTCTATTTCCAAACGCTAGCTCAGTGACATTTCTTGGTTTTATTGAGTCGTTAGAAGATTTATAGCTTGCACCAACACATAAACGGGGGTCTCCAATTCTATTAGAACTTTACTTGGACCTTGGTCAATGCTCATCTTTGAAAGAAAGCCTGAATGATTTTTGGGGAGCGTTGGAGGTAAGATTTGTTTTTCCTCATCATTTCTTTGTTATCATTACGAATTTTGAAGAGGTAAATATACTAACCCAGAAATGTTATGATTTTCGGTATTGGAGGTATATTTACTTCTGTATTTGTGAACTTTATCTTTATAATCTAACAGAAGTATAATACTGATAATTGGATGAATGAATATATTGAAGATGGTCAACATGCTTTTGTTGTTCAAAGAATTGAACAATTTTCTAGAATAAGTGATAACATTGTGGCGATGCATGCCTTATCGATCGATCCATGAGTTCGAAGATGTGGAAAAGGGTATTTGGTATTATGACAAAAGGAAACTTTTTCAGTTGCAGGGAAGAAGGTGAAAGCCATCAACCCTTAACCAAGTAGATAGATTTCTCCAGATGTCTAGAAGAAATTGAAAAGGGATGGTCCACAATAGGAAAAAGCAAAGGATTTAGTCTAACAGGTTAGTGATGACATTGAGTACCTTTCATGGGTTGGATAGATTTTCTAACATTAGGTAGGATGCCACTTGGTGATAAACTGTTAAAGCATTTTCTCGGTCGAACTCGCATCCGTTTCCATCTCAAGCATGTTCGTCAATATTAGTGATCAAAACTATACGTCTTGATTTCTAGTTTACTTATGACTAAGTCTCGATCTAGGATAGTTAAGTATAGTTGAGATCCAGACTCCATGAAGATTATCTTACGAAGACGAAGAACTACTCAAGGAACCAATGGAACTTCATCCGACTAAAAGGTATGTGGATACTTGAATTTATCTAGCACTCAAAAGTCTATCTATCTCCTACTCTTGAGACAACAATCGTATAAGTATGATAGTTTTCATACATACACATTTGCTATTTCGAGCCGAGTTTACTCGCCTATCTTTTTCTCGAAATATGTGTCGGTAAGCTTTCTCTTTAACCACTTTTCATCTCTACCTGTGACGAAAGTCATGATGACGTTTTAATTTTGAAAATAGATTTAATGACGATGGTAGATTCTTATGTCTAACGACTATTATAACATTATAGAAGAATATTTCAATGATTGAAATGTAGAGTTGAGTTTGTTTAACCACCTATGGATATAAGCATATATAGTGTGTTCGCACATTAGTGTATAAATCCATGTACCAGAAACCAAGTGCGTGCATATGTGTGCATGCGGTATTAGTGAAGGAGACAGGTTGGGTACGCGTACCCGTATGAAGACTGGCAGAAGTTTTTGAACCGAGAATTTCTGATAAGTTTGTAGTTTGCAAACTAGTAAACCAGTCACCTTAGGTACGCGTACCCGTACGTGTACCCATAGAAGTTTTCGAACCGAAAATTTCTGCCGAGTTTGTAAACTCAAATCCGGTAGCTAAGGTACGCGTACCCAAGCTGGTTATATTTCTCAAATCGGTTAGCTCATGAACTTAAACAATAAATCAATAAGGAATGCAATATTTGCAAATCGTGGCTATATTGTTCATGAATTGATTCGAGTGAATCAAACCGATTTTATTTTAATTGTGTTTATGTATAAAGATCTAAGGAATTGAACAACTCTTCAACTAGTTCTTTTAAGTCATTTGAACTAGTTGTGAAGAAGATGAATATGGTATATATGGAAGTGCTCATATGGCTAACCATTGGTTAACTATTTGTGAACCAACCAAATGTACACGTTTAGGTATGGTTACTCAAACCTAAAAGAAATACATTTCATGTGTGTGTGACAAGCTAAGTTTCGATCTAACGGTTGAAAGATATTATCTTGGATATATCAGGTTTTTCATCTAACGGTGAACATTGAATGCTTTGTTACCAAGGTAACTTATATTGCAGACCCTGATTTGAAAACTATACAAAGGCGACGTCTAGAAACTGGAAAAACTAATCCCCACACCTCATGTGTTATACTAGTTGGTTTGCGAGAGTCGATTCTCCTTTAAACGTAGGTTTCTTCTCGAGACCCTGTTGGTTAACGACTTAAAGACTTCATTGGGATTGTGAAGCCAGACGAAACTACTTCTCTTGTAGTTGAACGATCTGATCTTATCATTTTATATCGTACGAGTTCAACTGAATAATTGGCTTAAGATTATATCTTCGATAGGGAAAGATAAAAATAAATCACAAACATCTTCATCTCATCGTTTGTGATTCCGCAATATTTAGTTTCGCTACCAGATTATTGTGAGGTGATCAATCACTACACCATTTTTCCAAAACAGCAACTAAAATTTGCAACAGCTCTTATGAAGTTGCGAATTTGCAACTATTTTTGCTCTCTTGATTTCAAGAATCTGCAAAAACGAGTTGCGAATTTTGTAACTGTTCTTCAGCTGTTGCTAATTGCAACTGTTGAATATACCCGGCGTGCCAACCGCTTGTGTGCAGAGTAACACCGGCATCATTCTGTGCGATCAGTTTAAGTGCTGGGAACAGATTTTTTAACTTGGTTAAACCCATTTTTTCACCTTCACCTCACCCTACTTTCCACTGAGCGGGAATTCTCCCTCGCTTTTTACCTGTACGACTCACTCTCAGCCACATAAATTCTCTAATTACTCCATGAAAACTCTCTCTTCCTCCATTATTTCCAGATCTGAAAACTTCTCTGAAGAATACCTCTCTCCCTACATTAAACAGAAGCTCTGCAAATGTGAGTCATTTAACTCAGAACCAACACAATACTTTGTTTATTGAGTTTATGGTTAGGTTAGTTTCATCTTTGCAGTTCTTATTAATTAATGGTTCCATCTTTGCAGTTGGAAGTAAATCTGCGAGATTTGGGTGTTTCTATTTCGATCTAGGTATAATTTCGTCTCTCTGATTCTCTTATGGTTTCGATTTCATAAATTTTAGGTTTCGATTTCATAAATTTAGGGTTTTAATTTTGTCAAATCTGCTAGTTTCCACTTCAATTTTTATGTCTATTTTTGTGAAATCTGGTTATGTATTAAGTTTAGTTTACTGTGAGATATGGGTGTTTGCTGATTTGACTCAGAGTTGATTTTATTTAGGGTTTTACTTCTCCAATTTACTTTTAGGGTTATTTGTGTGAAATCTGGTTGTGTATTAGATAGAGTTTACTATGAGATTTTGGTGTTTGCTGTTGTTAATTAGAAGATGGTGAAACCAGGAAAAATCCAAATAAAACTTCATGCAGTATGCTTGCCAAAAAATTGAAGCTTTAACTAATTTGTTAGAAGATAAATTTCAGTTCTTTTTTTGCTAAACAATAAGAATTTGATTGAACTCAAAAGTTAACCAAATAATACAAAAAGAAGTTCACTAGGGACTTATATCTCAGAACTGAAATAAATATTATTTTTTAAGTTATTTTTATGGTTGTATAGGCTAGTAAAATCTAAAGTAAGACTTGTCAGGATTCTCCAGACCATCCAAAAATGTGGGTTTTGTTTAAAATACCAATTTTTCTCCTTTTATTAAGTTCACTCCTTTATTAGCTAACCTGCAGCAGAGTAACTATGAATCATTTCCCAGCTTGTAATGTTTGATAAATTTCATTTCCTTGTTATCAGTGTTTTAAAAAACGTTAGCTTCACGCTTTAATACGTGCTTTTTAATAATCATGCTTTGTGTGAGAATTGCTAGTGGTAATTGTGTTGTGTATATGAACATTAACTTGACCATAAACTTCGTTAGAGTACTATGCTTATCAGTTAAGATTGTAAGGCTGGATAAGTTTTTCCTTTAATCAAAATTTTCAAATAAAGTTGGCACTTTTCTCATAGTCTAACAGGTCTGAAATGTGTAGTGTTTTCTTTCTTAAGAGATCCATTTTTACGCATACTCCACTTGATTGTTTTATTATGTTGCAATAATATTAGACTCATGGCTTGGGTGGGCTCTTCATGAGGATGTCCTTTTTAAATGAGGCAGTGATTGAAAATAATTTCTGTTATATGTATTTCTTGATATGTTCCTTCTGTTTTTACTTGTCATCTGTAATTCTCCATTTGAAATGGAAACTAAATTTCCACTGGGCTTTGATTATTGTTCTGTTTCTTCTTAGTAATAGGTGGAACAACTGCAGTGAAAAACGAAGGAAAAGAAGAGGAAGGTGAATACTACATTTGGCTTGAGTGAGTAATTCCAAGTAGATGAGTTGTGAAGTAAAAGTATTTTGTGGCTTCTGTTTTCTTTTATGTGCCATGTAAACCACCTTTTATGTTGTTTTTTTGGGAAATGGTGGATCATGGTGCTATATGCATGTAGTATATGAGATATGCATGTACAAACTTACGTAGTTATGTATGCGGTAGTTGTGAAATGTTGGTAGTAATATGTATAGGTATTCATGAAGTTGTGTTTGAATTAATATAGTCTCTTTGTGTAATGTTTTAAAACCCTTTTCTTCTATGATCTTCTATTCTTTTGAATACTTTAGTCATGAATAGTTTAGTCATGTCTAGCCAAGCTAGAAAAAGGATACATCATGGAAGTATGGTACTCATGTTGATGATCCAGTTATAAGAGGATAACACACCTCCTATGTATTATATTATAGATTTACAACTATCATTTATATATTTATCGAACGCTTTCTGGTAGCGGTTTACGCTTTGCTAGGGTAGCGTATCGCTTAGCGCTTTTTAAAACACTGCTTGTTATGTATAACATAGTATAGTGTAGATGAGAATGGTGGATGTTGTATTGTTAGAAGATAAAATTCCAGTTCCCTGTTATGTATAACATGGTATAGTGTCGCATGATGTGTTTGTTGTATTGTTAGAAGATAAATTTCAGTTCCATGTTATGTATAACATAGTATAGTGTAGCATGATGTGTTTGTTGTACCTATGTCAGAGAAGTTAAATTTCAGTTCCACGTTCTGTGTAACATAGTATAGTATATCATAGCATAGTATATCATAGCATAGTATGATACTTTTTTGTTGTACCTACCTGACATATATATCTTTTTTTGGATCAGCGGTGTAGGGTAATGGAATGTGATAAGGGATGGATGAGTTGTGGTCGTAAATCTTCTCAATACATACAAGGTGTAGCGTTATTCATAGAGTTTGTGCATAAATATGGTGGAAATAGTACATTATTCTCATGCCCTTGTACACGTTGCAAGAATAGTAAAGGATTAGCGCCACTTAGTGAAATTTCATTTCATTTACTAAGACATGGTATTGATTTGACGTATACGGTGTGGCGTTTTCATGGGGAAAACTCAATAGCATCTGTGAGGGTAGGAGATAGAGCTTCCACTGTAGGAGAAGATGTAGATGCGACTATAGGAAAAGATGTAGCTGAAAATGAAGGAGGAGATATAACTGAAAATGTAAGAAGAGATGTAGCTGAAAATGTAGGAGGAGATGTTGTTGATAATTTAGGAGGAGATGTAGCTGATAACTTAAGAGATGTAGAAGGTGTAGATGAGAATGGTGGATTACGTAATAGTGTTCACTGTCATGCTGAAACCAGCCGCAGTAAGAAGCGTAAATATTCATATGACCGTGCTAGGGAACCGTTGTACAATTCATGTCCATCAGGAAAGACAGCATTGTCTGCTGCTGTAAAACTAAATGACATTAAGACCCATTATGGGTTTTCATACAACGGTGTCACTGCACTTTTAGAAATGATGAAGGAGTTGCTTCCCAAAGAGAACACACTACCAGCTAAGTACCCCGAATTAAAAAAGATAATCCAAGAATTAGGAATGGATTATATAACTTATGATGCATGCATAAATGACTGCATTTTGTATTGGGAGGATAAAAGTGAAATGGTTAAGTGCCCTGTTTGTAATGAACCTAGGTATAAGAAAGTTTTCGATGAGGAGAGAAAACTTACCAAATTCGCTCAAAAGACTTTAAGACACTTTCCATTAATTCCTAGGCTGCAGCGGCTTTACAATGTGTTATGGATAGCAGAGTTAATGCTTTGGCACTTTAGAGCTCAGTCAGATATTAATGTTATGCGCCATCCTGTTGACTCCTCAGCTTGGAGATGTGCTGATAGCTTTTCGCCAGAGTTTGCTAAGGAGCCACGTAATGTGACCCTTGGGATATCAACAGATGGTTTCAACCCAAATGGGTGTTTTCGTACTAACCACAGTTGTTGTCCGGTAGTTGTCCAGCCATACAATCTCTCTCCTTCCTCGTGTATGAAGCGAGAGTTCTCGATATTGGTGTTGTTGATATCTAGACCAAGAGCACCAGGTAAAGATATATATGTTTATTTAGAACCTCTGATAGAAGAGTTAATAAAGTTATGGAATGAAGGTGTGTTGACATATGATAGCTTTAGCAAAACTGAATTTGTAATGAGAGCAAGGTTGTTATGGGCTATACACGATTATCCGGAATTAGGTACTTTATCTGGATGTGTAACCCATGGGTACTTAGCTTGTCATCACTGCGGGGAAGGAACTCGTTCAAACTATCTGCCGTTTAGTAGGAAAATATGTTATATGGGACACCGTAGATAGCTGCAATCAGGACACAAATTCCGAGATGATAAAACCAATTTTGATGGAGTTATAGAGCATGGTACAACACCATGGCCACTAGATGGCTTACAAATTCAACAGAAGGTAGATAATCTGAAGACTATACATGGTAAAGGAAAACAACCAGCAGAACTTAGCAAGAAACGTAAACGGAGAGCTATAGAGGACAATGAAGAAGATGTTGATGCAGAAGAAGAGGTTCAAGATCGGTCGTTGTTTTCGCGAAGGTCTATTCTTTATAATTTGACAAACTGGGGTTCAAATGCCATTCGACATATTACAGATGTTATGCACACAGAGAAGAACATAACTGAGCATCTACTTAACACTATGATGGGAAACGGTAATTCGAAAGACAGTCCTGGTACACGTCAAGATCTGGAAGATATGGGAGTTAAAAGAAAATTATGGTTGAAAGTGGATAAGGTGACTGGTAAACCACAATGCCAGATGGAGCTTTCACAATGTCAAGAAAGGAGAAAGTTTCTTTTTGTACAATTCTGAAGAAGTTAAGGGTGCCGAGCAGTTTCTCTTCCAACTTTCGCAACAGAGTCAACATTAATCCTCCAGAGCTAAGGAATTTCAAGTCTCACGATTACCATGTCATAATGCAATATTTGCTGCCATTATTGGTTCATATAGCTACTTCAATGCCAAAAGATCTGCGAGTTTCTCTTCTCCGTATCAGTACATTCTTCAGGATTCTATGCGCAAAGGTTATCAACAGAGAACATCTTATAAGATCTAAAGCTAGTTTGGTGGAAGCCATTTGTGTTCTGGAAAAACATTTTCCTCCTTCTTTCTTTGTTATTAGCATCCATCTAATGGTGCATTTAGCCGATGAAGCTTTAATCTGCGGTCCTGTCAGATTTAGATGGATGTATCCCTTTGAGAGGTAACATTACACCTGTCCTTATTTTTCAATGTATGAACTGTTAGTTATGCTGAGTTTTTAACTTTATATTACTGATCTTTGTAGGCTAATGAAAGGATTCAAGGGATTGGTGCGCAATAGAAGGTACATTGAGGGTTGCATTTCCAGAGGGTATACCACGCGAGAAGCTAGCTTATATTGCATGGATGAGATGTCAGTAAATGGTGAAGGTACTCACAAACATACTCGACAAGCTTTTTTAGATGAAGACGATGAGTTCGCTGATGAGATGCCATTAAGTAAGCCTAAGAATATCACTTTGACTACAGTACAGTTTGAACAAGCTCGCAATTGGGTCCTATCTAAGTTTGTCGGAATAGAGGACTGGGAAAGGTAAAGCTTTTTAGTTTCAGGAAGTTGTTGTTTTGATTACTAAGTTTATCTGTGTAATATTTATTTGTTTTTTGACTACAGGAAGTATGCTTCTTATCTTAACAGTCGCAAGGCTCATGGTCAAAGAAATCGTACATCGCAGCAACCATTGAAGAGTTTTTTGCTATGCTTACGCGACAAGGTAATCTGTTATCTTTCAAATAGCCTTAAAGTAAAACAATAAATAGTTGAGAATTTACTTATGACAGAACAATGCTTTGATGTTGAGAATTTGTGCATTGCTTTACACTTGAGAGTTTGTTAATCATGTTGGTTAGGGTTCCATATTAAATAGATTGATAAAAAGTCATAATACAGATAACGCTTTTGAATTGAATATCCAATGAATGCAATTTTGTTTTTGATAATAATAAGATCATTTTTTTTATTTCTTCTCACAGTAAATGTCATTACGATTATGCACTGACTCGAACATTGTTTCTCATTGAAAACAGTTGTTAGAAGCCAACGATGTGAATTCAATACTTTGGCGACTAGTGCAGGGTCCTCTCTTCAAGGCACAGTCTTATAAGAGATACCAAGTTAATGGATTTGCTTTTTGTGCACAAGATTTCGATGAGCGAACGGTAACACAGAACAGTGGTGTCTCGCTGAGAGCAATTACTAGACATAGAGCGAAGTCTACAGACAGAAATTACATCGAAGCTGAAGTTATCTATTATGGAGTCATTAAAAAGATTATCAGTTTAAACTATATGGAATTTGAAGAAACTGTTTTTTATTGTGATTGGGTCAAAGTTGAAGATAAGACTAATGGGTGCCAAGTTGATCCAAATTCATACTTGATAAAGGTTAACTTGTCTAAGATGAAAAGCATTGACAGAGTGAAGGATGAACCATTTATCATGGGTTCAGAAGCAACCCAAGTGTTCTACTCAATGGATCTTTCACCTGAGGGATGGTCTGTGGTATTGCATTCACCGCATGGGCTAACCTCATTAGTAGATAACGCTGAGATACCCACTATTTATCAGTCCGTTCTTACTGAAAATGAGAGTTTAGAAAAACTTATATGTGTAGATTCTGTAGTTTAGAATGATATGACTGCCACGGAAGTTTATCTTGTTGTTTAATCATGTTGAAAAATCTGAATGCATCATCTTTTTTGATAAGTTCTTATTGTTATGTTTATGTGGATTGTGACATGTTTTATGACAATAATGGGGTTAGCTTTGGTTAGTTTGCAGGTTATTATGGCAGAAGTTGAGGTGAATGAAAATGGACTTCCTGTTTCCTCTAACGCAACAAAACTTGGCCACTTGAAGGGTGCTATGGTTCGTACCCATGTTCCTGTTTCGTTCAAAACCTGGAAGCACGTAAATCAGAAGTACAAAGATGATGTTTGTAATCAGATAAAGGTACCACATTTACCATGAATCTGAATTTGGTTGACAACAACATTAACTTGACTTGAGGGTGTTATAGATGTATTAATTAAGCTATCAACTTTGTCCTTCCAGGAAACATATGAGTTACCTGAGACTTCTAAGCCAACTATAGTGAAGTCGTTGTCTGATCCTTGGAGGAGATTTAAGCATGAGTTAAGAGTGAACCACTATGACATATATCCTACTCACGAAGAAAGAATCAGAAATGTGCCTCATAATGTGAAAGAAGAGGACTGGATAACATTTTGTGTCAATGAAAATGATGAAAGAGTAGCTGAACTAAGAGCTACTAATAAGAGGAAAAGACAATTGTATGACTACTCTCATTGATCCGGTCGCAAACCTCATTTGTTGGTCAAAGATGAACTGGTATGTTTAGTTCAGTGTTAACAATGCTTCAATCGGACTCTTACAGACAATAATGGTTGATCAATATTCACTGACTCATTATATTTGTGTTTTAGGAGAGCGTCAATCCTGGAGTAGAAGTCAGTACATCCGATGTGTGGGTTAAAGCTCATACACAAGAGGGTGGGGGAATTTTACCTAGTGCACAACCATACTTTGTAAGTCAGTTTATTTTTCTATTTTATATCATACTTTGTAAGTCAGCTTGTTTTCCATTTATATAATTTCTGAAATTGGACATATATTTATCGTGATTTGTAACTTAAAAAATTTGTCGCTTGGCACCGTAGTCTGATATTCAGAAGAAGCAACAAAATATCAAGGAGTTGCAAGATGCAGGTACTCCCCCAACAAATACAGATACATTGACTGAAGCATTTGGAAAGGATTCCAGGGGACGGGTGCGTCTGTTGGTCCCGTTTCTCGTACACAAGTTGATAGTTCTGCTCCTGCGCGTGCTAAAGTGTATGATTTGAAGTCTAAGGATGTAGTTTTGAAGCATAAGGTGGATGAACTATGTGGTAAGATAGAGGTTGTAATCACCGGCTTAGGATCATTGTGTCACATTTTGAAGGATTTACAAGCTGCAATGCCAGCATCATATGTTGCCTCTACTAGTTCACATGCTCATGCGTCTTCATCTGGTCATGGATTTGGTTCAGCTGGTCACTTAGATTTATCTCCTGAAACCTCACATGTTAACTTTAGTTCACCTGGTCAACACTCATCTCCATCTCGATCAACAACAGGTGATATGCAACAATGTTCCTTGCTTAACATGGAGGGTCAAATTATCGCGACTGGTAAACTTTGTACCGGTGATTTTGGACTTGTATGCCATGGCTCGCCTGTACCACCTACTCTTGCAAAGGTTTCGCTTGATCGCATTCTCCTGCCAACTGAGCGCACTGTGAAAGCTAACAAATTAGTAAAGACGTTTCAAGATGTTGGAATTGGAGGATACATGGTTCATCCAAATATATGCATCAAATATGATTAGAAGGGTCAATCAACTTTTTTGGAGATATGATATGCTTCATGGATATCTCAGCCATCGTATATCGTGCATACAAGCAACTAAAACTAATGGCTTTTATCTTTTTTTGATTATGTTCACACTTTTCTACTTAGGATGAACATAGCGGTTATGTACCTATTATGCAGTTGTGCATAAGACTCTTTTGCGGTTGTGCATAGAAAGACTTTATGCAGTTGTGCATAAGTATTTAACTTCACCAGAAACAAATTTAATATGTATATATATATATATATATATATATATATATATATATATAAATCTATTTTTCTTTGATACATTTGTTTTTATTAAACTTCTGTAGGTGTTTGTTTGGACTGGGGTGAGTCAAGCTCTGCGAATCGGCGTAAATCGGTGAAAAAAAAAATCTTCTCGAATCTAGATTTTCAAGCTTCGTCTACATCAATTCAGGTGAATTACTAACTCCATCAGTGATTAAAGATGATTGAGGTAGTATTATAATGAATAATTTTCCTAAAATTACTTCCATTAACATCAATATGAACCCAATTTCACCTAATTTTAGTAATGATGTTATTCCAAAAAAAGTCCCATCGATTGATTTACCAGATGAATTGTTTACTAAAGCTTTAAATCCTTGGAATTTCTCCCTTATAGGTAGATTACAACTACAGAAAACTAAATTTGTAGATGCGGCTATTATCCTTAGACATCAGTGGAAATTGGTTGGAGATGTTAAACTTATACCTCTAGGAAAAGGTTTTTTTACTATTAAGCTGGATAATGAGGTGGATAGAAGCTATATTAAAGCTGGTCAATGGGAAGTATTGAATCAAGTATTAAGAGTTAGAAATTGGGTTTCAAATTTTCGTCCAGATTTTCAAAGAACTTCAAAAACTCAAGTATGGATTCGTTTCCCTGGATTAGGTCTTGAATTATGGAAGAAGGAAATATTGTTTGCCATCTGCAAAGAATTGGGGGATCCAATTAAAATTGATTCTGCAACTGAAAAATGTGAAGTTGGTTACTATGCCAATGTTTTGGTTGAGATGGATTTCGCTCAATCAATTCCTAGTAAAATTTGGATTAACACAAAATATGGAGGTTTCTTTCAAGATATTCTAATACCTGATTGTCCTAAATTCTGTCATACTTGTGGAATAGTAGGGCATTTAGTAACTAAATGTTATGTGGAAAAAAACAAAAATAAAGAATCAGCTTCATTTAAAAAATTTCAGGAAGTCAATAAATATACACCAACTAGAATTCCCTTTGATATCTGTGATAGTTCTAAAAGAGAAGAAGATGCTGTAGTTCATTCAATTACTGTTACTCCTTGCAAGAATCACGTGGAAGAAGTGATTCTAACTTCTGGTAGATTTAGAAATCTCAATACTAATGTATCAGAAGCAGAAGAAGAAGAAGAGGTAATTCTGGAGGCTTCAAAAATTAGTGAAATTGTGGACCAAAACTCAGTTACAAATAGTGTTGTTAAATTTATAAATGGAAGTTCTGGTAAAGTAACAGAGGAGATCATTCTTGTAACATCATGGGCCAATATTTTTAATAAAGAAATGGTAACTCCTTCTGCTTCTCAGGTTGTTTTGGAAGGTAAGAAGAGTAATGCAAGTTCTTCAAATTGCAGTCCTTCACAACATCAAGTTAGTAAGACTGTTCCTGTCAAATATAATTTTAGAAAAAATCCTGGAAAAGGGGGGGGGGGGGGACCAAAAATCCCCCAAACAAACAATGAAGATATTATTTTGGAATATAAGGGGCCTTAGGAGATCTAGGGCTCAAGATAAGTTGTAATCTTTAGTTCATCAATTCAGTCCTTCTTTAGTGTGGATAGCAGAACCAAAAATAGCCTGTAGTGCTTCCTTCTGCAGTAAATTAAATTTTCCTGGTATGCAAAGTATGATAATTCACAATTCTACTTCTTCAAATATTAAGGGTAACATTTGGCTGTTTTGGAATAAAAGCATTTTGACTCCTCAGGTTATATTTATTTCCAGTCAAATGATTACAGTAAGTGTTGGTGATACATTAATTTCTGGAGTTCATGCACATGTTGGTGTCAATCAAAGAAGATTCCTATGGTCAGAAATGGAATTTATCAGTGAGTTTCAAAAGCCATGGATTGTTCTAGGTGATTTCAATGAAATAACATCAATTGAAGAGAAAGTTGGAGGAAGAGCACCTAATAAAATAGCAATGTTAGACTTTGTAAATTGCTTAAACAACTGTGAACTTATTCAAGATCCAAAAACAGGATTAGAATACTCTTGGTCAAACTTTCAGCAGGGCAAGAAGAGAATATTATGCAACTTGGACAGAGCAGTTTTTAATCAAAAATGGATGCAGTTATATGGTGATTGGGGATATAAAGTTGGATTAAGGATGGTATCAGACCATGCACCATTATTGGGAGGTTGTGCAAGTGTGCCAAAACCAAAAAATGTACCAAGAAAATTCCAAAAAATGTGGATACAACATCCAAATTTCCTTCAAGTAGTGGCATATTGTTGGTCAACTGAAGTAATTGGTGATCCAGCTTTTGTGTTTATGAGCAAACTTAAAAATCTCAAAAAATGTCTAAATGAGTGGAATTGGAAAGTGTTTGGAGATGTTAATGTTAAAATCAAAGAAGCTGAGCATAAGGTTAAAAGTGCAATGGAAGAATCTGACAAAAATTCTCTTGATGAGAAGGCATATAGTACATTAGTGGATGCTCAAAATGAATACTCCAGCAGAGAAGTGCAATATAATACACTTATGAAGCAGAAATCTAGAACTAAATGGATCAAAGATGGAGCAGCTAATACTAGCTTTTTTCATACGAATTTGAATATCAGGCAAGCTTTCAATCAAATTAGTGAACTAGAAGATGCTAAAGGCAATATCATAAATGATCAAGAAAAAATTTCAGTTGAATTAGTTGATTTCTTTGAAAAAATATTTGCCCATCAAGAAGTCAAAATTAATGAAGAATTGCTTAATGTTATCCCACAGTCAATAACTGAAGAGGACCAAAAAATGCTAGATGCAATTCCAGATGCAGAGGAAATCAAACAAACCATTTTTGAAATGGATCCAGATAGCTCTCCTGGTCCTGATAGTTTCTCAGGTATTTTCTATAGAACATGTTGGGATATTATCCATCAAGATATAGTTGAAGCTATTCAATTCTGCTGGGCCAGACACTTTATTCCTAAAGGTTTAAATTCCAGTTTTTTAGTTCTGCTCCCAAAATGTCAAGGTGCTAAAACTGCTTCACAGTTCATACCCATTGGATTGAGCAACTTTAATTTCAAAATCATCACCAAGCTAATCACAACTAGAATGAGTACTCTAATGAAAAAGCTTGTATCTCCTCAACAAACAACCTATATCAAGGGAAGAAGTATTCAAGAACAAGTGCTTTTAGCTTCAGAAATGGTAAATGAGATGAAAAAGAAAAGAAGGGGTGGAAATGTTGGTCTCAAACTTGATATATCTCAAGCATATGATGCAGTCAGTTGGGAATTTCTGATAAAAGTATTGCTCAAATATGGTTTTTCTGAATCTTGGTGCAGATGGTTAATGGAAATTCTTCAATCAGCAAAAATTTCTGTGTTGATAAATGGTGGGCCATGTGGATTTTTCTCAGTTGCAAGGGGCTTAAGGCAAGGAGATCCACTCTCTCCTCTATTATTCATTCTAATGGAAGATGTTCTTAGCAGGAATCTAACTCAGTTAGTGCAATCTGGAAAAATAATTCCAATGGTGGTGAGAAAAGGTATACATCCAACTCATTTATTTTTTGCAGATGATTTATTTATATTCTTCAATGGTAACAAGAGAAGTTTAACAAACTTAATGACATTATTAGATGATGATTACCAAGCTAGTTCAGGGAAAGTTATTAATAGAACAAAAAGCAAATGTTTTGTTGATGGAACATCTCATGAGCAAAAGCAAAAAATAAGTGAAAAAGTGCAAATGGAAATTTCTAAATTCCCTGATAAGTATTTAGGAGTTATGTTATCTCCTGGAAGAGTAACTGTTTCTATGGTATGGCCTATGGTGGAAATGATGCAAAGCAAGCTAGCAGCATGGAAAGGGAGGTTACTATCTTTTCAAGACAGAGTAATTCTAATAAAATCAGTTTTGAGTAGTATCCCTTTATATAATATGGCAATTTACAAATGGCCTTCTTCTGTTATTAAGATATGTGAAAAGATCATCAGAAGAAAAAATTGGTCTGGGGATAGTGAAGTTAAAAAGTTCAAGACATTGGCATGGAAAAAAGTATGCACACCTTTCTGTGAAGGGGGGCTGGGATTAAGAAGGTTAGAAACTGTTAATAAAGCTCTTCTCATGAAAATGATGTGGAAAATCTTGAACTCTAAAGAAGAATGGGCCTTATTCTTTCTAGCAAAATATACTGATAAAAATGGTCAATGGATCTCAAATTGGAGACAATCAACTGTATGGTCAGGTCTAAAATGGGCTCTAACTGCTCTTCAAGATGATATCAGATGGTGTGTTGGAGATGGTTCAAAATTTTCGGTATGGTTTGATACATGGATAGGCAATGCTCCTATCATAAATGACATTGGTCTAACTCCTTTTGTTAAAAACAATTTGGATATGAAGCTTAAAGAATTATTACATGGTAAATCTTGGTGCATTCATGAAGAACTTTCTAATTATTTTGCTAATACTACTCTGCCAAAAGTAAGTGGGGGGGATGATATAATGGTATGGAATGGAGATATCAAAGGCAATTTCTCTACTTCAGCAGCAGTGGAAAAAATCAGACTAAAAGAGCCAAAAGTGCATTGGCCATCATTTATATGGAAACCTTTTCTTCATCCAAGCATTGCAAGTAATATCTGGAAAATTCAGCATCAGTTATATGTGGATGATGAAGTAATGAGGAAAAATGGATATGACATGGTTTCTAGGTGTTGCATCTGTGTAGCAGAACAAGATAGCATGCCTCACACTCTCTGGAAGTGTGATTTCAGTGTTGAGATATGGAATTGGATCAGTGCAATCTTTGGTCTTAATAAACCAAATTCTTTCTCTGACATCTGCAAAGCTGCCCAAAGGAAAAGTCATCTCATAAAAGAAATTTGGATGACTGCAGCATGTACCATTATGAGAGACTTGTGGTTCCAAAAAAATCAAAAACTCTTTGCAGAAAAGTCCCCTCTATTAAGTGAGTTCAAAAATAAAATTTGGAAAACAGTACATGAAGGAGGTTTGAGAATGAAAGGTACAAAATGGGGGCAAGATTATGATCAAAACATTATTGATTTCTTCCATTTGGGCACCAGATTTACTAAATTCAGCTGCATTAAAGAGTGCTTTTGGTATACACCAGGGTATGGATTTCTGCTAATGTGTTGTGATGGATCTTCATTTGGTAATCCAGGAGCAGCAGGCTTTGGCATCATTGCTAGAGACCATGATAATCAAGTTCTGGGGACTCTGTCAGGTGGTATAGGTATTGCAACTAACTACCTAGCTTAGGTTTTTGCAGTATTATGTGCAATTGAATGGGCTTCCTTTTTTTCTGCATCAAAATTAATCATCAGATCAGACTCACAATCTGTGATTAATGACTGTCTGAATAACTGCATCCCCTGGGCACTCAAGTCAAGATGGAGTAATGTTGTTCAAAAGATGGAAGTTTTGATTTTTCAGCACACCTATAGAGAAACCAATTTTAGTGCAGATGATTTAGCAAAAAGAGGGGCTGTTCTTAAAGCTGGAGAAAGAACTATTCACATTGGAAGGCCAATTTTTTTGAAAAGAGTGGAAATGCCAAACATTGTTTACTATAGATTTTGTTAAAAGCCTTTGTCTCTTGAGTTGTTAGGAATTTTTTTGTATCATTTATTTTGGTTGTGAGAGTCTTGTAATTTTAGCATAATTCGTGCTATTCTATTAATAAAAATTATGTGATTGAGCAAAATAATAATAATAATAATAATAATAATAATTAAACTTCTGTACATGTGTTTGGTTTTGTTGTGTTTTATGTGATTAGGTAGGTGACTTCAGCTAAGGACAATTGAATCACTAGCAGCCATCAGAGGGGAATATCAATCCCTGGTATGTACTTTTGTTTATACTTATGCTTTCATGTTTATGTGGGTGAATACTAACCTTCAGTATAATTTATTGCGAGGTAATGGTACTATTGCGGGGTGACAAGTGAACTGCGTGGGGATTGGGATCAACTTGTGCCCCAGTGTGCATTATTCAGTTAAGTTCTCTTTTATACTCCTCAGTCCCTTTTTCTTCCAAAGTACATGTTTTTTTTAATCAATCTTATTATTCTCTTAACATTTTCATCCAAAACCATATTCAACTCTTTACTGACATCAGATTTGTGGTGGACACGCAGGTGTTAAAGGTTTTGATGGTATTGATTGAAACATCACGGCTACATGTTCGTCTTCGTAAACTCAGTAAGTTGTGATTTCCTAGCATTGGATGTTGTTTTATTCATTTGATGTTTAGTTCTCATAGAATCCACCTGAACACTCTTGTTTTGTTTCCAATGAATCTACCTAAGAAATTGATCTAGTTGAAGCATACACACATGGAAAGGCATGCACCTCTAATAACAGTAAGATCATGCATCTTATTTTGATGATCTTCTTTTATATAAGTTATTGCAGCATGGTCTCAATTATATCGCCTGTTGAATGGCTTTTCAAATCCTTCGCTTGTAGTCCACTTCTTCTGTTCTGTTGATTTAGTTTGGTGGACTTGATGTTGTATTGCTTCACATTATTTTGTTTGTATGTTGTGACCTAAGTTTCCTTTGAATATATCTGTTCATGAATATATCTGTAGCTGGTGGTCTGGAATTGTCTCTTGGCGGCAGTTAAACCATGAAGAATAGAGTAGCAAGAGAGCTGTAATGGGGTTGGATAAGTTGAGTGGGTTGTCGGCATTAAGTTTCCCTTTATTAGTTTATTTGTTGTCTGATATATCTTTTGGTTGCTGCTTCTGGACTTGATGTTACTGCTTGTGGACTTGATGGCGTCGATCTGGTTTGTATTCACAATTTCAAAGCTCATTTATGTGTAGTTGCATAATACCATTGCATGATTTACTGTCAGCTTCATTTTTTAATCCTGGACCCCTTGCGATTCACCATTCATTTATCTCTGTTCTCTTGTTTAGTAATATCATCTCTTTATGCAGAACCAATAATGCGGTGAAGGAGTGATTCTATTCATACTCATGTCATTCATACCCTATTTGTGGTATGTGTTACACTTTGAAATATTCTTTAAGACACAAGATGGAAACATAAAATTAGAACCTGTATACCACTTATAACACATCACGAAAAACCGAAAACAAAACTTCTACAACCTATGTTATATGAACCTAAAGTAGTAGTTAGTATACGTCTTGGAGGTTCTAATTTTCCTCTATATGCTAGCTAATATCATCTCTGTCATTCTATAGAATCATCTTCTCATAATTTAGACACTAAATTTCATTCGGTATTGATTGTATGTTATTGGCCTGAATTTATTTTTAAAATGGAAGACTTTGTTGTTCAGTGCGATAACAACGTGTCTCTTAGTAGTATTTGGCCTGAATTTAGAAATTGAAGTTCATTGGGTATTTGATTGTATGTTATTGGCCTGAATATTTTGTTGAAATGGATGTCTTTGTTGTTACAGTGGGAATTCAATGTGCCTGAATTTGTCCTGAATATTATGTTATAATGGATGTCTTTGTTGTTACAGTGGGAACTCAATGTGCCTGAATTTGTCCTGAATATTATGTTGAAATGGATGTCTTTGTTGTTATAGTGGAAACTCAATGTGCCTGAATTTGGCCTAAATATTATGTTGAAATGGATGTCTTTGTTTTTAAAGTGGTAACTAAATGTGCCTGAATTTGGCATGTATTTTGCCTGAAAATGTTACAGGGAACTCTTGACAAGGTCAACTAAAAATTTACTTGACTTTTTTTTTCATGTTGCAAAAATTTAGCAACGGCAAAAATCAGTTGCTAAATTTAAAACCAGAATAATAAAACCTGGTCCGGCTAAGAATAGTCTTTTCTTTTTTTTTGGTTATAAATTTCGCAAGTGCCATATAGCTGTTGAGAATTTTTTATTTCGCAACTGTTCATAGATGTTGCGACAATAGTATAGCAACAACAGTAAGCTGTTGCTAAATCAATTCGCAACATCTAAAACCGTTGCAAAAGCACACAAAAAAACAGTTGGATGAACCGAAAACCGTTGCAAAATTTTTTTCGCAACGGCTTATGAGCTGTTGCCAAATAAATTCAACACCACGTTTCGCAACGGTTAGCTGCTGTTGCAAGACCGTTTTTCAACAGCTGTCAGCCGTTGCTAATCCCCAAAAATGGTGTAGTGAATAATTCTAGGATGTTCTTCGGGAATGTCACAGTGTGACAGATAATCACTGTTGGGGGCCTTCTCTGAGTAGTTATTAGGGTGCCTTACTAATTTTCCTTGTCCTTTGATTTGTTATGAGTCAACCAGTCCGATTGTAACGTGTGTATATTTTTAGGTTGGGTCTTATCCGATCCTTTGATTGGTGATAAAGGTTGTAAGAGAATTATGTTTTCTTCTCATCTGAAATTTATGAAATAGAAAACCCTATGGCTGTGTTCATTGGAACCAGATTTTGGCTCAATCCCTTGTGTATTTGAGATTTATCCTTAATTTTATCATATCTTCCTCCATTCGGATTGTTAGTTGTTGTTACATCACAACAATTGGCATCAGAGCCATTTCGATTTAGCACAAAATTTCTCCAATTTGTTTTTCATCATGACCTTAAAATAAGTTGAATCAGAGGTGGAAAAAATCAAGGGTGCTCAAGATCTAGTTAAAACTGAGCTGACGGATCTTCACAGTAAATTTGATACAATGAGCTCGAAATTTGACTCACTGTTGAAGCTGTTTGAGCAACATCAACCTCAACCAAACTCTGATAGAGACAGTGATTCTTACAATGATGCTCATACTGATCATAATTTATTTCATACCCAACACCAAATTTTTCAACCGCAACATCATAGAATACCTAAATTAGATTTTCCACGCTTCGATGGTGATAACCCAAGATGATGGATTCAAAAGAGCGAACGATACTTTCACCTAAACAACATTGAGGAGCATCTGAAGGTAAACATCGCTGCAATCTACTTGGAAGGTAAAGCGGAAAAATGGTTTTTAAATTTTCAAGTGAATCGACCTATACTTCATTTGTGTGCTAGATTTGAAAATCCTATTGAAGAAAATTTTGTGGGTAGTTTTAATAATCTTATTAAAAGCTCCACTGTGGATGATTATTATGAGGAATTTGAATCATTGAAAGCCTTAATGCTTAATAGGAATCCTTCTCTTACGGAAACTTACTTTGTCATAAGTTTTCTTAGTGGTCTCAAAGAATAAATTGGTAAGTCTGTGTCCAAGTTTCAACCAGCTACACTTTTTGAGGCCTTTTCACTAGCTCGCTTGTAAGAACAGAAAGTTAACCTTGCTGCTTCCGCTACTAACCCATTTACTAGATCATTTACCAATTCCTTTCACTCAACTAGGAAGTATTCATCCCAGTTTTTCCACCAAAGCCTATTCTAACTTCTCCAAAGTCCCTATTCGCTTCTCCACCCAAACATCATAGTACTTCTCCTACTATTAAGCGACTCACTTGGGAGGAGATGAATAGAAGAAGCGAACAAGGGTTGTGTTATAATTGTGATGAGGTGTACAAGAAGGGCCACTTTTGTAAAGGGAAGCAGAAGATATTTATGCTCCAAGTTGACAGTACTGAGTCCACAGAAACTGAGGAGGAGGAGGAAATCTTTGAGGAAACAACTAAATCACTAGTCCAATCTGATATTGAGGTATCTTTAATTCTCTTACAGGCAGTGCTACTGGTGACATCATCAGGATTCCAGGCCTCCTCCATAAGAAAAAGGACTCCATTTTTATTGATTCTGGTAGCACAACAAGTTTTATTGATAGCACATTATCTACTTCTCTTAAATTCCCCATTGAGAAAACTCCCTCCATGGTAGTCACAGTTGCCAATGGAGCCCAAACTGTTAGCAATGGAATCTGTTCTAACCTCCAATGGAGTATGCATGTGCACACATTTGTTGAAAGTTTAACGATGTTACCATTAGGTGGGTGTTATATTGTGCTAGGTGTTGATTAGCTGAGGACCTTGGGTGATGTCCTCTTTAATTTGTCTAAGCTCACCATTTCTTCCAAGTACCATAACAAGAAAATTACCTTACAAGGTATTTCTCAATCTTCTTCTTTACTGATGGTTAGTGGTGAGTTAGTCCAGAAATTTTTGTCAGCAACTTCTCATGGCATTGTGGGGTGTTTGTACTCAATCTCCTTAAACCCTGACCCACCAGCTACTCCTGCCACACTTCAACATTTGTTACATGACTTTCATGACATTTTTCAAGATCCAACCAAACTTCCACCTTAGAGGAGTTTGGATCACAAAATTCCTTTACAACCCCTTTCTTCACCTGTAAAATAAATAGCTTATAAATGCCCTTATGTTCATAAAGGTGTAGTTGAACAATTAGTCAAAGAAATGATCCACACTGGAATCATCCAACCTAGTCACAACCCATTTTCTTCCCCAATACTTCTTGTTAGAAAGAAAGATGGTTCATGGAGATTTTGTGTAGACTATAGGAAGTTAAACAATATTAATATAAAAGACAAATTTCTAATTCCTATTGTTGATGAATTGTTGGATGAGTTGAAAGTGTCTACCATCTACTCCAAGATTGATTTAAGAGCAGGATAACATCAAATCATAGTCAGTGTCAATGTCATTTTTAAGACAGCATTTAGAATTCATCATGGCTACTATGAGTTCAAAGTAATGCCTTTTGGCCTTAAAAATTCTCCTGCTACATTCCAGGCCTTAATGAATGATATTTTTCAACCATTTTTGAGAAGATTTGTGCTAGTCTTTTTTGATGATATATTGATTTACATCCAAAATATGGATAAACATCTGGAGCATCTCAAACTTGTTTTTGTCTTGTTGAGACAACATCAACTCTTTGCCAACCTATCCAAACGCTGTTTTTTCCAACCTTCTTTGGAATATATGAGTCACATTATTACAGCTGAAGGGGTTTGTGCCGATCCAAATAAAGTTTCTTGTATGCAAAGTTGGCTAGTTCCTAAGAACATTAAAGACTTAAGAGGGTTTCTTGGCCTTACTGGTTACTATTGAAAGTTTGTGCAAGGTTACAGCTTCATCATTAAACCTCTGACAAATATTCTTAAGAAGGACTCCTTCCTTTGGACTCCAGCCGCAACACATGCCTTTGAACAACTCAAGACATCAATGAGTAATACACCTTTTCTAGCACTTCCAGATTTCACAAAGCCATTTGTGGCTGAAAGTGATTCTAGTAATCTCTGTGTTGGTGTTGTGTTACTCCAATAGGGAAAACCCATAGATTTTTTTAGCAAACCATTAGGGCCAAGAGCAAGATCCCTCTCTACTTATGAAAAAGATATTTTATCCATTGTCTTGGTTGTTCAGAAATGGAGACAATATTTGCAGGGTACCAAATTTGGTGAAATCTATGGCTGTAATTCTAGAAGACCTACTGACAATGTCAGTAATTTAGCCATTTTCTCTAGAAGATGGCTAAAAGCTTTGGTATTCAAGCTACTTCTGTCTGAGCTAAAAATCATTTTTATTGGAAAGGCATGCATATAGACATAGTTCAGTTAGTTTCTCAGTGTGATATTTGTCAGGGAAATAAAGGTGACCACACCACCAATACTGGCTTACTATAACCACTTCCTATTCATGAACATGCTTGGCAACATATTTCTATGGATTTCATAGAAGGCTTACCTGCTAGCAATAGAAAGAATGTCACCTTAGTGGTTGTAGATAGACTCACCAAGTATGCTCACTTCATAGCTCTCTCCCATCCATATACAGCTGCTTCTGTAGCTCATGCTTTTCTATCTCAGGTGTTTAGATTGCATGGATTTACATTTTCCATTGTCTTAGATAGAGACAAGGTCTTTACTAGCAACTTCTGGAAGGATTTATTCAAGACATTGGGTACTAATCTGCATTTGAGCACAGCTTACCATCCCCAGACATATGGGAAGAAAGAAAGAGTCAATGCTTGTTTGGAAACTTATCTGAGATGCCTCATTGGCCATAAACCAAGAAAATGGAGTGATCGGTTTGCCTTAGATGAGTGGTGGTACAATACTAGTTACCATACTAGTTTAAAAGTCTCTCCCTTCCAAGAACTATATGGTTATGCTCCTCCTCATCTTGCATTTCCTTCTTCTGTTACTATTTCAGTTGCAGCAGTGGAGTCTTACTTGAAGGATAGAGATGCATTACTGGATACTCTTAAGGAATCTCTTCATCAAGCTCAGGAAAGAATGAAGTTTTATTCAGAAAAATCCAGACAAGATAGATATTTTGATGTAGGTGATTTGGTGTATTTGAAGCTCCAACCTTACAGGCAAGCTTCCTTGTCTCTTAGAAATAATTTTAAACTATCCTCTAAATTCTATGGCCCTTTTCCAGTGTTGCAGAGGGTAGGCAAGGTAACCTACAAATTAAAGTTTCCATCTCATGCTAGGATACACCCTGTATTTCATGTATCCAAAATGAAGAAGCACATTGGGATTAAGCATACTCCTTCTCCCACTCTACCCATTATGGATCATGCAGGTGAAATCATCATGGTCCTTGAGAAAGCCTTGGACTCCAGAACAATTTTTCAGGGGAACAGGTTGGTCAAGCAACTACTCATTCAATGGACTAATTCTTCACCTAAGAATGCTACTTGGGAGGACCTCTCTACTGTCAGAGCTCATTATCCAAAGTTCATCCTTGAGGACAAGGATGATTTTCAGAGGGAGGAAATGTCACAGTGTGACCGTTAATCAATGTTGGGGGTCTGCTCTGAGTAGTTATTAGGGTGCCTTACTAATTGTCCTTGTCCCTTGATTTGTTATGAGTCAACCAGTAAGATTGTATATTTATGGTTGGGTCTTAGCCGAGCCTTTGATTGGTGATAAAGGTTATAAGAGAAGTATGTTTTCTTCTCATATGAAATTTATGATGTAGAAAACCCTGTGGATGAGTTCATTGGAACCATATTTTGGCTCAATCCCTTGTGAATTTGAGATTTATCCTTCATTTTATCATATCTTCCTCCATTCTGATTGTTAGTTTTTGTTACATTACAACATAATATAAGTCCGGGTTATTGATTAGTTCTTGTTCACCTTGATTTTATCAAAAGAGGGAACAAAACTCGTAGGTTTATCTGTGGGAGACAAATTTATCTATTATCGTAGAATTTTCTGTGTGATACAGATTTGTTTATTAAATTATTCGACTTTGGGTCGTAGCAACTCTTGGTTGTGGGTGAGATCAGATAAGGGAATCAAGTGCGTAGTATCCAGATAGGATCAGAGATGTATGAAACGCAACTGTACCTTGAATCAGTGTGATATTGATTAGGGTTCAACTACAGTCCAGACCGAAGTTAGTTTGTAGTAGGCTAGTGTCTGTAGGGGCTTAATACATTGTGGTTTTGAATCTGGACTAGGTCCCGGGGTTTTTCTGCATTTGCAGTTTTATCATTAAAACAATTTCTGGTGTCTGTGTTATTTCTATTCCGCATTATATTTTGTTATATAATTGAAATATCACAGGTTGTGCGTTTCATCGATCAATTGTGAAATCCAACCTTTGGTTGTTGATTGGAAATTGATTGATCCTTGGATATTGGTCTTTGGTACCATCCAAGTTTATATCTCTTGTATTTGGTTAAGACTCGCATACTTATATTTGCTTGAGTATAGATCAAATCGAGAGATAGAGATATTAACTCATTGATATAATTTTTATTAAGATTGAGTCTGACTGTCTAGTTGATTCTCTTAAAAGTATTTTAGCGTTAGTCCATATAGATTGCTAATCGAAATATTGGGTGAGGTTGTTAGATCCCCGCTTTTTCAACACTTAACCAAGTAGATAGATTTAGATTTCTGTATGAGGTTGAAATCCATCAACCCTTAACCAAGTAGATAGATTTCTCAAGATGTCTAGAAAAAATTGAAAAGGGATGGTCCATATTAGGAACAAGCAAACGATTTGGTCCAGCAGGTTAGTGATGACATTGAGTACCTTTCATGGGTTGGATAGATTTTCTAACTTTAGGTAGGATTCCACTTGGTGATAAACATATATATTCATTCCTTCGTATCACAATAATCAGTGGCGAAACCAAATATTACTTACAAAGGGTCTAAAAATAAATTTTATAGACATGTAGGATTTTAGTGGACTAAATACTAAAAATTAGGTGGATTGAATACAAAATTGTAAATAAAACAAAGGTCTTTTACATGGTTATAAGGATTTTAGGGGGCTGGATCCATGGTTGGTCAACCATTGGCTTCGCCCTTACCATTTGTCAATTCGGTTAATCGTCAAGTATGCCACAATTTAATTGGGAAGTATAGACTGTATCTTCAGAATAAAATGTTATTACTGTTCAATTAGTAATGAAGGTACGGAACATACTTATTCATATATATTAGGGGATAAAATCTACACCGAAGCAGTATCATTAAACGATTATAACCATCTAATACATGGATTTCAGGAATTCCACTTGGAAAAGATGCATAAAAATAAGGTAAAGCATGATATTTTTTGATATCATTATTCCATCATATTCCAGTTATGGTGCTATATGTTCAAATCCCGATGGTGCAAGAGGTTCAAGTACTAGTAGTGGAAGTCAACAAAATTTTAGAAGTCGTGGAAGTCAAAGAAGTTCAAGAAGTCGTTTTATGCATAATGTACTAGTCGATAGTTATACTCCAAATTTAGTGTTAGATACTCAAGTACGAGAAGGTGTAGAAGTCATTGAGATGGAAACAACTCCTGGTAATATCCAAATCCCAGTGGTGATTTGGATATTGAAGTAGTTAGGAAATCTTCTCTCTATACCCCAATTGCCTCAACCAGATCAGCATTTCAAGCTCACCAATATGAAGATTCCAATCTTGTTCCCTCACCAAGAATGATCCCCTCATCGGGTTACTTTTCAAGGTTTTGAAGATTCCAATGAGATTTGACCCCCAAATGAGTCTCAAACCGGTGAAATATCTGTTATGTTGAACAACAGTCTTGATCCACAAAACCTGACCAATTGAATCTTTAATGGTCAAGAAGGAAAGGAAAATCAATAGTTTATGGATGTAATTTAATTTCAATCTTTGTAACGTAATTATTCAGTTTTTATTAATAAAAAATATCTTAAAATTAATATTCAAATCTCAACTTGTTTTACATATCATTAAGTTTTAATTAGACCAACATTATTTAAAAAAATGAAATCGCATAACATAACACAATCAAAAATACATTCACATGAATTTTATAGAGTCCATAGCATTAATAAACTGTCTTTTGTTGGCTTCAAAAAATTTGCAATAAGTTCTAATTTTCTGAAAAAAATATATATAATAAGTAAATATGATTTTAATTAAATAAAACTGAGTCATTAAAAATAAAGTTAGTAAGATACTCACTAGTTTGTTGTTGAACAATCTAGGATAATCCTCCTTTGTCATCCAAAAAAGTTCTGCACTCTTTCTTGCATCCCTATTGATAAAAAAAAAATATTATTTGAAGGCTCTTATTTGTTCTCATTGAATTTTCATTCCCGGCAAACACCATACACTATTGAAACACTCAATCCCATAAATTAAAAGTGGTTAAATTTAAATTTACATCGTTTTCAACTTATATCCAAAATCGAACTAGAGAAACATCTTTTTCTCAAGTGAACCGAACACTAGCCATGTTGGTGAAGTGATTACTAGCCATGTTGGAGTGAATTTGAAATTAAGATGGTGTAACTTGAAATGAATTTGAAGTTGAGTATTTACAAGGGGTGGATTTCTGACCGTTATAACCCCATTAAGCATTGACCATAACGTCGACCAATATAGAAACTATCGCTAGCGCTATAATGACTAATTACGAGGATATAAAGACCACCGAGGGATGGAGTCTCTATCCTAGCTGTATAAGTGGTATATATCTGTACCACATGCATAATCAGATATGATGGCCAAATTTCCATGATCATATAGTGGGTGCAAAAGTGATGCCATATAACCTAAGCATAGGAACAGGTTTTGAAAGTTGTTTTTCAGCTAACAAAACTTTCCTTGAGGGCTGAATATTGATTTTAATGTCAAGAATGTGGATCGGGGGCTTCCAAATATGTAGCATAAGGCAGAATTACCATTACTCTATAACTAAACATAAAATATAATAACTATCCATAAACAAAAACACCTAAATCTATTACTATTTTCCTTCTCTTCACCTCCGAATTCACCTCCAAATGATGATGATGATGAACTCTAAGAATAAAATGATGAATTGATAAAATTAATAAGTACCTCAACAACAAGATAATCTTCCAATCACTATATTACGTAAGAATCGACAAACCCACTATTTTTTGGTGTTTTGGTTTGATTAGATAGGTTAGATTTGATCACATTAGAATTCAATTTTCAGTTTTTCAATTACCTAACGGCTATGAATTGATGAAATCCTAATGGACCCTATGATAATCAACCATTTGAAGTTAAAAAAAATATTCAAGCAACAAAAAGTATGGATTTCTCTCCTCATCAGAGAAAAAAGAGAGCAAGGGATTACCCCCAAGTTTCATACAAAAGGGAAATGAGGAATTGGAGGAGCAGAGGCAATTGGACACATCAATCTAACTACTAGAAACTTTGAAGCACAAACTCACATCAACACCCTTAAGGTATACCTATACAACTTAAATCTTTCTCACAAAATAGTTAAGAATCATAAATGCATCCTCATTATAGCTCTTCATATATAGCATTAATCACAATATAATAATGTATGGCTACATTATTATAATCTTTAGATATCTTATAATTTCATACCTCTAGAAATTCTTCACATCTATGGCATAGAACTTCCAATAGGAAAACGTACCTCCATTAGATATATGAATGACATGCTAAATAAAATAAACCCTGACATTTTCTTTTTACCTGAAACTAACCAAAAATCTCAAAATTTAAGTAAAATATTGGGGTAACCAACTCCTGGTTTGTTGAACCAATGGATGTTATTGGTACAACTGGGGTTCTAGCTCTAGCTTTGAAATCCAAATTATCCTTGGACATTTTGGATTTTTCCAACAGTCACAGTATTGCCCAAATCAATCCAATCAATGGCACCCTTGGATGTTCACAGGCTATTTTGGTATCCCTTATACCGCAAATGATAAACTTGATTCTTGGAAAATGATTGAAAATCATATCGTAAACTTTAGTATGCCTTGGATAATTATGGGAGACTTCAACTTTATGTCACATGATCATGAAAAATTTAGTAAGAATCATATTGATGAAAAGATTGATCATCTATCCCTATCTGATCTGGGTTATACTGCTTGCCCTTTTAGTTGGACTAATAGAAGAAATGGTGACCGATTAACAGAGTAAAGACTTGACAGAGGTCTAGTTACTGATAATTGGCTCAACTTATACCCTAATAGTACAATTTCTAACCTGCTTGCTATTGGCTCTGATCATAATCCCATTCCCCTCAACACTAATCCTCACTGGAAACCTGGTTAAATACCATTTAAAATTATGTGGTCCTTAGCCTAACCATAAAGATTTCAAGGACATCATATTTAAATGCTGGAATCAAAGTCATTCTAGATCCTATGCTTATAAAATTGCTTGAAAACTGAATGATGTCAAGGTCATAGTGAAAATATGGAACAGAGAAGTCTATGGTAACATTAAAACAAATCTTGAAGAATGCAAAGCTAAGCTGGATTGGATAACTATCAAAGAAGGCAAAGACAACATCAAACATTGGTATGATATTTAAGAAAGTTTTTTTGGAAAACTAAAAGCAGATATCAAGCCATCAAACTGGGAGATAGAAACACCAAGTACTTTCATGACTCTGCAAGGAAAAATAATGAGAATAAATACTGATGTCATTCAAACTGATAGAGGTGAATGGATCACTGAGAGTTCTGAAATATTTAGATGCTTCACTAACCATTTTGAAAGTATAGATACTACTGAAAACATCGATATAAACCCAACCATTATTAATCTCATACCCACTAGCATAATCCTAACTAAAAATGTTTATCTTTTATCAACACCTGATCCTATAGAAATAAAGAATGTGATATTCAATATGGAAGGTGACAAAGCTCCAGGTCTAAATGGTTTTCAACCAAATTATTTCCAAGCCAACTAGAATATTATAGGAGAAGATATTATCCAATCTAAAAACAATGAAATTCATATTCATTTCCCTTATTTCTAAAACTGAATCCCCCATAGCACCTTCCCACTTTATACCAATCTCTTTATGCAACAAAACTTACAAAATCAGATATATACTCATAACCCAAAGATTAAAACCTCTTCTCCCAAAACTCATTTCCCCATTTTAATCTACATATTCATACATGCATACGGTAGATAAAATTTTGAAAATATTGTTTTAGCCAATCAAATTATCCATCATATGAACACTAGATAAAAGATTGAAATGTCTAAGGCATTTGATAGAGTGGATTGATCCTTCTTAATGACTATTATGAAATAGATGTGATTCAGTGATAAATAGTGTAGCCTCATCCACCAATGCATTTATACTACAAATTTCTAGCTGTCATAGTCAACAGAGCTCCTGATAAATTCTTCATACCTTCCATAGGCCTAAGACAAGGGGATCCCCTATCCCCTTGCCTTTTTATTTTCTATATGGAAGCCCTATCTAGAAGTCTGGTTAATACTGAAAAACTTGTCTTGATTCAAGGAACTCAAATTTGTCTTGGAGATCCAGCCATCAGTCATATTCTCTTTGTTGATGATTGCATGGATTTATGCAAAGGTAACATGCCTGAATGCAATCATCTGGTGGATATCTTTAGCAACTTCATCAAGTCCTCTGGTCAGATGATAAACTTCTCAAAATATGGAATTTTCTTTAGCAAAAACACTGATCCTTACATAGCCAACATAATTAGAAACTTCATGTTGTAGGTTGATACTAAAGATAAGTAGTACCTGAGATCTCCCATATTCACATGTAGAAGTAAGATTCAAGATTTCAAACCTTGCTTAGACAAGCTAAAATTTAGACTTGCTGGGTAAAAAAGTTAAAATCTATCCCCCAATGGAAAATCCACTATGATTGCTAGTGTCACTTCGACCTAAAGCATTTATTAGATGAATTTTTTCAAACTGCCCAAAAATACTTGTCAGGAGATTGATAAACTTCATAGAGAATTCTTTCGGAAAAAAGACCATGATAAACCCAAAGGATTATACTTCATTTCTTGGAGCTATGTTCGCAAGCCTAAGGAGCTAGGAGGTCTTGGTTTTAGAAACATGGATTTCTTTAACAACGTTATGGTCACTAGAGTAATATTAAGACTAATATTTGAATCAGACTCTCTGTGGTCATCTACCTTGAAAGACAATCACTTTAAAGAAACTGATTTTATTTATTTGAGAATCAAACCTAAAAGAACTGATGCTTAGATATGAAAAGGAATTTTGGAAGGGTTGGAAAATATCCAGAAATACTACAAATGGGAGATAGGTAATGGTCAAAAAATCAGAATACGGGAGGACATATGGATTCACAATAAATAAGGGATTACAAAAAAAAAAACCACAACGCTGCCAGAATGACCTTACATTTGTCAGTAAACTAATCAATAACTCAGAAGAATAGGACATGCTCTTCTTCATGGTTCAATGAAGAAAACTAACTTAGCATCCAGAACAATTTATTTAACATTTAGGAGGAGGATGGAATCGTCTAGGGTCTCATTGATGATAAGAAATTCACTATCAAATCCATTTATGACAGGAAGATCAAAGACAAATACATAAATGATATCCCCAACTCATCCTGGGAAATAATTTGGAAACTGGACACCACCCCATCTATACAAATGTTCATTTGTAAGTGCGCTCATAGAATCCTACCTACCAATGGCAGGACTGCAAGCATCCTCAACTATATTGATCTTATCCGCAACCTTTGAAAAAGTTCTAAAGAAGATATCACCCATAATCTTATCTCTTTTACTTATGTTACTGAAGTTTAGATAAACCTATTTGGTACTCAACCAATGATTTGGTGCTTCCACTAATTTCAGTGACTGGATAAACTCCTGGTTCCTTTCTCACTATTAGTTTAACGACTGGATACCAATCTTTGGTACTATCTGTTGGTTCATTTGGAAAGCTAGATGTACCATAAGATTAAATCTTTTGCTATAGTGACAGTTAATAAGATTAAGCATCATCTTTGATCTTTTAATATATAGAGTGATGCATAATCCAAACCACTTTCTGAACAATCTCTGGTGTCAAAGTTCTGAACAAGTACTATAAACATAATTACTAATAATCATAAGCTGAAATTCAGCATCAGTATTAGCATAATTTCCATGAGCCATGCCAACATGGAAGGAAATATTGACCAGTCATCCTATACTAACTGCGGTTTCATTATCATGGCTTATACAAGAATCTGTGTGGGAGAAAAAAGAGCATCCCCGATGACAATAAAGTCAAAAGAGGAGCAAAACTAGCAATGAGCTTCCAAAGAGTTGCAAAGAGAAAACATGAATTTTCAAGTATAAAATGATGCAACTCTGAAGGAGCTAGAGAATGAATACAAGTAAGAAGTTCAAGGAAAATCCAACCTTGGTTTTCATCAAATGAAGGATGGTAATTTTGAAGCAGTCGGAAAATGATCAAAATCAGAATCATAAGCAATTAAATTGTATAACTTAACTCCTTTTATAGTCACTTAATGGTGGGTTTGGTTGCAGAATTCATAATTTCCAGGAATTTGTAATCCCATGGGATTACAAATTCTTGGATTCATGTAAATTCCTCGTATATTTGGTAACTCAGTTGAGATTCCTATGATTCATAAAATTTTCTTGTGTTGAAGTCCATGTATTGTTTGGCATTGCCCTGAGAATCATAAAATTGCATATATATGGGTTTTGGTGTAAAAGAAAGTGGGACCATAAATCTCCTGATAAGTTTCCCAGCAAATCTTAGGGGGGAGGGGTCGGACTCCATATGGAGGATTTGTTGGAAAAGTGAATCCCCTCGGAAACGTAATTCCAGGGATTTGGGCAACCAAATGTAGCGAGAGAAATGTAATTCCACCAAATCCCCTGAACCTATAAATCCCATCTTTAAAATTCTACATCCAAACCCACCATAACTAACTTCAATTGGAATGGTCCAAACTTAACGGTGTTACTTAATTATCTTTAGTCTTTAAGTAATGCCATTGGCAACTCCCAAAGGTTGATGCATGATTCTGGAGTCAGGTTTGGATACCTAACTTGTATCATCTCAGTTTCTACCCTCGAGGAGAATACTTTTTTCTGTTCAAAAAGTGGGAATGTCATAAACACCCCCTACTATCCATGGATCTATCACAAATACCCTTATGAATCTTTCAAAATACCCCTAATGGCACAATTGAAATTATGAACAACAAAATAATTCACATAATCCCTTTCTTAAACTTGTGTTTATAGATGAAAATAGTTTCTGCTGATTTTGGTAATTGCGGGTGTGAAGGTTAGAAACTGTTTAAACCCTAAATAATGTACTGCAAGGGAGTACTTAAGATTCGAGAGATCAATCTGTACAAGTCCGGCCTAAACCAAGAAATGGCCATTCCAGACTTGCTTCGGTCACAAAGAGAAGGAGAATGGGTTGGTTTTGGGGAGGTAAGAAAGGAGAGTGGTGAGACCAGAATAGTTGATTCTGGAAGAGCTGTTGGGTTTCTACGACTTTTTATCAGAAGAGTAAGAGATCTCACAAGGAGAGCTAGCAAGTAAGTATTTCTGAGTGTTGTCTTGTCCGAATGAACTTGTTGTTCAAAGGGAAATAGGTAAGACCTATTTATACAAGTCGAGGTAGAAACGTACCCTGGTCTCATTAAGGAGTGGGGAAGTAAATGGGAGGAGGTGGTAACCGTATGCATGGACTTGATGTTCCATAAAGTGGTTAACGCATGAAACTGTTAACGTTATGGAATTGATGTTCCATAAGTTTGTTAACTCACGGCTTTATGTCCCATGAACGTTTCCCACAAAACTCCCGTATTTACTAGGCGCCTCACCCTTATGACACTTCCTTATGAAGGGTGTAGTGTACACCGCACGCTGTAGACCACCAAACCAATACCCAAAGAGAATCCCCCAGTTTGTGTTGATTTCTCGAATGTTTTTGGAAAACATGTAACACGTTGTTGTGGCTTGGCAAGTCAAGCTCGGGGAACTTTCTAGCCTGGTGACCTTCTACGGTCGAGATGTTGCATCTTGAAAGGAGGGGCAACCGTTGATCGTTGCATGCCTTCATTTTGGTAGCCGCGTAGTGAGGTCCAACAGGGTGGCACGACTAGGGTGTGTTTAAATTTGGCATGAGGGTCCAAGGGTTCCCCATAGGTGTATGGCATGGCTAGGGCCAAGGCAAGGATGCTTGGCTAGTCTTGACGTGACTAGCATGGCTAGGGCCAAGGAAAAGTGTGTTTGTCATGGCGCGACTAGCTTGGCTAGGTTTAGTTTTGGCTTGGCATGTGGGGCCAAGGGGTAGCCATGGGTGCATGGCATGACTATCTTGGGATAGGTGCGGTTTTGGCTTGACATGTGGGGGAAAAGGGGTAGCCATGGGCTCATGGCGTGACTAGCTTAGGCTAGGTGCAGTTTTTGCTTGGCATGTGGGGCCAAGGGGTATCCATGGGCGCATGGCGTGACTAGCTTGGGCTAGGCGCGTGACCAAGCTAGGGTTTTGGGCCAAAGGTCGTGAGGGGACCTTAGACGGCCAGGATTTTCTCTTAGGATTGAAGGGCAACCATTGATTGTTGCGCGCCTTTACTTTGGTAGCCGTATGGGGAAGGCCAGCATGGTGGCGCGGCATGAGGGGCCATGGAGAGACGTGTTTGGAATGGCGCGGCCGGCGTGGCTATATTTTGCTAGGTGCGTGACCAGGCTAGGGTTTTGGGCCAAATGTCATGAAGGGACCTTATACGGACATGATTTGCTCCTGGGATTGAAGGGCAACCGTTTATTGTCGAACGCCTTCACTTTAGTAGCCACGAGGGGAAGGCCAGCATGGTGGCGCGGCGTGAGGGGCCATGGAGAGACGTGTTTGGCATGGCGCGGCTGGCATGGCTAGCTTTGGCTAGGTGCGCGACCAGGCTAGGGTTTTGGGCCAAAGTTCATGAGGGGACCTTAGATGGACATGATTTGCTCCTGGGATTGAAGGGCAACCGTTGATTGTTGCACACCTTCACTTTGGTATCCGTGAGGGTAAGGCTAGCATGGTGGAGCGGGATGAGGGGCCATGGCGAGGTATATTTGGCATGTCGCGGCTATATTTTCTAGGTGCGTGACCAAGATAGGGTTTTGGGCCAAAGGTCGTGAGGGGACCTTAGACGGCCAGGATTTTTTCCTGGGATTGAAGGGAAACCGTTGATTATTGCACGCCTTCACTTTGGTAGCCGCGAGGGGAAGGCCAGCATGGTGGCGCGGCATGAGGGACCATGGAGAGATGTGTTTGGCATGGCGTGGTCGGTGTGGCTGGCATTTTGCCATTGGCACAGAGGTACGACTAGCATGGTTGGCATGCCTTGGCGCGGTCGGTGTGGCTGGCATGAATTTTCATTGGCACACAGGTATGACTAGCATGGTTGGCATGCCTTAGCACGGTAGGTTTGCCCGGCATGATTTTCCATTAGCACAGAGGTGCGGCTAGCATGGTTGGCATGCCTTGGCGCGATTGGTATGGCTGGAATGATTTTCCATTGGCACAGAGGTACGGCTATCATGGTTGGCATGCCTTGGTGCGGTTAGTGTGGCTGGCATGATTTTCCATTGGTACAGAGGTGCGGATACCATGGTTGGCATGCCTTGGCGTGGTTGGTGTGGATGGCATGATTTTCCATTGGCACAGAGGTACTGCTAGCATGGTTGGCATGCCTTGAATGGTTGGCATGCCATTGGGCTAGCATGGTTAGTATGGATGACATGATTTTCCATTGGCACAGAGCGGCTGCATGGCTAGCATGGTTGGCATGCCATTGGAACAGAGCGTCTAGCATGGTTGGAATGCGTGTGGTTGGCATTAGTGGGGCACATAGGTGCGGCTAGCATGGTTGATTTTCCATTGGATTTTCCATTGGCACAGCATGGTTGGCATTCCTAGCATGGTTGGCATGCCTTGGCGCGGTTGGTGTGGCTGGCATGATTTTCCATTGGCACACATGGGAATTAGGGTTTGGCTCGTCGTAACCCTAATTTGAAAAATATACCCGGGTAGTTATTTTAGAGACACATTAAAGGTTTCAGTAAATGTTCCTAGTAAATGCTTGTTGCTTTAAATGTTGTAGCATTACTGTCTGCTAGGGTTGAGTGTTTTACGATTTTAACCCTAAGCTAAAAACCACCATCAACTCCTTGATATCCTATACTCGAGCTTCTTCTTTATTTCTCGCTGGAGAAAAATCAATAAAATTCTCCACCATCTCCATCACAGCCACCACCATCCCCGTCGGTACCACAACCAACGCCACCAACACCAGAATCGTATCCATCGCCATCATCACCAGCTTTGTGAGTTATCACTCTTTAATTTCACATCTTTAAAAAAAAAAATCTCTCTTCTCTTTATCTCCGGAAATCTCCACCGCCACAAACATCTCCTCCGGCAACTGATTCAGATTTAAATCGAAAATTATTATTATCTACAGATGATTCATATTCAGAAAGACCTTCTTCTTCTTGTAAGGATTAATTTCATAATCAGATTAAAAAATATTGAGATCTGATTTTAGGTTAGTCTCAATTTCCACTGGATTGGGATTGAAGAACCTAAAATCGATGATCATAGTTGGTCAATGAAAATTTTTCCGCATAGATTTGGAATTTATTGATTATCTTTTTTTTCTTCTTTGAAGGTTTTTATGGTGTCGGTGGTATTGGTTGGATTAAGAACGAAGGAATTGATGGAGATTGCGGTGGTTCTGGTTGCAATGGTAAAATTTGGCGATTGAGACAGTAGGGGTTAAGATTGTTTGTTGAGGTGGTGGTGGTTGAAGATGGTGGTGGTGGTGATATCTTCTGGATGGGAAAGAAGAAGAGTATACAAATGATGGTGGTGGAGCTTATTCCCAAGGTATGGTTTCCATCCTGAAATTATTTATTGTTGGTCAAATTGATTTTAATTGAATTGTGTAATGAAAATTTGGGTTCATATGAATGAACTGTGTTGATATCTGGATTTTTAGTAGTTGTTATCTGGAATTTTGGTGATGGTGTCGATACAGGTTGTTTTAGCTTCACAAATTCATGCTGAGACTAATATCTGATCCACTGATATTAGATCAATAATTTATATTACGATTTTGTGGGTTGCTCTGTAATTAATTGTTATTGTGTCTCTATTGCAGATACCATAGTGATCTACAACAAGCGATTTTGTGGGTTTCCATGTATCTCTATTGCAACAGGTACCACAGTGATCTACAAGAAGCTATTCCTGTTAGATGTAAGTATTACAAACTTGCAAAAGAACTTCATTTCATGCTTGTACTTCAAACCTTTGGGAATTTTAGTATTTTTGGCACCATTGGTTGTGCAATACTGGTAGTAGTGAAGGAGGTGACATTCGATTATGGTAGTGGTACAAGAGTTGGTAATGGAGGAGTTGCATTGGTGAAGTGGTTTGTTGTTGTTTTATGAAATGTATATACTTAACGGCGACAGTTAAATTTGTTTTTGTTGGTTATGAAATGTCTTCATTGAGATATAAGTAATTTTATGTTTAAGTGAATTTCTTTTTTATATTTAAGTGAATTTTGTTGGTGCAATACATGGTGTGCAGCAATAGGGATGTGGTGGAAAGTATGCTACATAGTGCAAAATATCTGAGTGATGCATTTTTTTTTGTCTCAAAATGCTTTAAATGGTCAATAGCGATCATCCTTAAGATAGCTAATTAGGACAACAGAAACAGAAAGAGACGGATCTATTTCATTTTTAATTATCAAGAGAGTTTATTAGATTCATGCATAAATTTATATAGACAACTTGGATTTCTAGTCTTATGCATTGCCACAATTAATTTGTTGAGATTGTGATAAGATTTGCAATTAATTAGTGTGTGGATTATGTAGCTACGTACATGTTGCACCTTCATATGCGTTACGTGTTTACTTAATGTGTTTCATATTTGAAGCTGCACAGTAGGAAGTGTTCGAGTAGCTAAAATCAGTTAATCCCCTAAAATTTTGACACGTGGCTCTTGATGTATAATGGATCAGATGGATATAGTTAATCACGTTATATTCAGTCAGCATGTATAGCATGATGAGGATACTTTTGAAGTGTATTTTCAAGTACATGGAGATAAAATATGTTCAGTTATTTTATAGAGAACTTTCGTTCCACTACTATGTGTCTGGTTATTGGTGTTGGATTGATGCTATTACATCCACTGTTATTGTTTGGTTCTTATTGTTTTGAGTGTTTATTGCATGTATATAAGAGGATCATTTTCCTTTTTGGGTGGCATTTGTTGTTGGTCCTCCAGTTCCTAATCCCCGAAAACATCGTATCTCCCAAGATGAATTTGTGGTGTAATGGTATCACAACTGACTCTAGTCAGAAAATGCGTGTTCAATTCACGTCAGGTTCACTCATTTGTGTAGCATTTTGGAGACAACTTGTGTTAGATGCTTCCATTTTTGAAGACAACTTGAACAAGTTACCTCAAGATTTAGAGACAACTTGGGCTAGTTGGCTTCAATTTTTTAGCAGCTTGTCCCTATATAATTTTTGTTGGAGACAACTTGTGCTAGTTTCATCCATATTTATAGACAACTTGAAAAAGTTGCTTGTGGATTTGGAGAAAACTTGAGCTAGTTGCTTTCACTTTCGGAGACAACTTCAGCTAATTGCCTCAGATTCGGAGACAACTTTGTGCTAGTTGCCTTCACTTTTGAAGACAACTTGAGCTAGTTGCCTCAGCTTCAGAGACAACTTGAGTTAGTTGGTTCCATTTATTTTAGCAATTTGTTCGTGTACACTTTTTATTGGAGACAACTTGTGTCAGTTGCTTCCACTTTCAAGACAACTTGAACTAGTTGCCTCAGATTTGGAGACAACTTCAGCAAGTTGACTCCACATGGTGGGGGTGGCGATGACGGCGGCGGTGGTTGATGGTTGTCATGGAGTAGGAAAGTAATGGTGGTTTTCGGTGGTGGTTGTGGTTGGCGGTGGTGGTTGGTGGTGGTGGAGGAAAGTGGTGGTGGATGGCGGTGGTGGTGGACGGCGGTGGTGGTTGGTGATGGTGGACGACAATGGCGGTGGATAGTGGTGGTGGTTGTTGGTGGCGGTAGACAGTGGTATTGGTTTTTTTTTTTTTTTTTGGATAGTGATTAGTGGTTTTGTATATACACTATACAAAAGAGGGTATTTTAATAATGTATTAACCTTAGGGGTATAAATTAAGTTTGAAAGGGTATTTTTCAATAAGCCTTGGGGGTATATAGATAATGTTCCCTTTCAAAAAAATAAAAATAAAAAATTCTTCCAAGATCACCCACCAAATAAGCAAGATTTTTGTTAGAGGGTGAGCAAAAAGTGATCCGAGGAGAGCAAAAATCGTAATCAACTTGCTTATTAAGACGGATTCAATTTATTTACCTGATTCGGACCAATATACCCTTACTCTAAACTCTCACTCATATCTCAAACTCTGTCACTTTCTAACACCACCACCGACCCATCTGTGTGATGATGATCACGATTTAAAAAAAAATATTTTTAATCATCCGCGATTACAGGTGAACATATATTTGTTTTGCGTCCTATGTTTTGTTTTCTCAAGAAGGAGACAACCAATTTAGTATCTCTTCTAGCCCTAAGAGCATCTCCAACAGAAGGTGTAAAAAATCCTACGTGGATTTTTTATTTAGTCCTTTTATTTATGGGGTTTATACATAGAGTAAGTATAGGACCTCATATCTAAAAAACAATCTCCAACAATGAGAAATTTAACTCTTAGAATTAAAAAAAAATTGGTTAAAAAACATGACGTGGAGGTGCAACCGGAGGTGTACATAACACTTTCTTAAACACCTTCATATTTAGTAATTGGTCCCTCCTAATTTGTATCACCCTAATGTTGGAGATGGATTTATGCTAAACATGGGTCTAAAATCCTATGTATCACTAAAAATAAATAGATCCACCCTCTCTTGGAGATGCTCTAAGAAGGCGGTTTAGGAATGATTCTTGGGTTTTAGTACCAATAATTCCACGACTATCTTTAATCCTATCATTAGTAAATTTATAATCGGCTTTTTTACCAAATAATTGACAATAATGGGTAAGTTTCATGATTCATCAGTATAAATGTTAAAAACCTAAAAGATATGGAATCCATAATGCTTAAAGAGAAGGACGTGGGATCTAGTGATGAACATCCCAAAACCAATGGTGCGACCAGCATCAGAAGATTAAGAATTTGAAGAAGTCATAGTAGATTTGTGATTGGAGTTAGATAAGAGATATGGAGATTTAAAATTTTGTTTTTTGCCTTCATCGAGGAGACTCTTGATTAGTTTTTTTGAGTAGCTCCATTGATATTGTTTGAGCTATTTTTCGCCTTTCATTTTGATTGCTGGTTTGGATAGTAACTCGTGACGAGTTCATGATGATGACTGCAGCGATGGTGGGATGAGAATTTTTTGTTTAAAGGACGGAGAGAAAGTTAACTGACTGCGAGTATGAAGAGGGTAGTTCAGTCCGAGTTAGGAAAAGCAATTAAAATCGGTCCAACAAGCGAGTGGACTATGATATTTGCTCTCCTCGGATCTTATTTTGTTCTCCCTCTAACAAAAATCATAAGCAATATCTTAGCGACTATTAACTTCTATCTATACAATAAATTGGAAGCCCAATATAAATCGCGTATAGGAATGAATACTTTGGTGCACCGAAGTGTTTTAGAATAAGCTTTTGATACTTGCAAATAAAGGAAAAGCTCCATTTGGATTCTGTTGGCATGTGAAGGCTTGTCTCTGTTTCCTTATCAGGGTGTTTTTGATACTACCCTACATTTGCCTTTTAGGTAGCATTGCCAAGATGGCACGCAAAATATAGTAAAAAAAGCAGAAAAAGATTTATGCAGTATTATATTCCTTGCTCCCCTTCTAATTAAATAAGTATAGAAAGATAAAGTCAGTTGTACCAACAGACATAGTTTTACCAGAAATAGAGAGATCAAAACAAGATCCAAGTGATGAAGAATTCTGCAGCCTCTGATGGGCAGTCTAGACTCGATGTGATGAGGGCAGCGTTAAGAGGGGAATGGAATGACATCATAAACTTTTATAACTTGCAGCAAGTGGAATCATCATCTAATAATATCCATATCGAAGATGACAACAAAAACGTTCTAGTTAGTAACAATATACATATGGAAGACGACGACAGCAAGGTTCAAATTAATAATCTTACAGGAGATACCATTCTTCACCTATGTGCACAATTCCGCCAAACTCATATTATGAAACAGCTGTTGAGAATATTGCCGGCGGCAAAAGTATTACTACTGATGACTAATAGGAAGGGGAACACCGTATTGCATGAGGCAGCCAAGACCGGAATCGTGGAGATGGCTACGTTAATCTTGGAGAAAGAATTAGATGGTGGAGGAGATCAAGTGTTGATATCAATCCCTAACTTAAACGGTGAGACACCTATATACTGGGCGGCAATGTATGGACATAAAGATATGTTGTTATTCCTTGATACAAATGCTAGTAGCAGAGGAATTACAAGAACATCCACCTCCACATCAATGGTTGTCCCATTAACAATGAGGACCGATGGCTCAACAATTCTTCACGCTGCTGTTCTTGCAAAAGCTTATGGTAAAAAATACTATAACCTCATGCTTATGGTAAAAAAATACTATAACCTCATATAGGTTGTTTTTGGGTTTTGGGCGTTGCATTGAACATCTTTTTTATAAATTTAGAAAAAGATATTATTCGAGTTGATTAGAGAACTCTATATTTGTCCTACACTATAGCCTGACCTTGTGAGTTGTGAGTGTCAGTAACTTGTCAATGAAGCAGGACTTCTCACTACCTAGTAGTCATTTGACCAGATTGTTTCTCTTCTTTACATTTATTTTGGCTTACCAATGTGTCGATGATTCAGATGTGGCAATGGAGATACTGGAGATTTACCCTGAACTTGCTTCAAATAGAAATGGTGATGGCGCCACCGCTTCACATATTTTAGCGCTCTCACCTTCTTCTTTCAAGAGTGGAACCATCATGTATTCTCAACAGTACCTAGGGGCCACACCATTTGTTTTGGCCGAATATGCTGCAGCTATTATATACTCATGTAAGTCCCATTCATATATTCTAGACTTTCACCATTATATATAAAGAGTTTCTAATTAATATGCCTCTAAACACTTCTTTCTTTAATTCCTTGGCTTATTTCAGTTATCGAAATCGAGAATTATGAGATACATAATGCAGCTGCTGTTAGAACACTTCAACAAGATTCCTCATTAAAGGATAAATTCAATCATTACTTCAGATCACTGTGTAAAGGTAGAAATTCTGATAACGTCGGTATGGTCGTTTATGAGAGTGTCGATATTTGCATTCTTGAAACAACAAAGAATCTTTAAACCAAGTTATATTCACTAAGAAGTCAAATCTCCAGCCATTGGTATTTAATTATTAATTATCCACTACGTCTGCAGGTCTTCCTGTCCTTAAACTCATTTACAATGTGAAACTGAAGCACGCTTATGCAATACAACTCCTAAGGAAGTTACTTGAAAAAGATCATGGCCAATGGACTATAAATTATGACGACCCTCCCCATGGATTTGATGACAAGTACAATGACCTTGAAAACCGACATCAGTTGCCCACAATAACAACAAGGGTTACAACTTACAAAGTTAGGGAGAGGCCACTTATCTTGGCAACTAAATTGGGTATTGTAGAGATGTTTAGAGAAATAATCGAAGCATATCCAGAATCAATTGAAATTTGTGATGAAGAAGCGGGAAGAAATTTGTTGCACTTAGCAGCAGAATACAGGCATGAGTCCATAATTGAATTCTTGAAGTCATCGTCAACTAATTCAAAGAGGAACTTGGACATTTTGGTCGCCGGAATTGATAGAGATGGTAACACCCCACTACATGCTGCTGCTAAGCTTGGGAAACATAAGCCATGGCACATTCGTGGAGCAGCACAATGGATGCAGTGGGAGTGTGTTTGGTTTCAGGTATGTTAACATATTATGCTAATGTTACATATATGAATGTTAACGTTGTACATAATAATCATTATTGTTGGTTATATGCAGCGGGTGAAACGCATGCTTCCACCACATACGCTAACAATGAAGAATCGCAATAACCACTATGCTTACCAAGTATTCACTGAAACCCATATAGATCTTAGAGAACAAGGTGAGAGATGGGTAAAAGAAGGATCGAATAATTGTATGCTGATATCAGCTCTGATAGCAACTGTGATGTTTGCATCCGCCTTCACTGCACCTGGGGGAAATGACTCAGTGTCAGGTCGTCCAATATTACTCAAGAACCAAGATTTCAGACCATTTCTTCATTACGTAGGTTTATCCTTGTTCTTTTCTCTCGTATCTTTGGGTTTATTTCTCTCCATCCATGCTGCTCCCTTTAACGAACACGACTTCTTTTTCCGACTTCCTTTAAGAATCGTATGTGCTATAACTGCTTTATTCAATTCAGTTACTTTCACGGTTTGTGCATTCTTCCAAACGTGGATGCTTATAACTGGCTGGACATTCCCTTTAGGCTTGCTTCTCTTCGACATGGGATTAGCTGGACTGGGGGTTCTCTTCTTCGCTGAGTTATACCTTGACATCATAGTGGGCTTTATCCGTTACTTGATCGACATTCTTTTTATTTAGAGGGCTGTTTTTGGGCATACAAAAAAATTATCGGACATACATTTTGTCTAGGTTCGGCTCACAACTTGTGAGCCGAACCTAGCAAACCTAGGCAAAAAAAAAGTTGTACGCCAAATCTTGAGTATGCCCGGTAATTTTTTGGTATGCCCAAAAACATGTCTCTTTATTTAGCAACTAACAATAATGAAAAGAGAACCATCATTCAGTGCAATAGGAATATAATTAAGTCAGGCTAGTGCAAATATTATACATCATCAAGAGAATAAAGTTCCATGGGTTGCTGCTCTAGCAAGATGGAAAATTAGTCAAAGTATTGTTAAGGTTCATTGCCCATTTGCTTAGTGTTTTGTTTTGTTTTGTTCTTTTCTTGTAATTCCGGGTTTTAATAATGCGTTTCCCATATATGTTTAGGCTGGTCGTGTAGTTCCCGTCGGTTTTATTATTAAATTTGATTGATCCTACCAAGTAAAATCAACTATTTAAAATAACGTACTACAGATTACAGACCAGGCCACATGGTGCCAGGCAAAATTTCGTTGAACATCTTGGCTTCACAGAGTAATGTCAACCCTGAACACCTTGTCTTCGCAGAGTCAATATTTCGTTGATCGCCTATAGTTCGCATTGACACGGTACATATAGTCATAGTCATACTGTCGTACATGGATATTCCACTTTGGCCGGAAATATTATGTCGGACAAAATAATTCAGATGGGATTTTTGATGTAATTCAGGTGGGATTTTGATGAAAACTGCCTTTAACATCTTCCAAACCCATCCCGAACTAAGCAATACAAAAGAAATTGGAACCCATTATTGTGAATCACGTTTACTTTAGGAATACTTTGGGGCACATAAATTTATGTTTTTTAATCGGAAGGACAGAATTGCTTTGGGAAAAGCCTTCGATACTTGTGGAAAACAAGGAGAAAAAAGAAAAAGGAATAACATTTGAATACTGCTGCATTAAGGAAAAGCCTCTAAGGTAACATTTGCCCAGTGGGCACGCAAAATACAGTAAAAGAAAAAGGCATGCAATATTATATTTCTTCCACACCTTCTATATCAGTACAGATGGATATAGCTGTGTTTGTCACCAGCACACATAGTACTTTGCAAAAATAGAGAAACATTTTCAAAACAAGCCTTCAAGTGATGAGTAATACTGCGCCCTCTAATGGGTACTTCGAGGTGATGAGGGCAGCACTAAGAGGGGAATGGAATGACATCAAAAGAGTTTATAACTTGCCACCATGTAGCAATATAGATATCGAAGATGACAACAGCAACATCCTAGTTAATCCTCTTACAGGGGATACCATTCTTCACATGTGTGCTCAATGTGGCCAAAATGATATTATGGAACATATGTTGAAAGTTATACCGGCGGCAAAAAGGTTATTAGCAGTGTCTAATAAGAAGGGGAATACAGTATTACATGAGGCAGCCAGGATGGGGATTGTGAAGATGGCTATACTAATCATAGAGAAAGAATTAGATGGTGGAGGAGATCAACTGCTGGTATCAATTCCAAACTTAAACGGTGAGACACCTATATATTGGGCAGCAATGTACGGACATAAAGATATGTTGTTATTCCTAAATACAACTGCTAGTAGCAGAGGAATCACAAGCACATCCACATCCACATCAATGGTTGGCCCATTAACAATAAGGACCAGTGATCACTCAACGATTCTTCACGCTGCTGTTCTTGTGGAATCTTATGGTAACAAACAATATTCACTCTGCAATTGCCTTGTTTAGAATTCTCTTGAAACCTGTTTTCATTTTCCTTCTAATTTAACAATTCTATTCTTTATCGATAAAAATAAATAATCCAACAATTCTTTTCGTTAGAAATGATTTAAGAACAGTTTTGTGTCCGATAGTGTACTTATTTGTAGCCTGAACCTGTAAGCATCGATAACAGTTTGTTAATTTGCAGTTTGTTAATTTGCCAGACACATTCCAAATGATGGCGGACTTCTAAAAGGAATACATGCAAAATGAGTCCTTATTTAACTCAAATTGTTTGTATTTTTAACTTTTATTTTGACTTAATGAAAACTTAATTAGATGTAGCAATGGAGATCTTGGAGATTTATCCTGACCTTGCTTCAAATATAAATGATGATGGCGCAACGGCTTCACATATTTTAGCGCTCTCACCTTCTTCTTTCAAGAGTGGAACCAAGTACTTCCAACATTACCTCGGGGCCACACCATTTGTTTTGATTCAAATTGCTGCAGCTATTGTATATTCATGTAAGTCCCATTTATTTCCCCAAATATGACTCATATCTAACCGCCTATTTCTTTTAATTCCCTCACTTATTTCAGATATCCCAATCGAGAGTTATGAGACACATAATGCAGCTACTCAAAGAACAGTACTACAACCAAAGTCTTCCTTTATGAGAAAATCCAAGCATTACTTCAGAGGGCTATGTAAAGGTAGAAATTTGGATATCGTAAATTTTCTCTTTTACGAATATTTAAATCTTGTTTTATTCACTAACAACTCACAACATGCATGAGCACAATCGTGTATATATGCATGCACCCAAATCTCCAACCACGGGTATTGTGTATTTGATTATTCACTACATCCTGAGATCATGCAGGTTTACCAGTCCTCAAAATCATCTACAATACAAAACTGAAGCACAGTTATGCTATACAACTCCTCAGGAAGTTACTTGAAAAAGATTATGGTCAATGGACGATGAGTGTTGGCCCTGAGATCCTCCATGGATGGGATTACAAGTATGGTAACCTCGAAAACCAACATCCAACAATAACCACAAGGGTTACAACTTACAAAGTTCGAGAGAGGCCCATTATCTTGGCAACTAAGTTGGGTATTGTAGAGATGTTTAAAGAAATAATTGATGTATATCCGGAATCAATTGAGATGACTGATGAAGAAGCTGGAAGAAATTTGTTGCACTTAGCGGCAGAATACAGACATGCATCCATAATAGAATTCTTGAAGTCATCATCAACTATTCCAAAAAGGAACTTGAACATGTTGGTCGTCGGGATCGATAGAGATGGTAACACCGCACTTCATGCTGCTGCAAAGCTTGGAAAACATAAACCCTGGCACATTCGTGGAGCAGCACAGTGGATGCAGTGGGAGTGTGTTTGGTTTGAGGTATGTTAACATCTAATGATACATATATAGATATGCACACATGGATACACGTACAATGATCATTAATAATTCTTGGGTCATATACATATGCAGCGCGTCAAACGTATGCTTCCACCAAATATGGTAAAAATGAAGAATTCTAAGAGTCAATATGCTTACCAAGTTTTCACCGAAACTCATATAGATCTCAGAGAACATGGTGAGAGATGGTTAAAAGAAGCATCAAATAATTATATGTTGTTATCTGCTTTATTAGCAACAATGATGTTTGGATCCGCGTTCGCTGTCCCTGGGGGAAATGACTCAACGTCAGGTCGTCCAATCCTACTCAAAAACCAAGATTTTGAACTATTTTTTCATTTCGTTGCTTATGGGTTGTTCTTTTGTATTATATCTTTGGGTCTATTTCTCACCATCCATGCTGCTCCCTTCAACGAACACGATTTCTTTTTGCGATTGCCTTTAAGGACCGCGTTTGCTGTAACTGCTTTGTTCAATTCATTTACTTTCACTGCTTTGTCATTCTTCCAAGCGTACATGCTTATTACTGGATGGACAGGCCATTTAGCCTGGCTTAACTTTGACATGGCAATAGGTTTATTGGGGCTTTTCTTTTCCGCTGATTTGTACGTGGATATTGTCGGGTGCTTTATCCGTTACTTGATCGACGTTCTTTTCATTTAGCAACCAACTATATTGAAGGGAGAACCATCTTTCTGCAGTTTAACCGGAATAATGTCAGCAGGCTACTATCTCATATTCTATGTAGGGTTTTCATCAAGAAAATAAAGCTCCATGGGTCTCCCTAGCAAGATGGAAATTAGTCAAAGTGAGAGATTCATTTTAAGCTGATAATCTTGCTAAGAAGGGCCTAATAAGGTGTATTGCCCGTTTGTTTTGAGTTTTGCTTTGTTTTTTCTTTTTTCTTTGATATCGTTTGGCTTGTAATTCTGGTTTCTTATGCCTTTATCCCTTATTTAAGCCGAGGGTATAATTCCTTATTTTCTAATACTGTTTTTATTTTATGTAATAGTAGAAAATCTACTACCACACCCCTTGAAAGATATAACTAACTAGACTACAAAATCATCATGAAGAACACATAAAGAAGCTTTATTAAATTTAGAAATCAGTACAAGAATAAGAGATACAACACTGATTTGATGAACAATTCACTTTCTCTCTCTTACAGTTCTATCTCAATTCTCCAAAAAGAATCCCTCCTAATACAGTTGTGGTTTGTCCTATATATATGAGTTTTACATAATGGAGGACAACTAATAAAGCCCATACTATCGGATCTGCTGTACGAGGTCTTCGCAAGTTTACATTTGATCTTCTCACACAAGCTCATGATTCTCGTATAGCCTCCCTGCTTTACCCGTGACTTGGTGACGTCATTGATTCCGTCATATGAAATGTGATGTGTACTAGAACAATTCGCTCCTTTATTATATCAGTTCGCATGTTCATTACTTCGCGTAATTTACATGGGTGCGATATCCATTCCCTACATTTTTCCTTTTATTTTATTGATCTTTATCTTGAAAGAGCGATGAGAGAAACCCTTCTTAGACAGCTGTTAGCTTCTGCCGATTTCGGTAAATTCAGTAGGTGAGTGAGAAACTGTTTTAAACCCTAAACAAATGTGCTGCACGTTGAGCACTTTTAGGTTCGAGAGATCAATCTGTACAAGTCCGGCCTAAACCAAGAAATGGCCGTTCCAGACTTGCTTCGGTCACAAATAGGAGGATAATTGGTTGGTTTTGGGGAGGGAAGCAAGGAGAGTGTGAGACCAGAATAGTTTATTCTTGAAGAGCAATTGGGTTTCTACAACTTGTTTTCAGAAAAGTACGAGAGCTCATGAGGGGAGCTAGCAGGGAAGTATTCTGAGTGTTCTCTTGTCCAAATGAACTTGTATTTTGGAATGGAAATAGGTGAGACCTATTTATACAAGCTGTAGTAGAAACATACTCTGTTCTCATTAAGGAGTGAGGAGTAAATGGGAGGAGGTGGTAACCGTATGCATGGATTTGATGTCTCATAAACTGGATAACGCATGAAATTGATTTTCATGAAACTGTTAACGTTATGGAATTGATGTCCATAAAGTTTGTTAACTCACGTCTTTATGTCCCATAAACTTTTCCCACATAACTCCCATATTTACTAGGCGCCTCCCCCTTATGACACTTCCTTATGAGGGGCGTAGTGTACGCCGCACGCTGTAGACCACCAAACCAATACCCAAAGAGAATCCCCCTGTTTGTGTTGATGTCTTGAATGTTTTTGAAAAACATGTAAAACGTTGTTGTGGCTTGGAAAGTCGAGCTTGGGGAACTTGCTATCCAGGTGACCTTCAACGGTCGAGATGTTGCATCTTGAGAGGAGGGGCAACCGTTGATCGTTGCACTCCTTTGTTTTGGTAGTCGTGTAGTGAGGTCCAACAGGGTGGCATGGCCAGGGTGTGTTTAGACTTGGCGTGAGGAGACAAGGGTTTGCCATGGGAGCATGGCGTGACTAGCCTGGACTAGGTGCACGACCAAGCTATGGTTTCGGGTCTAAGATCGTGAGGGGACTTTTAGATGGCCATGATTTTCTCATGGGATTGAAGGGCAACCGTTGTTGGGCGCCTGGCTTCAATTTGGTAGCCACATGTGGAAGGCCAGTATGGTGGGGCGGCATGAGGGGCCATGGCGAGGCATGACGCGGCTAGCTTGGCTAGGTATGTGACTAAGCTAGGGATAAAGTCATGAGGAGACTTTTTACGGCCATGATTTTCTCCTGGGATTGAAGGGCAATTGTGGGTGGGCGCCTGGCTTCAATTTGGTAGCCGCATGGGGAAGGCCAGTATGGTGGCGCGACATGAGGGGCCATGGCGAGGCATGGAGCGGCTAGCTTGGATACGTACGTGACCAAGCTAGGGCCAAAGTCATGAGGAGACTTTATACGGCCAGGATTTGCACCTGGGATTGAAGGGCAACCGTTGATGGGCGCATGGCTTCAATTTGGTTTAGAAACCCTAATTGGTTCCCTTCACTAGAACCCCTACAGAATTCTAGTAAGGACTCGGATTTTGATGGTTTGCCCCTCAAATCAACCAGAAAAGAATTTCCTATCTCCTCACGAGTGGAGATTTAGGTTTTGAACTCGTTCGGGAGGGCAAAACATCCTGAAAGAAAAACTCAGGAAGATTTCATGAGGGACGGCGACATGGCCAGGATATCATTGCATGCCTTGGCGTAGCATGGCATGCTTTGGTGTGGTTTGGCATATGGGGCCAAAGGTTTTCCATGGGTGCATGGCGTGCATAGGTCCAAGGCATGGCGCGACTAGCTCAGGCTAGGTGTGACTGGCATGATTTGCCATTGACACACGAGACGTGGCTAGCATGGCTAAGGCCATGGCATGGTGCGATTGGCATGGCGCGGCTAGCTTGGGCTAGGCATGGCTGGAATTATTTTCCATTAGCACGCGGGGTGCGGCTAACATAGATAGGGCCATGGCATGGTGCAATTGGCATGGCGCGGATAGCTTGGGCTAGGCGCGGATGGCATGATTTTCCATTGACACGCGGGGTGTGTCTAGCATGGTTAGCATGCTTTGGCGCAGTAGGTTGTGGCTGGCATGATTAGCCATTGGCACACGAGATGCGGCTAGCATAGCTAGGGACATGTCACGGTGCGATTAGCATGGCACGGCTAGCTTGGGCTAGGCGTGGCTGGCATGATTTTCCATTGGCACGCGGGGTGCGGCTAGCATGGTTGGAATGCTTTGGCGCGGTAGGGTGTGGCTGGCATGATTTTTCATTGGCACACGAGATGCGGATATCATAGCTAGGTTCATGGCACGGTGCGATTGGCATGGCGCGGCTAGCTTGGGCTAGGCGTGGCTGGCATGATTTGCCATTGGCACGCGGGGTGCGGCTAGCATGGTTGGCATGCTTTGGCGCGGTAGGGTGTGGCTGGCATGATTTTCCATTGGCACACGAGATGCGGCTAGCCTAGCTAGGGCCATGGCATGGTTCGATTGGCATGGCGTGGATAGCTTGGGCTAGGCGTGGTTGGCATGATTTGACATTGGCACGCGGGGTAATTAGGGTTTGGTTTGTCGTAACCCTAATTTGAAAAAAAAATACCTTGGTAATTATTAGGGACATATTAATAGGTTTTATTAATGTGCCTAGTAAATGCTTGTTTTAAATGTCGACTAGGGTTAAGAGTTTTACGATTTTAACCCTAAACTAAAGACCACCATGAACAATAGTATTTTGCTCCAGTTCATGTCACTTCTCGCTTCCTTTCAACTTTCCATATTCTTCTGCTTCTACAAAATTCCGTATTTCAGGGGTAACCGCCCACACGTTCCCTTCTTTACCGGCATGTCTTCTTTCCACCTGGTCTAACCGGACATCTTCTTTCTTATATAAACCCATTTTCTACATAATTTTTTATTTATTTATTTCTTCCCTCTCTCCAAATCCTTTGAATCCCCGACTTCCTTGAATCTTCATATCTTCTTTTTCTACTTGTGTTGATACTCTATGTACCCTCTACAAAGGTTTGTTTTCTCTTTTATACTGTGTTTTCTGCCTTCCTCTGATGTTGTCACTGTTCCTATGTTACTGCTTCTCCTGTTATCGCCATTATCGTTCTTCTTCTGATAATTTCTTTACCACTGCTGTTGCAGCAAATCTTCCTCTAGGTCTCAACTTACTGCTCCAAACCCTAATTCTTCATCAAGATCTAAAGATGGCCATTCGCATAAGAGGAAGTCTTTGCATAACAAGGTAGTAAGAAACACTCCTCTCCCTTTTAAACAATATTGTTGCCTCTGTTTCTTATCTGCATTGTTATTCGCAGGATGACGCGAAGGGAAATTAAAATAAGTCTAAGAGACCTAACCCCTCTTCTACTCTTGAAACTCGCATGTCTCTTCCCAGTTTCAATAGGAAGCCTAATCCCCAGCAGCAAGTGCCATGGTGGGACTCCCCCTTATACTCAAGCGAACCCAGCCTCCTGTGTTTAAGCAAATGCCTCAGTGTCTTCGCCTGTTATAATCTCTTCTCAAGCGAGCTCTATTGCCTGCTTATCACTTTCTGCTGCTGCGAACGATGTCATCCAAAATCCCTGTAATGATGTTATCTCGTTTTCTCCTCTAAATCCTTTCCTTTTCTTGAAGACATATCATCCACTTCTCAAAATGTGGTTTAATCTACTCAACCTATTACCTTTTCAACTGAAGAAGTGTTTTCATTTGTGCAAGATGTTCCCCTTTCTTCTTCTTCTTCCACTCTCGCACCCGCAAATCATCCGATCCCTTCTCTCCCAAACACTGCCTCTGCTATTTCTTCATTAAGCACTATTTTGACTACTTCTCCTCTTCGCACAGATGTTTCACCTCAAGCGGGAGTTGTTTCTTCTGAGGTAAATGATTCTGATAAGGTTGTTTCTGAAGCAATTCCCCTTCTTGAGATCATCCAAATCGTGCGATCTTCCTCCAATAATCCTCACCAACTTCGCTTATGCGAGTCCTTGGTTAAGTTATTGAGTGATTCCCTTCCATATAAATCAACTAGGAGCGAAATATTTACTTAATTAGATCTATCTGTTACTGCTGCCTTTGATTGCTTGGAGTCATGCCGCCGCCTTATTCAAGATGAAGGTTTCTCAGAGTCTAGCTCTATCATTCGGGAGATTACTCGTCAGAATGCCAAGATAAAGGCTGACGTCTATGCTGGCGAGGTCTTAGATGAGTGTCTTCGCAAGAAGAACCAAGATCTTAAAGGTATGCCCTTCATCTCTTTATTATTTCGCACGCCTTTTTTAGCGTCTCTCTCCTTCTTTAAGTTTTATTATTGGCATTTTGTCGCATGTATTTCCCTTCTTCCCCTGTCCGTGTGAATTTAAGGATGTAAACAAAAAGTGTGTCATGGAAAGGTATGAGTTCCAATTTTTTGCTGAGGATGCTTGTGCAAAGAATAAGGAATTACAGCACTAGTTAGACCAATTATCTAATGACCACTCGTACTTGTTTGATCAAATTAAAAACTTGCAAAATGAAAATTACGGGCTTAACAATCAAAATGACTCTTTAAACTCCCAAGTGTCCAAGCTTTCTGGATTATTATACGCTGCTGACCTAAAGAATCAAACTCTATCAGAGGAAAACCGCACTCTTTATGATGAGAAACAATCTCTCTTAAGTGAGAAGGCGAATTCAACCCAGAAATATCTTGCTCTTCGGGGAACTTGTACTGAACAAGAAGAATCACTTCGCACTCTGAGGAACCAATATGATAGACATACGAAGAAGTTGTCCTAAGAGAATGAAAAGATTGTTAACAGTAAAATAAAGGCAATTGTTGAAATGAATAAGCTGCGCGAACAACACAGTCGATTGGGGAGTTCGCATGATATTCTGAAGAAGAAGAATGATATTCTCGCACAGGATAAGAAGAAAATTCATTCTCTCCTTGAAGTCTTTATAGGTGATGACTTTGATAAACATTTGGAGAGCATGAAAAATAGTGGTCTCGCCTTGTCTTAATATTTCTTTTCTCGGATAGAAGGTAGTCACATCGAGATGACTACCTTGTTTTAAATTGTAGCTCTCTCAAAATGTTATCTATTTCCTGTAGTTTTAGTATCCTTGAATCAATTCTGAAGATTGTGTTTATTTGCAGTTTCGGAGAAGACCAATCCACTCCTTACTCAGAAATTAAGGTCAGACTTGGCTAAGGCTCGCAGGAAAGTTAGGGATCTATCTTCTACTCTTTCAGCTTCGCGTGACAAGGCAGATAGGAGGTACACATATCTTGGTATACTAATGATATTTTGTGTTAAGAACGCCTATAAGGATGTAGCGCACGAATATCACCTCAAGGCTGAAGTTTTTGGAGACGAACTATGCATTTCCAATTCACTCCCTCTTGAAGACCCAATCCCTCTTTATATTTCTGATAATAAGGTTGTTCCTCAACCGGATAGTGATTATGACTACATCAACTCTGATGAAGACACCCTCTCTGGTGAAGATCCACCTAAAGGAAATGAAGCCGGTGATAATCTTCTTAATGTGTCAAATTTTGGCGTGAATCCTCCTATTGAAGCTCAAACTGCCCCCCTGTTGAGGTTCCTGCGAAGTTTTCTACCCCAAGTATCACTCCTAATGTTGAATTTGACAATGAAGCTTTGAACTCGCGTGATGAAGTTTTCCAGAATGATCTTTAGCTTCTTCTTGCCTTTGTATTTGTTTGGTTCATGTTTTTACCTACTTTCACTGCACATTTGAGGAAAAACAAACTCACGTATATATACTCTATTTACTCTATTTATTTCTAAATGGTTGATACTCTATCCCCCTAATGAATTCTATGTATTTTCTTGTTTCTAGGTTGTTCGAATTATGATCTACTCCTATTTTGTACCTTTATCTTTTGAGTGTTATATATTGGCATTTCCATGAAACAAATTCATTAAAAGAGAATTTTATGCATGTGAATTCATAAGTGGTATTGTCATGCGAATTCACAGGTGAATACTTCATAAGTTTATTCTTTATAAAAGAAATTATGCATTCGAAATATTGAATGTTTTTTTGATTTTATGAAATAGACTATGTATGCGAATATAAGAAATTTCTTTTCTGTTTGATTATGTGAGAATGTTAAGCGAACTGAAAAGGAAACATTATATGTGTAATTATATCAGTCTTTTGGGGTTTGATAATGAGGTCTTATTGAGCCCCCCTAAGTAGAGGTCTTAATCAACCTCTGCTGTTGATATGACTTATTCTTGCCGCAGGGTATTACTTTGGTCATGCGATAGAGTCGCATGACATCTTTATATTTTTGTGTATTGAACCATTGACCATATCTTATCATCTTTTGTACTATTTCCTCTGCAGGATAATATATATCATAAGTATAATTGCTCCCGCGAGTAAAAGCCTTATGATATTAACATCATTGACATAATTCAACTCCCTATTGGAGGGTGTCGTCCTTATCTTCCCCTGATTGCCCTTTCAAGGAAGTGTGCCCCTACCGGGTTGGGGTGGTCTCTTCCCATCCAGTGATGCAACAACCAGCTATTTTCGCGGCCTTTAATTCCTCCGCCGATGTGGATTATGGTTTCAAGACCGTACCCTAAGTGGGGTTTCTTGAGGACCGAGTGTATCATAGCCAGGACTTTCTAAGAGCAGTGAGGTACACTCCAGACGCCCCCGACACTCTTGGACAAACCGGGTACCGCGACATCCTGGTCGAGTTTCTACACTCCATGATAGAGAGCTTAGTATCTTAGTTTTTCAACTAAGGAGTCTCTATCGGATAGGCGCTTTCATTTCGCCCCAACCTTTTATGACTCAGGTTTCAGGGATGGTATTTTTTTCTCCCGAGCCATGCATTACTAGGTTTTCCCCAGTTATGACGCGCGTTAGGACTTATCTATATTGCCTCTTGCAAATGTGCGAACTAGGGTGCACGCCACAATTGGATGCCTAGCCTCCCTAGTTAGAGGTTATGAATTTATTTCCCCCTATTGAGGTCTTATTTATGAGGTATTATTGTTGCCTCATTATTTTGTTTTTGTACTTTTGCTGATCATCACCTTGGAAAAATTAAAATGGTTTCTTTATATTTATAACTTCGCGTGTACATCAGGGACTCATCTTTTCTTCTTTCACTTGTACCAATTCTATGGATAATACTTTTTGAGATACATTCTATTCCACGGGTGATCAAGTTTTCGCCATACATTATTTCCATCCTTGTCCATTAGCTCGTACGCTCCGTTTCCCACTATTCTCTTTATTATATACGGTTCATCCCATTTTTTCTCCAATTTTCCATCTCCTCCCTTCTGATAAGATGGTATTTCCCTTAGCACTAGGTCGGCTGCCTGAAACTCTCTTATCTTTACATGTTTATTGTATTCCCGTGCCAACCACTTATGATAATTCTCTATGTGCTGTAATGCAACTTCTCTGCTTTCTTCCAAATCATCTAATTTTTCTAGCATTAATCTTGTGTTTAAGTTTTTCTCCCAAGCTTCTCTTTTTGTTGTAGGTATGATGACTTCAGTTGGTAATACATCTTCTATCCCATATGCTAAACAGAAAGGTGACATTCCTATTGCTTCTCTTCTTGTTGTTCGATATGCCCATAAGGTATTATGGACCTGTTCGTACCATCCTTTATTGTGTCCTTCTAATTTTTTCTTGAGCATATTCTCAAGCACCTTGTTGGTTTTCTCAGCTTGTCCATTACTCTGTGGGTATATTGGAGTCGACTTTCCAATCTGTATTTTGAAGGTGTTTAATAACATTTCTATGTTCGCACCCTCAAATTGTTTTCCATTATCAGATACTAACTGTACTGGGATTCCAAATATGCAAATGATGTTCTCAAATATTAAGGTAAAGACATCCTTATCTCGTATATGATGAACTGCCTTTGCCTCTGACCACTTAGTGAAATAATATGTCGCCACTATCAAATATCTTCTTTGACATGTTCCTGGTATAAATGGTCCTACGATATCTAACCCCCATTTTTCAAATGGCCAAACACTGGTAGATGAATTTAAGTTCGCCCCTGGTACGTGTATTCTGTTTCCATGTCTTTAACACTCCTCACATCGCCTAGATACTTCTCTCGCGTCCTTTTGCATGTAAATCCAATAACATCCTCGCGTCTTCGTTTTGTAAGCCAACGACCTTCCCCCACTATGGTTTCCTGCATCCCCAAAGTGTATTTCCTTTAATATCTCCACTCCTTCTTTTCGTGTCAAGCACCTGAGAGATGGTCCTAAGAATGATCTTCGGTAAGTATTCCTTCTCTTAAATCATAATTTGTCGCACGACTTTTGATCTTGTGTGCATCTAATTTTTTTTTTGGTACCTCTCATTTTTTTAAGTATGAATGAATCTACAATCTCTAATCTTCCCCATTATCAGTCTATTCTTTTTCCTCGTTTTCAATCATTACTACATTTATCCTTTCTTCTTTTTCGATGGATGGGAAATTTATTATTATGATCTTTATATACCGTGCAGTTGGATCCACCAACATAGACGCGAGGAATGCTAAAGTGTCCCCGAATATGTTATCCTTTCTTCCTATGTTCCTCCATTGTACGTTTTTGATTTTCGCTGACAACTCTTCTGGGAGTAGATTTAATTTTTGTAATGAAGGTTCATTCGTACTATAGGTTCCCAATATTTGGAAGATTACTAACTGTGAATCACTAGTTATTCTGATGTCATCTAATTTCATTTCTACTGCCAATCGTAATGCATGTATCGCTCCTTCGTATTCAGTTTCGTTGTTTGTAGACGCGAACTCCATTCTAAATGAATATGCCATTCTTGCTCCTGATGGTGAAATAATCACTAGTTATATACCATTTCCTTCTCCATTCACTGATCCATCGATCTTCCCGTAATTATTCTCTGCTGCATTGTATGTTTTACTTATGTAGTAGATCGGATTCTCGACTCCTTCGTATGAGCGAAGTAATACAGCACTGAGTGCATGCGGTGTTGAATCTAAGTACAACGGTAATTCCTCTTCTGGTTCAGCTTTTTGCAAAATAGACATATTCATTAAGTAATTCTTTATGTTCTGCAATGCCTTTTCGCATTCGATTGGCCATTCGAACTTGGCTCCTTTCTTAAGGATATTAAAGAATTGCTTGCATTTATCTGAAGAGCGCGATATAAATCGTCCCAACGAGGCTAATAACCTATTCAATTTCTGTAGATCCTTTAATGTTGTTGGTGTAGGCATGTCGCGAACTTCTTGTATATTTTCTGGATATACCTGTATTCCCTTCTATGATACGATATATCCTAGGAATTTTCCTGACGCCACTCCAAAGATGCATTTTACAGGATTTATTTTCATTTTATATTGCCTCATTTGTTCAAATATTTCTTTCAAGTGGTCTACATGATCTTTGGCTTTCTTGTTTTTTACTAGCACGTCATCTACGTATACCTCTAGAGTCTTGTGGATCCACCTTGCAAATATCTTTTCTACCATCCTTTGGTATGTAGCACCTACATTTTTTAAACCAAAGGAAATTCTGTTGTAACAATATAAATCTCTTGGTGCGAAGAAAGCAGTGTGTTCTTGGTCCTCTCCTTCCAATGGGATTTGATTGTAACCTTTGTAACAGTCCATTAATGATACCCTTTGATTTCCTGATGCAGCTTCTACCATCTGTGGTATATCTGGTAATGGAAAACTGTCCTTTGGACATGCTTTGTTGAGGTCATTATGCCCTTGTTCTTCTTTGGCACCACCACCATGTTATATATCCATTCTGGATACTTCGCTGGTCGTATTATCCCTACATCTAACATTTTTTGCAACTCTGCTTCTATCTACGGATGGTATGTTGTTGTTATCTTCCTTATTCTCTATTTGAATAGTTAGTTGCGCATCCTTCCTGATATCTAACATGTGACATGCAACATCATATTCTATGTCTGGCATTTCATCCATGTCTCATGCGAAGACATTGCTATAACTTCTAAAAAGATTGATTGTTCTTTGTTCCTCGTCTAGTTCCATTCTGGTGCCTATTTTTACCATCTTTGGGTAATCTTCAGTGCCTATGTTTATCTCCGTAGTTGGCTCTGATGAAATGAAGTTCGCCTTTGGTTCACCTAACGGTGACGGTTATTTGATCTTTTTCGCTTGTTCGCTGTCCTCCTCTTGAATTTCACTCGGTATTCCTTTACCTTCTTTCGCACGAATCATGGAAACTCTAGTTTCCTCCTTTTTATTCAATTGCTTGTTCCTTTGCCACCTATATTTTCTCCTATTCGCTCTCCCTTCGTAGTTTATGAACATCTAACTGATGGAAAGCTTTCGCTCTCTCCGTTTCGCCTCTGATTTCGCCTATTCTACTCAACATGGGGAAACATATGCATTGATGCAAAGTTGATGCTACGCCTATGATGTTGTGTACCCATTGTCTTCCCAGCATCATATTGTATGGTGATTCTATATCTACCACACATAGTATTGTTTGTGTTTCAACTTCCCCTAAGGACATGTTTATGGTCATCTCTCCCTTTGGTTTTGTCTTCGCGTTGTTAAATCCATGGATGTAGTACGTTGTTGGTAGTAAATTTTTATCATCATATCCCATTTTCTTGAACGTGTTGTAGAACAAATGTCAACTGAAATTCCGGTATCTATTAAAGTCCCTTCAACTCCCCATACATCGGTGTCTTTTTCTTATTCGTTTATCTTTACCCTTCACACATGTATGGTTACCACCAATGGATTTGTTCATCCCCAGCTTCCTATTGGTACAACTTCTGCCTCAAATGTAATTTTTTGCTTCTGCCACTCTTTTAGAGGTGAAATCTTCTCAATAGTTGAAATCATTTTTCTATCATGGTCATGTTTATGAATTCGTCTTGTAATTTTCCAATGAAAATCCTCAACACCACAACCTGATTTGGTTATCACGTTACAAGACAAATTCCCACTTATCTTTTTCGTTCCTGTAGATCCAAAGATGTGATTGGAAGTTTTCACAAAGATCTTTTTTCCGAACTGATTTCTAGAGCCAAAATGTAGTAGAAGAAAATCTACTACCAAACCCTTTGAAAGATATAACTAACTAGACCACAAAATCATCATGAAAAACACATAAAGAACCTATATTAAATTTAGAAATCAGTACAGGAATAAGAGATACAACACTGACTTGATGAACAATTCACTTTCTCTCTCTTACAGTTCTATCTCAATTCTCCAAAAAGACTCCCTCCTCATACAGTTGTGGTTTGTCCTATATATAAGAGTTTTACATAGTAGAGGACAGCTAATAAAGCCCCTATTATCGGATCTGCTGTATGAGGTCTTCGCACGCTTACATTTGATATTCTCGCACGATCTCTTGATTCTCGTATAGCCTCCCTGCTTTACCCGTGACTTGGTGACGTCATTGATTCTGTCATATGAAATGTGATGTGTACGAGAACAATTCGCTCCTTTATTATATCAGTTTTCACATTCAGTACATCATTACTTCGCGTAATTTACATGGGTGCGATATCCTGTCCCTACAACAACCAACTATATTGAAAGGAGAACCATCTTTCTGCAGTTTAACCGGAATAATGTCAGCAGGCTACTATCTCATATTCTATGTAGGGTTTTCATCAAAAAAATAAAGCTCCATGGGTCTCCCTAGCAAGATGGAACTTAGTCAAAGTGAGAAATTCATTTTAAGTTGTAATCTTGCTAAGAAGGGCCTAATAAGGTTGTTGATGGTGGTTTTTAGCTTAGGGTTAAAATCGTAAAATCCTAGGCAAGACAGTGATGTCATAGAGTTTGAGTAATAATAGCTCCAATGAATGCATTTATCTTACCCTTTAATATGTCTACGAGAAAATTACCAGGGTACCTTTTTTTTAATTAATTACTGATTATGGTTTCGATAGGCCAAAACCCTAATTCCTATGCCACATGTGCTAATGGAAAACCATGCCAGCCACAACTACCGCGCCAAGGCATGCCAACCATGATATCCGCACCCCTATGCCAATGGAAAACCATGTCAGCCACAACCACCGCGCCAAGGCATGCCAACCATGCTAGCCGCACCCCTGTGCCAATGGCAAACCATGCCAGCCAGAACCACCGCGCCTAGGCATGCCAACCATGCTATATGCACCCATGTGCCAATGGAAAACCATTCCAGCCCAAACTACCGCACCAAGGCATGCCAACCATGCTAGCCGCACCCCTGTGCCAATGGCAAACCATGCCAGCCACAACCACCGTTCCAAGGCGTTCCAACCATGCTAGACGCACCCCTGTGCCAATGGAAAACCATGCCAGCCACCACTACCGCGCCAAGGCATGCTAACCATGCTAGCCTCACCCATATGCAAAGAATGATGGGATGATCTGATTTCTGTGCACATGTAAAGATTTTCCATGATTAATGTTTTCCTCTGCGAAATCAGTACATACATGGACGTATTAGAGTTTTGAAGTTAAAACTCTATTATTCTGTAAACTATTAAGTGGTTATTATCTTGATGAGTGAATCATGCCCACTAGTGGAAATTAGCAGTTTCGCGACCGACAAAGAAAGTCATTTAACTCGTATCTATGACTTGCTTTGTCGGTCGAAGAAAGGGTCGCTGTTTGAGCGTCTTTTTCAACTATGACGTGTCCCCGGGGGTCGTTAAAAATCTTATATCAACGACCGATTTTAACGGTCGATACTTTATGACTGACTTCCATCAGTCATAGATATAAATCTTAATAATAAAAAAAATGATTCAGATTGGCTGTCTAGCCTGACTGAATCTGACTAAATCTGAAATCAAACACAAAAGAAACTCAAATGAAAACTAAATTCAAATGAGAATCAAATGAAACTCAAATTAGAATTCAAATGAGAATCAAATGAAAACCAAATTCAAATAAAATAACAATGAGAATCAAATTAAATTTGCACACAAATAATCATTCAATTTAACATTCATTGATTCATTGGTTTCAAATTACACAAAAGATTAAAATCTGTAGTTCCGAACCTTGTAATCTGTAGTTCTAGGATTCGATTACAAACGATGAACTAAAAAACTATTGATTAAACAGCAAAAAGATTTTCTCCCCTCCATTGTGATAGAAACCATATCAAGTGCATAAACTTCATTCTCCTTGAATTTTGCATCATCAACTTTGGTTTCAGGAACATTGAGTACAACCTAGACAGCAACAACTTCTGAAAAGCAGTTTTCAAGAGAACAGTTTTCAAGAGAACAGTTTTCAGTTCATTGTTGTTCACAGTTGTGAAATTATTTGTATTAAATGCTATAATGAGTCTGACAACCAAGTATTTAAGAGATACACTTCTAGAGCTGTGGTTTCAGGAACATTGAGTACAACCTAGACAGCAACAACTTATGAAAAGCAGTTTTCAAGAGAACAGTTTTCAGTTCATTGTTGTTCAAAGTTGTGAAATTATTTGTATTACATGCTATAATGAGTCTGACAACCAAGTATTTAAGAGATACACTTCTAGAGTTGTGCGTTCTTATGTAAAAACTATCTAATATTTAGTCATAGTGAAAAAATGCAATGAACTCCTAAGATTGTAAAATTATGGCAGTTAGTTACTAGTCTAATCCGGTAACTATCAAACAATCAATATTTGAAGATATTTGGTTTATTAATATTCAATACACGTAAGTAAAAAGAAAACAACAGTAAGTAAAAATAAACTGACCTGAACATTTGGGAATATCCCACACCACACGGCAATGGATGATAGAGTCCAGTAAGGTTCTCCCAACGAAAGATTATTTCCATGGTTCACATTTATTGTTACCATCGATGCGCCAATGGTAACATCTTTTTTACAAAACATTCATAAACTGTAATTCCAAACATATAGTTTCATTAGTCGACACCAACTGGAAAAACCAACGATATCTTAACAGAAAAACTCGTGGGATAGTACTCTAAAAGGTGGATCGTAACAACTATGTTCTTATTCAGAAATCTCATAGGAAAGAAAAAACAGTAAACCAACAAAAATTATGAGTTATCGTTCCTTGCCATGCTTAGTTATACTACTGGGCCATGTGGTTTCTACCAATATAATGCAGCGTTCAAATGAAACTCAAAATCTAGACCAGGCAACCATTACCAATTTTAAGTTGAATATCACTATTATGAAACTAATCTATCAAGATAGACATTACTCATTACCTTGTTTGCAACCTGTATTTGAGGCTCTCTACAATCAGATGCATAATAAATTTGATGAGAGATGGAGTCTGGGCTTCAATAGTAACCTCCATGGTTAACAAATGAGTTCCAAAGCTTTCCCAGCATTACACACAAACTTGCTTGTCTGCACATTACACAAACTTGAGCAATCAAGTAATACTCTACTTAAGTAAAACAACTAACAACAATGAAGTCTCATTTTCAACTCACCTATTTTATCATTTTCATATCAATCCCCACCTTTTATCAATGACATACCAACCAAAAATAAAGAATAATTGAAATTACTCAGCAATTTTTCTTAGAACTGACCAAAGATGACAAGATCTCATGGGATAGTTACTCATACCCCTTCAGTGCCAGCAGCCTTTCCTCCCAAATGATGAACTAAGCCCACACTTAACAATCGAGTACCTGCAGCAAAATAATTTTTCAAAATCAATATAACTAACAAACAAAGGCAAGCTGACAATTTCTTATAACTTCATTAAAATAGTTGTATGCCTGCCAACCTGTAATAATCCATCATCCATTACAAGTTTTAAATCAGGTGGGAACCTCCCATCACTCAAGGGAGTCAAGAACTAAACAAAAAACTTGAATTTGCAAAATGAATAGTAAACAAGCCAAGAAAAGAGTTGGAGAAGAAAAAAACACGTCATTGGATAGAGACTTCGAACTCACCATTGTAGAACCTCAGAAACATTTTCCCTGCAGAACCAAGTGGACAAACTTCTCCCTGCAGAACCAAGTGGCCAAACTTCTCCCTAAATTTTCAAAAAAAAAAGAAAAGTTAATGAACCATCGACCAATAGTTTACCTAAGAAGACTAAGAAAGCAAGAAAAAAATATGACAACATGTAGGCTAATACTTGTAAATAAGAAATAAAGGAGAAATTTCCAGTAGAAGCACAACTGCAATCCATACAACATTCTTACATAGTGAGCTTTGACTAATGAAGACAAAACAATATCCAACAATATCCAATACAACAGATAGTCAAAGCTTGAGTATTTGTTTGCCATCGTTGTCCCAAAACATAACACTTGTCACATATCAACATAATGATGAGTCCAAGAGTTGAACTGAAAGAAAATCGGAAAGTTCAAAAAGTGTTGCTTAGAGTTGCTTATCGCATATGCAATTATTGAACCATCACCGTTGAATGCACTGCAGGGAACAGGAGCGTTGCACCTAGATAAATAATTTATTATCCAAACATATATGTAACTTTCAGGAACATGAAACCTATTCTAGAACACCTTCAGGAGCTCACTAATCCAAGTTGTAATAACCTGTAATTTTTTTTATATACTGTTTCGGGTCGGGTTATACCTAGATTGGTTAACCTTGTGTTTAGATTGTTGTTCCTTAAGCCCTAACCTTAAACTTAACCTTAAATGGGTGGATTTAACAAGAAAGGCTCCAAGTTAGGGTGGAAATAGAGCCACCCAAATTCATTGTTTGTTTTTCCTTAATAATGTTATTAAGGTTTGATAACTAAAACTTTAGAAATTTTAGAGAGAGAAACTAAAAACTAGGGAGAAGAAGGAGATGAAGTTAGAGTTTATTTTAGAGGGGGAAAACCATGGAAAATCAGTGGAGAATTAAGAGGAGTTTGTTTTTAAGCTATTGAGGTAGTATGCTAGATTCCCTTTCTCTTTACGTTTTTTTTATACTTGATTTTGAATTTGTATGATTATATCTAAGTGATTTATTGATTAAAAACTATGAATCTAATTGATGATCGGCATTTAATATTGATAGATAACATGCTTAGGTATCTCTAGTTAAAATTTGAGAATATTTCATCACATATTCACCATAAAATGTTTGTTTGTACTTGGATGTTGATTTCTAAATTGTTTTGTACATTTTCGCTTTGTATGTTCTTGACTGTACTTAGGACATCTTGATGATATCAAAACGATTTTTGATCTTGATAAAAGTTGTAGATCTATGTCTTATCTTTAATTATGCGTTGAGTTTGCTAAATTTAGAATTTTTATGAATTTACGGTGAATTGTTTGGTAAAATGATGCAATCTGTCCAAATGTTTGAAATGATCTTATAAAATCAATAACTCTCATTTGAACCATTGGGTTTTCGTAAAAATTGAATATGATATAGATCCATATGTTAGAAATGCTTCCCTAAAATTTGAAGATGATCGGATTAATGAATCATTATGAAACATGTAATATAAAATTCTAGTTGTTATTGAAAATAGATGAATTGAGCCAAGAACAAAAGAATTTTTTTTGATTGATGAAAATAGTTGTTGTTAATTCTATTTTTCTTTTGATTGATGAGAATAGTTGTTGTTAATTACTTTTTTCTTTTGATTGATGAAAATAGTTGTTGTTAATTTTTTAGATTAAAGAATATTTGATTTTTGAAATTAGTTTTGATTAATTATTTTCTTTTTCTTTAGATTAAAGAATTCTTAGTGGGACAAAGAATCTTTTGCTTTTTTTGAAATTAGTTGTTATTAATGATGAAAGTTAAGAAATAATAGATATTAATAACTTATTATATTCAAATTTGAATTCTTTTTGTTTTTTTGGTGGAATTCTAGGAAACAACTTTTCTTTATAGTACTGTTTGTTTTAATAAAGAATAAAAAGGAAGAATTATGTTAGAGAGAGAAATAAATTAAAAGAAGGTGGTAGTGGTAGACATAAATAATTAGCTATCACTTTGAAGACATAATTATTAGATTCTTATCTTGACCAAACTTTTAAACTTGAGGTTGGGTGGAACTTGTTTTAGGTTGTGAGTATATATATATATGTATATATCTTATACTAAGAAGAAAAGAGTAACCATACTAAGAAGAAAAGAGTAAACATACTAAGAAGAAAAGAGTAAAACAAAAATCTAAATTAATAGAAATAACGAGAGATTCTTTTAGTTCATATCAAAGACAATTTCTTCGGTGATAAAGCTTTTCCTTCTATTATTTATAGTTTTTGGATTGCGATTTGAGGTAGGCGCAACACAATCTAAAACTCTTCTTTTATTTAAGTTTCTTTTAATTAAATTTATGTTTGTAAGTTTCCATTAATATATGGATGATAATCGATGTTGTGAGCATGATTATGAATGTTGGGCTGCGGTCCATAGAATGTGATTCTTAAAGATTATTTATGACGGGATACGAGATATCCTTGGAAACGGTATTTGTTTCCTAAACCCACGTGGGAGCTCCCTTGGGCGAGCGGATTGATTGAATTTATTGTTGTATAATGTTGGGATACGAGATATCCTTGGGGACAGTTTTGTTTCCTAAACCCACGTGGGGGGGGGCTCCTCCAGGCGAGCGGATTGATTGAATTTATTAATGTATATGGATGTGGTGTTTCCATATGTTTGTGGTGGTGTTAACCATGCAACTTGTTTTGAAAAGAAATTGAAAAATATTGCATAAAATGTTTTGTTGCTTCTTTTCCTACTGAGTGTCACAACTCACGTCGTATTATGACAAAAATTCCAGATTTTATGACACCACAAGGAGCTAATGGCGGAAAAGCATAGAGATCGGTTTTGGTGTTTTAACTAGTAGTTGCATATTATGATTGGAAATTTGTAATAAAATATCATCAAACTCTCTTTTGGATGATTTATTGAGTGCTTATTGAGTATTTATATTTTGGAGATTATTGGGTTAATGTATAATTAATGGAACAATGTGTTATTAAGACGATTTTGTTTGGTTAGATAAATAAAAATTTCTGAGTCATGTCAGTTTGACTGTTAATGATAATTATTTTACAAGATATTTATGATTGAATATTTTATGGTATGCATAATACTCACGGCTTATGAAGTTGTTAAAATATTAGAATTTTCTGAGTGACAGAATTATTTTTAAAACAATTGTTTATTACTATAAGAAATTCAGATATTTTCTGACAGATTCAACTATGTTGAAGTTTTCCTGTTTTTAAACTATTCTATGGCGTGTTTTAGTCTTTGGTGTCTTCTGTAAACTTGAATAGATTTCTTTTTATATTCCAAAATGGTAAACTAAACCTGATTTGGAGTTGTGAGTGATTTTATATGATTTTATAAAATGGACTATCTCTGTTTTTCTTTTCCGCAGTTCTGGTCAACTACGTATTTGACTGTGGTCAAAAGGTCTTTAAGATAATCTATTTTTTTTTATAAAATTTATGAATGGAACTATACTCAATTAAGATTCAGAACATATAATAATAATAATATTTGGATTTGAAATAGGTTCGGTAAAATTCGTGGAGTTAATTGATGTCTGTTTTTAATTTATAACTCTTCCTTAAATATGCGATTCTTTTGAATTAAATCTGGAACGTTTAACGATGAAATAAATTTTTATGGTAAACTATAGTTCTTTATTGTTCATTTGAGTTAATAATAATGACAAGTTAACGGTTAGATGTTCCCAAAATAATTTTTATGTATCCGCTGCGACAAAATTTCTGAATTGAACATAAATAAAGAATAGAAAAAGAATTGGTTGTTTGGACTTGGGCCAAGTGTGGAAGTCTAGGATTGTTATTAAAAGTAACATTTCGGATTTTGGGTTTGGATTTGGGTCGAAATCCAGGCCCGGAATTCGGGGTGTCACACAAGTAATTCTAGTGGGTAACAAACTCCCTATATTTTGTTAAGTAACAAAAAATTTAAGCCAAAATGATGGAAGATTTTAAGGATGACTTGGATACGTGATATTTTATATAAGTGGATCAATCGAAGCATTCGACTTTGATATCTTCTCAACACAACTTAGTAATAGTCGAATGAACATTCGAATTTCCTTTGGATCCTTCTAATCTTAGATTTATATTATGCCAGGCAAAGACAAGTCAGGAAGAGATAGACATTCCGACCACAGAAAAACATTAGAAAACAAGTGTCATTATTCTTAATGGATTTCAAAGAAGAAGGTTCAAGATAACAGTGACAATAATTTAAAGAGAACTATGGCATAAGAACTGCCAAGCATACAACATATGATATTTTTTACTGCCAAGCGTATGAAGCCGCCAGGATGGTAACACAGGACATACCACATATACGATTCAGAATCCAAAGTGGTCTATATCAGATCATGTGTTTGAAGACGTAAAGCGGTATTATATACACAACCACATCATTAGTCAATATGTACATCATGAGCATTTAAACCATCAAAAATGTGAACCTTTAACAAGAGAACTAATGAACAAACATGCTTCATATGAATTAGACTACATTGACCACCTGCAAATCTAACAGAACATAGAAGGAATAAACAACGCATGGCCCAGGCACTTACAAAGAAATCTTAATTGTCGCCTCATGTTGGAATTTGAAGTTCCCTTAAGCTCAGCCTTACCCTTTATTACTGCAAAAGATTCTACACCTAAAAGACAATCATTCATTCATCATTACCTTCAGCTTACAAAGAACATAACAGAAGCGAAATATGGTTTGAGCAGTTACAATGAACTCTTGATTGTGGACACTTATTGAAATTTGAAGGTCCCTTAACCTCAACCTTCTAATCCATGGCTATTCCGTCCAACACCAAGGAAAACTCCACAAGATGTAAGTAAAACACTCTTCATTAGCTTACAAATAAAATAACAGAAAATATCAAAGAAAAAACAAACAAACAATGTTCAAGCTATTACAGTGAGTTCTTGATTACCATAAGAAAGTACATGCTTGGGATTCTTTAACTTGAACTAGGACCCGTTCTGAAATTTCCAACTAAACAAAAATTAGTTAGATTATGATTTAAAAACATATAAAATCCCCAAAATATAATTTAATTACAACAACAACAACAACAACAACAACAAAAATCAAAGTTGTATGATCTTTTTGTAAACTAAAAAAAACCCTAGTTAAAAAGAAAAGGGATTTTACCTGTAGATCTTTGAGAAAAGGACCGAACCTCAATAACCTAACATAAAAAAATTTGGAATTCAAAGAAATTTAAAAAATAAATCTTCCAAAGAAATAACAAAAAAAAAAAACCAATGAAAATAAGGGGATTCAAAAGTCGTCAACCTCCATATTCTCATCATCTTTAGCAGTACTATTATTCCATCTCCAATTCTGGAATTCCACAAAGACCATTTCGAATCTGATTCAGCAAGATCACACTATTTCAAATCAAGAACAAATAACATAACTCATTCAAACAATCAAGCTCTAAAAATTATAAAATCAAAACCCTAATCACCAAATAGAAGAGAAAAACAAAAATGAAAAACTTACCATGCATCATATCTCTTAAAGAAAGACGCTGCGAATCTCTAATCAACAACAACACTATGAGATTCACTGGTCTCAGATTTTTCTGATTCAACCATATATCTTCTTCTACTTACTGATTCAGGTTTAGGTTCGGCTTCATTAACCACCTTCACTTCCATTTCTAGTAGCACAAGAAATCAAATTCTAGGTTTTTATTAGACATGATTGGAAAACCCTAAGAAATAAGTTAGAAATGGGTTTGAGGTGCAGCTGTGATAGGTGGAAAGAGAAACTGAGTCTTTTCTCTTTGATAGAGAAGATAAGATAAGAAATGAAAAAGAGATATTTGGTGAAGATAAGTGCGTGAGGTGGTAAAAAAAAGTGACAGGGTTGGCTGAATCCATCCGTTCGCTTCAGTTTTGGTTAATCGTGGCCATCCAAATTGGGGCCCACTGAAAATCCTAATCATAGGATACACTAATGGTGGGTTTGGATGTAGAACTTTAAAGATGGGATTCATGGGTCCAGGGGATTTGGTGGAATTATGTTTCCCTCGCTATATTTGGTTGTCAAAATCCCTAGAATTACGTTTCCGACGGGATTTACTTTTCTAGCAAATCCTTCATATGGAGTCCGACCCCTCCCCCCTAAGATTTGCTGGGAAACTTATCAGGGGATTTATGGACCCAATTTTTTTTCTTAGTCCAAATCCCATATATATACAATTTTAAGCTTCTTAGGGAAATGCCAAATACTACGTGGACTTTAACATAAGAAAATTTTATGAATCCTAGAAATCTCAACTGAGTTACCAAACATACGAGGGATTTACATGAATCCCAGAATTTGTAATCCCACAGGATTACAAATTCCTGGAAATTGTGAATTCTGCCACCAAACCCACCATAAGATCATCGGTCAAAGTGTGGGCCAAGAATACGGGGGATAAAATCATAATAAAATAACTTGTACAACGAACGTTTTTAGTAGTTTACGTATATCTTGACGTATATATCATACCAAATCCAAATAGTTTATAAGAAAGAGTATGCATCTGAATAATGAAAAAAAATCAGAATAAAGAGTAATTAATCTCGAGAAATTGAAAGTTGAACTGAAGTTATAAAGTATCAGCATTTACAAACTCAGGTTCCCAGATTACTAGAGTTGGACCTGAGTTTCTCATTAGGATGAACTAAGGACGAAATATATCAGAATTGAACATCACAGGTTCAAATATTACTAAATTTAGACTTGAGTATCTCGTTCGGATAAACTAAGGACAAAATTTATCATATTTGAGCATCACAGGTTCAAAGATTACTAGAGTTGGACCTGAGTTTCTCGTTCGGATGAACTGGGGATGAAATAAATTAGAATTGAACATCAAATGTTCAAAGATTACTAGAGTTAGACCTGAGTTTCTCGTTCAGATGAACTAGAGACGAAATATATCAGAATTGAACATCACAGGTTCAAAAATTACCAGAGTTGGACCTGAATTTCTCGTTCGGATGAACTGGGGATGAAATAAATTAGAATTGAACATCACATGTTCAAATATTACTAAAGTTAGACCTGAGTTTCTCTTCCGAATGAACTGGAGACGAAATATATCAGAATTCAACATCACATGTTCAAAGATTACCAGAGTTAGACCTGAGTTTCTAGTCCGGATGAACTGGAGATGAAATATATCAGAATTCAACATCACGGGATCAAAGATTACCAGAGTTAGACCTGAGTTTCTCGTCCGGATGAACATGAGACAAAATATATCAGAACTGAACATCACACGTTCAAAGATTACTAGAGTTAGACCTGAGTTTCTCGTCCGGATGAACTGGAGACGAAATATATCAAAACTGAACATCACAGGTTCAAATATTACTAAAGTTAAACCTGAGTTTCTCGTTCGGATGAACTGGGGACGAAATATATCAGAATTGAACATCACATGTTCAAATATTACAAAAGTTAGACATGAGTTTCTCGATCGGATGAACTAAGGACAAAATATATCAGAATTGAACATCACAGGTTCAAAGATTACTAGAGTTGGACTTGAATTTCTCATTCGGGTTAACTGAAGACGAAATATATCAGAATTGAACATCACAGGTTCAAATATTACTAAAGTTAGACCTGAGTTTCTCGTTCGGATGAACTGAGTATAAAATATATCAGAATTGAACATCACATGTTCAAAGATTACGAGAGTTGGACCTGAATTTCTCATTCGGGTGAACTGAGGAGGAAAAATATCAGAATTGAACATCACAGGTTCAAATATTACTACAGTTGGACCTGAATTTCTCTTCCGGATGAACTGGGGACGAAATATATCATAATTGAAAATCATAGGTTCAAAGATTACCAGAGTTGGGCCTGAGTTTCTCATCCGGATAAACTGGAGACGAAATATATCAGAATTCAACATCACAGGTTCAAAGATTACCAGAGTTGGACCTGAGTTTCTCGTCCGGATAAACTGGAGAGGAAACATATCAGAATTGAACACCACAAGTTCAAAGATTACAAGAGTTAGACCTGAGTTTCTCGTCTAGATGAATTGGAGACGAAATATATCCGAGTTGAACATAACAGGTTCAAAGATCACCAGAGTTAGACTAGAGTTTCTCGTTCGGATGAACTGGAGACGAAATATATCAGAATTCAACATCACAGGTTCAAAGATTACCAGAGTTAGACCTGAGTTTCTAGTCCGAATGAACTGGAGATGAAATATATCAGAACTGAACATCACGGGATCAAAGATTACCAGAGTTAGACCTGAGTTTCTCGTCCGGATGAACTAGAGACAAAATATATCAGAATTGAACATCACACGTTCAAAGATTACTAGAGTTAGACCTGAGTTTCTCCTCCGGATGAACTGGAGACGAAATATATATCAGAACTGAACATCACAGGTTTAAATATTACTAAAGTTAGACCTGAGTTTCTCGTTCGGATGAACTGCGTATAAAATATATCAGAATTAAACATCACAGGTTCAAATATTACTAAAGTTAGACATGCGTTTATAGATCGGATGAACTGAGGACGAAATATATCAGAATTGAACATCACAGGTTCAAAGATTACTAGAGTTGGACTTGAATTTCTCGTTCGGGTGAACTGAAGACGAAATATATCAGAATTGAACATCACAGGTTCAAAGATTACGAGAGTTGGACCTGAATTTCTCGTTCGGGTGAATTGAGGACGAAAAATATCAGAATTGAACATCACAGGTTCAAAGATGACCAGAGTTGGACCTGAGTTTCTCGTTCGGATGAACTGAGGACGAAATATATAAGAATTGAACATCACAGGTTCAAAAATTACCAGAGTTGGACCTGAATTTCTCTTCCGGATAAACTAGAGAGGAAATATATCAGAATTGAACATCACAGATTCAAAGATTACCAGAGTTGGTCCTGAGTTTCTCGTCTGGATAAACTAGAGACGAAATATATCAGAATTCAACATCACAGGTTCAAATATTACCGGAGTTAGACCTGAGTTTCTCGTTCGGATGAACTGAGGACGAAATATATCAGAATTGAACATCACAGGTTCAAATATTACTAAAGTTAGACTTGAGTTTCTCATTCGTATGAACTGGAGACGAAATATATCAGAAGTGCAATAAATAAAGTAAATATTACATATTGTGAAAATGACCATACTACCCTTATTGGAAATAATTGCAATAAATATTATGGAGACTGTGAAAATGACCATACTACCCTTATTGGAAAAAAATGCAATAAATATTATGGGGACTGTGAAAATGACCATACTACCCTTATCAGAATTAAGTAAAATAAATATTACAGACTGTGAAAATGACCATATTACCCTTATTGGAAAAAAGTGCAATAAATATTATGGGGACTGTGAAAATGACCATACTACACTTATTGGAAATAAGTAAAGTAAATGTTACAAACTGTAAAAATGACCATACTACCCTTATTGGAAATAAGTGCAATAAATATTATGGAGACTTTGAAAATGGCCATACCACCCTTACTGGAAAAAAGTGCAATAAATATTAGAGAGACTGTGAAAATAACCAGACTACCCTTATCGGAAATAAGTAAAGTAAATATTACACACTGTGAAAATAACCATATTACGCTTATTAGAAATAAGTGTAATAAATATTATGGAGACTGTGAAAATGACCAGACTACCCTTATTGAACATAAATAAAGTAAATATTGCGCACTTTGAAAATGACCATATTACCCTTACTGGAAATAAGTGCAATAAATATTATAGAGACTGTGAAAATGACCATATTACCCTTGTTGAAAATAAGTGCAATAAGTATTATCGAGATTTTCACATTCTGTAATATTTATTACACTTAATTCCACTAAGGTTAATATGGTCATTTTCATATTTTGTAATATTTACTCTTCTTATTGCTGATAAGGGTAGTTTGGTCATTTTCACAGTCTCCATAATATTTATTGCACTTATTTCCAATAAGGATAATATGGTCATTTTCACGGTAGGGAATATTTACTTTATTTATTTTTGATAAGGGTAGTCTGGTCATTTTCACTGTCTCCATAATATTTATTGCACTTATTTCCAGTAAGGGTAATATGGTCATTTTCAAAGAGTGTAATATTTACTTTACTTATTTTCGATAAGGGTAGTCTGGTCATTTTCACAGTATCCATAATATTTATTGCACTTATTTCCAATAAGGGTAATATGGTCATTTTCACAGTCTCCATAATATTTATTGCATCCATAATAACGAGGTGAGAAAAGGAGGGTCCCGCCTAAGAAAAGTAGCAGTGATTCAACTAGGTAAAGCAGTCGCGGTTGGGTTGATGACTCGGGGATATAGTCGTAATTAAAAAAATTATACAACGACCGTTTTTAACGCTCTAATTTGTGCTCTGATTTTTTTTTATATCTACGACCGTCTTGAGCGGTCCACGGTCCGTTGACCGCTATTGAGGGTTGAGAATGTGGATCATTAAAACCCCCTTCTCCACTAGTGGCCAATTGTGTTTGTGATGTTTCTTAAACACATGTACTAATATTAAGAAATGAATGGTATTTACCTTCCTTAGTGGAATTGGTCGTCATAATTATGGTTTGCTGATAGCGTAAGAAACAATGTGATATGATATGAGCTATTCCATAAAAGTATTTTGAGTGAAGTTATGCTTGCTTTAAAGGCCGAAGTTCTGATATAAAGTTTGAGATTGTTGTGTTTGGATAATTTTCCGGGGTCTACCCAGAAAGAGATGTCTTGTTTGTTATCTTATTAAGCATCATTGAGTTTTGAATTGTGTATACCAGTAACATTAAAGTATCTCCCATGTTGTTCCATTAGAATATGGATAGACTTGGTTGTTGTGTTTGCACCAACTACTCGTTTAGTTTTCCTATTAAATGCATGTAATATGGTTATATGGTGCTCATAAAGAAAATCCCTTGACAAGTCTCTCAAGTTGGTGTAAAAATTACTGAACGAGTGACTGTTACAACTATTCTAAGCTCACCTTAGGTTGTTTTACTTCCTACCTTGGTGTTGTTATTCCCATGAATGGCAGATAAGGTATAAAAGGTGGTTATGTCGTTATGGTCAACGCAATCTGAAAAAGAGGGGGTCTAACAACCACATCCAATATTTCGATTAGCAATCTGTATGGACAACTCAGAGTTGTTTTCTAGAGAATCAACTAGACTCAATCAATAGAAAATACTCAAGGAGTTATTATCTCAATCTCTCAATTTGATTTACTCAAGCAAATATGATTCGCGAGTCAAAGAGAGATAACTTGGATGGTACCGAAGACCAATATCCAAGTGTCAATCAATTTAAATCAGCAACCAATAAGGTCGGATATTCTAATTAACTGAACAACGCACAACCTGTATTATTTCAATTATATAAAAATATAATACAGAAAAGAAATAACACAGACACCAGAATTTTGTTAATGAGGAAACTGCAAATGCAGAAAAACCCCGGGACCTAGTCCAGATTAAACATACACTGTATTAATCTGCTACAGACACGAGCCTACTGCAAATTAACTTCGGTCTGGACTGTAGTTGGACCCAAATCAATCTCACACTGATCCAAGGTACAATTATTCTCCTACTCCTATGATCCCAGCAGGATATTGCGCACTTGGTTCCCTTAGCTGATCTCACCCACAACTAAGAGGTGCTACGACCCAAAGTCGAAGATTTTAATAAAAAAATCTGTCTCACACAGAAAAGTCTACAAGATAGTTAAATCTGTCTCCCACGAATAAACCTATGAGTTTTGTTCCGTCTTTGGATAAATCAAGGTGAACAGGATTCAATCAATAAAACCAGACTTATATTCCCGAAGAACAACTCAGTTTTATCAATAACCTCACAATAAACTTAATCGACGCAGCGAAGAAGATTATCGAGGAATCAAAAACGATGAGATGAAGATGTTTGTGATTACTTTTATATCTTGCCTATCGGAGATAGAAATCTCAAGCCAATTATTACAATTGTACTCATACGATAGAAACATCAAGATCAGATCACACAACTACAAGAAAAGTAGTATCGGTATGGTTTCACAATCCCAATGAAGTCTTTAAGTCGTTAACCTGGTTTTAGAAGAAGAAAACCAAAGGTTAAAGGAGAATCGACTTTAGCTTAGCAAACTAGTATCACACAGAATGTGTGGGGATTAGGTTTCCCAGTTGCTAGAGTTCTCCCTTATATAGTCTTTCAAATCAAGGTTTGCAATCAATGTTAGCTTAGTAATAAAGCATTCAATATTCACCATTAGATGAAAACCTGATTAGATACAAGCTAATATCTCTCAACCGTTAGATCGAAAACTTAGCTTTCCATACACACATGTACTTGACGATTTTGGGTTTGTGTAACCGTACCCAAACATGTACAATAGTTGGTTCAATATTAGTCAACCAAATGGTTAGCCAAATGATAACTTTCATATCAACCATATTCTTCTTCACCATAACTAGTCCAAATGACTCAAATGAACTAGTTAGAGACTTGTTCAATTGCTATGAGATCTCATGCACTACACAAGACACAATTCAAGCAAAAACGATGTGATTCACTCGAATCGATTCATGAACTATAAATCCACGGTTTGCAATAGCATTCCTTAGATAATTTAGATGAGTTAACGAACATCATTTTTAGACATAACCACTCAAGTTCCCGGACTCAAGTTAGCCGGTTGGAGTTCACAAACTCCAGCAGAAATTCTCGGGTTCGAGAACTTCTGTCAGTTCATGGACTGAAACCGAGCTACAACTCCAGCAAAAATTCTCGGGTTCGGTAACTACGCCTGTTAGCGGACTGAGTTCGTGGACTGAGTTGACTGATCAAGTTTCGGTTTCACTTGATCAAAAAAGTTCGCAAACTTCGGTTCAAGTGCTAAGGACTTGTACATTTATGTGTTACCACAAAAATGTGTATATCCCCCAGTAGTTATATTGTCTAAAATCTCATTTCAATCATTGAAACATTCTTAGAGGACGTTATATAGTTGTTATTCACAAACTATTTTTCCTCAGAGCAATTTCCAAAGTGACTGAAACATAACATGACTTTCGTCACTAGGTAAATATGAACTTGGCTAAAGCGAAAGATTTACCAACACATATTTCGAGAAATAGATAAGCGATATATACTCAGCTCGAAATATCACATGTATATATTCTTAGTCTATATAGTAATACGACGTTTGTCTCAGGTTAGGATATAGAGTAGATAGACTTTTGAGTGATAGATAAGTTCAAGTCTCCACATAACTTTTAGTCCATGAAGATCCACTAGTTCCTTGAGTAGTCCTTCGTGTTGTATGATGATTACCATGGAGTTCTTGAGATCAACTACACTTTCTATCCTTGTCCGAGACCTTAGCTATAGTAGACTAGAAATCAAAACTTTATAGTTTTGATCACTAACATTGACAAACATGCTTGAGATAGGAACACATGCGAGTTCGATTGAGCAGTGCTCTAACAATCTCCCCCTTTGTCAATTTTAGTGGCAAAAATATTAATACATATGGAATACAAAAAATATATAAATAAACTGTGTAGCTCCTATTACACATGTCTAATCTTCAACAATACTCGAAATCTTCGTCACTTCCAAGTAGTCCAATGATCCCAAAGTTTGTAAGTTTAGCATCATTGTTGTTAAAAATTCGTAGCTATAACAATGAGAAAAGCATTGGTTCTCAATCATTGTAATACGGTGTCATAGTATTATTACACAGCATCAAAGTCCAATTGCATCACAACTTCAACAACAACACTATGGTTATACTTCACCAACCCCCCACCCCTAGTCGATACTCCATCTCACACGGAAACCACTCCCCCTTACATAATGATCCGAAACCCATATTTATTTGTAGTGTGAACTACATATTAATTCTCCCCTTTTTGTCAATAAAATTGGCAAAGGTACAAGAACGGGATCCTAATGAAATTTCCATAAGAGGCATTTCATGACCAAAGGTAAATGTATATCATCTAGTTTAGATGCAATCATAAATCCGAAGCTAAATGCATTCATCAAGGAGTTTGTAAAGACGCGAGATAACCCCTCTAATATTCCACAGCCGCACTCCCCATAAAGATTTGGAAATTAAGCACAAGTTCAAAAGAACTCTCCCCCATAATATGTCATTCCCTAAGGAACAACAAGAGCGACCTTAATTTCAAAAGAAAAGAAGGATTTCTTTAGACTCAACAAATTACATACAAGTATGAATTTGGAATCCAACAAGAAAACTTATGGAGACTTAATAAATCAATTAGATTAATCACAAGAAAACTCGCAAATAATCTAATTTCCATACTCAACCAAACTAATTACAAGAGTAATCAATTTAATTAGCCACACTCGACAAAAGAAAATTAGATAGAGCAATGACTAAGTTAATCATGAATAACCAACCCAGTCAAAGAAATGCTCAAACATAATAAAACTTATGGAATGCTAACTAAATAACCCACACAAGATGATTGATTTAGTTCAAAATACTCGACGTAAAGTATCTTACGGAACACAACTAAGCTAATCACAAAAATAATCAACTTTGGTTGTCAAATGCTCAACATAAGTCACAATACGGAGTCTCACAGTAATACACAAAATATGGATCAGGGAAGATCAATTACTACGGAATACACAAGGATTCATTCTATGTTTCCATTACCATTTGCACAATGATACACAATAGACATAATCCTTGAATCACAAAAGATTTTAACCTATCTTACATTAATAATTGACAATATATGCTTAACTTTTGTGTTTGTCAAAAGTTATTCATCCTTTTATCAATATTTGCATATCAATTCACGAATGACTTTACTTTTGACAAAATATGGGACAATCAAGTTCACGGACGTAAACACACATATACCATCAAAATATTGCAATATATAAAATCAAGAGATTAATACTGCAACCATCATCTTCCAAACAAGTTTATAATTTAAACCAATAAATCTAAAAACAAGAAGGTGAATAACATTGGATATAGCTATGTGTAATCACAATAATGTCTATTCCAAAACACTAGTTATTCTTCTTAACAAAAGAGACAAAATAGAAGATTTACTAGACAATAAGAACTCATGTTACTAGAAACCGATCATGAGCTAAAGTTCACGTTTGACAGCTTCACTGGTTTCGAGAATTTTCAGCTTGTGATTCATATCAACTGTGTCTTCCGAGATGATATCCTTGTTGAAAATCTCTTTAACATGTGTCTTCATGAGACCAAGGTCAGCAGTAACCTTTTTCAACTCACTTCTAACCATATCAAGATCTTTCATTGTATCAACAAGTTACAGTTTCGCTTTCTCAAATTATTTAAGAAAGTCATGAACTACTTCAGCAGAGACCATATCCTCATTCTCAACATCATGATGTAAGTAGGTATAGTAGAATGAGGCATTAGGTACACCATCTTCTACAAGAGTTATTTTCTTCTTTTCTTTCAATTCAACACTAAAACCAATTTCAAGAAATCCTTTAGCAAAAACACCATGGAGAGATGAAAAAGAGGACATTGTTGATAACCCAGATAATGACCTAGAGTATGCGTTCGTGAACTTATGTAACTCAATAGGTTGACTATTTAAAGGTTTCGTTTAGAGGAAGGGTTTTTAGGGTTTCCAAGCTGTAAACTCGAAATGGTAACCCGTGTACACATTCGAACACAGTGCAACCCAAGACAATTAATAGAGAAAAAACCAAAAGACATTGCAAAAACTTCTTAGGAAATATTGTCTGCATGCACTAGTTTAGCTATAAGCGATAAGAGAAAATCTTAACTAGACAAAATGCAAATTGCCAAAGTACACCTGACTTTTATACATCTTGCTCAGTAGGATTTTTATGAGCAAGTTCCTAACCTTGTGATTAATTAGCACAAGTATGATCTTTGAGCCCATCTAAGGAACTGTGTCCATGATCAAGTCTCTTTTTCCTTCTGAATTTTGAGAGAGACTCCTTTTGATTTGAAAATTTATCATAAAACTCACTGTCATCAAAATATGAGATATAGTTTAAGGTTTTACCAGAAGAGTCTTGACTTGAGGAGGATGACAACCTGTCGATAATTTCTTTGTAACCTTGAATCACCTTTATCAGGTTATTCCTTATATCATCGACTTTTCTTCTTTCTCCTGAGATTTCCTTCAAATCAAGGGAAGCATTTTTTTTCAGAAAAAACAACTTGGTCTTTCCTTTGACGATTCTTATCAAGACTTTCGTTCTTCTTTCTGGTATTTGAGGAACATATTGAACTGACCTTCCTGGTAATGTACACAGGATTCATATGAAAACCAATGGGTTTTGACATACGAATGTCAGTTATACCTTTCAGGATTAAGTCTAAGGTGCGTTGAAGTTGAACAAGAGAATTTTTATCCATCTTAGAGTTTCCCTTCCGTTTGGCAGAACATTTTGCTTCACAAAAGTAACATAACTTCTGATCACACGAGTGACTAAGAAGTTTAGTCTTGACATTCTCGTCAGGAGATTTCTTCCTTCCATGTGATGTTGACTTTCCTTGATCAGCGGAAGCTAACATAACCTTGTTAATTGGAAGGGACTCTATTAGAGCATAGCTCAGTTAAACCCAATAGCGTTGGTATGTCAAGTTACTTGTCAATTTTAGTTGCCAAAATGCATTCTTGATTTATCATACTAAATATAGTTTCGGACTAGATTATGTCTAAGAAGTTGAATCGAAGCTATCCTTAAAGGATGAAGAATGAAGATTGAAGACTACAAGAAGACATCAACAAAGGTATGTGATTGATTTCATTTGGATTCTTGTTCAATTTTACCTTTCTAATCTATCGAGATAAATGCTCACTCTATGGAACATTTCTAATGACGGTAAATGTACATTTATGTATATATACTTGAGGTTATTTGATTCATGAACTTGGTGACAATAAACTTTATCCCTATAAAGGATATCATGTTATAGTGAATGAGCTTGTGAATTAAACGAGCTAAGAATCACTCAATTCCGAGTTATAACGATGAGGTTATGAGTGATTTAAGTTCATTAGTAGGAAAAGTTCCATGGGGCATTGAGTCCGCGAACATGGTCCGCGAACTTGGGCCCAGTACGTGACTAAAAGGGATTTTTGGTCATGTTAGTGATGTTTCTTTATCTAGGCAAGTTAGTTATTTGTCCAAACACATTTGATTACCATATTAAAGTGTCTATGATTCCTGCTTAAGTTAAAATGTGATTTATTTACATAAATATAATTTTTGCTAAATAAGTTATTTATTTAATTATTTTGGCAAGAGTTTTAACTTGGGAAAGACTCCTATTTAGTAGAGCCTTGTAAAAGGAAAATGGCTAAATAAGTTATTTACTTAGCTTCCAAGATATTGTTCACTACGAATAAAGAGTTCATGAGTCTACACGGTTTTCATCCCCTTTGGAAAATTGGTGTCAGTTTCATAAGGTTGTTATCCATGTCTTATGTTCTTCGTGAGCAAGAGTGAGATAAAAGTCTTTGTATTGGGGATCACAAAGACAAGTTGAATCTAGTCTTCATGATTGATTATACAACTTATAATCTAGGTTTTTCACCTAGATTACAACTTGTAATCTAAGGTTTTCCCTTCTGATATAAAATAATTCAAGAGTTGTTGATCATAAACCCTAGGTTTTGATAGATTTCAGTTTCCGATCGTATACCAACACTTGTTAGTCGAAATCGGAGACTAGAAAGAAAAAATTCTATTGAGGCATCTCGTAAAAATCCTTGAGAAGTTTTAAGCAAGGTATATCTAGATTTATCTAGTTGTTCTTGTTGTAGAATTATTAGGGTTTTCTTAACTTGGAAATTGATCTTTGGAATCACCCAAGTTCACTTACGAAAATCAAGTTCACGGACTTCTTGTGAGTACGCATACTGATTGTAAGTTAAAACCCTAATCTACAAGATTTCCAAAACATTGATTTACATCTAAAGGGAAATCAAACTTGTGTTTTGTGCAAACAAAATATTGAATCATATCAATCGTGTTTCTTTATCTTCTAAAGAGAGCCTTGGGTTCTGCTAGAAGATTTGTGTGAAGAGTTCCGAAAGAGAATTGGTGTTCTGCTAGGTGTTCTATAAGAATACAACTGAAGAAGGTATTACATCTAGTCCGAATAGGTAGTAGGAAATTGGTGTAACAGCTTATAAACAATGTGTGTTTATTCTGGACTAGGTCCTAGGGTTTTTCTGCATTTGCGGTTTTTTCGTTAACAAAATTTCTGGTGTCTATGTTATTTCATTTTCCGCATTATATTGTTTATCTTTATAATTGAAATAATACAGGTTGTACGTTAATCAATCATAGTTGTTAAATCCGACCTTGTTTGTTGGATAAGACTTGATTGATCTTGAACAATTGATTTTTTTATTTTCACATTGTTAGACCAGTCCGGACCAACCCTGTTTCAAGTAGACACCGTGTTGAAATATTCATTTAGTGATTGTTGCTTAAAGAGGTTTATACACGGTGGATATTGAATAGGTTGTGATTAACACAAAAGCTTGTTTCAAGAAACCTCACACTAAAATCAGGCTTACGGACTTGCTTCTGTTTAACTATTGATTGTATTGAGAATGAGATAAATCTCTTTAATATTATTTCTCAATTGAGTTTTTATCTAGAGATTATATTGAAGTTTTTTCCATACAGATTGTAGAACGAAATATTGGGAGTGGTTGTTAGACCCCCGCTTTTTCAATTGTTATTAGAGCAGGCAAACACGATAAGACCTCATAAGTCTATGTTTGAAGCAATCTGATTGTTATGGACAGAAGTGCTATCTCTATAAACGTACCACCAGTCTTCAATGGCACGAACTATTTATGGTGGAAAATTGCTATGCGTTCCTTTATTCAATCGGGAGATTTTTAATCATGGGTTCATATTGTTAATGGCTATGATCCTCCATAAGTAACAGTAGACGGTGTAACTGTTGCAAAGGATATTGGTGAATATAGTGATCTTGAGATGCTTGCTGCAAAGCAAAATTCTGACGGATTAAATGCTATCATCCATGCCATTACCCCAGATCTTCAGCACTACATTACTATGTGTAATAAGTCTAAAGATGCTTGGGATATCTTATAAACCGTATTTGAAGGGAATGCCGCAGAAAAAGAAGCAAGGCTTCAAAATTTAGCTTCTGACTGGGAAAACCTTCGCATGTCTGATGATGAAACCTTTGATGAATTTAACCAAAGAATTTCTCAAATAGTTAAAGCCTCATTTTTATTAGGAAGAACTATTCTAGAGAAAGTCATTGTGTGCAAAATTCTCAAGCCTCTACCGTCAAGATACAAATCTAAGAAACATGCCATTGAAGAAGCAAACTATCTTTCTACACTCTCCAGAAATACTCTTGTTGGAAAGTTAAAGATCTTTGATAATGGACACGCATCTAAAAAGGAGGTGATTTTTTTTAAAGCTGTAAACAATTTTGAATCCTCTAAGGATAAATCAGGTTCGCCATATACTAAGAATGTTACTCAACGACAATTTAGAAAACTCTTGAGAGACAGGAAAAAGAGTTTTTCTAAAGGTGCAATATCTCCTAATGATGATGTACAATGCTATAACTATCGTAGTCTCGGGAACTTGTCTTCAGTATGTCCTAGCTGGAGCCGTAGACAATCGGCATATGCAGTAGCAGCCACTCTTGATGATGGACCTGAATTTTATAATCCTCAAGAGTTGGCAGGATGGGTTGCATTAGCTTCTGGAAAAATTCTTTCAGATACTGATTCTGATTCTGACGAAGAAGTGTTTCATGATGATCCAGTTTCTAATAATCTTCTTGAGGAATGTCATAATAAACTCTCGGAAGATGAAAGCACCATTTTCAGTGAGAAAGTTAAATATGAAAGACTTCGTATTCGGAATAAAGACTTGCAAGACCAACTTGATTCTAGTGGTGCAAGAGATTATCTAAATAAAATACGAAAGATTAAAGAAGAAATTGCCGAAGGTCAAGATCGGGAAATCATTCTTCAAGCAAAGCTAGATAACTTGGAGAACATTGAGATGAACTTGTTATTTGATACATAACGAGAAGGTCTCAAAGTTCAATGTGAATCATCCAAGAATGATCTAGTTATTGCGCTTGAGAAGGTCAAAAGTTTGGAAGAAGAAAACTCGAGATTAAAAGAGAGTTTGTCTAGAAATAACAGCTCAGATAAATTAACCTCGATATTGGGAGCATAAAGAATTCATCGTCATACACGAGGATTGGGCTATGAAGGAATAGACGCTCCTAGTATTTGCAAAGAGGTAAAAATTTTCAAAGCTAAAGAATCTTCTCAATCAAAACCTTCCACGGTTGACAAAAATAAAGTATCTCGATCAACTGCTGATAAAAAAAAGAGGAAAGCCTGTCAAGTTCCAAAGAAAGCACATACACATTCAGGTAACACTAAACATAACTTTTTCCATTACACTAAATATTGCTTTTATTGTGGAAAACCAGGTAACTTGCAAAGGAATTACAGATTTCTTAAACGAGATAAATCCAGATTTGATTCTATTAAGAAGACAAGATCTGATGTTCCAAACTAGAGAGAAACTGAGTCTCATAAACTCAGTTCTTCTAGTATTCCCCCAAAGAAGTTTCATAACTAAATTGGGGAGAAAATGAAATACGTTTCTCCAAAAGTTACTCAGAAATGGGTACCAAAGAAGATAAATAAATCAACAAGTAAGAAGGATCTCCAAGAAAAGAGTTTGACAAGGGATAACATCTTAAAAAGGTATGAAACAGTTTTTGAAAGTTTCAAGGGAGTTCTTAAATTCCTAGATTATGTGCATGATCTTGTTTCAAATACCTGTGGTGAGCAATATTTTGTTCACCTCAACACAACCTAATTGTATTGAAAGTGCATCCTCACCAAAAAGCCCTTATAAATACGGTAAGGATTGCAAAAGAATTGGGGCGCACAAATTATGTTGGTAAACTTTCGCTTTAGCCGAGTTCATCTTTTCCTAGTGACGAAAGTCATGTTATGTTTCAATCATTTTGGAAATTGCTCTGACGAAAAATAGTTTGTGAATAACAACTATATAACACCCTCTTAGAATGTTTCAATGATTGAAATGAGAGTTTAGACTATAAAACCATTGTGGGATATAAACATTATTGTGGCAACACATATATGATCAAGTAGAACCGGAACATGAGCAGTCAACTCAGTCCGCGAACTCAGTACTCCGCGATGCCGGTTCTCGGACCCGAGAATATCTGCTGAAGTTGAAGCTCAGGTACAGTCCGCGAACTGACGGAAGTTCTCATTCTAATAAATTCTGCTGGAGTTTATTAACTTCAAACGGTTAGCTTAAGTCCGCGAACTCAAGAGGTTATGTCTGAAAATGTTGTTCGTGAACTTATCTAAATTATCCAAGCAATGCTATTGCAAACCGTGGCTTTATAGTTCATGAATTGATTCGAGTGAATCACATCATTTTTGCTTCAATTGTGTCTTGTGTAGTACATGAAATCTCATAGCAATTGAAAAACTCTCTAACTAGTTCATTTGAGTCATTTGAACTAGTTATGGTAAAGAAGAATAAGGTTAGTTGATATGAAAGTGCTCATACGACGCGTATGATTCTTAATTACCTAACTTGATTTGTGATTGAAATTCTTAAGGTTAGAAGAAATTATCAAAGGCATGGATGTTGGTTTTATTACCATGAGATAGTTCTAATTTTTTAGTAACACAATCTCATGAGAGACTTTCAATGATTGGTTCTTAAATCGTATTTCCTTGTAGGATTTATAAAATCCATTATATAAATCCTTCTCCATAGAGAAAGGTCACTCTTGTTGTTCTTTCGGGAATGACATTTTATATGGGAGAGTTCCTCAATGAACTTGTGCTTAATTGTTATATCTTTGAGGAGAGAAGCGGTTGAGGAACATGTAGGGGTTAACTTGTATCTTAATAAACTCCTTCATGAAGTTACTAAGTTTCGACTATGTGATATCGTCTAAAACAAAGTTGATATGTTTCTTTCTTTTGGTCATGAAATGTCTCCGTGAAAATTTCATGAGGATCCCACTAGTTTTCGTACCTTTGCCAATTTATATTGACAAAAATGGGGAGAATTAATGTGTAGTTCATACTAAAAATACATATGGTTTACGGATCATTATGTAAGGAGGAGTGGTTTTCATATTGTTGAGATGGAGTATTGACTAAGGGGGAGTGATACATATCACCGTAGTATTATTGTCAAAGTTGTGATACAATGAAACTTTAATGCTGTGTAATAATACTATGATGGATCTTCAACGAGTACAGGATGAACACATGTAGAGTTAAAGAACCAAGGAAATCAATATTGTCGATTTTGCTTTTAACAAGTTCAAACCATATGTAAAATGGTTTTGTCACTAAAATTGACAAAGCGGGAGATTTTTAGAGCATAGCTCGGTTAACCCCACTAGCGTTGGTATGTCAAGTTAGTTTTCAATTTTATTTTCCAAAATGCATTCTTGATTTAGCATACTAAAGATAGTTTCGGAATAGATTAGGTCTAAGAAGTTGAATCAAAGCTATCCCCAAAGGATGAAGATTGAAGATTGAAGACTACAAGAAGACATCAACAAGTACTTCATCAACAAATGTATATGATTGATTTCATTTGGATTTTTGTTGAATTCTACCTTTTTAATCTATCGAGATAAATGCTCACTCTATGGAACATTTCCAATGACGGTAAATGTACATTTATGTATATATACTAGAGGTTATTTGATTCATGACCTTGGTGACAATAACTTTTATTCCTATAAAGGATATCATGTTATAGTGAATGAGCTTGTGAATTCAATGAGCCAAGAATCACTCAATTCCGAGTTCTAACAATGAAGTTATGAGTGATTTAAGTTTATTAGTAGGAAACGTTCCATGGGCCATTGTGTCCGCGAACTTGGGCCCAGTACGCGACTAAAAGGGATTTTTGGTCATGTTGGTGATGTTTCTTTATCTAGGCAAGTTAGCTATTGGTCCAAACACTTTTGATTGCCATATTAAAGTGTCTATGATTCCTTCCTAAGTTAAAATGTGATTTATTCACATAAATATAATTTTTGCTAAATAAGTTATTTATTTAATTATTTTGGCAAGATTTTTAACTTGGGAAATACTCTTATTTTTAGTAGAGTCTTGTAAAAGGAAAATAACAAAATAAGTTATTTTCTTAGCTTCCAAACTATTATTCACTATAAATAAAGAGTTCATGAGTCTACACGGTTTTCATCCCCTTTGGAAAATTTGTGTTAGTTTCATAAGGTTGTTTTCCATGTCTTATGTTGTTCGTGAACAAGAGTGAGATAAAAGTTTTTGTATTGGGGATCACACAGCCAAGTTGAATCTAGTATTCGTGACTGATTATACAACTTGTAATCTAGGTTTTTCACCTCTTGTCTATTCTAAGGTTTTCTCTTCTAATATAAAACCGTTCAAGAGTTGTTGATCATAAACCCTAGGTTTTGATAGATTTCAGTTTCCGATCGTATACCAACACTTGTTAGGCAAAATCGGAGACTAGATAGAAAAATTTCTATTGAGGCATCTCGTAAAAATCCTTGAGAAGTTTAAACAAGATATCTCTAGATTTATCTAGTTGTTCTTGTTGTAGAATTATTATGGTTTTCTTAACTTGGAAATTGATATTTGGAATCACTCAAGTTCACTTACGAAAATCAAGTTCACGGACTTCTTGTGAGTACGCATACTGATTATAAGTTAAAACCCTAATCTACAAGATTTCCAAAACCTTGATTTACATCTAAAGGGAAATCAAACTTGTGTTTTGTGCAAACAAAATATCGAATCATATCAATCGTGTTTCTTTATCTTCTAAAGAGAGCCTTAGGTTCTGCTAGAAGATTTGTGTGAAGAGTTCCTAAAGAGAATTGGTGTTCTGCTAGGAGTTCTGTAAGAATACAGCTGAAGAAGATATTACATCTAATCCAAATAGGTAGTAGGAAATTGGTGTAACAACTTATAATCAGTGTATGTTTATTCTGGACTAGGTCCCGGGGTTTTTCTGCATTTGCGGTTTCTTCGTTAAAAAAATTTCTGGTGTCTGTGTTATTTAATTTTCCACATTGTATTGTTTACCTTTATAATTGAAATAATACAGGTTGTATGTTAATCAATCATAGTTGTTAAATCCGACCTTGTTTGTTGGATAAGACTTGATTGATCTTGAACAATTGATTTTGTTATTTTCACATTGTTAGACCAGTCCGGACCAACCCTGTTTCAAGTAGACACCGTGTTGAAATATTCCTTTAGTGATTGTTGCTTAAAGAGGTTTATACACGGTGGATATTGAATAGGTTGTGATTAACAAAAAAGTTTGTTTCAAGATACCTCACACTAAAATCAGGTTTACGGACTTGCTTCTGTTTAACTATTGATTGTATTGAGAAGGAGATAAATCTCTTTAATATTATTTCTCAATTGATTTTTTATTCTTGAAATTATATTGAAGTTTGTTCCATACAGATTTCCGAACAAAATATTGGGTGTGGTTGTTAGACCCCCGCTTTTTCAGACTCCGTTTCTGCTTCTGGAGCTTATTCTGTTGTAGAAGGAGTATTTGGTGTATTATATTGCTTACGACATCCTTGAATAGATAGTTTATTCAAGCGACGTTCTATTTCAAAATCATCCTTTATGAGGCTTGCTTCAAGAGTCATACATGAAGAATGGTCATCAGTATTTTTGATTTTGCAGTCTCTAATTACACTAAGAAGCATTTTGACATGTTCCTTCAACCGATTAAATTTATCATCTTGAATTCTAATAAGATTTAGAATTAACTTACTCTCTTGAGATGTTTCACGTTCACTTGGAGAGATAAAACTATTTTGAAGCGTAATCGGAATGGTGCATGTCAATATATGTCAGTATGATTTGAACACAAGGTTCGTCTATACTTGAGATTGTAGCATCTTTCTCTTTAATAGACTTTAACAAGACAGATTTTTTATTTCTGGTGATGCGTTTATCAGAGATACTACTCTTTTCCATAGATTCAGATCGCTACAAACATAGACTTATAAGGTCTTGAACGTGTTTGCCTGCTCTGATACCAATTGAAAAAGCGGGGGTCTAGCAACCACACCAAATATTTCGATTAGCAATCTGTATGGAAAACTTCGAATTGTTTTCTAGAGAATCAACTAGACTCAATCAATAGAAAATACTCAAGGATTTATTATCTCAATCTCTCAATTTTATTTACTCAAGCAAATATGATTCGCGAGTCTAATCAAAGAGAGATAACTTGGATGGTACCAAAGAAAAATATCCAAGTGTCAATCAATTTAAATCAACAACCAATAAGGTTGGATATTATAATTGATTGAACAACGCACAACCTGTATTATTTCAATTATATACAAATATAATGCGGAAAAGAAATATCACAGACACCCTAATTTTTTTAACAAGGAAACCGCAAATGCAGAAAACCCCCGAGACCTAGTACAGATTAAACATACACTGTATTAAGCCTCTACAGACACTAGCCTACTCGATATTAACTTCGGTCTAGAATATAGTTGAACCCCAATCAATCTCACACTGATCCAAGGTACATTTATGCTCCTACGCCTCTGATCCTAGCAGGATATTGCGCACTTGATTCCCTTAGATGATCTCACCCACAACCAAGAGTTGCTACGACCCAAAGTCGAAGACTTTAATAAACAAATATGTCTCACACAGAAAAGTCTACAAGATAGATAAATTCGTCTCCCACGAATAAAACCAATCAAGTCAGACTTATATTACCGAAGAACAACTCAGTTTTATCAATTACCTCATAATAAACTTAATCGACACAGCGAAGAAGAGTATTGAGGAATCACAAACGATGAGACGAAGATGTTTGTGATTACTTTTATATCTTGCCTATCGGAGATACAAATCTCAAGCCAATTATTACAATTGTACTCGTACGATAGAAACAACAAGATCAGATCACATAACTGTAAGAAAAGTAGTATCGGTCTGGCTTCACAATCCCAATGAAGTCTTTAAGTCGTTAACCTGGTTTTAGAAGAAGAAAACCAAAGGTTAAAGGAGAATCGACTTTAACTTAGAAAAATAATATCACACAGAATGTGTGGGGATTAAGTTTCCCAGTTGCTAGAGTTCTCCCTTATATAGTCTTTCAAATTAGGGTTTGCAATTAATGTTAGCTTAGTAACAAAGCATTCAATATTCACCGTTAGATGAAAACCTGATTAGATATAAGCTAATATCTCTCAACCGTTAGATCGAAAAATTAGCTTTCCAGACACACATGTGCTTGACGATTTTTTGTTTGTGTAATCGTACCCAAACATGTACAATAGTTGGTTCAATATTAGTCAACCAAATGGTTAGCCAAATGATAACTTTCATATCAACCATATTCTTCTTCACCATAACTAGTCCAAATGACTCAAATAAACTAGTTAGAGAGTTGTTAAATTGCTTTGAGATATCATGTACTACCCAAGACAAAATTGAAGAAAAAACGATGTGATTCACTCGAATCGATTCATGAACTATAAAGCCACGGTTTGCAATAGCATTCATTAGATAATTTAGATGAGTTCACGAACATCTTTTTTAGACATAACCACTCAAGTTCGCGGACTCAAGTTAACCGATTGGAGTTCACAAACTCTAGCATAAATTCTCGGGTTTGAGGACTTCCGTCAGTTCGCGGACTGAAACCGAGGTTCAACTCCAGAAGAAATTCTCGGGTTCGAGAACTACGCATGTTCGCGGACTGAGTTCGCGGATTGAGTTGACTGCTCAAGTTTCGGTTTTACTTGATCAACAAGGTTCGCAAAATTCGGTTCAAGTGCTAAGGACTTATACATATATGTGTTACCACAATAATATTTATATCCCCCAATAGTTATATTGTCTAAACTCTCATTTCAATCATTGAAACATTCTCAGAGGGCGTTATATAGTTGTTATTCACAAATTATTTTTTGTCAGAGCGATTTCCAAAGTGACTGAAATATAATATGACTTTCGTCACTAGGTAAATATGAACTTGGCTAAAGCGAAAGCTTTACCAACACATATTTCGAGAAATAGATAAGCGAGATACACTCATCTCGAAATATCACATGTGTATATTCTTAGTCTATATAGTAATACGACTTTTGTCTCAAGATAGGAGATAGAGTAAATAGACTTTTGAGTGATAGATAAGTTCAAGTCTCCACATACCTTTTAGTCGATGAAGATCCACTGGTTCCCTGAGTAGTTCTTTGTGTATGATGATTGCCATGGAGTTCTTGAGCTCAACTTCACTTTCTATCCTAGTCCGAGACCTTATCTATAGTAGACTAGAAATCAAGACTTTATAGTTTTGATCACTAACATTGATAAACATGCTTGAAATATCAACACATGCGAGTTCGACCGAGAAATGATCTAACACAATCTAGAATGTTTGGTGTTCTCCAGGAAAGATCCAAATCATAATGTGTTGGACAGGGTGCAAATGATATTTTCAAAGTTTCAGCAAATGTTCAGCAAGTGGTTACAAGTAATTTAGATTCAGAAATATAACGGGTTCATTATTGTGGTGTTATTGCGTTGAAGGTCAATGAACGTGTTGTTTTCGTTACAATACTTACGCACCAAGACCTTGTATTCAGAAGACTTCCAACAATTGAGAACCTTACAAATTTAAAACAAGGAAAAATCTCACACCAGACTTTTAAGTCATGGTTGCAGTCCTTATACCAATAATTTTGTCACGGAACTAGCAGCAACTAGATGAGAGAGAGCTTTGGCTTGAGCAGAAATTTCAGGAATAAAATCAAGTGAAAAGTCTTTGCAAGCATAAGAACAAAATTCCACCCAATTTTGGATCAAGTGGTAGATGAAAAGGATGTGACACTGAATATCTTAAAAGTTGTGAAGAAATGTAATAAAGGTTACATAAAAGTCTACACTTATCTTTTTCTCCTTTTGTTTTCAGATGATACATCAACGGAAGTTTGTGAATATTATGTTGCATTCCTTGTTGTTGGGGTCCTTTCGGAGCTACAACACTTAGAAATCTAGCATTTTGGGTCCAGAAATTAGTAATACAAGTCGAAGTGAGGATTCACAAAGAAAAATAGATATCTTTGAGGTACTTTTTCATACAAACTTTTTATTAGAACCAGAGATTTAATAGTCATGTTTAAGCAGTTAGTGTTCCGTGTAAACATGATTGAAGAGTTTAAAAGTTATTCAAGTAATGAATGAATATATGGTAAAAGGTAGAGACAATTTTATAGTGCTACAGAACTATCTGTCATGAAGGTGAGGGAAATGAAATGCACAAGGGAGTTACTGTTTAAATTTGTTTGTACATAAATTGGTAATCAGATATCTACCTGTCCAAGTAAAGGGGGTATGAAGAAAAGGTTAATTTCAGGTGCAACGGCAAGGAATCTCCTCTATGTTCTATTTAAGGATACTCATATATCATGTAAATCAGTGGGAAAAATGTACTGGTTATAATGGATGCAGGATCAGAGCAGTCAAGTTCAAGGTATGACTTTACCTTTGAGGTACAAATTTGAACTTAAGGTATATTACTCAAGTTTTGAATTTTGAAAATTGTGATTATAGATATTCAATGCCTTCCATTACTCGACCAAGTGTCACCTAACCGATAATTTGAGAGTATGAAAGGGGATTTTTTTAATGAGGATGAAGTTTTCTCTATGTTTTTAGTTGTTTGGGAGATTACTGCAAAAAACCAATGCCGGAAATGTTGCGCTACAAGGCATGAAGATGCTTGTGATTTAGACTAAAAAATCAGAAGTAACAAACGAGTTCAACAGTTTTCGATTAAAGAAAGGTTTTCTTATGATTTATTTTGGGGGTTATTCGTACTAGTAATATTTGGAATAAATCATGTATTATGTTTGGTTTAATTTTCCCCTTTTTCTATGAGACTAAAAGGTTTAATGGAATCGTTTCTTTGACATGCATGTGCATGAAACGTTGTTCCTAAACTTGTAAGGTTAGGCTCATGTATGTTGCTGTTGATGGTGGTTTTTATCTTAGGGTTAAAATCGTAAAACCTTGCATCCGATGTGATGTCACTCTGCAAGGAAACAGTGCTAACCTCTCTACTGGAAAATTTATTGATCCGCTCAATATACTTACATGAAATTTATCCATACTGGCGAATCCCAGATGTTCTGTAAATTTCGGCGCCTCGCGCATATTCACTTAATATAAGTTCCTCTGAATGCCTTCTATGCTATGTTCTCCGACTGAACTCTTAATGTTGATATGGTATGGATTTGGGTTCACTCGCAGCAGAGTAGCTCGAATCTCCAAGTATCAAGAATAAGATCTTTTTCATAAGGTATTCAATCAGAAAAGCATGCTTCTCTCTGGCAATGGACTTAAAATAACTCTGTGTCAACACATAGAATTCAATCAACCTTACTAACTTGAAGAAGTTAGGGTTTCGCGCATCGCGTAGCATACTAGACCTTGCCTGTCAAAATTAAGACTAGGAAAACTAGGTAATTAATCCGCCATGGATTAGGAGGTGCACAACCTCGCCCAGAATCAGAAAAAATGGATCCGCAACAGAAAAGGGAGGCGTGGCCATGCTTTTAGGCCAGACGACGCCACTTTCCATAGGCCACGCCCCACCCTAAACCGACCCTATTTACCTCGAAAAATCAGGTCTCTTTAAGTCTGCAACAACACACTGGATGTGTGGCCTCTCCCTAGCTTGCCGGTCCTACTTCCATCACCAATCAGGTTTCCCTAAATGCGCCACACGCATTCCGAATGAACAAGGCCTCATGTTTCTTTTCGGCCCCCTTTCCATCGACCAATCGGGTCGCTTTAAATCTTCCACAGCGCACTGGAAGTGTGGCCACACCCTATCTTGCCGACCCCATTTTTCATCGACCAATCAGGTCTCCCTAAATGTACCACGCGCATTCCGAACAAAGTCTTCCCCATTTTTCTTACCGGCCCCCAATTCTTTTATTTTTCTTACCAAGCCCTAATTATTCCAATGAGAATTCTTACACGATTCCTTGGCCACACCAAGCCTGAATTCTTCCACGATGCCTTGGCCATGCCAATCCCTAATTCTTCCACGATGCCTTGGCCACGCCAAACCCTAATTCTTCCAAGGAGAATTCTTCCACGACGCGCCAAGCCCTAATTCTTATAAGGATAATTCTTCCAACGGCGCAAAGACTTGGACACACAAAATTATTCCAAGGTGCCTAGATTTGGCCACGGCAATCTTTCCAAATGACGCCAAATCCTAATTTTGGTTGCGGAGCCAATTTTTAGCTTTGGCCATGCCGCAATGTCTCTGGCATACCATTACACCGCGGCTACTCTCATGCCTCCATGCCATTTCTACGCCACCGACATTCCATTAGCATATATGGCCGATGCCACTTCACTATACAAAAATATGTGGCCATAATCAATGGCCATCCTTCTTCATAAGATGAAATCGCAGCCATCCAAGTTCGCCAACGAACCGATAAGCTCACAACAAGTTTTAGGCGACTATCCAAGACGAGCCTAGCATTACATGATATTTACCTGCGGAAAGACTCTCAATTTTAACTTGCCACACGTAGAAAAGTGTTACATGTTTTCCACGAAAACACTCGAGACATCAACACATGTCATAAATTGGGGGATGCTCATTAGGGTGTTGGTTTGGCGGTTTACAACGTGCGGCGTACACTATGCCCGTTACGAGTTAGTGTTATAAGAATTTGGCAGTTAGTAAATACAAGGAGTAATGGTGAAAAGTTTCCTTCATTATGGAAACATCAATTCCAGGCGTTACCCGTTATCGTTTCCTTCCATTTACTCAAACTGTTTCCAATTCTTACGAGACCGGGGCACATTTCGTTGCTACTTGTATACATAGTTCTCACCTATTTCCACCAAAAAATAAGTTTAGGCCGGCAACACATAATATCTAGAAATCATCTGGTAGCTTTCCATCTAGTTATGCTTTCTGATACAAGTCATAAAACGCTTACACTTCCAGAATCAACTATTCTGATCTCGACACTTTCTTCACTTCCCTCCCTAAGACCAACCCTTCTCCTTCACTTTGTGACCGAAGCAAGCCTGGAACGGCCTTGGTTTAGGCCAGGATTGTACAGATTGATCTCTCTAATCGAAAGTACTCCCGTGCACTACATTGTTTAGGGTTTAGATTTGTTTCTCATCCACACACGCAAAATTACCAAAATCAGCAGAAACTGTTTTCACCCATAAATAATTAGCGACCACAGTGGTAGATTAATCTCTCGGTTATAATATCAACTTTCAATTCCTGATTTTATCTTTCAAACGCCAATCTCAAGAGGGTAGAACTCAGGTCCTGATTAACAATAAACCCTGAGAACACTAGCGTTGAAATCATCACTGGTGCTAATGCTCCTTCCAGTGGCATTAATACGCTACCCGCCAATACCAGCAGCACCGAAAATATTCCTTCAGGTGTTATACCACTGATCACCAGATCCGCTACCGCCTCTCCCAATGTTTTTACAAGTCTGATACCTCCAACCGTCACCAGAGCCGCGGCTACTCCATCACCGGTATGAGAGGATGGAGGAGCCATAGGAATCCAACCTCCCATTACCACTGTTGATATGATGGAAATACAAAAGGTTATCGTAGGGCTCAAATAGATATGGATACAACTCAGAAGGACATACCTATTTTCCTCAAGATACTAACGAGCGACTACCACAAAAGTCACGTCAACCCCAGATGGAGCTGACAAGGAATACTTTTAACATCCGGCGCAAGAAATTCAACATGACGTTCCTTTATAGATGAAGAGGCTCGCGTTTCTCCTAAACGCCCGGTATAAAAGAATCAGCAATCTGATTTCATCACACGTAAAAATCAGGAATGCCTTCTCCAAAATCGAGGCAAAGAAAATCAGCAACCTTCTTTAGTTCATAGAGACCCTCTTCCCATCATGAGCCGCATAATTTCTTGGAACTCTATCCACAAATCGTGCAGTCTATGATAAAATATTTGTATGAAATTCTGTATTTCTCCAAGGAGCATCGTCAAGACATACTTGCAACCCTCAACCGTACTGCATCAGGAAAGCAGTTGTTTCTAGCCAGGGAAGCCGTTCACGAACCCGAACCTCTCCTGGAAAGTACGATTGGTAGATGGAATTGGGGACTCCTAACCACCAATCACTTGAAGGATGTCGAGTTTGACAGCACGATGATTGACGCGGCCTCTGACTTCAACATTATAACCGTCAAGGATCTGAGAGTTTCAAACGAAAATCAAACAGAAGAATCGTATTCTTTCCCATGAGGAGAAAAACGCTACTTGCCGACCATCACTATTTGTGACGTCTTCCAATATTCCATATCGTATCAATTCGTTTTTTGAAGACAAGGGTTAATGGATCCCTCACTGGAGTTCTCCCAATGAGCCGCTTCGACGTTTCCCTCTAGAAGACGATTCAACATTATCTATGGAAATCCGCTCCTCTTACAGATCCAGAAGCCACCCCGCTTCAATGTTTTGCTCTGGAAACCTCTTCAACATTCTCTCGGGAAGCCGCTCTGCTTCAATGTTTCACTCTGGAAACCTCTTCAATATTCTCTCGGGAAGCCGCTCCGCTTCAATGTTTCAATCTAGAAATCGCTTTAATATTCTCTAGGGAAGCCGCTCCGCTTCAACATTCTCTCGAGAAGCTACTCCGCTTCCAGAGACAGAAGATTCTCTACTTCCAGAGACAGAATCCACTCCGCTTAAATGTTTCGCTCTGGAAACCGCTTCAACATTCTCTAGGGAAGCCACTCCGCTTCCAGAGCCAGAAGCCGCTCCATTTCAATGTTTCTCTTTGGAAACCGCTACAATATTCTCTCGGAAGTCGCTCCGCTTCCAGAGCCAGAAGTGGCTCCACTTCAGCATTCTCTCCATGAGTTTCTCCAGGATCTGAAGCCGAAGCTTCATAGTTTTGCTACATAAGGTTCAACGTGTCTCCAAGAGCCGAGGCCGCTTTAACGCCGCTCCTTCCTTGCAAGGTTCGTGCCCGTAGACATCACACTCCTCCCTGTCAAGGATCGTGATCATAGCCAGCCAAGGATTGTAGTTATGGTCACTTTTTGATCCATCTTGCTAAACCTCGTGGTCGTGGACAGTTTACTCGCTTACGCATCCAGCCGATCCCTTTGCTTCCATGGACGCCCATGCAATTTCAGCCAACCTATTTTGGTTCCCACGTGACATAGTCTCTTCTGATCACATCTGCTTCCAATAACTATTGCTTCTCGTTTGTCGATATTAGCCAGAGATCTAGCATAGAAACAACCACTACAAGTGTAATCCATACTTCTCCATGTTTTAGTTTCACATGTAAGAAGTAATAGAGTCACCAATACAGATGCAAGATGGTGATATTCTTATCATGGTCAACTCACCGACTATACCAGATATAAACATGTAAACCACACTTGGGAACCGAGGCTCTACACGGGATACCATTACTGTCAAAGCTCAGAAGACATGGTCAACCGAAAGTCATAGCCACGACAAGGTTATCCACCCTTCAAAGGTGTGGCGAAAGATTATCATCACATCTCTGTCTAGAAGGCGCCTGCAATACTTTATGAGGCCACGACGGATCCCAAGCCTACTCAGAGAAAACAACGTAACCAAAGATAAGTACGACTGGGGACTGATCATCACAGTCCATCCCCGACAACAATCAAGCATTCATGAGATAACTCCAGAGACGCGGCTGAAACATTTTTCTTGAAGATACGGAGGGAGCCAAGATTAATGGCATGACTCTCTTCTTCGTTATCCAGAATGTTTCGTCCATGTGATATTCCAAGCATCTCAGCATCACATCCAGGAGAGGATGATAAGATTGTATCAAATTCCATATGCGTGGATTCAAGGCGATACAATTAAAGTAGGATACACTTGGGGACTGAAGCCTCCTTCATTATTAGAATCTTAAATGCAGTCACCACCTTACCAGTGAATGTATCAGAATCACATCTTCCACGGGAAAATGGGTTCAGGATAATTACACATGGAGACTACTAGAATGGGATGCCTTCACTGCCCTCAACCAGGTTAGTTCCGATTTCAACATCATCACTGTCGAAGTTCGCAAGAATTTATCAACATGAATCCGTACAAGCACATCAAAACCCCCAAAATTACGTCACAGAAATACAGCCACACTATCGGATCTAATAGAAGTATAACTCGGCGCTGCTCATTGCATCCCATTCCATACAATAGTCCAGCGTTAAGAAGATGGTTCAAAGGATGTTGTTTGGAAAGAAGTCCTAGAAGAGTTGATAGAAGCACATCCTCAATGGAATGTCTCTCAACTCATCTATTTTACCCGATGGCTCCACAAGATTTTGACCATACAAGCATCTACAACATGTCATTATCGCAATCAAAAGTCTAAGTACCAAATAACTTAAAGTCAAGAATGAACCAACAACGCAACCACAATCTCTAAGATTAGCCCTGACATTATTTCAACCATCCATCCCAAGAGTGCAACGGAGTTTGGTAAACTTTGAAATCCACTGTAAAGGTCAGATACTCATTCTTCTGGAGTTAGAACCTTATTGCACATTCTGGAGAAGATCGATGGTATTGTTGGATACATGTGAGAGAACCTAACTTGAGTTATCCTGGCTCGCCTTGCTGCTGATTTAGAGATTGCTTTGTTACCATTAATTATTTCTCTACCACCGCTAATAATTGACGAAGTGGAGCCAGATACTGCTGATGAAAGCACATAGATGGATGAACAATAAAAACAGAAGAGGGTCAATACCCATTTTCATACAAACGCAGTTTCTAGAGTTTGAACAGAATAAGTATACCTTACTGCTCCATAAACGGGAATATATTACTGGGTGCACCACACTCATGCTTCATAGCCGAACAAGTAGTGTGCCGATATCTCCACTCTATGACCGAACCAACAGCACGACAGCACGAGGAACACCAGTTTCTCAACCTGCAACTTTCCATGGCTCCATCACTCCGCGGTCAATACAACTCTCTATGTCTCCATCACCACGTGGTCAAGCCAACTCTCCATGGCTCCAGCGCTCCATGTTTAAGTTAGCGCTAACACTCCAGCATTCCGTGATCTAGCCCATCAAATCTTCCAAGTACCATTTCCACTATTCCACGGACTAAAGACATCAGCGCCATCAACACCGCTTGGTAGCCAAATTTTTAGTGCCATCATCATCGTTCCTAGAAGAACGTTGATACACATACCTAAAATATGCTCGCCTAATTTTGCTATTGCTTTCTCCACTGATCCAAACCTTTGCTGCTAACACCAAGACGTGGAAACAAAGAAAACAATATGAAAGTAAGGAAGATGGGTAACGCCTTTTATAGGCATGGTATTTTTGGAGTTCGAATAAAGAAAGGTTTCTCTTTTTGGACAATATGAAAGAAGGTAGCTGGGCCCACGGGGTTGGAGTTCCATGGCGCTAATCTCCACGGCCAGGCCAACACTACGCCAACGCCCCATGGCCTCATCTTTACCAAGCCAGCTGCACCAAACTCGTGCCATAAATCCTTGTCCAAGCCAACGCTCCATTGGCTTTCCAAGATAGTCGCGTCCATCCGCCACTCCAAGATAGCTACGTTCATCCGCCGCTCCAAGATACCTGCGCCATCCGCCATGCCAAGCTAGCTGCGCCATCCGCTACTCCAATCCATCTGCACCATGCCCGTGCTAGAAGTCCGAGTCTAAGCTAGCAGCGCCATTCCAAGATGGCCACATGATTAACCACTCCAAGCCAAAGTCGTGCCATCCACCAGGCCACGGATATAGCCATTGACCTTCCAAGAAAGCCAACGGTCCATTGGACTTCCAAGCAAGACAGCGCTCGATTGGCCTTTCCAAGCCAACACTCTATTGGATTTCCAAGCCAAAACTGTGCCATCCACCAGGCCACGGACTGCGCCAATCGTCATGCCAAGCTAGCTGCGCCATCCACTTCCCTAAGTCAGCCGTACCCAGCCTTTGCCAGAAGTCCACGCCCAATATAATAACATTATTTTGAGATAGCCTCACCATCGGCTTTTCCAAACTAATCGCTCTATTCACCATTCCGCAGCATCATCTCCGTGTGTCTAAAGTTGAAGCACCATCTTCTCCGTTCAAGACATCACAATATCTACCGTTCAAAGCCGCGTGTCATCCATTCCTAGACCAGATGCACCATTTTTACCACCCCATGGCCCAAATTGACACTAATGTTCGGGGAAGCAAGACTTTACGTCGGCACCCCCTGGCCGAGACAAAAATGCGCCAAGTCGTCAATACAAAAATCACGGATTCCTCATGACTTCCACTAAAGGTTAGTTTAATTTCCCAGGAAAACTCTTCACATCGTTCCCCCCTTCGATTTTTCTCTTGGCCGTCACCATTTCATGCTTACCCCGCAACAACGCCACTGTTATGTGCTAAGTAGAGGACTTAATGTTGGTGGTGGTTTTTAGCTTAGGGTTAAAATCATAAAACCTTGCATCTAATGTGACGTCACTCTGCAAGGAAACAGAGCCACGTGTGCTAACCTCTCCACTGGCAAATTTATTGAGCCGCTCAATATACTTACATGAAATTTATCCAGCCTGGCGAATCCCAGATTTTCTGTAAATTTCGGCAACTCGCGCATATTCACTTAATATAAGTTCCTATGAACACCTTATATGCTATGTTCTCCGACTGAACTCTTAATGTTGATATTCCAAGAAGATTCGGGTTCAGTCGAAACAGAGTAGCACGAATCTCCAAGTATAAAGAATAAGATATTTTTCATAAGATATTCAATCAGAAAAGTATGCTTCTCTCTGGAAATGGACTTAAAATAACTGTGTGTCAACACATAGAATTCAATCAACCTTATTAACTTGCAGAAGTTAGGGTTTCGCGCCTCGCGCATCATACTAGACCTTGCTTGTCAAAATTAAGCCTAGGAAAACTAGGTAATTAATCGGCCATGGATTAGAAGGTGCAAAACCTCGCCCAGAATTAGAAAAAATAGGGAGCCGCAGTAGCAAATGGAGGCGTGGCCATACCTTTAGGCCATCTGGCACCACTTTCCATTGGCCACGCCCCACCCTAAACCGGCCATATTTCCCTCGATCAATCAGGTCGCTTTAAGTCCGCCACAACCCACTGGAAGTGTGGTCAGGCCCTAGCTTATCGGCCCCAGTTCCCATCGACCAATCAGGTTACGCTAAATGCTCCACACGCATTCTGAATGAGGCCGGACCCATGTTGCTTTCCGTACCCCTTTTCATCGACCAATCAGGTCGCTTTAAATCCGCCACAACACACTAAAAGCGTGGCCACGCCCTAGCTTGCCTCCCCCACTTCCAATCGACCAATCAGGTCGCCCTAAATGCGCCACGTGAAAAGCCGGCCCCATTTTGCTTACCGAACCCAATTCTTCCATTTTGCTTACCAAGCCCTAATTCTTCCAAGGAGAATTCTTCCACAACGCCTTGGCCATGCCAAGACCTAATTCTTCCAAGGAAAATTCTTCCACGACGTCTTGGCCATGCCAAGATCTAATACTTCTAAGGAGAATTCTTCCACGACGCCTTGGCCACGCCAAGCCCTAATTCTTCCAAGGATAATTCTTCCACGATGCCCTGGCCACGCCAAGCCCTAATTATTCCAAGGGAAATCTTCCAAAGAGAATTCTTCCATGATGCCTTGGCCATGCCAAGCCATAATTCTTCTAAGGAGAATTCTTCCACGACGCCTTAGCCACGCCAAGCCCTGATTCTTCCAATGGCGCCAAGACTTGGTCATGCCAAATTCTTCCAAGGCGCCTAGATTTGGCCACGCCAAATCTTTCCAAACGACGCCAAACCCTAATTTTGGTTGCGGAGCCAATTTTTAGCTTTGACCATGCCGCAACGTCTCTGGCATACCACTATGCTGCGACTACTCTCATGTCGCCATGCCATGGCTATGCCACCGACATGCTATTAGATTGTGGCTGATGCCACTTCACTATACAACAAAATGGGGCCATAATCAATGGCCATCCTTCTTCATGAGATGCAATCTCAGCCATCCAAGTTCGCCAACGAACTGATAAGCTCACGACAAGTTTTAGGCGACTAGCTAAGACGAGCCTAGAATTACATGCTTTTTACCTGCGGCAAGCCTCTCAATTTTAACTTGCCCCACGTATAAAAGTGCTACATGTTTTCCACGAAAACACTCGAGACATCAACATATATCACAAACTGGAGGATGATCATTAGGGTATTAGTTTGGCGGTTTAAAGCATGCGGCGTACACTACGCCCATTACGAGAAAGTGTCATAAGAATGAGGCGGTTAGTAAATACAAGGAGTAATGGTGAAACATTTCCTTCATTATATAAACATCAATTCCATGCGTTACCCGTTACCGTTTTCTTCTATTTACTCAAACTGTTTCCAATTCTTACGAGACCAGGGTACATTTCGTTGCGACTTGTATAAATAGGTATCACCTATTTCCACCAAAAAACAAGTATTGGTCGGCAACACACAATATCTAGAAATCACCTGGTAGCTTTCCATCCTGCTCACCAGTTCTGCTTTCTGATACAAGTCATAAAACGCATATACTTCCAGAATTAACTATTCTGGTCTCAACACTTTCTTCTCTTCCCTCCCTAAGACCAACCCTTCTCCTTGACTTTGTGACCGAAGCAAGCCTGGAATGACCATTTCTTGGTTTAGGCCAGGATTGTACAGATTGATCTCTCGAATCAAAAGTACTCTCGTGCAGTACATTGTTTAGGGTTTAGATTTGTTTCTCTCCCACACACCCAAAATTACCAAAATCAGCAGAAACGGTTTTCATCCATAAACAATTGCAATTTTACCCAAATATGAATTTGTAATGATAGGAAGTCGTTTTTTGAATTTAAGATGTTTACTTTACTTATTACTTAGCAGTTTTGAGATTCTTTTACGTTTTGGTTACCCAAAGGTGAACTTGTGATGGTATCAAATTTGTACTAATGTTTTATTCATGCGTAGATTAAATTACAACATTTTATGTGAAAGAGTTCTGTAAAATAGTGGGAGTATGGTAACATTTTTTTTAGGTTATCATTTTAATTATTTGAACTTGTATTGTTGTTTATATTCCTTCTGTTTACGCTGTTAAGAACGAGAATCAGTGGGAGGTCAGTACAGAAAGTCCATTTTGAGATAGCGTGTGATGAGCATAGCATAAGTCTTTCGGAGACATAGATCTTTGGGCACATATAAAGATTTCTTCGGAGATCAAGGTCACTTTTTAGACACAGATAAAGATATTTCCGAAGATCAAGTCTCGAGTGAGAAACAGATTAGTTTGTCGAACATACCTCAATTGAGTTAGTTGTTCTCTTCGGAGATGTATCTCTTCGAAGATGTTAAATGTCTTGACAAACATACCTTAATTGAGTCTGATGAATCTCTTAGGATATGTTAATTATCTCGACAGACATACCTCAATTGAGTAAGATAAATCCCTTCGGAGATGTTAAATGTCTTGTCGGACATATCTTAAGTGAGCTAGTTGTATACTTTATATGTTTCGATGGAAACATGCCTCTTAAATGATCTAGTTGTATACTTGTCTCAACGGAGACAAAACTCAAAATTATTAAGGAAATCCTATAAAGCGCACAGCGTGCCCGCTTGAAAAGACCTATCCTTGGTGCTCGTGCTAGCCTGGTCTTAAAATCTTGGATGGTTTGTCATACTAGAGACTGTCTTTCCTTGGTGGATAATAATTGTTGACGTATGAGTGGTGTTTGGTCTTCGGTGCTGGTTGGCCCCCGCTTCACGCGAAGACAACAAGCCCGAATACCTCTTCAACTTCCTTCATGAGTCATCTAAGGGAAAGACTCGTTTGTTCCTTGTGCTTATCTGTCGAAAAGTTATCGACTATTGTCCCTTGCAACGGTGAACATATGAAATCATCCTAGCATATTGTGAAGGGAGGTACTACCTCCTGTGTCTATGCATGCGGTAGGATCGTGAAAGGGGGAACTCTTCCCTATAGCCCTGTATGACCTGGATAGGGATATAGTGTGTATGCTATTTTATCGGTCGCGAATGCGTAAACCCTACTAAAATGGTGTGACCACTCCCTATTCCACCCGCGGAACAGAATGTGCTAAGGATTTACTGCTGTCTTTGTACAGGTTGCCCAGGATGGTGAGCCGGCGTAGAAACTTAACCATATCTTGGAGATAAGATCTTTACGAGATATTATCTCTACCCTACCTGGTACTTGCTACTGGAAAAAGGGATTTGGATATTGTATATTGGATAAGGATCGGGTAGGGTAGTTACTTGAGATATCTTATACTCCCTCTGTCCTAAATTATTTGTCCGCTTTGACTAAGTCAAGATATTAAGGAGGGTGGAGGAGTGTACAAAACTACCCCTATTAAATGTTATGTTATTAACAAAATTAAAAAGAGTATATGGATTATTGTGTATGTTATAAGAATACATATTCAATAATTTTATTATTTATAGAAATATTTAAATAAAAGATAAAAATAAAAATATTTATGGATTGATTTAGTAGATTTGTTTCCTATTCAGGAAGATATCATTAAAGATTACAGATGTTAAATTTAAAAATAATTTTATGGATTGATTTAGTAGATTTGTTTCCTATGCAGGAAGATATCATTAAAGATTATAGATTGGTTATATTTAAAAATTATTATATAATTATAAAAAATTGAAGGGCATATTTGAAAGTTTGACTAAAAAATATGAATATAAACAAAACCTAACCAGTATTGTAGGACAGATGAAAATAGAATAGAGGACAAAAAATTTAGGATAAAGGGAGTATATCAGAATAATGTAAAAATGGGGCATGAATGCAAAATGTGTTGTTCCTTTTGTCTGTATTATCTTCTTGCCTGATCTTTGGGAGTATGTTTGGTTGCAGGTGTGTCAAATTACTATTTTTGATTGGAAGAGAGGATTTTATTAAGGAGAAGAAGAATGTACAATAGTCTACAGGGAGTAGACAAAAGAAAAAAAGAAGAAGCAAAAGCTACATCAGTAAAATACATTGTCCCAATTTTGGACTGAGGACTAAGTACTCAAAATGAGTATGAAGTCTCTCCCTAAAAGCAGCCGCCCAAGTAAGAACCAATGTCTTAACATCATTACTCAAATCCAAGTCCGTCTTAAAGTTATACTTATCCTCAAAAGTGCGATTATTTCGTTCTCTCCAAATAATCCAAATTACAGCAGGAACGAGTCTCCAAGCAACTTGGCTGGAAACAAAAAGTTGGTTATGTTGCCATGAATGTGCAAGAGCTGGTATAGATTCAGGAAACGCACAAGCCCATTCTTTTGGCATGATACTACACCATTTTTTTATAGGACACCTTGCAGAGAATGAATAAGTGATTTAACCATATAATATTTACCATGCCTCATATAATGCTAATCATAGTACGATACCTTGAAAGAATAACAATAAAACGCTAATGATACACATAGAGACACATCAAATATACGGCATGCTCGAACAAGATAATTATGTGGGTGAAAATTGGTTTTCAAATGAAAAATAATTATTGGTGATCCTTATCGACTTGTGAATAAAGACTCAAGACAGTGGCGCTATGGAGAGGAATTTTCAGTGGCTAATGCATATGAGGCTCTTAAATCTGGTGGTTTGTTAACATTCCCTAACAAACAGCTGTGCAACTCTAATGTGCCATTAAAGGTTTCTTTTCTTGTCTGGACCTTATGCTTTAGTGGTGCTCCAACTTTTGATTACTTATACAATGCTGGAATGGTGCAAGATCCTTCATGTGTTCTGTTTTGACTGCTTGGAAACAAATGAAACATCTGTTCTTGCATTGCAAGTTTGTTTTTGATATCTGGGCATATTTTCTGGAGAGCTTTGACATTAACTGGGTCTTATCTAGAAATGTGAAGACAAACTTATGGGAATGGGGTGATAAATGCAGGTGAAGATCTAAAAACAAAAGAAAATTGTTTTGGAGCATCTTGCATTTTGCCATTTGGTGGTGTATCTGGAATGAAAGGAATGCGAGAGTTCATAAGAATGTGAAGAAGGATTTGGATCAACTGATTATGGATGTAAAATGTCTGTTGTTTAATTGGGGTTTGAAAACTCATTTGTTTGATGGATTTCCGTTATCTACCTTGCTATGTAATTGGAATGATGCATAATTCCTTGTAATTTTGGTTATCTTGTGTCACTTTTATGATGACATAACGATACTTTTTAATCTACTTTGCCTTTTAGTAAAAAAAGGCAAAGTATAGGTTTTTACAGTCTCAGTTAAATAGGTGAGAGACATTAACTGATTTTAATGCAGTCAACGTATAGGTTATGCCTTTTCACCATAAGACACCTAGTCATCAATAGGTGTTATGGAGGTCACCAATGGCCATGGTGAGTCACCTATTGGTGAAAAGACACCTTGTAGAGTCACCATAGATTCTATATCAACCCATGTGTTAGTTTTGTTTTGTATGAGTTTTTACAAAAGTTAGAAAGAGATTGAAAATAAGTTTTGAAGTCAAGAGTCACTTAAGAGCACGGTAGGTATCAACATTCGCTGGCCTAATGGTATTGTAGTGCTACTTGCTATAAGGTGTGATCGTTGTATCTTGGAAGACGACATCCGTAGAACCGTGAGCACCATATGCGGGGATGAATTGTCTTTAAGGAAAGAGGATTATCTCGCCTCGATCAACCAATCCGATAAGGTTTTTCTAAATCGCTTCTTGTAAGTATTTTTTTTGTTGCAGTAACATGATTTCCAAGAAACCGAAACCGCACATTTTTTTCCAACAGATAAAACATTAGACAGAGCTAGAGAAGACACTAACCCAAGTTTACCTAACAGCTAGCCCGGACGTTAAGACCCACTATAGAGACGAGAAGTGAGAGGAGAGCCAAAGTAAGGCCTAACTAAACTCCGAGAGGCGTAAAATATACACTTTTTAAATTTGAGTCTTATCTAGCAACAAAAAAAGACACATCTTGAATATTTTGTATCTTGGTGTGTGACTTGTGTCTATGTAGCAAGTTCTCGTACGTTTTATTACTGACTTGTGAGGTGAATGAGACACTCATGAAACACATTTTCTTGTTTGATGCTAAACCTTCTAGTACAGCCATACAATAATGCAAAGGTTATTCTTTTCGACAATCTTTTCATACATCTTACTTCAGAATCCATGCATGTCGATGATGTCATGTCCATTTCATGCTTAAAGTAGGAGTATTAAAATACTTGCTAATGGAGATAAGTAGTTGTTCCTCAATTGATGGATTACTGCTGCATCTTTAATTTGTTTTGCTTTCCATGGCTCTTCACTTGGGCTCTACCTTCTTTTATTACCATTAAAAGCATAAATTCCACTATTGGCAAGCATAAAGGGATTCACGAAATTTAGAATACAGAATAGGAGAGTGTACTAGACCTTGGTTGGGCCCTGATGAAGTCGGAAGCATGGTAGAATGATGTATTTGGTGTAGTATGATATTTTTCATCGTAACCCACTGTAAACCTCGTTTAGGAATATTTCCACTTTAGTTTTAGGGCCACAGAATTGCTTTAGAAAAATCCATATGCCTAAATTTGATACCTACAACTAAAGGAGAAAAAAAGGGAAAAGGGCATTTGCCCAGAGGGCACGTAAAATATACTAGTAAAAACAAAAGGAAAAACGTTAGTGCAGTAGTTTATCTTATTCCTTTCTCACCTTCTAAATAAGTAGAGAAAGATAAAGTCTGTTCGTCAACAACAACAGTGTTTACCCAAAATAGAGAAAGATATCAAAACAGGCCTGCAAGTGATGGCGGCCACTAAGGAATTCGGTGTGATGAGAGCAGCACTAAGAGGAGAATGGAATGACATCATAAACTTTTATAACTTGCAGCAAGTGGAACCATCATGTAACAATATCGATCTCGAAAATGATAACAACAAGGTATTAGTCTGTAATGTTACAGGGGATACCATTCTTCACATGTGTGTTCAATACCGCCGAACTGATGTTATGAAACATCTGTTGAGAATAATGCCAGCGGCGAAGGAGTTGTTATCAAGGATTAATAGGATGGGGAATACAATATTACATGAGGCAGCCAGGACCGGGATCGTGGAGATGGCTACGTTAATCTTAGAGAAAGAATTAGATGGTGGCGGAGATCAATTGCTCATATCAGTTCCCAACTTAAATGGTGAGACACCAATATACTGGGCAGCAATGTATGGACATAAAGATATGTTGTTATTCCTAAATACAACTGCTAGTAACAGAGGAATCACAAGCACATCTACAACAACGTCAATGGTTGGCCCGTTAACAATGAGGAGTATCGATGGCTCAACAATTCTTCATGCTGCTGTTCTCGCCAAAGCTTACGGTAACAAATACGATAAACTCATATAGATTGTCTTGGTAAAGGGTTTTGATTAATTTTTTCTAAGAATAATTAGAGGAGTTGGGGCCCAGCTTGTCGCTAGGTTACTAACTAATAAGTAGAAATGAATACTTATTAGTATTTGTTTAGCCTTTTATTTTACTAATAATTAATATTTATTCATTACTTTTAATTGGACAAAAAAAATATGAATTTTAGACAAATACTAATAAGTAGCACCCAAATAAGTAGGGCTGATTTGAGAAGTCTGTCATGTCTTACATTGTATTGATTTGAGAAGTCTGTCATGTCTTACATTGTATTGATTTGGGCCATTAGTAGTGGCAGCTGTCTACCAGACCAATTACCATTGAAGCAGGACTTCCTGCAACCTAGTAGCTTGTCTACTACTGCAAATTGTGTCCTCATTTGACCAGATTGTTTCTCTTCCTTCCTTTTGTTTTGGCTACATGTTGCCGATAATTCAGATGTGGCAATGGAGATCATGGAGATCTATCCAAACCTTGCTTCTAATAAAAATGGCGATGGCGCCACGGCTTCGCATATATTAGCGCTATCACCCACTTCTTTCAAGAGTGGAACCCTGTATGGTGAACAATACCTTGGGGCAACACCAATTGTTTTGGCCAAAAAGGCTGCAGCTATTGTTTATTCATGTAAGACCTATCTGTATTTTATTTTAGTTTTTTTTCCTAAGTGCAAAAGTTTATTAAAGCAAAAAACTTAATTACAAGAATTTCAAGGGGACTATATAAAAATGTTTAAAATATGCCTTATATTTAACCACTTCTTTCTTGAATTCCCCTGTGTCTTATTTCAGTAATCCCAATGGAGAATTATGAGACACATAATGCGGCTAATCATATAACACTACAACCAGATTCCTCATTGAAGGAAAAATTCAAGCAATACTTCAGATTGCTATGTAAAGGTAAAAATTCAGATAACATAAATAAGTGTGATTACAAGTGTCGATATTTGCATCCTTGATACAATGACAAATGAAACAAACAGTCCTCATCACAGTTTTACATCCTGAACTCGTGCAGGTTTTCCGGTCCTCAAACTCATATACAATGCAAAACAGCAACATACTTACGCAATACAACTCCTTAGAAAGTTACTTGAAAAAGATTATGGTCAATGGACGATGAGCTATGACCCTCCCCATGGATGGGATGGCTCCCATAATAAAAGCCATGAAAACCGACATCCGTTGTCGGCAATAGCAACAAGGGTTATAACTTACAGAGTTAGAGAGAGGCCAATTATTTTGGCTACCAAGTTGGGTATTGTAGAGATGTTCAAAGAAATAATTAAAGCATATCCAGAATCAATTGGAGTTTGTGATGAAGAAGCGGGAAGGAATTTGTTGCACTTAGCGGCAGAATACAGGCATGAGTCCATAGTAGAATTCTTAAAGTCATCATCAACTAATTCAAAGAGGAACTTGGACATGTTGGTCGTCGGAATTGATAGAGAAGGTAACACGCCACTGCATGCTGCTGCTAAGCTTGGAAAACATAAACCATGGCATATTCGCGGAGCAGCACAATGGATGCAATGGGAGTGTGTTTGGTTTCAGGTATGTTATCATATGTATATAATGCTAATGTTACATACACGGATATGCTCACATGAATACATGTAAAATAATCATTATTGTTGGGTCATATATATGCAGCGGGTAAAACGTATGCTTCCACCAGCTATGCTAACAGTGAAGAATTGCAATGAGCAATATGCTCACCAAGTATTCACTGAAACTCATATAGATCTTAGAGAGTTAGGTGAGAAATGGTTAAAAGAAGGATCAAATAATTGTATGTTGATATCAGCTCTAATAGCAACTGTGATGTTTGCATGCGCCTTCACTGTACCTGGGGGAAATGACTCAACGTCAGGACGTCCACTCTTACTCAAGAACCAAGATTTTGGACCATTTTTTCATTACGTATCTTATTCCTTGTTCTTTTCTCTAATATCTTTGGGTTTATTTCTCTCCATCCATGCTGCTCCCTTTAATGAACACGATTTCTTTTTCCGACTGCCTTTAAGGTCCGTGTTTGCTGTAACTGCTTTATTCAATTCAGTTACTTTCATCGCTTGTGCGTACTTCCAAACGTACATGCTTGTCACTGCCTGGACATTCCCTATAGGCTTCCGTATCTTAGACATTGGATTAGCTTCACTGGGGGTTCTCTTCTTTGCTGAATTATACGTTGACACCGTTGTTGGCTTTATCCGTTACATGCTCGACATTCTTTTCATTTAACAACCAACAATTAGCAATGATCAAGAGAGAATCACCTTCAAATGTCAGCAGGCTACATTAGTAAGGGGAATACAGTAAGGATTTCGTCAAGAGAATAAAACTCCATGGGTTTCTCTAGCGTATGGAAAATTAGTCAAATTAAGATGACTTTCGCATTTGTTTAGAGTTTTTTTTCTTCTTTTTCTCCTTTTCTTATCGATATTTGTTTTGTCCTGTTGTGTGCTTGTAATTTTAATTCTGATGCCTCTACCTTATTTCGGCTGAGTGTGTAAGACCTACTTTTCTGATAATAAAACTTTAATTAAAACATCAAAATTATAAAACACTTCCTCTGTTTTTGGAAAAGAGATAATTTCATTTTGTTAGAATACGGGCATCCAACTCAAAACTAATTGGCTATGAGTGGAGAGGCCCAAAGGATTATAAACCACATGATCTTAGATAACCCAGATAATGTGACTAATAATCTCAACACGCCCCCTCACGTGTATCCTCGTTGGGTCTAACAAGTGGACAATAAATCCGGTGACGCGGAGTAAAGGTGCGGTCAAATGACTCGACACAAATAGCCTGTTCTGATACCATGTTAGAATACGGGCATCCAACTCAAAACCAATTGGCTATGAGTGGAGAGGCCCAAAGGATTATAAACCGCAGGATCTTAGATAACCCAGACAATTTGGGACTAATAATCTCAACACATTTTTTTATTTTAGCCTAAAAATAGACCAAATTGAAGAAAAAAAATGAAAGTATCTCTTTTCTATAAACGGAGGGAGTAAAAGAAATTCTTCAATTTCTCAATTCTAAAAAAATTATGAATCATGGTATTCTATTTCTTTACAGAAAACATCCATTAACCACAAAGAATGGATTTTATTCTCTTCAAAGAATAATGATAATGATTTCTTTATTTTTCTTCAAAGAATAATGATAATGATTTCTGAAATATTGGACCGTTCCACTTGTAGTTGGAATGCGGTAGGACATTCAAGGTCAGTGGGTGCGCACCCGACTTGTTAGGCCATGTCATTAGTCCTACTCCTTATAGTGACTATATCAATCTTGATTTAATTTAATTTTTTTTTTGACAAAGAATGTGTCCATAATTTGATTCTAAGTCATTATCCCGTTCGCCTTAGAAGTCACAAAATTATTTGGCGATTCATGGCGGTAACCAATAAAATCCTTGGTTGATGTTCAATCGTGTATGTCAAATTATAATAAACCAATCCTTGATTGGCATGTAATCCATTTTAGATTGGTTTATTATAATTTGTTGATTAACGCAATTTTGGATCCAAGACTTAACAACTTAAAATTTCCAAGACGGTTATTTACGGATTGGTGTTATCATAATGCGTTCTACGAGAAATATTATCGTTTTACAATGATTTAAGGGTTTTATTTTCTTACTAGAACCCTAGGGTTGATTTAATAACATTCGGTTCTCCATGAACAATGCATTTGGCGTGGTAGTCTTTGAATGACTCGTATTGCATACAGAGAATATGTTCTAATTTGTAATCCTTGTAGGATACAAATTATATCCAGGCAGCCACCTGAGTCGATTATATCAGGTTTCCAATTTTTTAAGTGTTATCTAAAAGCTTTGCAAAGTACCAAAATTCGGATAAGTTGATGCTATCAACTTTATTGGTCTATTGAAGAGTCCTTAAAAACACCAAAATCCACGCTTTAGCAGCATAAATTCTATTTTCTTTCTTTCTTCCTTTCTTAAATCTACAGTTAGAATTATGCTAGCTTAAACTCGTCTTTGAGATAGACTAGAGTTATGATTTTGATGATTTTTTTCGGTAATACTCATATAGTTGAGTTAGCATCCATAAATCTTCAAAACTTGTACTCTTTTTCTTTCGTTTCAGGTTTTGTCCCATGTGGTTTTCCAGACAAGGTTTTAACGAGGCAACATGACATTTATTTCATTTTATTTCAAAATGTTGATATTTGTGTTGCTTTTCCTTCGTCCATGTTTTTTCCCATTGGGTTTTACAGGCGAGGTTTTAGTGAGGCAAATTAATTCAACATGGTGGTCATCCAACGGGGAGTTGTATCAATTTTGGTTATTTGGTGGATTCTCACCATTAACTAGGTCATTTTGTTAGACCACATCACCATAACCAGCTCCTATGAATTTGGATATCATTATGATCCATAGAAGGTATGATCACAAATTGTGTTCATCTATCGTACCGTGACTACATATTGACACCTTGTTGAAGAAACTACATCAACTATATTTGCAAATCATCTCCGAAGATAACAAACCAAGACACAAGTTCTCAATGCATTTTAAGAAGCTTGAAGATTCGACTACACTACTATAAGAAGACTTTTCATCAGAACAAATATCTTTTACATTCAAGAAATTCGTTCACGAAAACTGGGAAGTCTCGACACAAAGATTTGCAATCCAAGAATTTAGTGAAGTACTCATCAGGGGGAGCACCATCACATAAGGTGCATTCTCTTGGACTTATCGCGTTGTATTCTTTTTCCTTCATCAAGGTTTTTCCCACTGGGTTTTCCTTGTCAAGGTTTTAATGAGGCAACATTTTTGTATCCAATTTTTTTCTAAGTTTTGTCAATTGTATTATTTTCCCTTCGATCATGTTTTATCCTTTTGGAATTTCCTGACAAATTTTTAACTAGTCAATTAGCTTTTAGATACAATGTTATCATAAAGAGTGTTATAAACGTGTAATTATGTTAAGAATAACTCTTGTGGGATTTTAATTAAATAAGGCCCACCTAAAATATTCGGCCCCACAAGACACTTTCTTTGTTTTTTTCTCCGAGCAACAAAAGAGCTTAATTTTTATTGTATGTTCTGCGTCTATAGGTACACGTTTTTTAATCCAATTCTCGTTTTTTTATGACTTGTGAGGTTAATGACACAAGGAAGTACGTTCATGAAACACAATTTCTAGTTTGATGCTAAACCTTCTAGTACAGGCTGTACAGCCATACAATAATGAAAAGAATCTCATATTCTTTCGACAATCTTTTCATTTACGATTAACGTACGCATATCTTACTTTACTATTCCTGCATGTCCATTTCATACTGACAGTACTACTAGATGAAAAAGAAAATCATGGAGAAACAACACAAATAAATGGCATTCCTGCGGTGAAAATGCATGCTTGTTAATGGAGATAAGTAGATGTTCTTCAAGTAATGATTACTTCTATATCTTTATCTATATTCTATGTCAAATAGAGGGGGTACCTACCTTCCTTTGTTATTACCATATATTAAAAGCATAAATTCCACTATTGGCAAGCATAAAGGCGTTCAGTCTCACTAAATAAAGGATATAGAATAGGAGAGTACTAGACCATGTTGGCCCCTCATTAGCTCGATTGAAAGCATACTGGACGTTGCATTTGGGGGTAGTAATAGTATGCATGATTTTGTTCATTGGTAGCCGTCGACTCGCAAAAAGGTCATAAATTTCTAGTCAAGAGTCAATCTCAACCCTTAACCCCAACAGCTAATCAAAAAGCACAGAGATTGCAAATAGGTGAGACATCCATGATCCATGTTCTCCTTTGGGCAGAAAAATGATGTACCAGAAACTTATTCAAATGGGATTTTCATGAAATTGCCTTGTCATTTTCCTAGACCACAACCAAATAAATTAATAATTTCAGCGGCTACTTTTGTACAAGAAAACTGGAACCCAGTGTAAACCTCGTTTAGGAATAATTTTGGAGCATCATATACTTCCCAACTAAAGGAGAAAAAAATAAAGAGAAAGCATCTAATTTGGATACTATTGGCATCAGCCTTTTGAGTAGCATTTGCCCAGAGGACACGCAAAAAATAGTAAAAAAAAGGACAGGGATTATGCTATAATCACATTCCTTTATCATCTTCTAAATAAGTAGAGAAAGATATAGTCTATTTGCCACCAAATATATCAAAACAAGCCTTCAAGTGATGGATACTGTTGCGGCCACTAATGGGGACTTTGATGTCATGAGGGCAGCACTAAGAGGGGAATGGAATTACATCATAAATTTTTATAACTTGCAGCAAGTGGAACCATCTTCTAATAATAATGGCGGAGTTGATAACAATGATGTTTTAGTCTGTAATGTTACAGGGGATACCATTCTTCACATGTGTGTTCAGTACAGCCAAACTGAAGTTATGAAACAACTGCTTAGAATAATGCCAGCCAAGAAAATATCACTATCAGCGATTAATAGGATGGGGAATACATTATTACATGAGGCATCCAGGACAGGGATCGTGGAGATGGCTACGTTAATCATAGAGAAAGAATTAGATGGTGGAGGATATCCAGTGCTCATATCAGTTCCCAATTTAAATGGCGAGACACCTATATACTCGGCAGCAATGCATGGGCATAAAGATATGTTCCTATTTCTAGATACAACTGCTAGAAGCAGAGGAATTACAAGCACATCCACATCAATGGTTGGCCCATTAATAATGAGGACCGATGGCTCAACAATACTTCATGCTGCTGTTCTTGCGAAAGCATACGGTAACAAACACCATGAATTCATATATGTTGTTCTTGGAGATGATTTGAGTACTCTATTCTGTCCAACATTGTACTGATTTGTAGCTGATCTGATGAGCATTAGTAGTGGCAGTTTTGTTTGCCAGACCCATTACAAATAAAGCACTACTTCTTACTACCTAGCTAGTAGCCTGTTAAGAATGTTATTTCTCTTTTTTACTTCTATTTTGACTGACATATCTGCCAAAAACTCAGATGTGGCAATGGAGATTATGGATATTTACCCAGACCTTGCTTCTAGTAGAAATGTTGACGGTGCCACAGCTTCGCATATTTTAGCGCTCTCACCATCTTCTTTCAAGAGTGGAACCATGTATGCTCAAAAATACCTTGGGGCCTCACCATTTGTTTTGGCTGAATATGCTGCAGCTATTATATACACATGTAAGTCCCATTTCTTTTAAACTTTTACCATTTTCTATTAAGGTAGACTTTTACCATTTTCTAACCACTTCTTTCGTTAATTTATTTCTTACACTTCTTATTTCAGTTATCGCAATCGAGAAATATGAGACACATAATGCAGCTACTCATAAAACACAGCAACTAGATTCCTCATTTAAGGAGAAAATCAAGCATTATTTCAGATCGCTATGTAAAGGTAAAAATCCAGATAATATTACTATGTGAGCTTATAGATATTTGTATCCTTGTACATGGAACGAAGAATCTTTAACCAAGTTTTATTTTCTAAAAGCTCACAGTATTACGGATTGATAGCACTATAATTTATGCACCCAAACCTCCATTCATGTGTATTTGATTATCTACTTTATCCTGAACTCATGCAGGTTTTCCAGTCCTGAAACTCATTTACAATGTAAAAGTGAAGCATGCTTATGCGATACAACTCCTCAGGAAGTTACTTGAAAAAGATTATGGCCATTGGACGATGAGCTATGACCCTCCCCATGGAAGGGATGGAAAGAAAAAAGACTTTCAAAGCCGACATTCGTTGTCGACAATAACAGCAAGGGTTACAACTTACAAAGTTAGAGAAAGGCCAATTATCTTGGCAACTAAGATGGGTATTGTAGAGATGTTTAAAGAAATAATTGAAGCATATCCAGAATCCATTGGAGTTTGTGATGAAGAAGCGGGAAGAAACTTGTTGCATTTAGCGGCAGAATACAGACATGAATCCATATTAGAATTCTTGAAGTCATCATCAACTAATTCAAAGAGGAACTTGGACATGTTGGTTGTCGGGATAGATAGAGATGGTAACACCCCTCTTCATGCTGCTGCCAAGCTTGGTAAACATAAACCATGGCACATTCGCGGAGCAGCACAATGGATGCAGTGGGAGTGTGTTTGGTTTCAGGTACGTTAATATGTAATGCTACATATATATGTATATATATATAGATATAGATATAGATAAGCATACACGAATATATGTACAATAACCGTTAATAATTGTTGGGAAATGTGCAGCGGGTAAAACGTATGCTTCCACCAAATATGCTGATGTTGAAGAATTCTAATAACCAATATGCTTACCAAGTATTCACTGAAACTCATATAGATCTTAGAGAGCTAGGTGAGAAATGGTTAAAAGAAGGATCAAATAATTGTATGTTGATATCAGCTCTAATAGCCACTGTAATGTTTGCATGTGCCTTCACTGTGCCCGGGGGAAACGACTCAAAGTCAGGTCGTCCAGTCTTACTCAAGAACCAAGATTTTGGACCATTTTTTCATTACGTATCATATTCATTGTTCTTCTCTCTTATATCTTTGGGTCTATTTCTCTCCATCCATGCTGCTCCCTTTAACGAACACGACTTCTTTTTTCGATTGCCTCTAAGGTCGGTGTTTGCTATAACTGCTCTAGTCAATTCAGTTACTTTCACTGTTTGTGCCTACTTCCAAACATTCATGCTTATCACTGGCTGGACATACCCTTTAGGATTGCTTCTCTTCGACATGGGAGTAGCTGGACTGGGGGTTCTTTTCTTTTCCGAGTTATACGTGGACATCATCGTTGGCTTTATCCGGTACTTGATTGACATTCTTTTCATTTAGAAACCAACAATACTGAAGGGAGAATCACCTTCCAATGTAACTGGAATACTGTCAAGATCTGTTACTATCTCCTATTCTGTGTATGGTTTTCATCAAGAAAATAAAGTTCCATGGGTTGCTTCAGCAAGATGGAAAATTAGTAAAAAGTAAGAGATTCATTAGCTATCATCTGCTCTTGAGATAATAATCTTGCTAGAGGAGCCTTACAAGGTTCATTACACATTTGCTAGCTTAAGTGCTTTGTTTTGTTCTTTGCTTTCGTGTAATTCTGCTTTTTGATCATGCCTCTTCCTTATTAAGGCTGAGGGTGTAATTATTTCTTTGTTCATAATAAAATTTTGATTGACTGTGTAAAATAAATGAATCGACCTTTTTCAAGTTGTTCAAGGAACGCAAATACCTAAGTTCTTTGTGGGGAGTGTTCCAACTTTTAGTAGAAAAGACTGAAATTTTGTTCTTTGCAATGAGAATCAGAATATATAATAGCATCTCCAATATAAGGGGTCAAGGTAATATTTTTTTTGGCGCGGGTCATTGTTAAATAACAAAAGAAAATTAAAATAAGACATGTTAGAGCATAGCTCGGTTGAACCCACCAAGCGTTGGTATGTCAAGTTTGGTTGTCATATTTCAGTGAGCCAAAACTCATTTAAAGAGTCGCTTGATTATGTACTAGAGTCAACTTCGTATAGGTTAGCTTGAAAGTATTAGGATATGAGACATTACAAGTATTGCGAAGACTTGAAGAAGTGAAGAAGTACGGAGCTACAACCACAACATCATCCTTCCACTTGAGGTTAGTGATATTTGACTTGAATTGTTTCATTCCCTATCGTATCTTTCAAGTCATGCATATTGAAAACATAAATGCGAAGCATGAATGATTACACTCTAGTTAGACATAGTATTAAGGACTACAATACGAGGTTTATTGCTTAACCATTAAACTTTGTATATAAGACATCGACATAATCGTTTGAATGTTATTGTGATTATGTATCGGTATAAGGTGAAGATTTCATCCTAGGAAACAATGTTTTACATTTGTTTAAAGGAAGTAAATTCATGAACTTGTTTTGTGAATCGAAAGGGAAATCGCTAGGCTTTATTGGTATTGTTATTCATTGCATATGTTTTGAACTACCAATATGTGTGATTAGTATAACCGTTCATGACTTTTTTATGTTCTTGGTGAAACTATTCACAAAGGCCTGACTTTTGTATTGGTATGACTTTTATTAGTGACACCGATCTTAAGTAATCACCTGAGATGGTATGATTGATTTAGTGTTATTAGTATGACAACTCTGGGTAAAGGGGAACCGATCCTAGTAAAGGGGACCCGATCCTAGTAAGAGGTGAAACCTATCACAAAGTGGGAATCGATCCTTGTATGAGGTGCATCAAATTTTTAGTAGAAAGGGGAACCGATCCTATGGACATGTGCAACAAGTACAAGTTAGATATTATATATATGTGGGAACCGATCCTAGTACCTAGTCAACCGAATTTTTGGAAAGCTAGTGTGACTAAATCCAGTACCCACATGGAGGTAGAACCGATTTTTTTTTGGGTAGAACCGTGAAACCCATGTTTAGTGATTGAGTATTCTTGATCAATCACGTAGTTCTTGAAAGTCAGATGAACCAATTATAAACTTGTTTGGAAGTGTGAAAAAACGGTTTCAAGATTTTAAGTATGAAAGAGGACTTACAAAGTAAGGATGTCGTCATACTTTGAACATGTGCAATAACGCTTATCTTTTATTATTCAAAGATATTCCTTAATAGCTAAAGGAAAAATCCCAGATCGAAAAATAAATTGAGAATCTTTAATTTAAGGTTGTTAATTTTATTTTTGGAAAAATAAAAATTAGTAATGTGCATTTAATAGTTGGAAATTTTCTAAAATATTTTCAATCAATATTTGGACAAAGCATTTCTAGGAATTATGGAACCCGAATTTGGAATATATTGCATATCTTGAGAATATTTTCGGTTTTGGAAATTCCTTGGTGTCCAAACCTCCTTGTCTATAAATATCAAAGTTTGCATTTCGAGCAAACTAATCCTCAGAGGAAGCAAAACTACCTCAGTTGTGTTGTTACTGGTGGAGCCGCTTATTCGGAGAGTATTAGGCGAAATCTCTTACGGCTGCTCGGTTTAAAGACTTCTTTGGGATTGAGAAGCTCTATTAGTACCGTTGGTGGGAAACTAGATAATTACGGTTTATATTTTGTTTTCGATTGATTTGATTGACTAACGGTGGTTGAAATTTGATTGCAGCTGGTTTGTTTATGCTTGAGAATCTTCTCTTCCGATATAATATTCACTCAAACTAGATCGAAGTTTCGATGGGGATCTTTAGACTGTTTGTAGATCTAAAGACGTCTTGTGATAATCCATTGTTAAAAGAATCCGTTCTGTGCATGATTGATCACAAGAGATCAAGTTGATTGAGTGCAAGTGCTGATTGAATATTAAAGAAGATTTCTGATTTGGGTTCATAATCTTTGGTGTGCACAATACTTGTTTTGGTAAAAGAGGATCCAACTATAATCAGTTTATCCTTGTGGTAGATTGGATTGATTAGTTGTGTAGATCGGCATCACTACAATTCTTTGTGATTAAAAGTATTGATTACGAAATCTTACCAATTACTTTGGTAGTTGTTGATAAGATAGATCTAACAACCTGACAAAGGAGTTTATTTGAGATAAACATAAGAGACTTTTGTCGAACTCACATCACTTGGTTGAAAATAGTTGATACCAAACAGATTTGTTGTTCCTTTACTGTTTGGAATACGAATAAAAGGAATTGTTCCAAGTATGTGACTTATTACAGGTCGGAGGTGTGGGAATACAGATGAAACTAGGTGAAATATTGGTTTAGTTTCTTGGTCTCAGCTATACGAACTTGGTTTGATTTTGTATAGCGGCTTAATCCTGAGATTATTCAATTCTGGACAAGGTCCCGGGTTTTTTTTTGCATTTGAAGTTTTCCTCGTTAACAAAATCTTGTTGTGTCATTTACTTTTATCTTCCGCAATTATAATTGTTTTTATGACGATTTAAAATAAATTACACATACGTTAATTCCTATTTACTTGATAGTAATCCTATTGTGTTTGGTTAAGTCTGAACCATTTATCAAGTAAACATACTTCGTTGTTGTATTGTCTTGATCTTGTATCCATAGTCAATCACACAAGTTATCTTGTTGTCGTATTATCTCGATCTCATATCCATAGACGATCACACGAAGTGTGAACCGATTAGTTGTATTGTCTCGACTCGGTCTATAGAAAATCACTTTCGGATAAAAGACTTATAAGTGGAAAAGTTTTATATTGAGGTATTTCTGGGTACCCTCGTCTTTTCAAGACTTTTAACCAAAACTGCTAACATCTTTTATTTGAATTTATAGATGTTTATGGGTAAAAATCGATTTTGCAGATTTCGGTAAATTCGGTAGGTGAGTGAGAAACTGGTTTAAACCCTAAACAAATGTGTTGCACGTTGAGTACTTTTTAGGTTCGAGAGATCAATATGTACAAGTCCGGCCTAAACCAAGAAATGGCCGTTCCATACTTGCTTCGGTCACAAAGTAGAGGATAAGGGTTGATTTGGGGAGGGAAGCGAAGAAAGGTGTTGAGACCAGAATAGTTCTGGAAAGATAGTATCTCGACTTATAGCAGAAAAGTGAAATCTTAGAAGCTTGCAAGAGATGTAAGCTTTTGGGAGAGCTTGCAAAGTTTCCTTTCTGAGAGTGTTGTATTTCTCCTGACCGAGACTTGTCCTCTGGTAGAAATAGGTGAGACCTATTTATACAAGTTGAGATTGAAACGTACCCTGGCCTCATTAAGGAAGGAAACAAAAGGTAGTTAAATGGGAGGAGGTGGTAACCGGCGTGTTTAAGAGTGAAAACGTTTTCACCTTTATTTCTCCATTTAATTGACCGCTTTTATTCCTTTTCACGCTTTCTTAATAAGAGAGTAGTGTACCCCGCATACTGTGACCGCCAAACCAAAACCCTGAGAAAGCATCCCCCAGTTTGTGTTGATGTCTCGAGAGTTGGTTGCACTTTGGGTCTAAGTGGACATGCCAAGCTGCTAGCGGAGCATGTGGCATGTTCATAATGCCTTGACCGCAAGTTACACTTTGAGTGTAAGTGGAAATTCCAAAGCTGCTAGGGGAGCGTGTGGTATGTGCGGAATGCCTTTGTCGCGGGTTGCACTTTGAGTGCAAGTGGCAATGCCAAAGCTTCTAGGGGAGCGTGTGGCATGTGCCAATGGCATGTGAGTAATGCCTTGGTCGCGGGTTGCACTTTAAGTGCAAGTGGAAATGCCAAAGCTGTTAGGGGAGCGTGTGGAATGTGCCAATGGCATGTGCGATATGCCTTGGTCGCGGGTTGCACTTTGAGTGCAGGTGGTAATGCCAAGCTGCTAGGGGAGTGTGTGGCATGTTCTAATGGCATGTGCGGAATTCCTTGGTCACGGGTTACACTTTGAGTGCAGGTGGCATTGCCAAAGCTGCTAGGGGAGCGTGTGGCATGTGCGGAATGCCTTGGTCGCGATTTGTACTTTGAGTGCAGGTGGAAATGACAAAGATGCTAGGGGAGCGTGTGGCATGTGCCAATGGCATAACGGATTGGTAAGGAAAGCTTCTAGTGGTGCATGTTGGCATGTGCCAATGGCACGCACGGCCATATTGGCCTAGGTTGCGCGGTTTGCAAGCATAGGGAGCGGGCTCTATACTTTGGTATGTGCCAATGGCATAGAGGCTTGGAAAGTGGCTAGCGGTGCGTGTTGGCATGTGCCAATGGCACGCACGGACATATTGGCCTAGGTTGCACGGTTTTCCATTGGCACAGAGGTGCGCCTAGCATGGTTGGCATTCTTTGGTGCGATTGGTGTGGCTGCCATGATTTTCCATTGGCACAGAGGTGTGGCTAGCATAGTTGGCATGCTTTGGCGCGTTTGGTGTGGCTGGCATGATTTTCCATTGGCACAGAGGTGTGTCTAGCATGGTTGGCATGCTTTGGCGCGTTTGGTGTGACTAGCATAGCTAGGGCCAAGGCAGAGTGTGTTTGGCATGGCGCGTCTAGATTTGGCTGACATGATTTGCCATTGGCACGGAGGTGCGGCTAGCATGGTTGGCATGATTTGGCGTGTTTGGTGTAGCTGGCATGATTTGTCATTGGCACATAGGTGCGGCTAGCATAGTTGGCATGCTTTGGCGCGGTTGGTGTAGCTAGCATAGCTAGGGCCACGGCAGAGTTCGTTTGGCATGGCGCGTCTAGCTTGGGCTTGGTGTGGATGGCATGATTTTCCATTTGCACGGAGGTGCGCCTAGCATGGTTGGCATGCTTTGGCACATTTGGTGTGGCTGACATTATTTTCCATTGGCACAGAGGTGCGGCTAGCATGGTTGGCATGCTTTGGCGCGATTGGTGTTGCTAGCATAGCTAGGGACAAGGCAGAGTGTGTTTGGCATGGCGCGGCTAGGTGTGGCTGGCATGATTTTCTATTGGCATGGAGGTGCGGCTAGCATGGTTGGCATGCTTTGGCACGTTTGGTGTGGCTGGAATGATTTTCCATTAGCATGGTTGGCATGCTTTGGCGCGTTTGGTGTGGCTGGCATGATTTGCCATTGGCACGGAGGGGAATTAGGGTTTTTCTTGTTGAAGACCTAATTTGAAAAAAAAAATACCCCTCATTAATTAATGACTACATGTATTAAATGTTCTAATAAATGTGTCACCGGCGATATTAGGTTATTCGGGGGTTTACAATTTTACCCTTTGTCTAAAAACCACCATCAACAATAGACAAAAAGATGATGTGGACTTAAGACCCAGGGTTATGAATAATGTTTGATCTTGACTTTCTTCTTTATCCCACTTAGCTATGTCATATTTCTTTATTTCCTTAAACTTGGTATTGGAAATGAAATTTTGGTAAAAAAAAGTCTAAATTGTTAGATCATAGCTCGGTTGAACCAACCAAGCGTTGGCATGTCAAGTTTGATTGTTATATTTTAGTATCAAAACTCATCTAGAGTCTCTTAATTAAATACTAGAGTCAACTTCGTTTAAGTTAGACTAGAAAGTCTAGGAATATTGAGACGTACAAGTATTACTCCGAAGACCTGAATAATGTGAAGAAGTAACGATGACAACGACGACATCATCCTTCCTCTTGATGTTAGTAATATTCACTTGATCTTGTTTCCATTCTTAACGTATCTTTCAAGTCGGATTATATTGAAAACATAACATGTTAAGATGTATATAAATAATACTCTAGTGGATAAACTTGGTCATAACATTATGTATGATCTTATCAAAGTGTTAAGGAATTTATTGAGTTACGAAGTATAACGCCTATATTTTTAACTTCATAAATACGACATCGACATATCTATTGTATATAGTTTTTGATTATGTGTGCATGATATAGTTATGATTTCACCCAAGGAAACAATGTTTTATAACATTCGTTTAAAGGAAGTACATATATGAATTTATTTCATAATTGAAAGGATATCATGATTTGTCAGGTTCTTTATTGAATATCTTTTGAATGACTAGTATAAGTTTCACAGGGTAGAACCTTTCTTGTAAAGGTATTTAACTGTTGATGGTGGTTTTTAACTTAGGGGTAAAATCGTAAAACCCTAGCCAGACAGTGACGTCACAGAACTTCAACGCATTTATTGAACCCTTTAATATGTATGCGAGAAAATTACCAGGGTACCATTTTTTTTAATGCTAATTAGGGTTTTGACAGGCCAAACCCTAATTCCCACACCACTGTGCCAATGGCAAACCTTGCCAGCCACATTCACCGCGCCAAGGCATGCCAACCATGCTAAACACACCAATGTGCCAATGGAAAACCATGCCATCCACATCCACCGCGCCAAGGCATGCCAACCATGCTAGCCACACCATTGTGCCAATGGAAAACAGTGCCAGCCACATCCACCGCTCCAAGTCATGCCAACCATGCTAGCCGCACCCATGTACCAATGGAAAGACGTGAAAGCCACACCTACCACGCCAAGGCATGCCAACCATGCTAGCCGCACCCCTATTCCAATTGAAAGTCATTCCAGCCACGCCTACCGCGCCAAGCCATGCCAACCATGCTAGCCGCACCTATGTGCCAATAGCAAACCTTTCTAGCCACTTTCACCGCGCCAAGGCATGCCAACCATGCTAGTTGCACCATTGTGCCAATGGAAAACCATGCCAGCCACCGCGCCAAGGCATGCCAACCATGCTAGCCTCACCATTATGCCAATAAAAAACCATGCCAGCCACATCTACCACGCCAAGGCATGCCAACCATGGTAGACGCACCCAATGGTAATCCGTGCAAGCCACACCTATCGCGCCAAGGAATGCCAACCATGCTAGCCGCACCCCTATGCCAATGACAAGTCGTGCCATCCATGCCTACCGCGCCAAGCCATGCCAACCATCCTAGCCACACCCCTGTTCCAATGGCAAGCCGTGCCAGTCATGCCTACCGCGCCAAGGCATGCCAACCATGCTAGCCGCACCCCTGTGCTAATGGAAAGCCGTGCCAGCCATGCCTACTGCGCCAAGGAGTGCCAACCATGCTATCCGCACCCCTGTGCCAATGGAAAACCATGCCAGCCACGTCTACCGCGCCAAGGCATGCCAACCTTGCTAGCCACACCTCTGTGCTAATGGCAAGCCGTGCCACCCACATCTCCAAGATAAAGCATGCCAACCATGGTTGCCGTCCCAACACGCCATGCACAACGATGGTTGACAAAACAAAGGCCTGAAACAATCAATGACCATCTTTCCATCTAAGATGCAAATCTTAGCCGTCCAAGGTTACCAGACAACACATGGTAACCTTTGACCCAAACCTAGCCTGGTCACGATCCTAGCTTAGTCACGATCCTAGCTTGGTCAGGCCAAACCCTTGGCCTTACCATGACAAGCCAAACGCACCTTGCTTTGGCCATATCCATGATAGCTGCACCATGCGCCCATGGAATGCCAAGCCCTTATCCCCACCATGCCAAGCCCTTGGCCCCCACCGTGCCATGCCAAACGCACCTTGCCATGGCCCCATGCCAACCTAGTTGCGCCACCATGCTGGCCTTCCCTATGCGTCTACCAAAATGAAGGCGTGTGACAGTAAATGGTCGCCCCTCAATAACATGAGCAAATCCTAGCCGTCCAAGGTTACCAGACAACACATGGTAACCTTTGACCGGAAATCCTAGTTTGTCCACGCCAAACCTCGCCATGGCATGCTGACCTAGCCGCACCACCATGCTGGCATTCCCTATGCGTCTACCAAAATGAAGGCGTGCGACTATCAACGGCCGCCCTTCAATCACAGGAGAAAATCCTAGCCGTCAAAGGTTACCAGACCACACATGGTAACCTTTGACCCAAAACCCTAGTTTGGCCACACCTAACCACACCAAGGCATTCCATGCCAATGGAATGCCGACCTAGCCGCGCCACCGTGATGGACTTCCCTATGAGGACACCAAAAACGAAAGCGTGCGATGATCAACCGCTACCTTTCCTCTTAAGATGCAAAATCTCGACCGTCGAATATCACCAAGCTAGCAAGTCTCCCAAGCTTGACTTTCCATGCAATAATAATATGATACATGTTTTCCATAAAAACATTCGAGACATCAACGCGTATCACAAACTGGGGATCCTCTGTGGGTATTGGTTTGGAGGTTTACAGCGTGCGGCGTACACTACGCCCGTCATAAGGAAGTGTCATAAGGATGAGGAAGTAATTAGTAAATACAAGGAGTTAATAGTGAAACACTCTTTTTATGGAACATCAATTCCATGCGTTAACGGTTACCACCTCCTCTCATTTACTCACCCATTTTTCTATTCCTTAATGAGACCAGAGTATGCTTCACTTCGACTTGTATAAATAGGTCTTACCTATTTCCACCGAACAACAAGTTCAGTCAGGAGCATACAACACTCAGAAAACATTTGTTAGCTTTCTATTTGTTAGCATCCCACTTTCTGATACAAGTCGTAGAAAACAACTACTCTTTCATAAATCAACTATTCAGGTCTCATCACTTTCCTTGCTTCCCTCCCCAAAACCAACCCATTCTCCTTCACTTTGTGACCGAGGCAAGTTTGGAATGGCCATTTCTTGGTTTAGGCCGGACTTGTACAGAGTGACCTCTCGAATCTAAAGTAATCCCTTGAAGTATATTATTTAGGGTTTAAATTCGTTTCTCACCCATACACCCGAAATTACCGAAATCAGCTGAAACCATTTTCACCCTCAAACATTAACACTCTCCATACTGCTACAAATTTTTACGTTTATATGACAATCATACTTTTGTAATAACCAAGGGTTATAAGGAATAACTATCCTATTATCTACTTCAAAACTCTCACCCTTGCATACGCGTCGACCATCATTACGTTTCCTGTAAACAGGGTATGCATCTTTTCCTTGGACGGTACACTCAGAAAACTCTTTTGGAAAGTTTCTATACATTAACCATCCCTCATGCACTTACTACCACATGGACCGTGAATCATCCACTTTATCACAAGCTCATGTAGTTCTGGCTCTTCGTCAGGGTTAGGTATTTTTGTTCTCACTATCTTATCATAATCATCGGGATCTTGTAATTTGTCTTCCTCACTCAAAATAATTAACATATGAACATGAGGCAGAAATATTTTTTGAAACTCAACAACATGCACATGGACATCTACTCTGCCAAATATAGACTTGGTAAAAAGATCTACCTTTAGCCCTTCAAACTTGCATGGAACACCCTTGTAGTCAGATCAGGTCTATCCGCTGCACATTGACTCGGCCCCAGGTTGGACACGATTTCATCCCGAAGTGGGTTGCAAGTCATTGTAATGAACAAATCAGGATTCCCATAATTTTTCACCAGTGTCATTGCATCTAGATACCGCTGGTACATGTCACGGGGGATTCCCATGTATGAGGAAGGAAGCACTTTTCTTTGACCAAGATTCTCTGTCATGAAAAAAAACTTATTTCAGATTTCAAGGAAGTACTTTCCTTTTAACTATTTATCATTATCCTATAACATTTCACCGGGATTAATGAAGAATAAAATGAATGTAGCTAGGCCTAATTGGTAGTAGGCCAAAAAAGAAAGTGATTATCTATTAACTTACTTGCACTGGTTTCGCCGGCCATTCGTGAATCTTGTAGACCTTGATGCAATTCATCTCTTCTCTCTTCTTGATGATCCCATAACCATCTAAGTCTAGACGAATCAATCTTCACCCACTTATCTATAATATATTTTTGTCGTAGACTTCCACCTCGAAGAGGAAGCGACGTGTCATTACTTCGAATCTGTCAAACAATAGCGGAAGCGAATATATAAATTGTTTATATTTTTTGTATCAACATAATATGTGTAAGTTCAATTATTAAGTGTAGTTGTTAAATATTTATATCATATATACCTGTAGCATGTAGGAGTACTACTCGAGGCATGTAAACTGTCTGTCGTTCTCATCCATAATATTCAGATCCCATCCATAACTCCCATATGGTAGCAAAAGAGGATATTGGAGAGGATCATAACAACCCGATATTTCATTGATAAATAACAGTTCCTTCCGTTGTTTGGACTATAATATCTTTCTCTCCCGATTTTTTAGACCCATCTCCTTCAACTACAATTGTGGCGACTTGTAAAGAAGTTGGGAGAGTGTACTGCTTCTCGGTCGTAGGTTGTTCTTTAATCACCATCATGCACCTTTGGATGTCTTCTCGTTGTGCAAGCGGCCTGATTACATGCACGAACCTATTATGTCTATCCAGAATTATCCTCAACTTTTCCATCACCTCTCTGTTTAGATCGTTACCACCTTCCTTTATTCTCCAATCAATCTCGTTATCTGTATCATAAATATACATTTGTACGTATCTGGGACGAACTATTGTTGGAGGATTTGTTTCGTTTTTAACTATATGAGGTAGAAGACTTCATATTTTATGGTATATATCACCTTGAACACTAAATGTGTATACACCTTCTCTATTATCAGACAATTCTATGTCACAATTCACCCCAGTCGACGTTAATGAGAAACATTGATTATAGCGTCGTATGTACCTCCGAAAGTGTACCCCTACTTATATTTTATCATCAAACAACTCCAAAAGTTCAATCAGGGGGGCAACAAACGTTAAAACAACTTTCCCATCTGAAAAACAAAAGCCTTTCGGTTCACGAAAAAATATCATCGCGTGGCACTTTGGACATATCCTTAATGGCGGCAAATGGAACTTCTGAAATCCAACTTGGTAAGTGGTCCCTCTAGCACAATTCAAGAATGACGATCTTCCTCTAACACTTCTAAGTGGACGACCTCTCCCTCTTCCAACTTGAACTCCTTGTGGATTTGTTGCACATAACCCAAACAACTTAGAATCTACGTGTATTTCAGTATACAATGACTATCCGATCTAAACGTTTTTGAAAATGTATACCAAGTTATCAAAATAATGTTCATGTTAACAATTATTAACAGGTAGTTCTATCTTTCAGGACCAACTTTCTTATCTTTATCTAGCACAACTATTCCAAAGAGCACAGAGACATTATTGACGAATGTAGATTCACCAATATTATCTTAGACAACTGAACATATATGCCCATATATCCACTTCAAAAAAATATATATACCCGTTTCATAAAAGTTAAAAAAAAAACTTACATATTGCATTTTGTGAATTTTATGCATGCCGAGACTGTTGAGATTGACCCTGCCCCGTGAGTTGAGGGCTTCTATGAAGATTTAAGTTGGAAGAAAGATTGTCATTTGTTGCTGCACATATTGAGTCATACATTTAGTCAGTGAAACTAATCATTCGGTTATCACAAATAAAACTACAAACACAAATGAATCTATAATATAAGTGAAATATATATGTAGATATCAAGATAAATACGATTATACCGATTGCATTATATGCATGAGATGGCTCTCCATGTTGAGGCTGTGGACTGAATCTTGAACTTCTACGCAGTGGTAATTGAGTAGCCCGACGAAAAATGTCTTCTTGAAAACATATGTCATAAGATACTAATGGTATATGTACATATACTTTGAAAATAATTAAAGACAGTGAACAAAAAGGAAATGAAGTTTTGATGTAATCAAAGATTATACCTTAGTAAGTGGAAGTTGTCGATGTCGAGGAACCAATAGTACTTGGTCTTAGTTTACAACATTTTTGGCAACAGCTTCTGCATTGCCTTGCTCATAAATCTCGTATTGTTCCCCATCATCAAAACTGCTGTCATATGTTGACTCGTGGATTTTGTTCTCTCCAGTGGAACGAATAACAATACCCCCACCATGCTTCCATCAGGGACGTATCTGACGTTTGCTCGACGTCGTCTCTATTTACAAATAAAAATATGGCCGATGGGGTTATCGGGTGAGACAATAGTTCTAGTTATGAAAAATAACACGAAATTCTATAATGAACGTATCTCAAAAGTATAGAATCCATATTCATTCCTTTAATTAATCCTAAAACTGAAAGGGAAGTGGAACCATTTTGGTATGTCAAATGAGGAGTCTTTCCACTACAGACTTCTCAGTAAGAAACTGAACTGCATCTATTGCTAGTGACAGTACCATGAGAAGAACATATTCAAAAACATGCAAGAAAGAGTATCCCATATCAATAAACACATTCAGAAACATACCTGGTACGTCACAACCGACTTTCCCTTTTCTTTCGAGATGCCTCTATGGCCTCCTTATCTTGAAGATGAACATGCCTGAAAAATTGGGGGCTTTGGCGTGGAACTGTTGCATTATCATGAGTCAATGAAATAATCGTTAGGTTATCATAAAAATATAAAAAAATAAAATAACTAGAAAAATAAATGGATGTATGCTAAGCCGAAATATACATGTAGATAGCGAGATAAGAAAGATAAGCCTATACCGATTGCATTCTGCTTATGTGCTGGCTCTCTATGTTGAGGATGTGGACTGAGTCTTGGACTTCTACGCAATGATAATTGCATGGCCTGACTGCCTTCTTGGCCATTGTTGCTTCCAAATCTTACTCTTTTCTCCCTTCCTTCAGCATGATGCTCCAGCAATACATTTACTTCAAATTGACGTTTTTTGTTTCTTTCACTGTCAGTTCCAATGCCTTCAGTGTCTAAGATTGAAATGAATATAGCACGACAAACAACCGAAAACAATTTTAAAAAAAATGAGTCAGAAGAAATGATAAATATTTGGTGCTTCATAAGAAATGACAAGCAAATCATTATTTAAAAAAATAATCAAGTAGGCATAACCTTGTGTTAGAAATGTGTGCAAACTACATACAGAGGTGGGGATGTGTAGAACAACAAAAGGTTGATCCGGTTTAGTGCAGTTCATATAAAGTAACTGGTTGGAGGGAAGGACGTAACTTGGCGTTAACTTATCGACACTCCAATATAAAGCTTGTATTTTGAAAGAGACATAAGGAACCATTAATCAGATCGCCATCTCTCAGTGATCCTTGTTAGTTAACCTAGTCCATCAATTAAAACCGTTCTCCAATTGTGATGTCTTTCACAGGTATTCTTTCGGTTCGATTGCTCCATGTGACTCGTATTAAAGTTAGTATATACAATATGACGTATTTTCTCCAATAAGTTAGTATATACAATAATCAGTGGTTTCTTATGCATAAAAATATCTCCTGGATGAATATTAAAGTTTTCTTTCTAGAATTCTTCCGTTCTTGTAAAAAAGTATGAGTGTCCAGGTTATGATTGGTTTCTCATATCTGGCATAATGACCAAATTCTTGTACCAGATTAGACTTTTGTACCCACCATAGAACTACTCTAGAGTTAGAAATAAGTTTCAACTTAGGGGGTAAGACACCTCATCTTGAACCTTCTCAATGAAATATGTGGCCCTAGAATAATCAAAGCTAACAAAATCTGAGTACAAAATGCTACAATCAATTTAATTACAGTTGAACCAAATTGCAACCTGTTGATGTGCAATGTCTGAATTGGTAGCGACTCTCTAATTTATTTAGCATTACATTACAGTTTCTACACTGATCAGTTACCTGCGTCATATAAGGTAGAATCAATGTGGTGGTTTTAGTTTCTTAGATATTGGTTGGGAGGCTGTGTTATTAGAAAGCTAATATATAAAGGAAGTATATCGACATCTGTAAATAAATACCAAAACTTACCACTTGTTCCCGCTCTGCATTCCTCAATAGTTGCATCACTGACTCTTTGTCTTCACATTTGATAAGCTGCGCGCCGGGTAGAGGTGTAAATCGTGCCGGCCCGGCACAGCCCGGCACATGAAGTCGCGTGCTTCACGTGCCATGTGCCGTGCTGTGCTGTGCCAACGATTTAAACGTGCTGTGCCGTGCTGTGCTTTACTAGTCAAAAGCTAGGCACAAAGACAGCCACGACGGGCACAAAGACGCGAATAAACGTGCGTCTTTGTGCCGTGCTAGCACACGTGCTATAAACAATTTGAAATCACTTAATGTATACATTAAGTCGGACATTATCACAAGAATTTAATTAGACAACATACCATTTGATATTATTTCAAGTAAAATTAACAAGTTTATTCAATAAAAATAAATAGTCCATCAAATATAAAATTGGATTATCGTCATGTAAATTAATGTTCTAGTTAAATATAGATGACGATATTATAACAACGATATTGAAATATATTTTCCAAATATTAAGATATTATATGTGTTGTTATAAATAAGTCAGTATAAAATGTTAAAAACTAGCTAGAATAGTGACTCTTTTGTGAAATATACAAAAAATGTGATGTATTATGCCTTGTTATATGGTGTACTTATACATATTATGATGTGCTTTCTTAACGTGCTGTGCTGGGCTGTGCCACGTGCTTATCCGTGCCGCGTGCTGTGCTGTGCTACTGTGCCAATTATTCAAACCCAAAGACGTCCCATTTAACTAACGTGTTGTGCCATCTTTGGGCTAAGTCACGTCTTTGGTCAATGGGTCTGTGCTCAAATTTTAGCGTCTTTGTCTTTGGTTGTGCTCGTCGTCTTGGCACAGCCCACTTTACACCTCTAGCGCCGGGTTTCAAGAATCTTCTCTCTTTAATTTTGACTCATTGAACTTCTTCTTGCTTTATCTGCAGCATGACGTGTCTCTAGCCGACGTTTTTTCTTGGTACTTTCATCATCTGAATCCACTAATTCATTGCAGGGTTTCTTGCCTCTTTCTTTCTCAGACTCCCGACGATGAAATTGTTTTAAAAGCCTGGGACTTCGTCGAGGAAAGAATGTAGTACTACCGCTAACTACCGTATCTGAATCCACTGATTTATTGCAGCATTTGTTGCTTCTTTCTTTCTCAGTATCCACCAATTGTCGACATTGGCCTTACTCACTAATTCTGGGACTTCGGCGAGGAATGCACGTGTCGCTGACTACTGCATTACCTTGCGAATTAACGTTTTCTTTGCCACAGTTATCATGTTGACCTACACCAGTTTTGGGACCGAATTGTTCATTCTCTGCAAAATAAAATAAAGCCTTAGGAATCTATAATGTGACTGCTCAGCTGCATATATATCATTATGTATACAAACATAGAAAAATTGGCCAATGAGTTTGATATATTGAGCAGTCTTGGAAACTTGTTCATTTCCGGCATCCATTAAGAATTATACGACTGACATTATGTACAACATTAAGATTAGCGCTTTTTTCTCAGCTATTAGATTTTCAATGCCTCGTTTTAAATCTACGGATAAAAAAACACATTATTCTGAATAGCGTTTTGTGTTATTTTGATTAGCGTTGAGCGCTATTCTGATTGGCGTTTTCCGTCTTCTAGTGCGCTATTCTGAATAGCGTTTTACACTAATCTGATTAGCACTACCATAGATTTCACGGACCATCCCACGAAATCATGAAATACTGCTTAGATTTTATGTGGAAGTCCCCAACTTAAAAGCCACTAGAATTGACATTCAATGGTTTTTCCACACTTGGAATGGCTTGGATTTCACCGTAAGACTTGCTCTTAGTATGTTAGAAATTCAATCAGGTGTGCATGCACCGGGTTAGAGGCTCGTATTACATATTGGGAGCATGAAAAATAAATTTTCTGGACCATCAAGTAAAAGACGCATAAGTAAACTCTACTTTGCAACCTGAAGATTTTATGTGGCCCACGTTTTACACTGGGGTGTGCTGGATGGTTGTATATTTTCACAAAATTTGCAAAAGAAAAAAAAAATGAATTTCCAATCGTTTTATAATAACCATTGAAAATTTGTGAATTAATTTTAGGACAAGTGGGGTAACCTCGTATGAAAGTCATGGAATTGTGCATGAACTCTAGTTTTTAACTTAGATCTAGCACGTGCTGATGTGCTATGTTGATGTACTATTTGCCTGGTATAGAACATCACATTAAGCAGACGTGTTGTGCTCGCCAGGGAGAGCCAGCCTAGTGCAAGGATGTGACTTACACCCCCGTCAAGCTGGCTGCTAAGGCTAATTCAAGGGAAATTTTAGATATTTTCGTACTTGCAAACTTGTTTTTGCTTCTTCGTACCCCTGCTCAACTGGTCCAATGGGTGAGTAAAGTTTTGCACCCGCATCCTAATTTTTTTGGCTCCGTCCCTAGCTCGTGATGAGCCAGATCACATACTGTGTTGTGCTTGGATTTTAGCATGTTGAGACGTGTCAAAAACGTGTTGTCCCAGACCAATTTGCACCTCTTTGGTTGATATATAGTTATTGAGCCGAGCGAAGCGAGTGAGGACCTTTATATGACCATTTTTTTATAAAATGTAAGTGATCAATTGACACAAAAAGATTGGAAATGGGTAGGGCCGAAAAACCAAAAATGTCCATTCATTTTAGTCCAATTACTATAACTCATTGTATATCCTATCTTTTTAGGGGTATAATTGGAAAGCAAACTTTAATATAACATATCTAAAAATCCGTGTCCTGGAATTTTACAAATTTTATTTCGTTAAAAAGCTAATAAAAAAACCTATCCAACGAGCACAAACAATAATATCTAATTTTGAGTTTTTACGAAAAATTCAAAGGTACTTATCATTTTAGCCACAATTTTAGAAAATTAAGTGTATATCCATTATGCAAACCACCATAAAGGATACATAATAGTTTATGTAGAAAATATTTGGTTTATTCATCAACAAATTTTCCTTGCAACTAATAAAACGATGTACTCCTCCGTTTCAAGAAAAATGATACTTTCATTTTAGGCATAATTCTCGAAAATTGAATGCATAGCCATTATGCAAACCACCACAAAGGATGCATAACACATCATGCAACCATATTTTGGTTTATGGATCGACTAATTTTCCGTCTAAGAAAAGGTGATACTTCACATCCCGTTTCTGGAAAAGTGATACTTTCACTCCGTTTCGGGAAAAGTGATACTTTCGCTCCTCCGTTTCGGGAAAAGTGATACTTTCGCTCTGTTTCGGAAAAATGATACTTTCTCCCTGTTTCAGAAAAAGTGATACTTTTTCTGAATAGGGAGAAAGTATCACTTTTTTCCGAAACATGGCGAAAGTATCACTTTTTCTAAAATGGGGTGAAAGTACACTACACCATTTTTCCGGATTAGTAACTAAATTTCGCAACAGCTCTTATGCAGTTGCGAATTCGCAACTAAATATGCAACGGCTTTCTGCAGTTGCGAAATTTTTAGAGCTGTTGCAATTCGCAACTGCTGATCGAACCACATGAGTTTCCCGCTTGTGTGCAAAGTTACACTCAAATTGCACATGTTCGATGAGTTTGAGTGGATGGGAACACTATTTTTGATGGTTAGGATTTGCTATAGAAAAATGAACGGTTATTGATTAACCCTATCCTTTATCCCCCAAGAGAAAGCGAACTAGTTATTCTCTCCGCCTCTATCTCTGTTCTCCATCATCTCTCTTTTCTCCCTCGCCTTCACTCCTTTTCCCTCTCTGGTTCAGAGAAAAAAAAATCAATCTCACTTCTATAATCATAAAAATACCACCATCATGAGCTAAGTTTGATTAAAATATCAACACATGCCATTTCTCTTCAATCTTTCTCTGAAACCAGTTGCAATTTCAAAGTTAGGGTTTGTAAAAAAAGAAAAATGCCTTGCGTTTTGACATAATTCAAGATTTGGGTATTCTTTTCGCATCGAAACTAAAGTTCATCGATTTCTTCTCACTCTCTAAAATATCGATTCATCTTCCAGATCTAAAACCCTAATCCACTACTACAATTTCTCGGTATTTTGTCCTCTCTTAATAATCAAATGATAAGTTATTTTATTTTGTTCATTGTTTAGATTTCTGGTTTGATAAATTCAAGGATGTGTTAGTTTGCAAGGTTAGATTTGGGGTTTATCGTTTTTAGCGAGATAATGTTAGAGATTTTTTTTCCTCTTGAAAATTTAAGAATTAAGCTATGAATTATGTTTTTTTTTTCTTCATAAATTGATTATTTTCGTGAACTAAAAATTGATTTTTTTTTTCTTCTATCGTGAACTACAAGAGCATTCCTGACGTTTGTAACCAAGAAGGTGGTTAGGTTTAGGTTTTGAAAAGTTTTATGTATCTGTGATAATAAGTTTTAATTGATAACTAATTCTCAACATAATCTTTCTTTGCATAAATTTGGGTTAGTGTCCTAATACTGATGGGTTATTCTTTTTTATTTTGCGGGAATTTTGTTGTGCAGCATGTTCTAGAGCGTCATCCTAATACTGCAAACCTTATATGCAATCAGCTTAGGGGTTGCTTTTTCTTACTTTCAAAGATGGGTGTAGAGGAACTAACTTGTGGTACTGATGTTTGAGTGTTTTACAGGGATAAATGGTGGTGTTACTGGTGGATCTAATGGGTTCGAGATGATTTCAGAAGTGAAGATGGGTTCATAGTGGATGCCTCTAAAACTGGTGATGTCTGTGTTGCTGTTGGTTATTGCTTGAATGGGTTATGGAAGCTGTGGTGGTCCTATAGATGTTGTAGATAATGTTGCAGTTAAAGATAGGTTTGTTGTTGCTACAAAAGGTATTGGATTGGGTCTATAATGTACAATGGTTGTGCGAAGGATTAATGGTTTGATCTGAGCGAAAATTGAAGATGCAATGGAGAAATCAGTTGGTTGATCTGTTTGAACAGGTACAGGTTCAGAGTGAGGATATGGTTCTTGTGATTGTAGTGATGAATATTGTATGCTGATGAGGGTTGCTACTGTGGCTGAAGTCAGAATCAAGAGCAGAGACAAGGAATGGAGTATATGAAGATGTTGCTGGTAAATGGTTGTGCTATGAGTCTGGTGGTGCAGTTCAAATCCGAAAAGGGTGTTGTCGAGTGACTGATTGAGATGTGAATTAAGACACCAGTGGCGATATGGGTTTGCGACGGTGGTGGAATACAAGAGAAATCTCAGATTATGAAGAAATGAAACAAGTTGGTATTGTTGTTGCAGAATTGTAATGAGCAGATAGTGGTGATAGTGCATCTATGGAGGTTGAGGATGTCTTGTGTACTAAAATCAAAGTAGTCTTCTGCTGCAGAAAACTACTTAAGGCAATAAAAAATGGTTTGCATAGGTGGTGTTCTCATCCAGAGATTGCAGTGACTTAGGAGGAAAGCTGAAATGAACTGAGCATATGAGTTTGCTAGGAACAACTGCAAATGGATTTGTGAATGTGTGCATTGTAGGTAAATGGATCGTTGATGCTGTTGAGCTATGTTGCAAGAATCCGATGATGGATTGGAGCTGAGAACTGAAGGGACGGTAAATGAATGTAAGACAGTACAGGGAAGGAGTAAATTAGGCTGAATTCTGGTGAAGGGGGTCAGGATAGCAGTAATGAACCAAGTAAGTGGTCAACTGACAATCCAGAGTCTACATGGACCTGGTTTTATGTTCTATGGCTATCTATTTGTTGCTTCCTATGTGATTTGTGTTCTATGTAGGGATAGATCTAGGACGTACTAGTTTATAATCAACATTCCATCTGCATTTGTTAGTGATTCAATTTAAGTTAGGTAGGAGTGTTTGTATGTTTTGTATCTTTTTTGGTTAGGTTCAACTGACGCTGGAAATGGCAGACGATGAGAGTAGTTGGTAATGAACTTTATGCAAATCCTGCTATTGGAGAATGGTACTTCCTCATCCCGAAGATCTGTAATCATGATCTGAAATTGTTTTAGTTTGTCTTGGTTTATTACTGTCCATTCTTGTTTTATTAAAGACGTAGAAAGGATAGCTTAGAAACTGATTTGTGCTTGGTGACTTGTGTTTGGGAATGGTACAATTGAAAAGATTGCATGTTATCTTACTATTTTCTTTAATGTTGATGTTTCCAGTTATCATATGGCATTGTTGACTACTTCGATTGTAGATGTGCTGCCGTCGCTATCATGGGTAGAAGTAAGTTTTCCCCCAAACCCTTTTTATTTTCTTATGTATGATTATTACTTGATAATATTTAGTAGTTAATATGTTGACCAGCTTAAATGTGCCCCTGCTTTCCGATTCTAGGTTGCACAGCCTTTAAGAGAAGCATGCTATCTTCACATGAATATCTTTAATCTAATTGGTATATCCCTGTCTGTTAAGATGTGATTCCTTAGTGACTGGGAGCTGATGACTTTTGTCATATCTAATGTGGTTGTTTTCTTTCAGTTTTGTTATCTTCACTGCACAGGGTTTGAGTTTTATTTCTTACACTTTTTGCATTGGTTGTATATTGCAGGACTTGCTAGGTGTTATAGAAGATTAGGAACAATTCTTACCCAAATTCAAGGTACTGTCATGGTGTACCTGACCCAAAGATTAGGATTTATGATGTTGGCATGAAAAAAAAGGAGTTAATGAGTTCCTTTTTGTGTCCATTTGGTGAGTCCCCTTTCTGTGTCCATTTGAGAGTCAGGGTACATCCTTACCATGTTTTATGTATCATCAATCTCTTGTTCAGTAACATCATATGTTTACATACATGTAATATGTTATGAGCTTCCTAGCACTTAGGAGATCTTTCTCATAGGTCTGGTAGAACAGGACATGCTCGAAAGATGGTGAAATTCATACACCCTGCTGTTCAGTGTGGCACTCAAAGTGTCTCTCAGTGGTATTCTGCCTGATTTTTGAAACTGAACTTCATTGGGTATATTGATTGTATGTTTTTTGCTTGAATAAAATTTTCAAATGGAAGACTTTGTTGTTCAGTGTGCACTCAATGTGTCTCTCTTGTTAGATTTGGCCTGGATTTGGCCTGAGAATGTGACAGGGAACTCTTGACTAGGTCAACAACAAGTTGACTTGACCTTTTTTTTTTCTGTTGCAAAAAAATAGCAACGGCTAGAAACAGTTGCTAAATTTAGAACCAGAACAATTAAACCGGTTCCGGCTAAGTTTATCCGTTCTATATTTTTTTGGTTCTAAGTTTTGTAACTGTCCTAGAGCAGTTGCGACAAAAATATAGCAACATCAGAAAACAGTTGCTAAACCTATTCGCAACAGCCAAAACCGTTTCAACGCAGGAAAAAAAAAACAGTTGGGTGAACCGAAAGCCGTTGCGAAATTTTTTTCGCAACGGCTTATGAGCTGTTGCGAAAAAAATGCAACGCCATGTTTCGCAACGGCTACCTGCTGTTGCAAGTCCCTTTTGCAACTGCACGCAGCCGTTGCTATTCCTGAAAAATGGTGTAGTGGTATTAGATTTTCTTAAACGGGACGAAAGTAGTCGCAGACAAACTCCATATTCAAATTCTTCTTCGGTCGGCCCTCCCACCTTGGAAACGGTCGTACTAGTATATGGTGACTTTGTGTCACATGGGACATGACTTTTTTTTTCCAATTTTACAAAAAAGATTGGATTTGGTTCAACGATGAAAAGACCTCACTGCCCCTCTAAATAAAATTCTTCTTTTTTTTATTTTAGATATTTTCGTAAATAAACCCAATAGGAAGGGCAGTAAGGTATTGGATATTTTTGTAAATAAATCAAAGAGGAAGGGTTGTAAGATATTAGACATTTTCGTAAATAAACAAAAGAAAGAGGGCAATTACATATAAGAGCCAAATTTTATTAAAATTCCTTATATATATCCTATTTCTTTAGGGGTATAATTGACAACCAAACTTTAAAATAACATATCTAAAAATCCGTGCCTTGGAATTTTATAAATTTTATCTCGTTGGAAAGCTAATAAAAAAAACCTATCCAACGAGCACAAATAACAATATCAAATTTAGAGTTTTACGAAAAATTCGGAGGTATTTACCATTTTAGGCACAATTTTGAAAACAAATGTATTGTTATAAACTATTGTTTATTTACTAAGATGCCCTTCGTGTCTAAGTTTAGGGTTTACATATCTTGGACACCAAGTCTTCTATCTATATAAATAGAGGCTTAATCTTTGTATTTTACACACACCTTAATAGAATTTCTCTCTCTCTTCTTTCCCTCTACTTTGTGTCTCTTGTTCTCTTCTTCCATATTACAACACGTAATCAGCACGCTCCTAACTGGGCAATCACATCAATCGAAACAAAAAAAAGAAAAGAAGAAAAGAAATACATAAACCAAACGTCAAATAAGAGTTCAGGGAAGGATTTTTTTTTTTATCAACTATTCATATTTACACGGTGAACTAACTTTGCTTTATTGTTTTGATTTTTGTATTTCATGTGCGCGTCACCTAGTTGGTCAATTGGGCTTTGGAGTTACAAAGCTATTCCAAGACGATTTTTACATGAACGGAGATCACATCTTCTGGTGTACCAAGCTTGTAAGGGGTTTCCCCTTGTTATCCAGTACAGTTCCGACATCCTATATATTTTTGTTATTATTTTATTTAACACGTTATGTTATAATTATTTACCGGATCGACTTTTATCATCATATCTTTGTATATTTATATGCAATGGGTAATTGACTTTAAGGTCGTTTTTCCTTTCTTCTCTAAATCTTCTTTATAAAGAAAGAAAAATAAATCCATCAATAGATGGATTACAGTTTCTATTCTTTTAATGAAACTGTAATCACCGAAATTGGTGTTATCGCAAACTTTATGGTAACTAATCACTTGCATGGTTTAAAAACCTACGGCCAATTGATTTTGGTATCTTCTTACATTGTAGGAAGATCATGTGATTTTTATATATTGTTTCTATTCATTTACAAGAAACTATCCGCAACCATAAAATGGATTTTCCATATGCGATGCCTAAAACGACATTTTTATTTCCATCGTCATTTAAACGATTTTGGTACATCGTATAAACCAATTGATATTGTTTTTCTCTCCTCCATCAGAACTAGGAGATGAGATGTAAATAAATTGGCAGTCTAAATTATATTTAGGCCAATATGGTTTCATTCCTTGCAAGGAACATTGATTGGTTTCTATTATTTCCTATAAGAAACCAACATTAATCAACCACAAAGTGGATTTTTTCCAAAAATAAAATAACGATAATGATTTCTTTATGCTCTTAAAAAGAAACATTTTATCTATCGACCCTAGAATGAGATGTCGTTATTAGGGTACAAAAGATCAAAGGGTGCGCACCCGGCTTGTTAGCCAATATTATTAGTCCTTGTAGTGACTATATTGATCTTAATTTGATTTTCTTTTGGTAAATAATGTGTCTATAATTTCATTCTAAAGTGAATGATTATTTTGCCAGTAACCAATAAAATCCATCGTTGATCTTTAATTTGGATGAACTACAATTTTTTTGTACATTTTTTATGGCTTTTCAAATCAGTGTCTACTGTCCAACGTGGTTTTCTTAAAATCCAGAAATTATTATAAGTATATGTCTCGAATTAATCGGATAATACTTTACGAAATTTGTTTTCGTTTTTATAAGATGAAAATATTTCCGCCATAATCAGGGGGGAGAATATACACTACCAGCAAAAGTTGGTGTTAATTAACTTGAATGTTATATCAGTTTCTCCCATCGTGATCAAATTGAAAAAAGGCTGTCATTGACTAGGCGTGAAATATCATATTTGCTTCTGCATAAGCGTTTACCTCTTTAAGAGGAAAATCCAATCACATCTTCTAAAATAAGTAGTGTTCTATAAGAAACTACAGGTAATGCTCCAATTGAGTATACCGAATTCACATTCTCAATTATAATATCTTCTCACTTGAATATGAGGAGATTATAATGTCCGCGGACGCTGGTACCATTAATTAATTGAATTTACACTTGAGAATTGTGTTGGCTTATAGCAAGCTAAATAATTGTCGAATATTCATTTAAAGTAGCTACTGAAATAAATGATGGTGGTTGTGAACCCCTATGAAGAGGAATATCGACAATGTGATTGGTTGGCATACAATCCAAATCAATTTGGATTAATTTCTCGATCAACGTGATTTTGGATCCATTACTTAGCACCTTAAAAAATGCCAAGCCTATTATAATTAAAGGTTGGTGTAGTCATATTGCGTATTAAGAGAAATAAGTCGTTTTAAGAGCGATTGAGGGTTATAAGTTCAAACCCGAGGATTGGTTCAATAATTGTTCTCTTTACATGATGCCTTTGGCATGGTAGTCCTTGAAGGAATCGTACGTGGTTGGGAACATATTCAAATTTTCAATTATATTTAGACAGCCACCTGACTTGATTATGCCAGGATTAACAATCCTTTTTGTGTGTTTTAGAAATTTGGTATGAACCAAAAAATCCGGATTAATTTTATGGGTCTCTTAAGGAGTCTTTAAAAACACCAAAATCCACGCTTTAGCAGCATATATTCTATTTTATTTATTTCTTTATTAAATCTGCAGTTAGAATTATGCTAGCTTAAACTCGTCTTTGAGATAGACTTGAGTTATGATTTTGATGCTCATGTTCTGTAATACTCATATAGTTGAGTTAGCATCCATAACTCATCAAAAGTTGTACTATTTTTCCTTCTTTTCAGGTTTTGTCCCATGTGGTTTTCCTGACAAGGTTTTAATGAGGCAATTTAATTCAACATGGTGGTCATCCAAAGGGGAGTTGTATGAATTTTGGTTATTTTGTGGATTCCCACCATTAACTAGGTCATTTTGTTTGACCACATTAACATAATCATATCCTATGAATTTGGATATCATTCCGATCCGCATAAGGTATGACCACAAATTCAGTTTTATTCATTCATGGTAATTTATCTACATCTTGGCTCTATGTTGAAGGAACTACATCAACAACTTCTGCAAATCATCTCCGGAAGCTAGCAATCCATGACACAAATTCTCAATGTGTTGAAGAAGAATGTGGACTCTGCAAAAGTATTAATCGAAGACATCACTGCTTGTTCAACACAAATGAAGACTTCATCAACTATCCTACATCTTCAAGAAAGCACAGTCCTCTTCTGCATTCAAGAAATTGGTTCTTCAAAATTGGAAAGTCTCGACTCAAATATTTGCACGCCAAGATTTGACTGAAGTATGTATCAGGGGGAGCACCATAATCAAATTAAGGTGCATTCAATGGACTTTATCGCGTTGTACTCTTTTTCCTTCGTCAAGGTTTTGTCCCACTGGGTTTTCCTTGTCAAGGTTTTAATGAGGCAACATATGCGTGTCCAACATTGTTTGAGTTTTTACATGCTTATGCAATTTCAGGTTTTTCTCTTTTGAGTTTTCCTGGTATGCTTGTAATGACTTAGCCACAGTGGTCATCAGGGGGAGTGTTATAAACTATTATTTATTTACTAAGATGCCCTTCGTGTCTAAGTTTAGGGTTTACATATCTTGGACACCAAGTCTTCTATCTATATAAATAGAGGCTTAATCTTTGTATTTTACACACACCTTAATAGAATTTCTCTCTCTCTTCTTTCCCTCTACTTTGTGTCTCTTGTTCTCTTCTACCATATTACAACATGTATATCTATTATGCACAAAGGATACATAATACTTTATATAACTATATTTTGGTTTATTCATCCACTAATTTTCCTTTCCAACTAATAAAACGATGTACTCTCCCCGTTTCAATAAATGTGATACTTTCACTTTAGGCACAAATTTTCTTTTACATTCCAATTATAACAGTGTTTTCTTTTTCTTCGGTCGGCCCTCCCATCGTGGCAGCGGTCATCTAGTATATTTTCACAATTGGTTGATAATTGTATATTTTCACAAAATTTGCAATTTTTTTTCCCAATCGTTTTAAACTAACCACAGAAAATCCGTGAATTAATTTTGGGGCAAAATGGAATATAATATCGTAAGAAAGTCATGGGACTGTATATGGATTCAGTTTTTAACTTCCGCCCCCTCAGATCTGTGCCACCTGGATTTCCCACAAAATTGGTGTTGTTGACTCCGGTTTTTAACTTCAAAAATGATTAACCCACCGAGCTGAAAATCCCGCGGACTCGGTGGTGTCTCACAGTTCTGCGGGTCTCACCACATAAACCAACCCCCCTTGCTCAGCTACAGTTGCCGCGGGTCCCATGAATTTGTGAGTGTCGGTGATATCACCGAAAAATTGTTTCTGTGTGTCTAGCAGCGCTGTTTTAACTTAGATCTAGCCACCAGGATTTCATGATGATGATGTTTGATCGCAGGTTATACATGACTTTACCAATGTACTATAGGGCGAGCTAGAATAATCATTGTTTTACTAGCCCTTTTACTTTGAATCAGCAAACTAATATATATATAAGCTCAAATTTAAAACTATATATCTTTAAGGAAAGACGATTTTTCCATAATTTATAAGGGCTACTACCAGGATTACTAGAGGCTGATACTATTTAGTCAATCCAACGGTCAGGATCCTTTAAGATCTTGATATGGTATTAGCCCCTAGTAATCCTGCTAGCAACCTTTATAAATCGTGGAATTTTCTATTCTGATCTAATATAGATTTGATAAATAACATTAAAAAGTGACACAAACATTACTTAATCATACTTATTAGAAAATAATAAACACAACTGAATTCCCAGAATTTGGGAACTAAATCAAAAAGGAACATGACAAGTAAACCACTCCATAACATTTACTGGAGCATTGATCATATCCCGAGCTGCTCTTACGATTGTTGGTCCACATCCAGAACATAAGCAAGTTAACAACAATCTGCGAATAAATTAATAACACAAAAAACATCAGAAACGAAAAGAAAACGGCACGATTTGTTTTTTTTTAAAGAAAACTCCAAAGGGGGACTAGGCCAAAATCCAGCGACTGAAAGCGGTATTGCCTTCCCTATAAATATGAGAAAATCTTAATTCAAATATTTTAAAATTCCAAGACAGGGTACAGAGATAGATAGAGAAGACACCAACCCAACGATCCAGACGAAAAGACCAATGAAGGAGATAAGAAGGGACAGAAACGCAAAAATGAGGCCTAACAGAAATCCCACAGGCCTAATATGATCACCACCACAAAACACTTTCCTTGTTCTTTTCTCTGAGCGCCAAATGAGACACATCTTGTTTTTCCTTCTTCTTGCCTCTATAGCTACTTGTTTCTTAATCTAGCTAGTTCTCGTTTTATTATGACTTGTGAGGTGAAAGAGAAAAGGAAGTACACTCATGAAACACATTTTCTGGTTTGATGCTTGTAAGCCACGGTAATGCGCGAATCGCATATTTTTCAACAATATTTTCATTTACGATATCATTATCTTACTTTGGAATCCATGCCTGTCATGTCCATTTCATATACATAGAGTACGTATTAGATGAAAAAGAAAACCATGTAGAACTCAACAGCACAAATAAATGGAGCTCATGAGGTGAAAATGCTTGTTTCTGGAGATAAGTACGTAATTGTTCCTCAATTGATGGAATACCGGCTGTATCTTTTACTTCGCTTTCTATGTCTGTCCATTTGGGGTCTACCATGCTTTATTACCATCAAAAGCGTAGATTCCACCATTGGCGAGCATAAAGGGGTTCAATCTCACTAAATTTAGAATATGGAATAGAAGTACATGTGGCTTCTGACCAAGTCGAAAGCAAAGTGGGATGCTGCATTTTTGGGTAGGGTAGTATGATAGGATTCATACTTATCTTCCCCGTAAATTCCCGAAAAGTGTTAGAATACGGGCATCCAACTCAAAACTAATTGACAATATGAGACTAATAATCTCAATCTCAACACGCTCACTCACGTGTAGCCTCGTTGGGTCTAACACGTGGACAACAATTCGGGTGACGCGGAATAAAGGCGCGGTCAAATGACTCGTCGCAAATAGCCTTCTCTGATACCATGTTAGAATATAGGAATCCAACTCAAAACCAATTGACAATGAATGGAGAGGCCCTAAGGATTATAAATAACATGATTTTAGATTGCCCAGACAATATGAGACTAATAATCTCAACAAAAAGCTCACGGGTTCCTAGCTTTAATGCATTTTGCTACGCTGTCAGCCTCTGTGGTGGCTATTATCTTTTGTTATAAAACAAGTAAACTTACTTTTAAACAAAATGACATCATCAGACTAGAAAACTATACCACAGCCACAGGTTGTCAGCCTAGATATGTTGATACTTATATGATTATACCATTTGCTTTTGTTTCAAACATGTGTACGCCCGAGCTTGATGATAATAACGCCTCAGCATGTTTCGCGAAGCAGTCCTGTGCCCTTTTGTTTCCCAGGATACATGGTCCGGAAGAGTACATTATGTAGTTGACTAGGCTCAGTGGCTCACATTAAGATGGTGGTGTTTGTCAGGCGACAACGCGAAATTCGCTCCATGCTAAAAGAGTTTTGGATAAGGCTGCACATGGGTTGGATTGGGTCGGTTTTAGCCTCACCCACCACCCAATCCACTGATGGTGGGTAACAGGAGTTTTCACCCGACCCACAATATGGCGGGTTGGGTCGGGTGGGTGGCGCCGGGTATACTAGCCATAAAATCCTTATGTTGAAATTTTTTCCTGAAAATGTAAATGCAGAATAAATGAGATTTCAAAAGCACTTGAATGCTGCTATTCATAAGAAGAAAGGGAAAAAAAATCATATAAACTTTCCCAAAGATAAAACAAAAATTTAGTAATGGTTTCTTCCTACTAGCTAGAAATACAGAGATAGGTGTTAATAACATGCTTTAAAAAATACTGATGCTCACAGCTCATCATAACTGATCTAATCCTATACAGAGAACACCAACACAATTACACAAACCCACTATTTGCATGACCCGTCTTCTAATATTCTTCAATCTCCATCAATCCCTAAATTTGTTCTTCAAAAACACAAACCCTAACTCCAATTTCATACCCACCATCTATATCTAATTCGTTCTCAAAAATTTCTCCCCAAATTTCATCCAATAGTAGTCGTATCACCACCACTTTGCTATCAAATTCTAAAACATCAACAATAATTTATCTTCTCGGATTCAATTTGATTTTCCCTGTTAAATTTGCCTAAAATTTACCACATCTCGCTGTAAACTCGAGTCTGTCATACCAAAACTCCACTCTTTCAGTCCAGAATCGATTGTTAGCAACACTTTCTTCTTAGCTCACCGAAAACTTGAGGAAAACAAATCAAAGCGAAGAAGAGAAAGCGAGGCTGTGAACAAAGAAGTGAGAGAAAAAAAGATTAGGGTTGATAGTTAGGTTAAATTTTTGAGTTATATATGAGAATGGACGGCTAGATTTCTGGTTGGGAGATCTAAGAGTTAAGGTTGGTGGGTGGCGGGTTGGGTTGGGTGACAGATGTTGCTACCCGCACCCAACCCAACAAACAGCGGGTTCTAATGTTCTCACCCATAGTCGACCTGTGAGGGTAAAATACCCGGTGGCCACGTGTCAACATCTCAAGGGATGGTTTCATGATGGGATGATAAGATATGAGCACCAAATAATACTCTATAAAGCTGATCTCATCTGAATCGAGACACCTGCCACACACATCGCATGAACGACGCGTGTGAGGAATGGTCTAATCGATTCAGTTGGTCAAGTCAAAAAAGTAGCACAGCGTTTAATGAAGGATCAGAAGAGGCAAGGGAGAGTCTATATCATAGAAGAAGTCTCGGACTATCTATAATATAACTCATAGATGAAGTAGCACGAGGATCTCCAAAGAAGAGTTTCACGATGACGAACAGGGAGAGATAACTCGGAGAGAAGAACTTAGCATACCATCACGAGGGATAGTATAGAACTAGTCCGAAGCGATGAAGATGACGAACGATGGCTCCACTAGCTCGGCGAGTCCTGACCTTCACGAGTTTATTTTGTCTATAAATACCATCCCATGTATAAGGAGATGGGCAAGTTAGTTGAGGTATTCTTAGATGGTCTTTCTATAGAGAATTCCTGAGAGAGATATAGAAAGATAGAAAGTGGGAGATCTTAGTGATATTTGTAGCTCTTTCAAGGGAAAGACCTTATGATTAATAAAGAAAACATCTTCTTTCCCGTGGATGTAGGTCTTCATGGCCGAACCACGTTATATGCTTGTGTTAATCTTTACTTTCTTGTTTTTTATATCTTATTTATCTTCTTATTTTGAATGTTAGATAAATTATAGTCTTTATGTTTGTACGAATGTAGTCATCGGAAAAGATGTAACTACATTTTGGCCCTAGAAACATTGATGTATGAAGATATAATCTACCTACCTAACAACAGCTCTATATCATTTTCATATTTTTTGTAAGAAAAGTGGATTTCATACCACTATGTAGCATTCTGTTAATATCCATGAGTAGAGCTCAGACTCAACACGGTTCTTACGATCTGTGAAGTCCAGAAGACCCTCAAAATCAACAGATCTACTTGTTTTTTTAAGATTTCTTAAGATTTTCAGTTTTTTCTTTCAAGATTTTTCTCATCTTCCTCAAGATGCTCCGGAGAGTAGAAGATCGTAGTGAAAACAAATTTCTCTAAAAAACTTTGGCACTTAAGCGATCTCCTCCGTGAAAGAGCTGGGAAGAATTCCATCAGCAAACTTCATAAGACGGATTCTTATGAAAGTTGAAAAGATGAACTGTTCATATGTATTTCTCCACCTTTGAGAATATCTTTTACTTGTATTCTTCATAATTTTCAATTTTACTCGCCTTCCTCATGGGGATCAGGAGAGTCGAAGATCATAGTGAAAAAGAGGTTTTCAAACCGCCGGCACTTAAGCGATCTCCTCCATGAAAGAGCTGGGAAGAGCTTAGTCAGTCAACCCCATGAAGAGAATATCGTCTCGTGAAGTTGAAAAGACCAATTATTCATAATGTCTTTTAAGAAAACTCAAAATAACTCACAATCTTCTTCTTATAAATCTAACTCTAAGCCAAGGGGAAGTGTTAATAATAAGGGTGCACACGGTACGGTTCGACTCGGTTCTTGCCGAGGCCGAGTACCTGTACCTCCCTAGCCTCGGTTCAAAAATTTTGGACCGGTACATGTACCTTGTACCTCGGTTCGGTACACGGGCGGTACCAGGTACGGTTCCGGTACTAGACTCGGTTCCTTCTGTCAGAATTCCGGAAAGATTTTACTAAGTACCTGTTTTACCTGTTTTACAATATATTAAGCAATATCTCGAACAAGTAACAACTAACAAGTAGCAAACTAGCAATAATACTAGCAAACCAAAGTGTCAAACAACCAAAGTCTTGAAAATCTTAAAAAAATAACAACTAACAAGTAGCAGTAGCAGTGTAGGTAGCACAAAATGACACAAACACACACACTGACTCACTGACTCACTGAGCAACACAAATAATCTGCAATAGTCTTAATTCTTAATTTTTAGTGTTTTAATGTCTTAACTCTTAACAACTAATAGAAAGTTAGTTGAAGTTGTAGCATTGGTGGTGAAGTGGTTTTGGAGATCTATTCCATGGATGCACTGGTGGTGGCATTATGTTTGATAGGACCCAAAATCTCTGCAATAAAAAGTAACAGCAAGTAGGCAGTTTGTAAATAGTAACTATCACTAAAAAATGTAACAGGGAAAAAGAAATTTGTGAATAAAATATGTTACCTTCTTCAACTTCGACATCGTCATCTAGTATGTAGTCACATAAAATATCAAGTTGTATTGGCTTCCTTATCCAGCTTTGTGATGAGTGCCAAATATTTCATATTCATACACCTTTTCATTGGCACTTAACTCATCTTTCGCGCTTCAAAGTCATATATTATCCTAAATTCTGCATTTTTACCATTTTCAAGAATAAATATTTGTATTAATTAATTTTGTGTTTTTAAGTACTAAATAAAGCTTGGAAGAATTAAGAAGACAAAAGAGAAGAAAGTTGGAAGCGTTGCAACCCGCTCGCGCATCAGTGGCAACCTGTTTACAAATTCATGGGATTAAACAACCCATGATCCAAAACCCATGATCCAAAACCCAAGACCCAAATCCATTTCCACCTCACCCCCATTGGATTCTTTCCAAAACATCCACCTCACCCCCATTGGATTCTTTCCAAAACATCCACCTCACCCCCATTGTATTCCATTTCATCCATCAATTAAAGAAAACATGTTTTGTTTAATTGTTGAATGGTTGCTACAGTAAAATTCGAATCCCAAGTGTGAGAGAATTTTTTTGTATAAATAGAGAGGGTTGTTGTGTTGAAAACTCATCTAAGAATAGCTTGTTCATGTTAGTTTATCAAATTTCAGTTTTGTTGTAATGTTCTTCATGTTCTAGTTTCATCTGCTAGGGTTTAAATGAAGCCGTAACTCATTGGTATGTATTCATATCTTGTATCTTGTTCTTGAAAGTTTAGAATTGTTTAAAGATATAATTTAATCCAAGTTTGTCAACATCTTGCTGTCACAATGTATGCCATGTATCCATTGTAGTTAGAATATATCTTTGTTGATTATGCTACAACTCATGCTTATCCAAATATTGATCCTCAGATTAGTTGTGCTTTAATTAGACAGTTAATGCTTTGGAGAAATACTTTAGTTGTAATTAAATTATCCATTGGAGAAACACCTTAGATATATGGTAGACTTGAATTTGCTGTATGGACAAGAATAATATTACAAGTTGAATGCATATCATAAGTTAGTGGTGGATTTGAATACCCTAGTATCAATATTCTCAGTATTTACACCTTGATTTAATTGCGTATTTTAATTCAATATTATTTTCTGTTTAAGTCTTTGCCAATATCTCGTCGTATCGACAAAAGCAAACCCCTTTTGGTTACTCTCTGAATCAGTTCTAAGTAAGGATTTAGAATCAACTTCTACACTCTCCAAGTCTCTGTGGTTCGACCTGTGTTGCTTGTCGACACTGTGCACTTGCAGTTTATACATAGAAGTAGGTATATTTCCGAGCCTACCAAGTTTTTGGCGCCGTTTCCGGGGACTCGGTTGCGGTGTTGTTCAAGTTTCTATCTCCTGTCACTGTTCATAATTCATCTCCTGGAACTGTTCATATTTCACTGTACATAATCACTGTCCAATAGGTATTTCACTGTACATATTTTGCTGTACAATAGGTATTTCACTGTACATATTTTACTGTACAATAGGTATTTACTGTAGTAGAGTAACTATTCACGGTCAATTTTACACTTATTTTTGATATTTTTTTTTATTTTGCTTTAAAACTTCGAAACCCTAACTACCTCTTTTGAGCTCAACAAGTGCCTGAGTAGCTGTTGTAAAGGAGAAGGAAAGGAAACGGAAGAAGTTTTTATTTTAATAAAAAAAAAAAAAAAGTTTATTTTATTTATCTATTTTTAGTTTGTATTAGGATTCCTTTACTCTTGTAATTTTCTTTTTCTTTTGCACTTTATTTTGGACTTTGGAATTGGACATTCTATTTTTATTTTTATTTTTAAACCCTACGGAAGGGTAGTATTAAATATCAAACTGTTTGTAGAGAAGGACGGTGATTATAATATCACCTCGGCCCCTCGGGTTCATTCATGACATAGGAGTCGTGGCCCGAGTCGACAACAACGGTTCATCCCCCGTCTGGTACGGGAGGTAAGTTTGTCGAAACACTCGCGAATCCCCTGTTAGCGAGTTACTGTATTCCTTCGGTTGCATATATGTTGAGGATTTGAATACGGCTGTTTTATTTTCCTAGTAAAGGGCAAGGAAAACGATACATACACGAACCTAAGCTTTAAAATTTGAAATAAAACAAGACCTATAAGGTAACGAGCTTAGTAGGAGAGTCCTTCGAAAAATATTGGTTACTCTTTAAGCATACTTCGAAGTTCATGATGGTTTATGTAAATTGAATGCGTGACTGCGCCGCCTTGTAATACGGTGAGGCCTTGGGTATCAAAGCTCTAGCAGCTTCCCTCGCCTCTATTCAATTTACTTAAACTCGGATTGATTCCAGAGGAGTTTGCTGAGATTGTAATGAATTCCATTTCGAAGGATTAGAAGCTGGTCTAGAAAACAATCTAAGTGGAACCATCATGCTTTTTGTTTGCTAGAAATCAGTAGGTTTTCTGTGGTAGAGTCAGCCTTGTTTGCGATTGCATAGAACTTCCCTTACGTTTATGATTTTTCTTCTTTTATTTTGTTTTTCTAATATATGCCCGAGGTAATTAGAGAACGGGCTTGAAAAAAAAAAAAAAAAAAAAAAAAAAACCAATAATGAAAAAAAAAAAAATTGGTCTGTTTTCAGTGTGTACATCCCAATCTCTGCAACAAACCTAGTGCTAGTTAGAGATCATGTCAGGATTCTGGTCTGCAGGTGGGGATGGAAACAAATCCATCAGAGAGATTGCTTACGGGCATGCTTCACATTATGAAACTCCAACAGACCATGATGTCACTAGTTATAAGGATTATTATGGACATTTTCACAGTCCTGAGCATCAATACATGAACCCTAGTAACTACTCACACATGTATCATCCACCACAGGGTGAAAATGAACATCTTTACAGTGCCCAACTCTCACAATCATCACTTTTGGACCAGTTAGAAGCTGGAACTGCGGCTTTAGAAATGCAAATGCATGAATCTGTCGCATATAATTCTTCTAGGCAATCTGAAATCTATGCTTGTACCTTATGTGGAGGCTTAGGCCATCCTGCTGAGAATTGCTATATTTTGCATGATTTTAGGCAATCTAGAGAATATCATGAAAATCCAAAATATGAAATGCCAACAGATTACAAAGCTGATAGTCATTGGGACCATAATCAACCTTTCGAAGGTTGCGATCAGTATTTTATAGACCCTAATGACCCTGCACATATGTATCATCCACTACAGTGGGAAGTTGAACAATTTTGTACTTCTCAATCTATGGAGGAAAATCTCAGACTCATCGAACAAAATAATGCTAGGAGTGTATTGCATGATAAACCATATAGCATTGATTATGAATTTCCTACTATTGAAGACTCTCCTTCCATCGAACAACTTAATGCATTATTAAAAATGAATTTGATTCGTTTACAAAATGTAGGAAGGGAGTAATTTCAGGATGAAATGTTTGTTTGTCCTAATGAAATAAAATGTGAAAATAGTATGCCTAGTCTTACTCGTGCAACTGATATTGCATATGAACCTGTTTTAAATGAAGGGACTAGAAATACTACAATTTTGAATAGGGAAAAGCATTTCTGTGATGATAATGATGATGATGTTATGTTAGAAGAACATGTTTTTACTGAAAATATTGTCGAACCTTTGGGTTCAGAGAAAATAGGCTTCTCTGCCTCGACCTTAATGAGTGATGTTTCTTCTAATGTTCCATATACATGGGATGTTGATACTGATCTTGAGCATGTGCAATTGTCCTGTGAACAAGAGCATGAAACATTTCTTGTGTCTGACTTAGAAAATTTTAAATCTCCTGTCGACACTAATGATCTTATGCATGAAAATATAATTGACGTGTCTGATTCTATACCTAGGTCACAACATGATGTCTCTTTCGATTTGTCTATGCATGAGAATAAAACTTTGGATGATCATTAAACTGATTTGGGTCTTGCTGAATTGTTCTATGAATATGAGCATGATGTAGCACTTGTAGATGACTTAGGAGATGTTAATGTAACTAATGATAATGGTACTCTTGATCTCATCCATATGAGAAACTTAGACGTGCCTACTCTCCTGATTAAGTCACCAACTGATGGTCTTGCAGTGGACCTAAGAATTGTTCCTTTGAAGTGTACTGAATCAATGTGGTTGACAGTTTCAAACCTAGGGTTAGAGTTATGTGCATCTCAAATTCTTTTGGACTTTTTGTCCACTAAATATCCTGTTATTGAGAAGTCATATCTGGAATGCATTGATGTTTCTCTTCCCATCCCGAACAAATCCCATTTTGAGCTATACCTTCTGCGTGATGAACCCCTAAAATTGTTAGATTTCGTGCCCAAAAGTATTACTATTGAAAAATCTAGGTTTGGGGGTATCTCTTTTTGTTTTACTTTCTCACCTACATTTCTATCATATCATAATTATGTGAGATTGTTAAAATTTCTGCACTTCATCTTTTGGGTTGATCCTCAACTCTTTAGATTGCTAGTGTATGGTGAATCTTTGTATATAATCCAGTAGATATTGTTAAATCTTGTTTCATGAACCGGTTAAGTTGTATTTTGTATATATTTTGTGCTAACCAAATTTTTTTCTTATCACTCTTATTGTTTGCTTTCAAAGCATTCATCCTTCTATGGTTAGCACCAACCTTTTTGCATTTGGTAATCTCTTTCCTTTGAATCTGTTTTGTTCTCATGGTTTGTTGTTATTTCTGTCATCTTTTGAAACATTGAGGACAATGTTAGATTTAGGTTTGGGGGAGTATTTGCATATAGCGTTGTAAGTCTTTTGTTGTTATTTTTTATGACCAGCTCTGGAGCGGGTCTTTTGTAGGATCTTTTGCATTTTTGTGTTGTTGTTTTCTATGACCATCTATGTAGCGGGTCTCTAAAAAAAATGATGACCAGCTGTGTAGCGGGTCCCAAAAAAAAAAATTTGTCTCGGATCTTGTGTATGATATCTGATGACCAGCTGTGTAGTGGGTCTCTAAAAAAATAAAAAAACAATGATCAGCTGTGTAGCGGGTCTTAAAAAAAAAATTGGTTAGAAATTGTCAAGGTTCTACGAAATTCCGAAGTTCATCATCTACAGTTGAAGACCGAAGACGAAGACGTTTCTATGGATGCTCTGAAATTGGAGAAGGTTTTGTGGGTACATCTTTAGTAGGCCCTCACGAGACTACAACTCGTCCACTAGGGACACCTAGGGGTTTAAAGGCTTAGTGCATACGCTAAATGCATTCGAGAGACCAGTGACAGTGGTATAGTTAGGATTTCTGGATTTCTGTTTCACTTGAGGACAAGTAAAATTCAGGTTTGGGGGTATTTGATGAGTGCCAAATATTTCATATTCATACACCTTTTCATTGGCACTTAACTCATCTTTCGCGCTTCAAAGTCATATATTATCCCAAATTCTGCATTTTTACCATTTTCAAGAATAAATATTTGTATTAATTAATTTTGTGTTTTTAAGTACTAAATAAAGCTTGGAAGAATTGAGAAGACAAAAGAGAAGAAAGTTGGAAGCGTTGCAACCCGCTCGCACATCAGTGGCAACCTGTTTACAAATTCATGGGATTAAACAACCCAAGATCCAAAACCCAAGACCCAAATCCATTTCCACCTCACCGCCATTGGATTCTTTCCAAAACATCCACCTCACCCCCATTGTATTCCATTTCATCCATCAATTAAAGAAAACATGTTTTGTTTAATTGTTGAGTGGTTGCTACAGTAAAATTCGCATCCCAAGTGTGAGAGAATTTTTTTGTATAAATAGAGAGGGTTGTTGTGTTGAAAACTCATCTAAGAATAGCTTGTTCATGTTAGTTTATCAAATTTCAGTTTTGTTGTAATGTTCTTCATGTTCTAGTTTCATTTGCTAGGGTTTAAATGAAGCCGTAACTCATTGGTATGTATTCATATCTTGTATCTTGTTCTTGAAAGTTTAGAATTGTTTAAAGATATAATTTAATCCAAGTTTGTCAACATCTTGCTATCACAATGTATGCCATGTATCCATTGTAGTTAGAATATCTCTTTGTTGATTATGCTACAACTCATGCTTATCCAAATATTGATCCTCAGATTAGTTGTGCTTTAATTAGACAGTTAATGCTTTGGAGAAATACTTTAGTTGTAATTAAATTATCCATTGGAGAAACACCTTAGATATATGGTAGACTTGAATCTGCGATAAGGACAAGAATAATATTACAAGTTGAATGCATATCATAAGTTAGTGGTGGATTTGAATACCCTAGTATCCATATTCTCAGTATTTACACCTTGATTTAATTGCGTATTTTAATTCAATATTATTTTCTGTTTAAGTCTTTGTCAATATCTCGTCGTATCGACAAAAGCAAACCCCTTTTGGTTACTCTCTGAATCAGTTCTAAGTAAGGATTTAGAATCAACTTATACACTCTCCAAGTCTCTGTGGTTCGACCTGTGCTTTCCCTGTGTTGCTTGTCGACACTATGCACTTGCAGTTTATACATAGAAGTAGGTATCTTTCCGAGCCTACCACTTTGTGTGCAAAGCAATGCCTCCATTGTCCTTGTAGATAAAGAGCTTATACAAGGACTTAACACTCACTTTCCTGTGCTAAAAGCAGATTCAGAGGCAACAGAAGATACAGGAATATCTAGTATGTCCTTAGTCATATGTCCAAGTATCTTATACTTGTTATTGTTGGTCTTCCACCAACCCAATAAATCAAACTCATCATCATCACCATCTTCTCCTTCACCTTCTTCAAACTTGTCTATGAAATATCTATCCAACTCTGTTTTTCCCACATCATCATCTGGGTTGCTCTTATGCCTCTTACTCCTTGATATCAACTATTTCATACGTCTTGGACCTGCCCCTGGTTTACTTTCCACTTATTTGGCTTGTCCCTTCTTAGAAGTACTTGACACTTCCTCATGAAATGAATACACATCCTTGTATTCTTCAAATAGAATCTTAAAATCTAATAACACACTCCTCATAACAAGTTCAACCTATGGAGACTTCTTCCCATACAAACACTCAAGAGCAAATTCTAGTCCTTTTTCTTTCTCTCTAGGATCTAATATCATGGCAAAAAAAAGTTATATAGTTCATCTTTGCATAATCACCCCAATATTTGTTATACTTCTTAAAACTTTTGGCACCCATAGTTGTAATAAAAGGATCTTCATCTACATTCTCTCTAAACTCAACTAGTTGTTCATAAATGAAAACTAATTTCCATAAGAATATATGTGTTGTTACCTTAGTTGAGGATGAAAATGCAACAGTGGCATCAAAGAATACCTTCAAACATTTCACAAGGCCTTTGGAATATATCCAGTCCTCTTGACATGGAGCAGGTTTCTTCACTATAACCTTTTTCTTCTTCTTCTTTTGTGCCTTCTTCTTTCCTTTCACATCATCTTGTTCTTCTTCACCAGCATTAACATCAATATCAAAATCATTAGCATTGGGTAAATCTTTCTCATTGTCTTTAGTAGGGAAATAAAACAACTTCTGATATTCCCTATCATACCTTTCTAACCTAGTAAAAGCTCTTTCAAACACTAGTGCACCCTGTAGCATCAAGAATGTGATGTTCCATCTAGTCTTAAAATCTAATATCAATGTTATCTTAGACTCTATTCCAACTAAATTTGCACAATACCTAAGCTTAGACACCCTAGCTGGAGAACCATTTATATACTTGACAACTGACCTTATTCTTGCAATTGATTTTTTGTAGACCCTTACAGCATCTTTTACAACAAGTGAAAGTACATGAGCTGCACACCTTACCTGAAAAGATGTAGATTTATACAAGTATTGGATTTTTGTACAAAGTAATATCTAATAAACACAATTCTAACTTGAAAGTAGAAAGTAAAAGAAAAAAAAATATACATATACTTACATGCAAGTACTTAGCCCTCTCTTCTGCCCTTGTCATTGAAACAATACTAGTGGTCAAATAATCCATTGCTACCTTGTTGGCACTAGCATTATCCAAAGTGACAGAAAAAACATCTTTAAGCCCCCAATCAGACAAGCACTTCTCCAACATATCACCAATATCAATTCCTTTGTGACCACTAACCTCACAAAACATAATAATTCTCTTTTCTAACTTCCAGTGCTGATCAATAAAGTGAACTGTTACACAAATGTAGTTGAAATTATTTGGTGAAGTCCATATGTCTATTGTCAAACTAACCCTCTGCTTGCTTGACTTGAAGTAATTTTTCAACTTCTCTTTCTCATCTACATACATTTATAATAAAAATATGTAAATAGTCATTCTACTTGGTACAACAAATCTAGGCTCTAATACATGCATCATTCTCCTAAAACCTTCACCCTCAACTGCTCTAAATGACATCTCATCAATTATAATAAACTCAACAAATGCCCTTTTACATTTGTCTTGACTGAAAATAGTAGTTACTAACTGACCTTCATCCTTACCCAGTGTTGTATATTTTAATGTCAGAGTTTGTTGTCCTTTTGGCTTTGGTTTGTTTGGATTCTTCTTGCATCTGTTAAAGTGCTTCCACATTCCACTTGTACCATTCCTTACAGTATGAGCCTTTATTATCTTGTTGCAGTAATTACATTCAGCTTCTTGAACATTCTTCCTAGTGAAATAATTCCAAATGTCAGAAGTTATCTTACCAATGTTACCACCAATTTGAGTAGAAGTAGCTTCTACATATATTTCTGCTGGCTCTGCTGCTCCATCTGTTGGTTGGATAGAGGATCCAACAACTGTATCTGTAGAAGGTGTAGGTGTAGCATCTGAAGCAGGTGTAGGAGTAGGAGTATTTGTTCCATAAGCTTCACTTGCTGCATCCATGATTGATAAATAAGAAATCACAAGTAAACATAAACATAAGTAGTTAAGCACATAATACATTTATGAGTTATGAACTGAAGTTCATATACACAAACACTAATCAAATATTCATACATATAAGAACTGAAAATTAAAGAAAACCACAAAGGAAATAAGAACTGAAAAATTCATACATATAAGATTAAGAACTGAAAAATTCATACACTAATCAAATATTCATACATATAAATTGTCCATAAAGATTAAAGACATCAAAGTTCAAACTCCAAAGTAAATACTATAGTATAGTTGCACTACATAAACACATAAACCACTAAGCCTAAGTTCTAAGCATTAATTATGTGAGCACTAAGCCTAAGTTCTAGGATTGTGGGTGCATCTATTAAAGTGTTTCCACAATGTTGTTGTTCCATTTTTGCAGTTGTGAGCCCTAAAAGTCCTTCCACAATAATTGCAAGTGGCTTCTGCAACATTTCTCCTAGTGAAATGACTCCATATTATGTTCCGAACCCTAGATGGACTTAATGCATCCATGATTGGTCACTGACAAAAAATATATACAATTCAAACATGATTTCAATTCACAATCCTAGCATACAACTAAGAGTCTATGTAGATAAGATGACAATCAAAAAGACAAAGATTACCTGCAACAACAACCAAAAAATTCACAATAACAGAGTTTCAGGAGCTCCAAACATCAACAAGCATAAATCAAGATTACCGGCAAAAATCAAACCCATTAATCCATTATATGTACATTAATATAAAGAATCCCAGCTGCAAATAAATGCATAAGATCAAATCAACTCTCCACTACTACTAATTCAGTTGAATTGAATACTCATTTATAATTACAAACCAAAGTACCAAACCAGTTTATATTAATTGACTATGTATGCAACACTGAAGCAAGTGTTATGCATCTTCTTCTGAATTGCTAAGGCTTTTGAAAATTATGAATGCAAAAAGCCATACTTACAAATCTACATCTTCCATAATTTCCCTCTACAAACTCTATACATACAAAATCACAGCACATCCAAATTACCCAAATCAAAATACTAAAAATTAGGTCAAAATCAAAACAAATTTTGAATAAGCGAATAAGAAATCAGATCAGAAATCAAACCAAAGTAACAAGAAATAGATTGCTACAAACCAAATCAAAAGAGCAAAGTAAATTTCTAGAACATCAAACAATTAGATCGATACCTGTAGTAGAATTAATCAAAGAGGATTGGTTGTTAAACACTTGAATTTATAGATCATATTGAATCAGAAAACGTTTACCAGCTAAAAATCAATAAACAAATCAATTAACCCAAACATAGAAGGCATAAAACAATCAAAAAGAAGAAACAAAAAACTGAGATTCTCACCTCAGAAAATTGATCGCTCATACCTCTCACGTCTGTGGTGTTCGTAAAGAAGATGAAAAAAAACAAAACAAACCCTATTAATATTTCTATATATACGGCACCATCAGATAATCCTAAAATCTAACGGCTGCTAGTAATCGGTACAGACGGTCCGGGACGGCACGGGACTGGGATAGGACCGTGTACCTGTACCTGCCTAGCCTCGGTTCTTATTTTTTGGACCGGTACCTGTACCCCCTTCCTCGGTTCGAGACAAAAATAGGTATGGTTCCACCGGTTCCGGGACGGTCCGGGATTTCGGCTCGGTTCCTGTGCATCTCTAGTTTATAGGTATATAATCACTCTTCAAACTCAAGGTTTGTTCAAAATCAAAGGTTTAAAGGATGATGAAAAATAATTCCTAAAAATGGAAAGGTGTACTTCATCATCATGTTTTGATTTTTACTTGCATAAGCATGACGTATGGAGATAGGTACTTTCTCTTGAGAAGAGAAACCGATGAAATACCTTTTTTCCATCACTGAGGTCCTATGCAAGAATAGAATGTTTTGACATTTTCACATGTCTCCAAATTTTTCTTTAAAGTCTTCATGTGCTTATTTGCCAGTTTAAATTATGACTTAGCAGTTGCACATAACCTGCAAAACTAGGGTCCCACTTTTCTAAAAGAAAAGACAAATTGAGTATTATTGCATGAATCGCAGGTAAGGAGATTGTGACGAGGCGATCAACTCGCACGAGCCAAGGTGAAAACGGTGGAGCCCAGTCAAAAGGAATAGAGGAGATGGAACCCGGTGAAACCCTACACAACGGTGCACTCCCAAGAGAGGGACAACCTGATAATCAATATCGGGAAGGGTTAACTGATAACTCTAGCTCAGACGGAGATGAAATTCCCTTCAAGGTCCAAGATAATATTTATCTAACTCAACCAGGAGGGTTGGATCGTTTACCACAGCAGATAGTAAACAATGGGCCCAAGAAAAACAATAATTTTGGTTCGGAAGATACTACCGCTACAATTGCAGCCATCATAAAAGCCCAAGAAGCACAGGATAAGAGAATGAAAAAATTGGAAAAGCGAAATAGGAGGCTAGAACGGAGAAACCGGAGATTGAAGCGAAAGGAGAAAAAGAAGGCGTCCAGCATCGTGGTCGAAGAGACCCACAAGGAGAAGAATCACTTTGAAAATCTGCAAGACGATGAACAAGTTAATATCCCTAACACCTCGAACGAGGAAACAGTGGATCGCTTTCCCAAGGGAAGTAGAGGATCCCTAAATCAGGAGGATGGACCATCCGAGGGATCATCCGATTTTGATCCAAAACAAAGACGAGAACTGCACAGAAAAAACGAAACGAATGCTAACTGTGAGACCGAGAATATCCTAGTCATCAACCCTAAGCGAGGGGAGATATTCAAACCTATTCGCTCAAGGGTGGTTTCCCATGCTGAGCAATCGGATGAGGATTCAGGAAGATCAAGGTATCGACGATCAGAGATCTCTTTCTCACCCGAGAGGGAACAAGGGAGAAAGAATAAGGCCGAAGGAAGACTCATAGACGATAAGTTGCAGGCCCGAGGCCATGTGCAGAGAAGTGAGTCGGAGACAAGATAGTTAAAAGATGGCGGAGGTACTACAGGAGGCGAGGCAATCCCCCTTGGCAGTACACTTATTGGCCCAACATTTTCCGAGGAAGTGCTCGCTCCCAACCTTTACAACTCCCTTCAATGGGACAGGCGATGCCATAGAACATCTCAGATTATAACGCATGACATTAAACTAGTGGAGCCACTATGATGTAGATATGTGTAGATTTTTTCAGGCTAGTCTAAAAGATGAAGCCTTGATGTGGTTTAATAACCTACCGAAGGAGTCGGTCAGGTCCTATGACCACCTATCCGAGTTATTCCTGGAGACATACATATATAATAGCAGAGTTAAACCATAAATAAACATGCTATTTCAACTAGCCTGAGGACCAAATGAGTCACTCTGATCGCTAGTAACATGATGGAGGAAACTGTGCGCCGAGATTGGAAGGGTCCCAGAGGACTATGCGATCTTAGGCTTCAAAAACAGTCTGAGAAAAACAGATCATATATTCGTCCGCATGTGCAAGACTATACCACCAAACCTAGGAAAGTTTAGGGAGATCCAAGAAGATTACGTAGCCCTAGAAGAACTTCAAGATGTCACTTACCACAAATTGGTGAAAGGAGCCAACGTGGTGGAACCACAAAACCCCCAGATGCCATCCCAAGGAGCAGGGCGATCCAACAACGGGTCTACACAATTCGATAAACATCTGAGTGGATGATGGAAAGGAAGAGACCCATCCCGAAATAAGAAGGAAAGTTTTGTATACCCTGTCTACACCAAGTTAAACGTTCTCATATCCGAGATCCTCAAAAAGATCAATGGGAAGTGGAAAATCACTTACCCCTGGAATAGAGGACAACAACCAGAACGAGCTAAAAATCGCACTGACTTTTGTGAGTTTCATCAATTCCGTAGTCACACCACGGACTCTTGTATGGATCTGAAGAAGATAATACAAGATATGATAAATGAAGGTTAACTTCAGGAGTACATCGCGCAACTAGCAATTCAGCCCTCCACAAGGGCACCTATTCATCGTGTAGAGATACCCCGCGAGGCACGATACCTAGGATGCAACTCTATATTACACTCAGTCCACACAACTCCCATACCCGAGGAAAGTATTACAGGACGGATCCATAAGCGCGATTTCAAAGGTGATGAATTTTTTAGCATAGCAAAAGAACCTCCCATTGAGGAGTGGATGAAAATACCTATTAGCTTATCAGCATCGGAAGCACCTGACGAAGGACGCAACCATAACGATCCGCTGGTGGTAACCATGGCCATTGCAATCCCCGAACACGAGGGGGAGGAAGAAACATCCAAGAAGCTGCCATGGGCCATGCCTAAGATACTGATAGATGGAGGAAGCTCTGTTGAGATATTGTTTTACGAAACATTTAAACAAATGGGCCTCCGAGACGAGTGCTTGATTCCCTCCACCTATAATATATTTTTCTTTAACGGATCGTCAACTCGACCAAGAGACGAAGTCACATTGGAGATCCGAGTGGGAAAAAACCTCGCTCTAACCACTTTCTATGTAGTAGACATAATCTCACCTTACACATCCATCATCGGACGATATTGGATCCATGGGATCAAAGGAGTGGCCTCCACTTATCACCAAAGGCTAAGGTTCCCTACGCCTGACAGAATTGCAGAGATCGTATGAGACTCGGGCGAAGCAAAATACTGCTACGATATGCACGAACAGTATAATGAAAAAAAGGGCTAAGAATAATAACTACCAGACTGGCATTATTGCTTACGTAGCGGTAACAAGTAAAACATGGCGCTCGGAGAACAAGATTACTGTGGACAATAATCTTACCCCACCTTCACCAAGAGAGTTCTTATAGCAATTAAAGAACCTCTCCGATGTTGGAGAGCATGGTTCAGCTCCTTGGCCCAGATTACTATCCCGAATAGATGAACTCTCGGGTTACACCCAAATCCGCACTACTGAAGTGACTAACAGATGCAAAACCCATCTGATTCCTTGGCCGATCACCAAGAAAGAAGCCAGCAATGACGGACCCCTCCGAATGAAGCACCCAGAATGTTCGACGGAGGGTAATAATTACTTTATGAATTGGATAGGGACACCCATCTCTAGACCTAAAGGATCCATGATAGAAAATGACTGTGGAAACGATCGAACTCGTCCTCCCACTAAGCACGGACCAATAGGGCGAGAAATATAGGGGATAGTACTAAAACCCACATCAGGAATCCAAAGAGGGAAAATGCCAACAAAGGCGGCAATACCAAAGGAGAATAAAAATTCATGTCCACGAGCCAACAAGGACCATTAGAATCCTCATTCTGAACGATTAATAGACATCATAACTAGGCACTAACTATCATCTATCACAGACAGATACTCAAGCTATAAACCAGTTTCGCACAATAAGCGAAACCAAGAGAATAGTTCCCTACCACCTTTCCGAAGTCCATCCAACTACCCCAATGAAGCTATCGCTGATATGATCAGGATGAATCTAGATAACCACGGGAAGAGCCGATGTGATCAACTACGTAATGTGTTATGGGCCTTCCGGAAAATACAGACCAAGGCCATACGAGTGGCCCCCCTCTTCTTACCAAATGACCAAACAGAAATGACGCCAACTGAAGATAGGTACTTGACAATAAAGGTGAGAATTCAGGAAAAGAACTTCACTACGAGTATGATACTCGTCGAGCCAGACGCTCTCGAGGCGAACCAGGAAACAGTCCTGTGCGAGGGAAACAGACACTCTAGGAGAGCAGCACGAGACTGTAAATATCTAATTAATTCAAGCAATAGAAGCCGCTGCGATACCCTGCCCAGTCGTAGCGAGGCAACAAAATTCACTCCCATCAGGGAAGGACAGTCAAAAGCTAAAGCAACGGATGAGGCACACAAATTTCCAAGACCCAATGGGGAAGCACTAGAACACCCCTGGATTAACAAACACCTCAAGCCTTGCAACGCCTAAACATCTTGTCGCTTAGGAGGGAAAAATCTGAAAGTGGAACCCCATTCCACATATATAATAGGTCATGATGCGTTACCAAAATGTACTAAGGGTTATAACCCTCTTTTGAGAATAATAAAATTAACCTTTTGCGTGATTCGTTCTACTTGCTTTAAATTTTTCTTGTTTATTCTCTTAATTTTTCATTATTTACTGCTTTAATTTTTTCCTTTATTTTCTTCTTGCATTTGCATGTATTTTTAATCATCCATAATCCATTTACAACCAAAGTCCATACAGAATATGGCGCGGTGCTAGCCAAACCTTCCATTCCACATCGAATGATGCGGGTACAATACCTAAGCTGCATAACACGGAAATAAACCTAGGGCAATGCCATCTATACAACGAATCACGATGAATCGGTGGATAACCTACGCTACCTAACACGTAAACAAACCGAAGGTAATTCCATTATGATCTAGAAATCGGATGATGTCCTTCCATACCAGGAGGTACCCAAAATCAAGGTACTTACCTTTGGCTAAGGAAAGAATCACTTGACCGAGGTATTTCCCTCCAAACAATGGTTAATAAATAGGTAGACTCACACGAATGATCACCTAACCTAGAGGAAAGTGTAACCTAAACCGGACACTACTAAATACAAGCCCATAAAGGCATCACAAAAAAGGCTAGAAGGAAAAAGTGCCATATCTAGAATCCAACACCGTATGCGATGACTAATCCAATTAAGGAACTGATCACTCATTGGCTTTGTCACCCATGGTTGGACCCATAGAAAGCACATAATCTCCTAAGAGCCAACAAATATAAACAAAACAAGAAACATAATCCAACACGATGTCATAACAAAACTACTCTACAAAAGAGAAAGTATAATTTCCTCCCACATATGAGGACTTACTAAAATACGGTTCATGAAGTGATGCCTCCAAAAATATATGAGGACTTTCCTACCAAGCAATGTTATCCCGGATCACAAATACGAGATTATAAGTGCCAATATTATAACTAAGAATAACCCCGAACAGAGGGACTATGGAAGTAAGAAAAACTTAGAAGCTCAACCCTCTCACTAATTACCATCACCTTGATCGGTCTCCATCCTATCACCAGCACCTTGATCTGTCTCCATCCAATCCTCGACGACCTCAGAAGAAATATTCTCAGGCTCGAGTTTCACAGGTGGAGGAGGGACCGCGGAACTAGCAGCAGCAGCAACCATTTGTCGGTCACGAAGAACCGCAGCCTTGCAAGCTTTAGTAATCAACAGCTTGTACTCAGCACGAAGATTGCTCTGCTGCTGATTCTTATCAGCACGTTCGGCCTCTAGCTCCTCCTCATGATTGCTCATAAGCACATTCATCTCCTCATCAAGGCTCTCCTTGGCGAATTTTGTTTCCTCCAATTCCCCCTCTAGCTCAGCAATGTGCTTACGAGCCACTGCAAGAACAATCAAAAGAGGGTCAACACAACACTGTTTGCCTAAGAAAACTTAAGCCACATGAAACTTAAAATATGCTAAATGGCAACCTTCATGATCAACCAAAACAGAGGCTAAGGTTTGTTCTAATTGGGACTTTTGGTTATCTAGGGCGCTAATTTGTGCCTCAACAGGAGTTATGGCTGCATCGCTATAGGGGCAAGAAAATAAATTCCTATCACGCTACTTTCGAGCTGAAGATAGTCTCTCTTAAGATGTAATAATTATTCCATATCATCCTCCGCCTGACCAAGTAATGGCATGTGATCTGAGTGTCATTCAATCAGTTTATCTTTCTGGCTTCGGAGAAGTTTAATCTCATCCATCCGAGTCACAACCACCTATTTGGCCGTATCCAGCATCGCACGGAGCTCCACGATACGATCTCGATGCACATCTACATCCTTCTGAAGTTGAGCATTCTCATGTTCTAAGGCGTCAATTTTGCACCGACGGGAGCTCATATTGAGCTTCAAATCGCATATTTCCCTAGCATACCTATGACCGGTATTATATAAATTCTCCTCCGAACTTTTGATGACGACTACCAATAGATGGGAACTAATTCAGAACTCTAACGAACCTATCATGATAGTAAAAACATGAAACCAAGAAGAGCAATAACTACCTTCTAGGTATTTCTTATCCTGATGAAGGGATAAGTTCTCCTCTTGAGACATCTGCACAGCAAGTCGAAGATTCTGAATCTCGTGCTCAGACTCCCTAGCTCGTCCTATAGCAACATGAGTCTCGGAGAGCATGACAACACGAAGGTTATTTCTCTAGTAAACTATACAACACCTCCAAGATTAGAAAATTTTCAACTGGAGTAACAGTACGAAAAAATATCATTATAACTCATGTATAAAAACTTTGGTACATACCGCTAATACGAGTTGCTGCTGAGCGGACCTTGGAAAAGTGGTCAAAATACGAGCCTGATCGTCCTCACTCATCCGAGCATACTACTCCGAGCACAGCACCTTTATTGCCTCGAAGCCATCACCGAAAATCACACTAGATGAACCATAAGGAGCCGAATGAGCAGAAGGAAACACACCAGCAAAAGCAGTTTTCACACCAACACCACCACTTAGAACAACCGAAACAATACTAACACCAGCTCGAACACTCACTCCGAAAGTGACTCCCTTGCCAGCGGGATTACTCGCATGGGGCATCCTCACATCTGATATCGGAGCAGTGTTACTAGGATTAGTAGGATCCTTTGACAAGGCCTGGTCAAGATCATCAAAAAATGAATCTCCAAGGTCCACCAAATCACCTTCCCTAAGCAGAGCATCAACATCGATGCCAAGAGACTGTTCTTCCATCGTAGGAGAAGTGGATGGCCCTAAACCATTAGTAACTCTTCTCCTCTACATAGACATTTAAACAAACATTGGATACTAATCCATAAGACAAGGGCAAGGTATATATACGTTAACCATATAAAAATATCGTATACCTTAGCATCCTCAACACCTCGGGTAGATTGAGAAGAACGCCTACGAGGAGTAATCCACTTGAGCACCCATGGTTTATTAGCCAGCAGATGAGAGTGCATCTCGGGAATCCTGGGAAGAACATCACCAACCTCATTCCAGCCATAAATATAAAATTCGGAGAGGAGAAACATACCACTTGGGATCGTGCGTCTTGTGAAGCGTCGACTGAGTAGGATGAGCATGATCCAAATCGGACATCAGAGGGGGGCCTCGGAGAGGCTTCCGAGATCTAGATATTCCAACCCCAAAACCGTCGAAGGTATCAGACTGCTGACAGCAATAGTTCTCCATGAAGGTAGCATGAGAATAATACTCCCTTTGCTCGGGCACAAACTGGTTTAACTCGTGGTCCGTAACCTTACCAGACTTCGCTGATTACACTCTCGCATGATTCTATAAAAGTTGTCATTCGGCTGAAAAATCGCTCGCTTAGGGTTGAGCAGAGTAAATACCTAATATTGAAAGAAGTCGAGCGGGCAATACAGATGGAGACAAAGACCAGCATCTAGTTGACCAACCGCAACGATGATCTTATTCGGACCACAAGGGTTTTCCTCGAAAAGTTTCCGAGACAAAACTACGGCTTGACCTTCCGGCGTAGCAAAACTAACCTCAAAATTTTGAAGATAATGCTTCGTCTTCACCATCTCTAAGAAGTCGGCATCAGACATGCCGGAAGAATGATTAGCACTTGGGTTTCTAACTGGTCTCTTATCAGAACTGCTAAAGCCAAATAAAAGAAGAAAAACTGAGATTGATGCTGGAAAAAATTGAGAAAATCACGGCGATCGTAGAAAACTTCTCAAATAACAGAGCAAATAAACAAACAAGAACTATAAAAGCAATGCAAAAGACCAAAACTTCGAAATAACAGAGCAATGCAAAAGACCATTACTAACCAAACAAGAACTATAAAAGTTCAAAAAGGCGAAATATATTACTGAAAACAACAAAAGATAATAAGAAACAAAAAGAAGAAGAGAATATCTTACCATCTTGGTAGCCTCGAAGGAGAATTTCTACCAGACATAATGAGTCTCCTAATGGGGAACAAAGAGTTAAGAATGAGCAGCAAAATACAAAGGAAATAGAAGATGAAAAATCCCTGAACTCTGAGCGCAAGAAGTAAAGATATTATTTATTTTTCCCAAAAGATTTTATAAGAAACCAAAGGATAACCAACCGGAGCCTCAAGTCCAATGGGTAAAAACACATTAAAGTGCAGACATGGCGAAAATCTCGGACGGGACGGTTACATACCCATCATGCCCTTGTCAAAATACGAAGAAAATGAGCAAAATGTGAGGGTAAAATATCCGGTGGCCACGTGTCAACATATCAAGGGATGGTTTCATAATGAGATGATAAGATAAGAGCACCGAATAATACTCTATAAAGCTGATCTCGTCTGAATCGAGACACCTGCCACACACATCGCATGAAAGACGCGTGTGAGGAATGGTCTAATCGATTCAGATGGTCAAGTCAAAAAAGTAGCACAACATTTAATGAAGGATCAGAAGAGGCGAGGGTCAGTCTATATCACAAAAGAAGGCTCGGACTATCTATAATATAACTCATAGATGAAGTAGCACGAGGATCTCCAAAGAAGAGCTTCACGATGAAGAACAGGCGAGATAACTCGGACAGGAGAACTTAGCATACCATCACGAGGGATAGTATAGAACCAGTACGGAGCGATGAAGACGACGAACGATGGCTCCACTAGCTCGGCAAGTCCTGACCTTCACGAGTTTATTTTCTCTATAAATACCAGCCCATGTATCAGGAGATTGGAAAGTTAGTTGAGGTATTCTTAGATGGTCTTTCTACAGATAATTCCTGAGAGAGATCTAGAAAGAGAGAAAGTGAGAGATCTTAGTGAGATTTGTAGCTCTTTCAAGGGTAAGACCTTATGATTAATAAAGAAAACATATTTTTTCCCGTGGATGTAGGTCTTCATGGCCGAACCACGTTATATGCTTGTGTTAATCTTTACTTTCTTGTTCTTTATATCTTATTTATCTTCTTATTTTGAATGTTAGATATATTATAGTCTTTATGTTTGTACGGATGTAGTCATCAGAAAAGATATAACTACACGACCCACGCCAAAGCGGGTTGGGTTGGGTGCAGGTATTTTTTAGCTGGTGCGGGTGGGGTCTATTTTGTGCAGCCCTAGTTTTGGAAATGCACCTATTCAATTTATAACTTAGCGGCTACTTTTACGACACCTTTATCTTCTTTTTCTGGAACCTTCTTTATATTTACGCGCTAGCATTCATACTGTATCCATGGGAATTGAGAAGAGACTTTATGTTTATAGAATTCTTTCTGGCCATGCAGTACAAAAAGGGAAAAATATCATTTGGTCATTTTTTAGGTGGTTTCAAGTCAGTTTGGTCCTTTCAGAAATCAACTTTTCCATTTGGTCCATAATCATTTAAAAATATTAAATCGACCAAATTACCCTTCCGTGTTAATTCCAACTTATTTTTTTGTAGCAGTTCATTCTACCTAATGAACTATCAGGCATTTTATAGATTTGAGTCCATTATGTTTCATGAAAATCGTAAACTTCATTATATTCATAAATTTCATTACATTGCATTAAATTCTACAAAAAAATTGTTATTAAGAACAAAAAGTCAGAGTTCGTTCGTCAAATGAACTCCTAATAAAAACCAACATAAATCAGAGTTCATTTCTAGAATGAACTCCTGATAAAAAACTATATAAACCAGAGTTCATTTCTGGAATGAACTCCTAGTAAAAACCTATATAAACCAGAGTTCATTCGTCAAATGAACTCCTGATAAAAACCTATATAAACCAGAGTTCATTCGTCAAATGAACTCCTGATAAAAACCTATATAAACCATGGTTCATTTCTGGAATGAACTCCTAATAAAAACATATATAAACCAGAGTTCATTCGTCAAACGAACTCCTGATAAAAACCTATATAATCCAGAGTTCATTTCTGGAATGAACTCCTGATAAAAACATATGTAAACCAAAGTCCATTCGTCAAATGAACTGCAGCATCATCATCTTCGTCGTCTTCAACAGCAGCAACAAACATCATCGTCTTCAAAACAGCAGCAGCAACATCGTATTCACCATGTTCATCATCTTCATAAAACGCCTTCATCATCTTCATCATCTACCCAGCACGCCTTCATCATCATGTTCATCATATTCATCTTCAACAACATTATTTGCTTGTGGAGACGCCATTGTTACAGCAACAGAAAGAAATCAAAACAAATTAAAACACATCCAGAAAAGAAGAAAAAAAATCAGATCTACTTTACCTTCGAATCGTCTTCAACGTCTCCATCATCTTCAACAGCAACATCAACAACAAAAAAGAGAAAAGAACATACAAATCTTCATCGTTTCACCATCATCTTCATCTTCAACACCATCGTCATCTTCATCTTAAGCAGCAAAAACAGAGAAAAAAAATCAAGAAACAAAGAAAAACTAGATCTAAAAAACTAGGAGAGAGAAAAACAAATCTGAAAATGATTTCTTTTTTACTAATAAATCCTATATATGTGGATTTGAAAGGGTATTTCTGCCACTCCCAGAAGAAAATTACATCATCCATGATGTCATCCCGTGTGGGTATTGTACACCCTAGGACCAAACTATAATTTTTAGTACCAAACTATAATTTATATTTTCAAAAAAGACCAAATAGACAGTTAACTCAGTTGAGTGGACCCAACTCTCTCTAATATATTATTTATAAGACCTATTGGTATTCCCTAGGTACAAAAATGTGTATTAATTCTATTTTTTTTTACCCTCAACGGGCTAATATTTTTTTCATTTGATTCTTCTTCTTTTTTTAATCGGTTTTTTCATTTCATTCTTGATACTCATTTAATTTTATTGAGTATGAAATCGCCGTAAACGATGAGTTTCAAGGAGCCACATTTTGGTGGGTGTTGAGCATTAACAATGAAAATGGGAAACTGGTGAGATTATTAGTCCCACATTGTCGGGACAATCTAAGATCTTGCGGTTTATAATCCTTAGGGTCACTCCACTCATTGCCAATTGGTTTTGAGTCGGATGTCTGTATTCTAATATGGTATCAGAGCAGGCTATTTGCGACGAGTCGTTTGACTGCGCCTTTACTCCGCGTCACCCGATTTATTGTCCACGTGTTAGACCCAACGAGGCTACACGTGAGGGGGCGTGTTGAAATTATTAATCCCACATTGTTGGGCAATCTAAGATCTTGTGGTTTATAATCCCTTAGGGTTAGGGCCTCTCCACCCTTAGGGCCTCTCCACTCATTGCCAATTGGTTTTGAGTTGGATGCCCGTATTCTAACAGAAACCTCGAAAAATTTATTGTCCACGTGAGGCTACAGGTGAGGGGGTGTGTTGAGATTATTAATCCCACATTGTTCTCGAAAGATTTATTATCCAGGTGAGGGGGCGTGTTGAGATTATTAATCCCACATTGTTGGGCAATCTAAGATCTTGTGGTTTATAATCCCTTAGGGTTAGGGCCTCTCCATCCTTAGGGCCTCTCCACTCATTGCCAATTGGTTTTGAGTTGGATGCCCGTATTCTAACAGAAACCTCGAAAGACAGACACGAAACAATCCGTAACACTCACGTTTCTCAAGAGGTACCATGATATTGGTATGATTATCTATCTGGATCACGTCATGGTGAAAGGAAATGAAATCGGTGCCATGATACTGTTATGATTATCTATCTGGATCACGTCATGGTGAAAGAAATTTTTGAGCAAAATCAGCAAAGAAAGCTTTACACTGATAGCTGAAGAGAAGAAGATTGGTATAGAAAGGAGATGTGGAGCCATGTAGTGTTTAATCACCCCGCAAAGTTAGATCATTCAGCAATGGAACCTAAGGAGGAGGCCATTATCGAAGATCTTGTTGCTTTCAGCAAAGCAAGAGATTATCATGCAAAAATGGGCAAGCCTTTGAAACGCGGGTATATTTTATATGGTCCACCGGCCGGAACTGGTAATCTACTATGATCACTGCTATGGCTAAGTTCATGAACTACGGTGTCTATGATCTTGAGCTAATAGTGAACTTCGCAAATGAGTCAAATAACTCCTGCAGATGTAGCCGAGTGCTTGATTCCAAAAACTATTAGCGGGGGGCGAAAACTCTGAAACTTGCTTATAGAATTTAATTCAAGCTCTTCAGAAATTAAAAGAAGATGCAAATTGAAAGCTGGAAAAGGACAGGCAAGATAAGCTGAGCAGGTGGAACACCCAGGATCTTAGAGACTAAAATTAAAATGTTAATTCATAATGGGTTGCCATGGTATGCTTATTTTGCCTGCCTAAATAGTCATAATTTTGATTTGATGTTGGCAGAAAAGTGCCAGCATCAAGCATATTCTTCTGAAATAAAACGGTCTATGTATTAACGAATGAAGCCACCCACCACCTCTTAGTTCTTGTACTAAAATCAGCCTAGATATGCACAAGTTATATTACAGAAGAAGAGCTTACAAGATTCTAAAAGCAGCTTCTGTCAAAATCTCAGTTCTACCGAGTACTCTTTCTCAAAAAGACGGCTATCTAAAGCTTTTTCCATAAAAAATCCGATCTTCTGATCAGGTAATCAGCAGAATGACCTTCAGCATATGCACTTATAGCTCTCAAGAGGTTCCTGAATTTCTCACCATCGTCCTAAAACCATGCAGAATAAGGTAAAGGAACACAAAATTCAGTGATGAAATAGAGAAGCTGAAGGTACACAAAATCATGAGTTCACCAAGTGTAATGCCTAACATTCAACTACCACAGATGATAGTACAATGCTATTAGTATAATAGTAACTCGAATTTTCTTCTTGTAGTTGTCACATAGAAAGAGCAAGTAGCACTAACCGTAGGTTTCTTAAACAGGAGATCACTTGTTGTGTAAGGAACCATATAGGATGGAAGGTCTGAACGCAACGTCACCTGCAAAAATAAACCTTGATAAAATCACTAACATCCTCAAAAAAATTCATTATCATGACAGGAGGCAGAAGTTTATTCACAAGCAATTTATACTCTAGGACTCCCTCATCCCAAGGAATGACTGTGCAAAGAGAAAATAGTTGCTAGGGCAAGTAAAAGCTTGGAGAGAACGGCATACCAGATTCTTGCTCAATATAGCTTTATCAGCATTTAATCTCAAGGCCTGATAAATAGCAAACGTAACAGACTTATGAGTATTCTGTCTATAATTGAATCAACAAGGTAAGAAAACAAATTTTATATAAACGAGCAAGTCCATTGTCCCGAAGTGAGACAGCGAAGGTTTCCAATGGCAACGATTGTCTTACAGTTTTTACTTCTTTCAGTAGGATTTTCTTCATATTTCTTCTTTTTGGGCAAAACTCCGAAGAGAATATATTAATAGAAAGGCAAAAATAAAACAGAAAAGGAGGGGGATGTAACGATTTTTTCATTTCACTTCCATATCAATTGTTATTAATTGAGAAATGTATTTGTCTATTTGACATACACAGGATATAAAAACCCAAATAATTGAACAAGGAAAGAAAATCTAAGACGGTGACCATGTAGGGATGAGCCTGTATAACCCAACTACGAAAACTAAGAATATGCTTGATTACATTTTATTTGGGTTCAGTGACTTCACTTTCGGTACTGAATTAAGAAAAAGAGAAATCATTTTTGTCAACCCTGTTCAACCTTCTAATAACCTGATGAAAGATTACCTTTTTGATGCGTTCCTCTGTTACTTGATCAACACATTCTAGCAAGTTCTCCAAAGTACCTACGAAATGTACCCCATTCTAATAGTTAACCCTTCTACTGATATCAAATTTAGTGATTACAAACCATATAGAGTATTCAGAGAAAGACAAAAGAAACTACCCATACCAAATTTAGTAATTAACCTCAAAGCATGTACCTCTCCAATACCTTGAACTCCTGCATCTTGAAAATCATTTCGTTAGTTGCATGGGCATCAAACAGGTGAGTACAGCAAGATATAAGAGCAAGATAATATCCTAAACTGAATAAATCAGCATGACATTTATCTAATTGTCATCTTTAGGAAAGAATATTAAACCTGGAATATTATCACTTTTGTCACCCGTCAAAGAGAGCATGTCAACAAACTGAGACGGTTTCAAATCTCCATATCTTTTTGAGAATTCGTCAACTCCGAAAGAGACCATCCTACGCCATTAAAACCATTGATGTCATTAGATCTAATTTGGTAGGAGGTAAATACAATTAGCATATAGTCAACTATAATTAGCGTTAGCACAGAGAAAGATGTTTCAATAGCTTTTAGCAATACTGGATGATTATAAGTCATGTGGTCTTTGAATCATTTGACAGTGACATGTCATCGTAAAACACTGAAGGAGATTATCATTTTCTTGATACTGGATATTGATGCAACTGAAAAGCCAGAACTTGGTTTGAACTTCTTTCACAGATTCCAGTCAAATCTCAACTCCATAGATATTCAGTAGGTCAGCTAATGGCTAGGAAAATCTAAGAGATATATGACAGGAATTTCATAGAAATTCAGTAGGTCAACCGTCACAGTATGACGGATTCTTTTTACTAATAAACAGTGTTAATCAGTTTAGTGTCTTTTAACTTAAGCAGAACTACAAATGACAATCGCTGAAAATTGCAAGTTAGACACTAACTCTGAACCACGTGAAGCAATTCGCAGAAGCCGTAATGCAGGTGATATAATCTGAAAGAAATCTTTGTCAGGAGAGACAATCCGTACCTATTTAAAAGAAAGTTTGCAAAATTAGCTCAGGCTTGCATATCGAGAAATCATGACATATTTTCCACGTCAACTCTTGATTGGGTAAATATGAGCAATGAAACATTTAAGTTTAGCAATCATAATTACAGTAAACATTCCAACCATCAACATCGTACTTAAAGCATTTTTATTTTTTCACCAAAGCAAGGAAATGGCAGTGGTAAAGAAACTACCTTGAATCCAGCGGCAACACTATTGACAGCCAAAGTTCCTAATACATCATCAGCTTCAACACCAGGTACCTGATTTAGGTTCATAAGTCAGTCACAAATTGCCTTCTGAGATACGTGCATGCATAATGATATCGATTACCTCAATTACTTGGATCGACATGGCTTTGATTGATGCTTTCAAGAATTGAAGTCCCTGAATTACTGTATCAGGTGTAGGACTACGGTGGGCCTTGTATGCTGGATACAAAGTGTGGCGAAAGTTCATACCTTCAAAAGTTTAAGGACATAATTAGTTTACTGAATGGGAGGACATGAACCTTACTACAGTTTTGCTAAAAAGGATGGCCTAAAGAGACATCGAACCAAAAGGAAACTATGAAGTCAAATCAAATAAATTGACCAAATAATAGATCAATGCACCAAGGAAACAAGAAACAACACAGAACGCCATTTATACTGCATAGGTTGTTATGGAGGAAAAGGAAGTTCTTGAATCATATAGTACATGAAACAAGAGCTTTCTAAGAGGAAAATAGAGATACCAATTTCATACATTTTGAATGATAATGTCCATTTGTGAAATATAACTGCAAAGCATTTAAGCAATTTGTTGGCATAATTTCTGCTTCCCTGTAGCTAGCCTAAATCCGAGAATTAAATTCAATAAAAACCCAAGCCCCTATTGCACTAACAACGTAGACAAACTTCAGGACTACGTGGCTTAGTCCAGTTAATTCAAAGGTCGAAAGAAAGATGTTAGTATACAAAAACTTCTAAAGTTTTAAAATCTTACCTTTTCCATTATAATTTTCTCTAGACGGAACAGAAGTATGACCAAAAGGAATTCCTGAAAAGAAAAGTTGGTGTGCTCAAATTTCACTCTAAGTGACAACTCGAAATACCAAAGAACCAAGAATCCAAAATACATCCTACTGAGTCTATCATGAGTTGACAAACCAAACGACATCACATTGTAGCACAGTTCAACCTAGACCATAAGTTAGAGATAAGAACACACTCCAGTGACACTTGCTAGAATGTATACTCCTGTATGAAACTTAAAACAGTTTTCAAAGAGCAAAGGCTATAATCTTAGAGTTTAAACATAGAGGCCAGATAAAATTTGTAGAAATTACCTAAGGGGCTCTACATTGTTAAAACAGATGCCTATACTGGTTATTTCCACATCTAACATAAAGCAAATAAAATTGACAAATATCACCAAATTGCCCATGCGCACAAATTCTTGAAAACGGGTTATTGCATGCCTTATGTTTCTAGAGAAGCTTGTGATATCAGTATTCATAACTCAAACTGAGCAGTAAATCTAAACGGCACTTTCTCATATTCAAGATTTATACCAGTGTTCTGGCAAGTGGCAAGTCATAAATGAAGTTGAAGTTTATCGAGACTATAATTCTTATTACGAATTACGCAAGCATAAGTGCAAATACATCCTATGAATTATAAATACAGTACTGATGGCATAGCGGACAGGCGTTGGACAGACGCATGTGGAAACTGGAAAGCAACTATTCACGTCCAAGAAGCATGATACTTAAATTTGGCTTTTAGCTGTGGTGTCATTTCTGGCCTACCCAAACTTGTTTGGGACAAGAAGGCTCTATTTTCGGTTTCGGCATAGCGGACAGGCAAACACAAAAGTTGGAAAAAAAAAATTGCAGTTGGCTGCCTAAAGAGTTATTCTACAACGATAAACACTTCACTTAGAGACAAAACCCTACAAATGAAAGCATAAACATAAAAGAGATGTAAATAATGTTACCGACATATGTATCTCACCATCGTGATCAAACACCACCTGCATCAGAAAGGTGCTCATTTGTCAAACGCCATCGCAGTAATCTCATGTGAATATAAATATTAAGAAGAAAGGAAAAAATAAATTACATCTAAACATTGGATTGAAGGGATAGAAACGACTGACATACAGTCACCAAAACAGATTTGTTTCCATTCATGATCATTATATAAGACTCAACCAAATCTAAATTTAGGTATATTAAATGCAAACAAGTAAAAACACTGGAGGTGGACGTAGGATTAAATTTTAGCAAGAACCATCCCGTAATAACTTGTTTATTGTCCTGAGAAAATAACTAACGAAATTACCAAGGGAATATAGCAATCTTACTAACACTAAATATGATAACCGAAGACGACAAAACATTATTTTCATTTCAGTACCACATTACAGACAACAAGAAACAAAAGATAAAAGGGCACATAAATTTTGCAGAAAAAATGAATGCTAATTAAATGAATCAGCGAAATATGCAATCTAGAAGGAAAAAGCATACCGCTACATGTGACGGGACCAATTCGAGCACATTAAGAATCTGTAGAGAAATGGATGTCAGAAATGACAATTAAAAAAAGAAATCAGACAAAGAAATTGCACCAAAACATCCACAAGTGTTACCACCACATTTAGGTCAACAGCAACTAGAAAGCAACTCCAGTAGAGTCTGAGCTAACTCAATAGATTAATAACTAAACACGCAGGTATGAAAAAGACAACAAAGGCACCCAATGTTGAACAGATTCAATAGACCAAACGAAACCTTATCACACTCAAATATTTTAGAAACCAGCACAACTTACAAGAGACAAAGCTGAAAATATTGTATAAACCCAATCTCCATTGCCATCAGCATTTGGTAAATTGTCCCGCTCCAATCTCGCTAATTCCAATCACAAATTCACGAAGCAGCAATGCAACAGTAAGTAACCGATAAATTAAGCAAACCCCAGAATGCAAAATACATAGAAAACCAAATGTGAATTGTATTATAAAGACTAACTAGCAAATCAGGTGTCATTTATACCTAAAAGCTTGTAATAAGCTCTGTATATAATCGAAGTTCCATCTATGAGCATCACTCGACCATTGGAACCACCCTTTACTTCATCCCGATTATCCAAATTCACAAACGTCCCTCCGGTGCCCACTACTCGTTCAATTTCTGTACTGCCCGCTAAATTACCATCTAATGTCGCCGCATGAGTAACAATTCTAGGTAATTCCGTCTTTAAACCATCAGATAATCTACAGTAACCCTGAAAATCAACCACCAAAATTCAATCAACAGAAACCCCAATTGAAGTCAGTCACTGCAATGAACTTCTCTAGGGTTTAAGAAAACTGGAAATACCTTTCGAGACGATGATGATGATGAGATGGAGAAGCGAGGACTGAACCCACTCATCAGCTGCGGTATTAACAGTCTTTCTCCTCCGGGGCGATGGCAACAACACCTCCTCCATAAGGAGTTCAGGTATGAATGTGAAACTCGTAAGCAGATGGCCATAGTTATAACATATTGCTATAAAATTGGAATGATTGATGATACTGAACCCTAATTTGGCAGTTGGAACGGAGAAATTAGGGTTGGGATTTAAACGACGATTTTTCGCCCGGGAAATTCCTTTTCTCCGGACAAGATTTCTTAGAGAAATGTTGCAGCTGCGAGGACGCGCAGTGTTTTAACGATAGGCATAGTTGGGCCTATGGTTTTCAGTATTAGGGTCCATGGAGTAACACAAAAATAGTGTTATAGCCTACTTGGATACGAGAAGCAAGTAAGAAGCACATGTCAGTTTGCTTCACAAAAAGTTAGCTTCTATGGTACAAGAAGTTGTTCTGAAATTGTGTATCCAAACTAATTTCTAGTTTTTATATTTTCAGAAGTTAAAAAGTAACTTCATTTTTAATGTACCAATCTTTTTGATGTCGGGCTGGGTTACGGATGTACTTCACCGTTGCAAGATAAACTAAGCAAAATCAAATTTCACAGTCTAAACTTTTCTTTTAATGCAAACGTTAAAATTCTCTAATCAAGTAATAATGTAATATAGTATGATAAGTTTACAATTTTCTTTTTGTCAAAGACGCAAGTTAAAATACTTTATTTTCTCACTTTTTTGTTGTTGCAAATGGTTTTTTTTTCTTTTGTTTTCGGTAAAGAATTTGGTGCTTCCTAGATTTGAACTTAGGTCACTGGTATCATCACTCAATGACTTTACCATTGTACTACAGTGACACCGGCCGGTTGATATATGTTGAAGATTATTTATTCTTGCTTTTTTTTGTTAATGTATCCATTGTTGAATTAGGGTATCTACTTATATAATGAACCCGAGCTTAGGGTAGTTTCCCCAAAATTGCTTCAACTTCTAGCATTGTGTTTTTAGTTACCCAAAAGATATCCGCACATTTCTTATTAATAAAATATGCTAGAGCTTTGCAATTTGTTATTATGGACACGCTTGATAGAATATTATCATATAACCATGTAGTTACCTAAAGCAAAACTTTTGCTAAGGCTCGTACTGTTGACATAGCTCTATATGATCCTGCTGAAATATGCATAAACTCCTCTTGATCTACTGAATATAGAATAAAAGCAAATCCCACTGATAAATTTTCTTTCTTGAATGTAACATCAATAAAGTTTATCCAATCTGAGTTTAGAGAGGCCCAGTAGAGTTTACTAATTTTTCCTTTCTCGTAGGGGTGAGCAAAGGATGGGTGGATACGGATTCGGTATCACCCGTGTCCAATTCGTCTAAATGGCGGATTTGAGATTTTCACTCACATCCAAACCATTACTCGTCGGATTTGACAACTACAGGTGAGCGGATTGGATGCGGATGGTTTTGCGGATTCAAAAAAGATATAAACGAAAACAAGTAATTGTCGAAGATGAGTAATATAGCTTGGTTTTCCGACAACCAAGTAACTATCGAAGATGGATTTTCGACAACCAAAATTATAATTTTTATTGACATGGTGGCCTTTGGTCAATCCAAAATTGACATTTTTGAAATATCTTTGAGGAACTTCAATGCATCTCAATAGGAAACTATATATGTTATCTACCAAATATGTATAATAACCTTCATATATATATATATATATAACTAACATTATCCTTAGCATCAGATGTCCAACGGATGGGTGATGTTCCACCAGCGTTCAACCCATGAAAATGATCGGTTTCGAAAATTCACCCGCGTCCAATCCGCCAAGGAAAGGATCGGGTGTCCACCCCCAAAAATGAGGATCAGGTTGGGTAAAATCCACGGATTTGGATGTTTTTGCTCACCCCTACTTTATGGGATATAGGCATCTGGAAAGTAACTTTAGAAGGTGTAGACTCAAAAAAAAAATTGTTTAATCAAATTTGTCGGATTAGGATCGGTTTTTTCGAAAACTGCTAAGCATTTATGTTTCGAGATAAACCCGGGAATAGTGGCAATTTCATCCGAAAAATGAAAATAGTCCGGTTATAAGGTTCAGACCTTTTTGGATACTTGTCAAAATCTAACCATCCAGGCCTTTTCTGAAACTTGCCAAACGTAATTATCTTTCATAAGGCTCAGACCTCTTTGAATACTTGTCAAAATCCTAGATAGGTTAGAGGTTGTAGAGAATTCTAGAGAATGTGATTTAGGAAAGTATATGTCTTTTAGGAGTTGAACCCATAATTGATCTTTCTCCGATATAAATATGTTGGTAAGCTTGGTGAGGAGTGATATATTGAATTGGTGAGGGTTTTTAATTCCTAGAGCTCCTTGAGATATAGCTAGGCTTGCAAATACTGGCCAAAACTTTTATGAAACTTGTTTTTTGAGCCCATCGCTCCACTAGAAATTTCTTTATCCATTTGATCTAAAGTTTCTTTAGGAAGAGCAATGACTTGCACTTGATACGTTGGGTAGGCTTGAAGGATATATGTTATTACATTCTCCGACCCACAGAAGAGAGAAGTTTTGATTTCCGTCTTGAAGTGTGGAATATTATTTTTGGAGCATAGGTTCAAAGTTTTCTTTTCTATTTTTTCTATGTCTAAGATAGATGTAGGGACTAAAAATCCTAGAATTTTGTGTATACGTATTTACCATTTGTCTTGTTATATCGCCAAAATTGATAATATATCCAGTAAATTTTTTGATTCTCTCAAATACGCTTTTGTGAATAAAAAGGAATCATCTGCAAAAAATAGATGAGAAATATTTAGAGCGTATTTATTAATTTTAAGCCCCGAGAATTTTTTATCCACAATTATTTTTTCCAAAATTCTAGACATGATTTCCATGCAGATTATGAAGAAGTATGAAGATACAAGATCGCCTTGTCTTAAACCTCTTGAACTTTTGAATTTAGGACCAGAATAGCCATTGAGAAGAATGGAAAAGAAGGTAGTCGAGATACATTACATTATAAGATTTACCCACCAATTATTGATGCCAAAGGAGATTAATGCCTTTTTAACGAAAATATATCGACTTCGTGCATCCTATCAAAAGCTGGAAAGATCAAATTTAATGGCTAAAATTCCCTTTTTCGCTTGGGAAATTTTCATCTGGTGAAGAAGTTCATGAGCTATGATAATATTATCAGTGAATTGTCTTCCTGGGAGGAAAGCAGATTGATTAGCTTGTTCAGAACATGATTGAACATTTTAGCTAGGATCTTGGATATTATCTTATACATAGTATTACTTAAGCTAATATGACGGAAATCATCCAGAGTTTGTGAAGTGTCAATTTAAGATTCAAGATTTAAAAAAGTCTTGGACCAATAAAATGATATCCGGACCCAATATTTCTCGATTATCTTCGAAGAAACATGGTTGAAAACCGTCTGGTCTAGGGGGTATTGATTCATATTCGATATGGTATTTTATATTTATTCTTTAGAAGGGATTTCGATGACAGATAAGTTTTCTGATTATGATATGTAAGGTGCAACGTGCAATTATGTTGGATAAATCCACGTCATAATTGCTAGTTTGTGAAGTTTCAATCTAAATTAAATGGTTAATATGGAGAGAATAGATTTGGTCCCTATTAGATAACCAAAGACCATAAGGTTCTCTAATTAAGGGAATTAATTGTACTGATTTTGTTTCTGTTGGACGCTGACGCGTGGAAATATTATGTATTCCGATCATATTCTTTAAAGAATTTACCCTTGAGATCTGATGATAAAAATAGTTTCCAATTTCATGTATATTAAATATTAATATATGAGCCTAGTTGGAAGCCTAACAAGCTAAGCTCCAACGACATACTACTACATTAATTTCATGTTATTTTCCTAGCTCAGCTTGGGTATTTTTTTTATTTTTTCTACGTTGGTAAAAAGATTTCCAGACATATGGATACTCTGACTCTCTATTCAATTATTTAGGGATTTATATTTTTTTGGATATTTCCAAAAGTATTAAAATTATATTGATCCATGTCCGACGATAAGAGTTGAAGGTTCGAGGAATTTTTTTTATTAGAGTGAAGTTAATAAGCAGCAACTATCGTGGATAACACGTTGGGTTAACCAGAATCTAATACATATGTATATTTTTTGTAAAAAATAATTATGAGCTTGAATCTAAAAGTACTGATGTGTGAGGGGATCTTACTCTAGGTAAATCACTTACCATTGATCCTGGATCGGAATGATATTAATGCTTTATCAATTCTTTCACAAATGGATCGGAATGATATTAATGCTTTATCAATTCTTTCACAAATGTTGGCATCTCTTTTTATGTTGTTTGACCACGTGAAAGGTGCGCCTTCATATACAACGTCTTGTAGGCCAGAGAAACTATTGTATGTACAACGAAAGATTCCCTGCTCGAGCTTGCTTTATTTCCACATTTCTTTTCTTTTGATAAGCGTACATTCTTGGGACAACGTCATTTAACTAGGTTATTTATTTTATTTATGGATAAATGAATTTTTATACTTAAGAAGTCAAAATACTAAAGGAATTGTACATATGCATTTAGCCAAATTTGATTTACATTATAGAATGATGGATGTCGAATGTCTTTTATATGATCCTAACGAGAATTATGTAGTTACGAAATTGCCTATATAATAAATTATTAAATCAATAATAAATAACCATATGATTCTGAACCTGATAATGGTAATGACATACCAAATATGTCATCAAAAAGGGAAAAAGAAAAGAAACTAAATTTGTGTATGTATCTATGGACTTTCCACTTTTAAACTTGATATGATTTTATAGATGAATTAATCTTATTATGATATAAGGATTTATTTTAGCCTATGATTACTACCATAGTGTTCTCTCCAATGATACACTAACTTATACAACCCTTTGAACTACAAGAGAAAACTAGATAGATCGGAAATTACCTTTTGAGCACTTTGTACCAATGTTCTGAAACCCAGACCGGCCCGGACGGTCAGCCTAGTGAACCGGTGGCCCAGTCACCTTTCCGGGACGTATCAACAGTAACCTAGTAAAATCAACAAAAAGCGGCTTATTTTGTGAGATTCGGGTGTCCCGGTCGGTTTAATCCGTGATTCAGCGTACCTGTATGAGTCAATGAGTCATAATTCTTTTGAATCTTTAACATGCAAACATATCATCATACGATTCAAACAAGGAGATAATTTTTACAAACACATATGAACAAAAAAAAAACACAATCAATACAAATTTAATATTACAGATAGAGAGAAGAGTGAGGTTAATCTTGAAAAAAAATAAACAAACCCCCCCTTTCCTTTGATGCAAATGACAACAATTGAACTTAACAAGAAATTAATTACAAATTTGATCAGAAAATTTATGCAAGAAAGATCTACATCCACTTTGATTATGGAGTAACATTGTGATGATTGAGGGGGTGATGTTACGACATCGACGCTCTATGATGTTGCTATTACGATTCTCATACTAAAAGATTATATACAAACAAGTTTTCCAATCACATTTTATATGAACATAAATCTTCAGTTTCTTCTAAAATAAGGGTTGTACTTGAGGTATCGAGTTTGTGGTGGGAATGATATTGATGACTTAGCTAGGGAAAGAGAGGTAGCAAGGGTGATAGAGGAGATACCACGATGGTTACACTGAGGTTAGGTGCGGAAACTGTAAATAGTTTATAATAAAAGGACAAATATTTCGTAGTTAACAATGCAAAAAACTTGAGTTGTCACTCATCTTAACTGTCTGTGGCATTCCCTAGTCCTACCGCTATATTAGTTCACCAATAATAAATGGACAGGTAGAAATTAATTTAGATAACAATTTATGACATTATATGTGACCCACTGAACCCGGGTTGAATCACTGGTTGAACCAATGACCCTTGACTCAGTATTTATTCCGGTTCGATGTTCGAGGCGGTTTTCAGAACATTGCTTTGTACTTCCAATTCCTATAATATTCTTCGATATGTAAAATGGTTCAATCTATTACTCAAGGAAATTCAAGTGTTGCAATATTATCCACTTGAACAACTCCAGAAATATGTTTCCAACTTTTTATTTGAGATTACCAAGAAACAATCACAAATAATCTTCTTAAAAGGGGTTCACATTTCATATTTTCTGTTGTAAAAATGTAGAATCACATCGATTGACAACTATATCCTGCAACACCAAAACGAACGAATAACCACAAGAGTAAGAGCTAAATTCATCTATTTCAATTTCTACTTATTAGTCTATCTATCTAGAGTGAGCTGGGATCATGCATTTATACTTAGATGGATAAGAATCTATAAAGAAGAGATCAACAAACAAATTACACTAGTTTACTATTTTGATTTGGTTTCATTTAAGAAATTCATTCTTGTAACATAATCAAGATGTTAAGCAATAAATTGGGTAAATCCAAGATGTTATCTTTGGCAATAAATTGCAACTGTTGCTGCCTTTTGGAGTATAAGGAACAAAGGTGATGCTTTCAATTCCGATCTTTTTCTTTTAGCATTTGCTTATCGTAGTAGTTATACGAGATATAAACATGTCAAAATATGATAATGTATTGGTAATGTATGATAATGTATTGGTAATTTATTAGTTGTATTTAATTTCTGTAATAATGTTAATTTAATTGTGAAACTATGTATTAAAAATACAATCCATCAAAAACATAAATAGGTAATATCCTATAGAATTAAAAAAATGTGAAGCGTTGTGAGGTTGGAAAAGTGTACACTATCATCATTCATTTTTTGACAAGTTAATGGTTCATATACATAGAGAATACTAGCAATGACCATAAATGTTGGATACTTGACTTCATTAATTGTTGGAGATGTTATTAATCGGTTTGTAAATATTTATAATGTTAAAGTGCATCTAAGGAGCACTGTTGGAGACTGGTGATCCTTGGTAATGTGAAACTTCAACTTGTTTATTGTGTGTTTGGCAACTCTAACTTAGGTTATTATTTTATTCTTTATTGTCTGAAAGTAATATTATTTCTACTTTGAAGATTGGAGTTTTAGTTGAGCATCTAGTTGAGAAGGTACTCACTGGGAGAGCCGGCAAGCTATCCCAGATTTACAGCTTCAGGTGTGCCTTATGGCATGCAAGTGAGATTTCGAGAAAAAAATATGTATTATGGTTCTCTTCTGATCACCTTAGTTATGTTAATGCTCAACTCTTATAGGATCTCTGCAAGGCGGTAAATGATAGGTATTTGAAGGAGCCTGCTTTCAAGGAGAAACTCGATAATCACTACTTCTTAATTATATTTTTACTCTGTATAATGATAATAAATTAATTGTGAAATTGTGTATCAAAAACAACTAATCATGTAACACTACAACCAGATTCCTCATTAAAGGAGAAATTCAAGCATTACTTCATATTGCTATGTAAAGGTAGAACTTAAAATAACATAAGTAAGTGTGTTTACAAGTGTCGACATTTGCATCCTTGATATAATGATGCATGAAACAAATAATAATGAAACCAAGTGTTATTTACTAAGAACTCATCACAGTTTTACATCCTGAACTCTTGTAGGTTTTCCGATCCTCAAACTCATATATAATGCAAAACTGAAGCGCACTTACGCAGTCCTTAGGAAGTTACTTGAAAAATTTTATGGTCAATGGATGGTGAGCTATGACCCTCTCCATGGATATGATGGAAATAATAAAAACCTTGGAAAACGACGTCATATGTTGTCGGCAATAACAACAAGGTTATAACTTACAAAGTTAGAGAGAGGCCAGTTATTTTAGCTACCAAGTTGGGTATTGTAGAGATGTCTAAATAAATAATTAAAGCATATTCAGAAACAATTGAAGTTAGCGATGAAGAAATATGAAGAATTAGAGGCAAAACTCACCATCAATTAATTCAAAAGGACTTTGACATGTTGGTCGTCGGAATTGACAGGGAAGGTAACATGCTACTGCATGCTTCTTCTTTATGGAATATTCGCGGGGCAACATAACTGATGCAGTGGGAGTGTGTGTTTGGTTTCAGGTATGTCAACATATGTATACATATAATGCTAATGATACATACAATATATGCACACACGAATAAAATAATCATTATTATTGGGTCATATATATATACAATGGATAAAACGTATGCTTCCACCAAATATGCTAACAATGAAGAATTGCAATGAACAATATGCTCACCAAGTATTCATTGAAACTCATGTATATTTTAAAGAACAAGGTGAGATATGGTTAAAAAAACGGATTAAATAATTGTATGTTGACATCGGATCTAATAGAAACTGTGATGTCTGCATGCGCCTTCGCGATACCCGGGGGAAACGACTCAACGTCAGGGCGTCCAATCTTACTCTTTGACCATGATTTTGGACCATTTTTCATTACATATAAATAATTAACCGGTTGAAAAAAATGGAAAATAAAAAGGTAAAGTGTTGTGAGGTTGGATATGTGTATACCGTCGACATCATTAGTTAGTTTTTTGATAAGTTAATATTCATATACATAGAGAATTTTATGCACTTTTAAAAATGTTTCACGTCTTTATTATCCGTGTGGATATATTAAAACTATTAAATAAGAAAAACAAAGAAAAGGCACAATAACCGGAATGTTTCTGCCCTTATAAGCTTATATAAGAAATTTTCAAGTCAACAAATAAGAGTAGGATTTTGCAACAATAGACCTGTAAAATCTCGATAAAAATATAAAATGATGATTTCTTAGAGGGTTCTGATATATAAAAGAAAACCGTAACCAATTAAGACCAAAAACGGGATGAGTTAAAAAAGATGCTGAAAACCCTGAAAAAATGAACTCAAAAACTAAAAAGATAAACCCAAGGTTTTAATTAAGAATTGATAAACTAGTTCAAAAAGAAGTAAAACTTTCAAACCACCGGACATGATAGTCGTAATATGAGGTACCAAGTGCACGATAAACTTGGACCTATGAAACCACTCAAAACGAACCTTCATAAAAAAGGTATTGTTAGGTAAGCGGTTAACATAAAAAAAACATTCACCGTGAGCGAAAGAATAACAAAACTGGAAGTAAGGATAATACCAAGTCTTTTGACTAAAATTAAGACTTGAAATAAACAATTTCATTTCAAAAATCACTGTTATGGTTCAAAACTTGAATGAATGTGAACTTGTATACATATGCACTGCTTTTCTCTACTAGTGATATAAGTTATAAAGAGAATCAAGACAACAACAACTAAGTAAATAGTAAATGTTGAGCACTAATTTGTTTAAGAAAATAGCGAAAGAAAGGTAAATGGAAAACAAATTAAGCTAAGACTTTCGATTCATGAGAGATTTTTTTTTTTTTCAAGCTAGTACTCTCTGGAAGTGCAAATATATACTTATCTAAGTTGGAGTAGGAAAGAAAACTTATCAAAAGGTAGAATCTTAATCTTGTATTAGAGATCAATTATTATCAGACATGGATGTAACATCTACCTAATTAATGTATTTTCTTCGTATAAAAAAATAATAAATAATAGAATATCAGTTAATTCAACATCAAACAACATCCCCAAGCTAAAAATATTCATATTTTCACAATTTTGAAAATCTTGCCCTAGTTTTGACCTTGATCTACAACATTCTTTGCCTCCATTGCTTCCTTCTCGTGTGATCTAAGAATAATTTCTTATCTATGGATATAACTAATTTCATTTGATTTTTCAAATTTTAAATTAGTCAGTTCAACGGTTTACTATCTATCATGTTTATTGATCATCAAATTAATATTTCGCTGAATGATCATCTAGTTCAAGGGACAACTCTCCCGTTGACAATGATCTTCCAAATATATCTTAGTTCATGTTATAATTTCATGAACTTAACAGACCCCTCGAAGTGGATTTAGTACCGGCCAAGTAACTATCTTTGAAATCTTCTTTGCAGTCTCGAGTTTTTTTATTTATTTTGTTTGGACTTAATTTTACCAAAAATATTTAGTGTAGGCTCTTCCATCATGAAAAATATCGAAAACTCCATTAGATGTTCGTATATTTACCATCTCTTTCCCATTTACATTTACTTACTAAACCATCTTGTAAGTATTTTTGAATTTCCATTATTAATCATTACTCGTAATTTTTTTAAATCTAGATTATTATCATTATTATAAGAGGTATTAAACACGTTTTTGCTTCTCATAGTAATTATCACTAACGTGTGAGCATGTGTGTTATAACTATATTATTTGAAAAACCTGTGTATTATTTTATTTATTTTACTATTTTTAGCACTCCAGATTCCCGGAGGTAAGACCCGTAGAAACAGCGTAAAAAACAAGGAATCTTTACAAGTGACAGGTTTCTTGATGTGTTGCTTGTTCCTATCTATCATATTCTTGCAGTAGAATAACCAATGGCGGGGCTTGATGAAAGTATTTCTTGATCCTTTCAGAGCTGCTTAATAAGAAAAGATATAGCTAGACATTGTAGACTCAAATCCCATTTCAGTGGACACCTCCAATATAAAAACTCATGTAATTGGTTAAAAGAGCAGGGATAACATAATTGTGTACGTTATGCCATGGTCTGGTCCACATCCAGTCCCGGTAGATATTGATTAGGGATTACGTCCATACTGTATCCCTTACTCTATAAAAGGTTTTATTGAATTTCAAATGAGCAATATTACATGTCGATTGGATGATGCCGTAGAAGATGTTGAACCACCTGTGAATGTATCGCAAATCTCACTACCCTTCCTAATTAACGTTTTAGAGTTATGGTGGAAACACCCTTGGCCATGCAATGCATATGCTCTAAAGTATTACATGCATTGGAGCGTCATATTTTCAATGTATTATGATGATTGGTGTAGTGTTGGTAGAAATACAAGGTGACCGATCATTTTGACGGAACTGGAATAGATGTTGTAACTTCTACTGGATCTCTGTTAACAAGTACTGCGAGGAGGGAAAACAGTGAAGAACCAATAGAGTTAGGTCATGCTATCTTAGTTGTAGGTTGGAGAGATTTAGCTAATACCGTAGAAATCAAAAAATTTAAACTCTCACAGAATAAATTACTAGAAGAATGGGTTTAATCGGGTCTAGGGTCTAGAGTGATGGAATTAGCTATGTATATGCACCAAAGGTGCTACAATGGTGCCCATGAAAGAAGGGGACGGACAGTCAATGTCATTTATGTGGAAAAGAAGATTGTGTCTTTGAATAATATGACTAGGGTTTTACCACGGGTGACGAAGCTATCTAGCATTAACAATTTCGTTTAAACTAGTTTTTTAGACTTACTAATTCATAAACTCATATTACCATTCAAGAAGGAAGAGACAACTAGAATAAAATCTAACAACTCTTGAGTCTTGGAAAGATGGTCTTTGTGAAGAATACTAAAAGGTTCGTTAATAACATGTCAGCAGATCCTAGACTTTGTGATAACATACATAGGTTCGACATATTCGAACAGAAAATAGGACAATAGTACTTGGTATTGTTCTTCATAAAATGAATTTCGGCTAACATTTTCATGTTTGATCATCAACCGAGTTGTTCATCAAGAACCTTCTGAATGAAGAACACTTAGTAGTTCGGCTGATAATTTTTTACAATTTTCAACCGAACTCCACTCTGTAATTAATAACCATAAGACCCTAGTTTTTTCGGTTATTACATAATCCATCGATCAAGCACAATAAAATAAGTTTTGAATTTGTGGAAAATATTTTCTATTACACATTTTCTTGCAACAAGAGATGAGAAAAGGGAAGAAGTTGATTTTGAAGAATTAAAAATTAAATTAAAATTAAATAAATTAATTAATCAAGGGTATGTAAGTAATTAGCTATCCATTAGACACCCACAAAAACCCACCCAATGAGATTAGGAGGAATTCACACTGCTGGGCCGCACAAGCCCAGAAGCGCGAGGGCACACACAAACCCACCCTAACATTCTAACCGCAGTCTTCTAGCGGACTAATAGGGGAGGATCAGAGGGTGTCACAGATGAACAATGATGGCAACTTCACTCCCGAGTCTCACCATTGAAAACCAGAGAATCCCCATTAATTTTCTCCCAACCTACAGAAAAAACTTTAACTCAAAGCTTTGCAATGTCTCCAAAACAGCCAAATTTGAAAATTCTATTAAAACATTTAGTAAAACCCATCAAAACACATCCATATCCAATACAGATGACATTTTCAGTAATGGGTTTGCTGCTGAAAAAAATCTTGATAGACTTTCTTTGATTAGTACCTTAGGTGAATGTAGTAAGAACAAAAATATTGGTCATGGTAAACAATGCCATGGTTTAGTGCTCAAACTTGGGTTTGATCAAGATAAGTTTGTAGCAACAACTTTGGTGAATATGTACTCAAAATGTGGTGATCTTGAGAGTGCCTGTGAACTGTTTGATAAATCATCTGACTGGGATATTATATCATGGAATAGTTTTATCTCTGGTTATTCAAGTAATGGGATGTATAATGAAGCTTTGAATTATTGTATGCAAGTTTTTACTTTGGGTATTGAACCTAACCATTATACGTTTTCGATTGGATTAAGTGTTTGTGCAAGTGTTGGAGCAGTTGAAGAAGGAAGACAGCTTCATGCTTATGCGGTGAAGATGGAGTATTTTGCATACCCGGCTGTCGGTAATTCGCTTTTGACAATGTATAGCAAGTTTGGAATGATGGATGAAGTTGAGATTTTGTTCAAGGAACTCCCTGAGAGAAACTTGATTTCCTGGACTGCAATTATAACGGGATTTTACCGGCAAAAGTGTTTTGCGAAGGCACTGAGGCAGTTCTGTGATATGAGAAAGAGCGGAGAAGATCCAAATGAACATACTTTTGTGGTAGTCATGGCATCTTGTGGTGGTATGTTAGTTCCTATGTATGGAAGGATGGTTCATGCTCAAGCGATTAAATTTGGTATGGTTTCTGGTGTGTTTGTCGGGACTGCAATTCTAGATATGTATTCAGAAACTAAGCAAATGGATGATGCAAGGAAGCAATTTGAAGAGATGGGAGTTTTAGCATCTGATGTATCATGGAATGCGTTAGTAGCTGCATATGTTCGTAATGGCAAGATGGCGGAAGCGCTGGAAGCTTTTGATAGAATGCTTGGAAATGGTGTTTCGTGCGATCAGTTCACTTATTCAAATGTTCTAAAAGTATGTTCTTCCATACCATCTCTTTCAAGTGGCCAACAGATACATGCTCATTTGATTAAATTCAATTGTGAATCGAATATGCACGTTGGAAGCTCTCTGATAGAAATGTATGCAAAGTGCGGTAGTTTGACAGATGCAGAATATGTTTTTCATGCCATGCCAACTCAAGATATGATCTCATGGAATTCAATCATCAAAGCTTATTCACAAAATGGGTATCCGAAGAAAGCTATAATGCATTTCAGGAAGATGACTGAAGAAGAAGGAATAAAGCCAACGAGTACTACATTTGTTGCTGTTCTCTCTGCTTGTAGCCATTCAGGATTGGTTGACGAAGGACTGGACCTTTTTGCGTCCATGATCCGAGATTATGAAATCATTCCAGAAGAATCACATTTTAGCTGTATGGTCGACTTATTAGGTCGAGCTGGCCGTCTTGAAGAAGCAAAAGATTTCGCTAGTAATCTTCCATTTAAACCCAAAGCTTCAATTTGGAGACCGTTACTTGCTGCTTGCCGCTCCCACAGAAACTTAAAAATGGCAGAATTCGTCGCAGAACGGATAACGAAGCTGGAACCAGGCGATCCCACAGTTCACATTACCCTGTCAAACATGTATGCTGAATCAGGAAGATGGGGTGATGTTGAGAAAATCCGGAAGATACTGAAACTCAGTGAATTGAAGAAAGAACCGGGTTGTAGCTGGATAGAAGTCGGTAACAGGATGCACAGATTCTACTCAAGAGACATGAAGCATACCGAGATGCCGAAAGTATATGGCAAGTTAAATGATTTAGTGGAGCAAATCAAAGACATTGGATATACTCCTGATACAAGTGTGGTGCTTCATCAAGGTGTTGGAGTTTCGAAAGAAGAGCAGGTTTTGTATCACAGTGAAAAACTTGCAGTTTGCTTTGGCCTCCTAAACTTGCCCACTGGAAAACCGATTCGAGTTTTCAAGAACCTTCGAGTTTGCCAGGATTGTCATACTGCTATGAAGTACATATCAGAGATTAGCAAGAGAGATATTGTATTAAGAGATAATTACAGGTTCCATCATTTCAAACAGGGTTCTTGCTCCTGTGGTGATTACTGGTAAATATAACTGTCAGTAACTGATGATTCGTAAACCCAGGATCCACCAGGACTCCATGGACTAGTAAGAGTCTGAGACCCTGTAATTCTAAGCATGTAGATATGTACGACAAGCAGGATCCGCTATCATGTAATATCCAGGGCCGAAACACAGAGCAACTTCTGTACAATACTTTTATTTTCATAAAACATTTTTGGGTGTGATGTGATAATTTGTAAGAATTGGAATGGATTAAGGATAAATGTTGAGGTTACAATATTTCATGGGAATCCCATGTAAAAGATCACATTTATTCTGGTTTCTCTAGAGTAAGCTTTGAACTATCAGATGTTAGTATGACTTGATAATCTACAAAGTGGAGTTCATACTCCGTTTCACATATAATACGCCAGCTTGAACCCATCTTCCTAGCTACTGCTAATGGCCACCGCAAGTATCTGGCTTTGCAGAGTCAGATAGGCGAATGAATGATGTTATCGATGGCGTCAATTGAAGGGATTGTATTCTACTGTTTAAATGAAGCTGTGGTTTGCTGTTTCCATAGATTGTCTGCTCTTCTGATCAGGTGCTCAGCAGAATGTCCTTCCGCATATGCACTTATAGCTGTCAAGAGATTCCTGAATTTCTCACCATCATCCTACACAACCAACCATGTAGGAAAAAGAAATGGCACACATAAATCAGCTATACAAAAAAATCTGACAGTAGAGAAATTTACAAGTACACGAAAAATAATGCATCCTGAATTCCTGATACAATAACTATGAATGGCCATTGGTGGTAGTTGCTATGCAGGCAGACGAAGTTGCACATACCTTGGGTTTCCTAAACAGGAGATCACTTGTCCTGAACGGAACCTTATGGAATGGAAGGTCAGATCGCAACATCAGCTGTCAAAATGTTAATGTAAAGCTGATAAGATCTCTAACATTCCCACATAATTCCTCATAAACGTACTGTTGCAAGGCAGGATTATGATTCAAATGAGAATCGTAATCTAGAAGTTCCTCATTCTAATTTCTAAGACAAGATTTTGGGAAGAGAAAAAATCTCTACTTGCTAGGGAAAGAAAAACTCAAGGAGAAAAGAGTTTACCAGATTCTTGTTTAAGATAGCCTGATCAGCATTTGAGACCAATGCCTAATAAATAGCAAATATAACAGAATTAGAAGTTTTCTATCAAAAATGAACCGTAACGGGAAATGACGAAATGAGACAACAGAGTTTTATAACAGCAGTCTAATTGTTATAATCCTTGATTCTTTTGTGAAGTTTCTTTTGCCTCAAACTGCAAATTGAGGAATATGTTGACATTTACAGGATAAAAAGATCCAAAATAGTTCAAGAAAAGAAAACCAATGACCGTGATCATGTAGGAATGAGCCTGTAGCTCGATTAGGAACATGCCATGCAACACGCTTAAGCAACACATTGTGAAGGGTTACCTTTTTAATGCATTCCTCCTCTACTTGATCAACACATTTAAGCAAGTTCTCCAAAGTACCTGAGAATATATGTAACCATGAGTAACCCTCTTGACAAAAGTATGTTCATTGAGAAGAAACCATCTTGGGTTTTTAAAGAAACGATAAGGGAACTAACCAAATTTAATAATTAACTTCAGAGCATCTGCATCTTCAATACCGTTAACTTCTGCAACGCAAAGACAGTTTGGTTAGTTCAATGAGCATCAAAAAGATGGAGTGCAGCAAGATGTAAAGAGGAATATAATACCCTACACTGGATTCTTAACAGATAAAGCAGCGACATAGAGCTTCTTATCTAATTTTGAGATATGATAGAAGGATAAATTACCTGGAATATTATCAGTTTTGTCACCCGTTAGAGATACCATATCAATAAACTGAGATGGCTTCAGATCCCCATATCTTTCTGCAAATTCCTCAACTCCAAAAGAGACCATCCTATGCCAGAGAAACCATAGATCTCATCAGATAATATCTCTTTTAGATGGTGTATTAATTTTCAGTATAATCAGGATAGTTTATGCTAGTACAGAGGAAATTTTCTAGCCTATTGGTTAGAGGATTTTAGGTTATCGAGTGATTACATCGTCAGATAACAAGATCCTTAGAATGGCACAAAAAAACCCTAAAACTAAAAGTATGATCATTCACCCCAAAACTTGGTTTTTGAACTTTTCTTTTCAAATTAAGTAGGTCAACAATCCACCCAGGCAACTTGGGAAATAAAACATGAGCTTTGCCTTGAATAGGACAAAACTAAATTCTAATAGCAAACAAAAATATTGTAAATAAACACTGCCTATTCAAGTTAAATCACTTAAAAATTTCATGTTAATAAGACACTAACTCTGATCCACGCGAAGCAATTCGTAGAAGCCGTACTGCAGGTGAAATAAGCTGAAAGAAATCTCTGTCAGGGGAGACAACACGTACCTGTTTATAAGAAAGATGTTAATGTTAGCACAGGGTTAGATATGAGCAATGAAACATCCAAATTTAGTTTAGATCATAATGCAAAGTAAACCTCCATATATCAGCATCATATTACAACCTTTTCACTATAGCAAGACAAGAAAATAGCAACTTTAAGTAAACTACCTTGAATCCATCCACAACACTATTAACAGCCAAAGTTCCTATTACATCATCAGCTTCAACACCTGGTACCTGGTTTACCAATTCACAAATCAGTTGACAGTCACAATTTATTCTTCTATAAATGTAGCTACACGTTCATATTTGTTACCTGAATTACTGGAATTGACATAGCTCTGAGTGATAGTTTAAAGTATTGAAGTCCCTGAATTACTGTATCTGGTGTAGCATTACGGTGGCCTTTGTACGACGGATATAAAATGTGACGAAAATTGGTACCTTCAAAAATTTGAAGAACATAGTTAGTATATCATATGAGAGGTGAACATGAATTGTGCAAGGATTCTGGTCGTAAGTATAGATAAAACAGGCACCAAAGTAAAGGCAGCTGTGACTAATCAAATGAGATAATACAACCAAATACAGATCAAATGGTACCACGGGTCCACAGGACAGGACATATGCAAAGTGCAACATTTACCAAAAAAGAAATTCAAGGTTTTAGAAACGGACAAAAGATGAAAAATTATCGTTCTGCAAGGAGAAAAAAAAAGAGAAATCAATTTTACACAATAAGTTGTGCTTTCCAATAGATACCTGAATTTGGAATTAACTTTAATTAAACACCACCATGTCACTATCAAAAGACAAGCTTCAAAATGAAGTTCATTTATCCAGCTAACCCACATGCCAGCAGAAAGATATTGATGTAAAGAAAATTGTAGAGTTTCAAAATCTTACCTTTTCCATTGTAATTTTCTCTAAACGAAGCAGAAGCACGGCCAAGAGGAACTCCTGAAAAAGAAAGTTGGTGTGCTCAAAATTTAAATAAAATTACCACTCAAGACCATAATCTAGATATCAAGGAACCCAATAACCAAGATATAAGAACACAATTCAAAGACCCCTGCTTTTACAAATGCGTAATCTCACGTGATACTTACAACGTTTTAGGCAAAGCAAGCCTATTGATCATGATACATATAGGCCGGATAAAACTTGGTACAACTCATACCGCCCAAAAAATTTGTTTCAACATCTAACCCTAAGCGAATACAACAGATGAACTCCCCAGTTCCCCTATCCGTACAGATTCTTGAAAATGGGTTGCCGAACCCCTTAGAGATCCCAGAGCCGCTTGCGATAGAGCTACCATGGTTATAAAACTTAAACTGAGTCATAAAACTAAATAGCATTTTCCACTAATGGATTCTACTAAAAGCTTGAGCAGTGCTCTGCCAAATGCTTAACAGAGTTTAAGCTTTTCAATACGATATTTTTTTACTATGATATGCGCACGTATAAGTGCTACGGCATCCTGGAAGTATGCAAAAGTATAGAAGCAAGACTATAAGCTGGAAAAATGCAGGTGGCTGCCTAAACAGGTATCCAACTGTAGAAACAGAGAGAGAGTGAATGAAAGAGTGTAAAACACTCAGAGGAGAAACTCCTTTCTTAAGCATTTCTCTCATAAGTCCCTTTCTTTCTTTTTTTTTTGATGAAAACAAATCCTTTCACAAATGGGTTTCACAGTATATGGCTTTCAATTAGAGGGGAGCCTCATGCAAATCCACGTGCTAAGGGGATTGGCTGGCTACAAAGGGCTGAATGGTTGATGCCAAACTTGGTCGGGGGATGCCGTTTTGGTGATCCCTCTAATTCAAAACCAAATCCATTTTGAAAGGATTTGTTTTCATCAAAAAGAAAGAAAGAAAGGGATTTGTGAGAGAAATGCTCAAGAATCACTAACTCATTCTACTACAAATAAGACTTCACTTATGCAACAAAAGCATACAAAACCAGTGAAAGCACAAGCAGAAAAGAGACGTGATAGAAAAATTAATACCAACTTATGTATCTCACCATCATGATCAAACACCACCTGCATCAGAGAGATGCACATATGTCAGATACGATCACAGTAATCACATCTGAACGCAAGGAAAAAGGAAAAACAGTGTGAAAACTCAATATTGACAGGATAGACTCTACGAAATACGAATAACATAGAGTCACCAAAAAAACTGTTCTTTCTTCCTTTCATACAAGACTCTTAGCAAATTAATAATTTCAAACTAATACATACAAAAAAAATAAAAAAATACTGAGCAACTTAATGTGGAATCTGGTTGGCTCAAACCAAAATGACTTGATTCTTTGGTGAGTAAATTACTAACCAATCTACATTAGAAACTTAGCAATATTGCTATAACTGAAGCGCTTCATGCTGAATTGACACGTAAACTATGGAAGAAGCCAGAAGAGAAGCTGATGGAAAACATGGATCCTACCAATTGTTGAGATTTCTAGGCTCTGGCATGTAATTAGAAAACCTTTTTCAGTTCCTAAATGGGATAGACCAAATACAACAGAAACAAAAGATTGAAAGGCAAAAACAAGTTTGGACGAGAAGAAAGAAAAATTGACACTTCATTAAATCTTAACTGAGTTATGCAAATCAAGAAGAAAAACAGAAAATAGCATACCGCCACATGCGAAGGGCCCAACTCAAGCACATCAAGAATCTGTAAAGAAATGATGTCAGAAATACTGAAATATCCAAGCTTATAAAACAGAACAGGAAAATATTATTAAGCTATCATGCAACAACTTTTAAGACAATAGCAACATAGAAAGTGCGAATCAAGTATGTGCTGAGCTAACTCGATTAGATTAAAACATATGTATATATATCAAAAATTGAAGATGTACACTTAATTAAGGAACCAAAGCACACATGTAAAAGAGATGCAACAGATCTAGTATAGCCTTTTATTCAATCGGATAGAGTAAAATTACAAGCATAACTTACAAGAGACAAAGCCCGAGATATTGTATAGACCCAATCTCCATTCCCATCAGCATTCCAGTAATGGTCCCGATCCAACCTCGCTACTCTCAATCACAATGTCATGAAAATAGCAATAATCCAACAATAAGTAATAACAATTAATCTGAACAAGAATATATCAAAATACAAAACACGAGATTCTTAGTCTCAATCATAAACTGCATTGACAGCAACATACCTAGAATCTTGTAATACGCTCTATAAATCATATATGTCCCATCAATAAGCATCACTCGACCCTTCCAAGTATTAAGCTTAACATCTTGTTCAACACAATTATCCAAATTAACTACTGTTGAAGTAATTCCCGGTGATTCTGACTCTAACCCATCAGATAATTTACAATAACCCTACAAAAAATCACCGAATTTCTCAACCACACTACTTATCACCGACATTTAGGGTTTAGGGTTTAAGAAAATGTTGAAATTTACCTTTGGAGACGATGAACAAAGAATGAATCCACTTTGTTGCTTATCAGAGATGTTGTATCCAATCATCAACTGAGGTATTCCGGAGCGACGACAACTCCTCCGTATGGAGTGTGAAACTCGAAAGCATGCCATATTCATAACATTTTTGCTTCAAAACTGAATGATTGATGACCATCTAAGGTTGATGTGAACCCTGATTTGAAACTGTAATTTTGAGAAGGAGATTTTTGCTCAATTTCGTTGAAGAAATTAGGGTTTATACAAACGGAAAATTTTCGCCCGGGAAACTCCTTCCCCGTTGCCTTTCCCGTTTGGAAAAAAATGGAGGGGTTGTGGACCTATGCGGCTGGCTAGATAGGTACCCTTTTTGGTGTATCGTCTGCCCACTGTCACACCCCGAAACTGACTCCAATTTTTCTTGGTTGCAACCGGCACAATGCGGTTCTTTCAAGTGAGCACCACAAAGTTCAGCCTCATACACAGTTGCCTCTGCAAATGCGAACAATTCAAAAAATCGTCCGGAAAAACTGTCTTCTCACACAACTGTGGAGATGCCGACCTTCCAAGATTCGCAAGGGATGAGATGGGTCTCGTAAAAAAATTGTCCTACGGAAAAGGATTTTTCAAGAGCTTTTGTTCTTTAGATCAATTTTAGTGGACCAATATCCTAAAAGCTTCCCGGACACAAAGTGGACCATGAGACTTTCATGCACATATCAGCAAGGATAGATTGGGCGTTTTCGGTTTTCCATGCGGAAACAAAAGCTTTGGTTAAGGCAATTACATGGTTAAAAGAAAATATTTTGTCAAGCGTCTCCATGGTCACTGATTGCAAAGTAATGGCAGACAACATCAACAAGGTAAACACATTCCAATATTTTCTCCTATAGGTAGGATATTGTGGGCAGCTTTCAATGAAAAGCCTTATGGAAGGACTAGTATCTAGTTTCCATATTGCTTGCAGCTTTTTTTCCCTCTTGTGAGTATCTTTATTACTTGACTCCTTGGACAACAAAAAAAAGTTTTGAATATTTTCACTTTGCAAGAAGTCGAGAATATTTTGAGAAAGTTACCTAAAGCACAGTATTTGCATGCATCACCTGAGCTCCCAAAGAGTGAGGTTGTTCCATCATTTTCCAACCCATATTGGTAATGTGAAGTATATTAATAAAAAACAACAGCAGACTTCATTGCAAAGGAAACAAGGATACAAAGTCTTCAACATACATCTGCACAATTGCAAAAGAGGGTTCAAAAATCTACCACTTATTCTAATGGTTTGATAAAGATGAAATTGTAAATCTATTGTACTATTTGCTAGTTAATCGGCCGACTTTAGGAGGCCTTCTATATGGTCACTTAAACTGCAATTGTCCGTCACAATGTTTGTACAAAAAATATGAAATTAGTTTTTTGGAAATCATAATTTCAAAAAATTAAGATTAATCTTGAGGTAATCAAACAAATTTTTATCAAATTTCCGTCAATTACAATCAATCGAACAAGTTTTATGTTCGAATTACATTAAAAAATACATTGATTCGACCAACATCGATCAATTTCTACACCATTTTCGCTCAAACTACCAAAAAAAAGTGAAAAAATTAATCTAAAACAGTGAATAACAACAAAATCTACTTAAAATCTTATTTAAAAAGATCAGTATGTGGGTCTCCATTTCAATGATTTATTCCTTTGATGAGTCGATTTACAGTTCAAAAAAGTTGCTCTTCCTGCAAAAAAAAACAGAGCAAACTCACAAATGAAGAAGTTGAAGAATTACAAATACCTAAACAAGTGAGTCAGTGCCGATTCAATACACTCAAGGAGTTTGAGATGCACAATATACGAGTTGAATCATCATTTTCTTCTTTAATTATTCATCATGCATATTCATCAAACCAAGAATCAAAATCACAAACCCATTTCTTAGAACCAAAAATCAATACACCCATATCATGATCGAATTAAAAAATGGATATGGCAAAAAACTTAGCCACTTAGGTTTCAAAACTATTTTTCAACTCTTATCATCATTAGACAATCAAATTTTAAAAAATGAAATAAATAGTACAAAATAGAATAAGATAAAGAAATACCCAAATTACATAATCAATTCATGTTACAAATCTGTTTTTCAAAACAGACAACTCATAGCTTCAATACACTAAAATAACATCAAATCCATTAAACTTATTAGATTGAGAGAAAGAAATTCTCTAGCTTAATATTCAACAACTAAGACTAAACCCCATTCTAAATTACACACTCAGTCATCAAGATCAAATTGTTATTTTTCCATGAAAAAAGATATAAGATAAGATAAGAAGAAGACAAAAGAGTAAGAAAAAGAAGTTTTTTCTTTCTTTATTTCTTTTAAAGAATTCATGACGCTAGTCACGGTACTTCCCTTCATAACTTTTAGAATTTAAGAAACTACATTTCTTCAACTGGCACAAAGCTGGTCTTCGGAAGGAATTGGAAGGATTGGGATTTCGTAGTGCTGAAATGATAAACAAATCTATTATTTGTAAGCTTGTTTGGACATTCATGAAGGAAGAAGATGGTTTGCGGGTTCATCTTATCTGCAAAGTACTTATAAGATTCAAATTTCTATATGACAAAAAAGAGTGATAAAAGTTCAGCAATATGGAACAATATGATTGAAGTCAGACCAATCCTGGAGAACAAAATATTTTGGCAGATTTCGAATAGGCGAAGAGTTATGATATGGGACGATCCGTGGTTACCTAACTAGATGGCTCAACTTATATCAAAGAATATGTCGACATCTTCTGACATTCAAATGGTATCTGACCTTATAATCCCGGACTCCAACACATAGAATTTGCAACATTTATAAGAGAAATTTTCTCCAGAAATTATTCAGCATATTACTTCTATATTTCTCAGTCCTGAAGATGAGGATATTCTTACTGGGTCATGCACTCCATCAGGTATTTTTTTTTTCAAAATCATGTTATCATATTCTCTCCAATGATATTCAGGTCTCTTCATCTTATAACCAGTTTCCATGGAAGAAATTTTGGTCCTTTAAGAATATCCTACCAAAAATTCTTCTATTTATATGAAGAATTTTAAATAATAGAATTGCAGTTAAGATGAATATTCATATTCATAGATTCAACAATAAATGTGACGTTGCATGTTCTTTCTGTAAAGAGTGTCCAAAAACCATCTTTCATCTTATCTTTGATTTCCCTCTAACGAGAATGATTTTCAATAAATGTTCTCTGATAATTTACTTAAATAGGTTTGATGAAAATGTGAATGATATTCTCCTGAGTTGGATGGAACAAGACATTGATTAAAGCTTTACTCGCAGATTTTGTGTTTTATGGAACATCTGGAAGATGAGGAATGATATGGTATTCTCAAGGTTGGAATTTTCTGTCAATCTAATTCTCAGAAAAACTTTTTATGATCTTAATTTCTGCATGGTTAATCTTTCTGATGAGATGGATAAAGAAAGTATAGGTTCTCAACTTCATCAATTGACTCTACCAGATGTTAACTATGTGAAGATCAATACAGATACTTCCTTTGTTCCTAATAAAGGTGTTGCAGGAGCAGTGGCGCAAGATCATAAAGGAATCTTCTTAGGCTATGAAACAACAATTTTTGATGCTACTTCCGTTCTGGCTAAAGCCATGGTGTGCAAACTAGGAGTATCTTTGGCCAAAATCTTATATGTGGATAAAGTAATCTTTGAAGAAGATGCGAAGAATGTTGCTACAACAATCCTAGGAGACACTTGTGGTATTCTTTGGGGTACTCATTCTATCATTCTGGAGATAAAGCGTGAAGCTTCTTCTTTCATTGATGCAAAATTTCAACATGTTCTAAAAGTTGTGAATCACCTTGCACATTCTTTATGCCAGTTTGCAATGCATGATAATGTAAACTATAGGTGGAATCGTTTTTATCTAACATCTTGTATCTCTTCGAACCTCAATTTAATGAGGTAGTTTAAAATTGTCGGGGTTGTTAAATCCCATCTTCCCCTCAATAATAATTAAAAAAAAGGAAGAGTTAACCCACTTGTTAGCCATGCGACGCTTAATTACAGTAAAAAAAATAGAAAAAAAGCCATGTGTTGCAAATTACACGTAGAAAACAGCAAACAAAGCACACGACCTATGCATATTCGTACATGTGGAAGGATCAAACAAAAACATTGTAGACAATTTAGCGAAAAATACTTAAGCGAATATATATATATATATTACCAATTTAAGGTGGTTATGAATTTATAATTTCTTACTAAAACAAGGTTAGGAAATCATTATTTTATTATTGCGTGTTAGGAATAGATAAAAATTATGTTGCCTCAATTATATTTTTTTGGCACTTGTCTTTTCACAAACCCTTTACGGTTTTACCACAAATATTTAATCATATCCAACCTAATTCCATCCAATTTGGCCAAGCACTCCATTCCATCCAATTTGGCCAAGCACTGTATGGCAGATTTGTTTGGTCGGTGATCACTGTCGTATATATGCGTCAAAAATAATTTCACTTTCTCACTTACAAATAATATGGATTAAGTATATGGTAAGAAAGAGTTCGTTCCCACAGAGAGGCTTTTGTTGTTAAAAAAATAGTTTCTAATGTAACCAAGGGGGATTTTATGAATTTTATCTAAGTAATAAAATAAAGCAAAGCAAATGAAATAATTGGTATATAATCAATAAGGAGAAGAATATTGGTCACATGATAGTATCATCCACAAACATGTATTTTCATCAATGACTAAAATTTAAATTTAAATCTTTCATTTACTAAAATTCCTAGGATATCTTGATCGCAATAATATCCCGTTTATTTCCCGATTTTATCACAAACACATTAAAAGGTGCACATGTGAAATCCACCTAGAAAGCTACCTAAAGTGTAAAAGCACAATTAAATTTAAAATCCCAAGAGCACTAAGTTATATGAAATAGACTAATCAATGCAAATGAACGTGTAAAAGCACTAATACATTTTAACAAAGGTTATGATTCATATGCAATTATAGAGATGTATCACTACAAGTAAAATGGCACTATGCTACTTAGAAACATGGATTAACAACTTTTACGTATTGAAAATCCTAACCTAGCAATAGAGATGAAGAATAATCTAATTGATTCCGGACTCAACCAAACAAGCATTCAAATCATATAACATTATAATCAATGAATCATAAATAACAAAGTTGAGACAAAACTAATGCATTGAATCAAATAACATGTTTGATGAAATCAACTTTATCCTATAACCAATAACTGTATTTAATTATCCACTCATAGCTATGGAGTTCATCATAATCAATAATTAAATAAAGAAGATGAAAAATAAATATGAAAGCAAACCCTAGTTTCCGCTATCTCCAAAATCTCAAAGTAGTAATGTATGTGATACCAAAGAAGTAGAAAACTTTTCCTTTTTGTAGATTTCCTCCAACTTCTAAAAATATGTCCAATCTCCAAAGTCCAATATACAAATATGTCCACCAAGCCCATATGTGAGGAATACCCGGAAAACTGGTTCCATCGCCGGAACTTGGCAGTAAAATTCGTCGAGAAGTATATCAGGTGACCGGCAAAGTCCACCCGGTCACCGGTCAAACGAGTCAGCCTACCCGGGTCAACTCAGAAGTCAGACCGGGTTGAAGTGAGTCAGGTGGTCTAGTCGACAGACCTGAGTCAGAGATGAATGAACTGAGTATCCATGGCCTTGGATTTTGCACTTCCTGAACTTATGCAACGCAATCATTTTGCATCACTAACTCATATCCAGCCATGATGGATGTGCATCCTGCAATTCGTGCAACATTTCCACTTCTTCCATATTCAATCTCTTTGACTGCCGCAACACATCTCCAACTGCAACCTGCATCTCCTCATTCTGTAACAAGTTTATTTATTCTCAGCAACACAGTTCCAAGCTTAGTTCCATCTTTACAAGCAACAACATCTTCTAAGTCTAGCCCGCTCCACAGTCCATAACTCATACCGCCAGAAACTGCAGCTAAACTTCCGACTTGTAACTTCTTCTCTTCATTGTATAAACGTCAATAGCTTCCTATCTTCAGTTTAACCTATAATGATATCAAACATTTGGTACAGTCACATATTCATTCCTTCACTGCATTGATATTTATCTCACACCTCAAGCAGCAACACAAATCTAGCTGCAACATAGCCTCGGACCAACCCTTGTTCTCAACTGCAAAACCTCGTTTTACCATAGCCATCAATGAGCTTCTCCATTACTTCCATAACTCCCTGTCATATTCTCTGTAATACATAGTCTCAACACCACCAGCTTTCCTACAACACCCATTTCAGTCCAGAATATCACCACCAGTTGAGACTATCATTACCACCACAGATCAAACACCACAGGTCAACACCAGTACCACTGTATTAACTGTGTCTCACCTTCAGTTTCATCACCTGAGTCATTCTCTGCATCCACTTGAGTATCACCAGATTGAAGCTATCTCCTACAATCAGTTCTAACTTCAATTCATAGCACTTATCTGTGAAATCAATCTCTCATAGCCATCAACTGCACACCCTGACTACCAACAATAACACAACATAACTATAGTCCCATCTCTGATTCAATGGCTTGTCCATCAGATCATCTGAATCTTGACGCAATACCACCATCTTAGACAACATCAACTTCATGTTCTTATTTCTCAATTGCAGCATCACCAGAACCTCAATCCAACATTACTACTACCACATATTCCTTGTAATCATGCCTGCTAACCACCAGAACCAGCTTCAGCTCAAACAAACCACAACTGAAATTTCCAGTTTTCCTTATTCTCAGTTCAACCATTTTCATATTTTCAGTTCAAAAGTAGACCCAACTTCATATTCTTCTCTCAGACAACAACAATCCATCCAACCACTTAGAACCACCATCTACACTTTCTGTAGCTTCTTAACTCAAAAGCATCAGTTTATCTTCTCACCCATCAACACAACAATCATCTCCATTACCAATTCATCTATTATCACCATAGACTTGTAACTCATGCATTCTTCAGACAATATCACTACCATCTGAACTGCAACCTCAGTCTGTTACAGCGGAAAACAAACTCAACACTTATAATCACTCAATGTCATGTAACACCACAACATAAATTTGTGCTATCATCTTTCCAGTAATCATTCTATCCACCAGTACCAGTACAAGTCACAACAACAACTCTGCGGCAGACTCGAACCATTTTAGTGCAGCTGCATCTAACAAACATCTAACGAACCAAGCTTTCATCGTCAGTCTCTTCTAGATATTAAGTAGAACTATAGATGCAACCATTATCTGTAAAGCTATGTTACTGACACCATTTTCTGCAGGAACACCTCTATTCAAGCTTCAGCTTCTCCTCTGCTTAACCATTCATAACACAACTTCAGTCCAAAACTGATTTCAGTCTTATCAATTCTTGTAAAGCACCACCACCTTCATATTCTTCTCACCATCTGTGCCCATTAAACTTGAAGTTTTTCAAACTTCTCCATATCTGAAATCAATTTCAACCCTTACCAATAACTAACAACATCACAAGAATATCCTTTTTATGCCAGATTCCAGCTTGAACCAAACCCTAATTCCTTAGATCATCTTGTGTTCTTGACTGCAACAGGTGCAAAACCCATATTTACTTCATCTCAAAACTGATCTTCTTATGCGATTTAAACCCAACACAGGTCCATCTCATCTTCACCTAATTCAGTTCAAAATCACCAGATCTAGCGTCAACTCATCAACATCTTCATCTTCATCTTATTGAACCTCAAAACCACAGAGTCGACTCCAAATCAACTCAAATTCGATCAACAACTTTCAAATGCTTCATTTCATAGCTTTAATTTCTTCCCCATCGTCTTTAATCGATAACAATTAACATCATCATCATCTCGATCAATTTCTGACTAAATCGTCATCTTCATCTTCTCAGTTTTATAAATCTACCGAAACCCCTTCAATCTCTTCTCGATTTCCTCTCGAAATTCATCATCTCTAACTCTCAGGTGCCTCCATATTTTCTCTTGGTTTCAGCTCAGGTAAAACTAATGATAAGAGACAAATAACACTTCTCTGAATTTTAGGGCCATGTTACTGTGTAGGAGTAGAAATTGATAAGGCACCCATTGTTCTGGATGGGCCACCTAAATCTTGTGGCTTGTCAGTTTTAGAAAAATGACAACCTAATTTTCAGTTCAACTGTCATTTCTAGGAGACTGACAGTTTACTTTCCTGCATATCTCCTCTAGATCTTGCAAGACCTTGCCTGCTCTAAATATCGCCTGTGAATTGATCTTTTTTCCCTTTTCGTCCCAAATGGATGATTTCTCCTCTTTTCGCTCCAAATGACTCCATTGTACCTAATAAACTCAAAAGAAAACATAAGGTACATAATTTACAAGAAAACATGCAAATAAAGCATAAACAATAGATAAATATCAAGGTGTTTATAACACCTATCAGTCGGCCCGACTGTTGTAGCAGTCACTATCCCATCCCAAAAACCAAGGTTTTTAAAGGGTGAAGCGAAGCATGACTCGTTTTTCATTTTTAAGAAGCGAAGCGTATGTTGAATCGTGAAGCGTCGTTTCATGGTTGATGTTTGAAGCGTCTATAAATGACATTAGTCGTCGGTAGTTAGGTGTGAAATGTGAATTTGATCAGATAAAATTTGTATAAACTCCAATTAACATCAAAAAAGTAGTCTTGGCTTGGTGGTTCAGTTCATTAGAAGTGAGTAAAAGGTGTAGGGTTCGAATTCCCATCATAGTGGCGAGAAAATTAAAAAAATTGGTGGGAAATGTGCTAAAGCGTATATTATTTGGGAATCTCACGCTTCATTGAAGATTCGCTCCACCATTGCGATTCGAAGCGTTTTGGCTTTATTTTCTTATTTTTCTTTTAAAATTTTTGGCGGGAAACTTAAAAAAAATTGGTGGGAAATGTGCTGAAGCGTATATTATTTGGGAATCTCACGCTTCATCGAAGATTCACTTCACCATTGCAATTCGAAGTGTTTTGGCAAATTTTGGAGCGAAGCCTATGCTTCAAAGCTTGAAGCGTACGCTTTTAAAAACCATGCCAAAAACCATACAAAAAGCCCTCTCTTTCACAATAAATGTGCTATTTGTGAAAGGTCGGTTTTTCTTGAGGTTTTGGAAACGGTTTATCAATCTTTTTTCCGATTATTTTTTGGCAATGGCCAAGCTTCAGCGTTTTGATTTTTATTTTATTTTTGGCAATGATAACAAGTGCCGCGAAAATGCTACACTGACCTAGGGTTAATAAATAATACCTCGCAATTTGTCCCGCCTCTCACAGAGGTGGGCCCAAACAGTCAATCCCGTGAGAGGGGCATACCGCGAAATATATCCTACGTAGCAGTCCGTTCTGTTGTAATCCTTGACCAAAACTTATGGACCGTGGGGTGTAATTTATCTTTTTTCTTTTTCAACACTTGGACTTAGCCACAAAATTTTCCATAGTCAATCTAGATATTGTTGAGAAAAAAAATCTTATTTTACGATATTTTTGTGAAAACCATATCTATTCAGTTTCAAATATATACGTCTCCAAGAAAAAAAAAGAGTATTTACAAAAATGGTCACACTTTACTATTCCGGTTTACAAATTGATCCTACTGTTACAAAGTTTTAACAAAATGGTCACTAGACATGTAACGGCGGAGTTATGTCATGTGTCAGGCGTTTGTCGGGCTGTAAAGTTACCTAAATACCCCTAATCCGTGGCATTTGCACGTGTGGGATCGTGGTGCAAATCTCTAAAAAATATGGTTCATTGGATCGAAATAAAAGAAATTTTTAACCGGATGTGCTACCATTCCCACCTCATTTCTTGCCTGTTCGATAGCTTCTTCTTTGAAGAAATGGAGAAGATGATGGAGATCCCATGAAACAGTTACAGATCGATCTGTTTCTTCACATCTTTGTTTAATATCATTTCCTCTTTATCTCGATCTACTAGAGTTCTGAAGCGAAATACGAGTTGAGGGAGTTGTGAAGCGTCAGTTTTCGAACTGTGAAGATAATCAGTGTTAATTCGTCATCAAGATGTTTACAAACATCACCAGATAAATACCCTTCCTCGTTATACTTCTTTTGTAGATTATCAACTCGAGTCAGTAACCCTAATTTTCTATATTTTGATTTTTTACTGATAAACCCTAAATTTCTGAAATTGGGGATTTCGTGTTGTTTTTATAAAATTTGTGTTAGGGTTTGTCTTCATTGTTATTTCAATTTTGTGCAGGAAGTATGTGAAGTACCCAACTAGGAATTTTAGGGTAGAATGGTTTTGGACAAATAAGGTTCAGTATTTTGATAATGTGGATGTTAATTTTGGTGGATTGAAAGCATTTTGTGATAAAGTTCATGCTTCTTTTAAGTTAGCAACAATTAAGAAGGTTGAGGTGATTTGGATTGGTAATGATAAACCAGAATATATGGTTAATGATTCACATTAGTATGAGATGTGGGATAAGGCTGTTGCTGAGGAAGGGTATGTAAATTTATGGTGCAATGTTAGTGATAGGATTGTGCCTCATGGTGATGGATGTGCTGAAACTTCTGGTATATCAAACAATAGAGACTCAACACCATCCAAGGTTATAAGCAGTTCAAGAACATGCATTAACTATGCTTCTTCACCAGTCAGACTTGATCCAGAGATGTTTGCCACACCTAAGAAGAAGTTAACATGCATTACATCACCACATCAGGTCAGAAGGAGTCCAAGGATAATTAAGAGATCTATTGATGCAGTTACTGGAGGTTCTAGCAGTAGCAAGAGGTTATTTGAGAATGTGGATGAGTATGTGAATGTTGATGATGATGACTATGAGAATTTTGTTTTAAGTGCTGAGACACTACAAGCTGAAAGGGAGTATGAGAACATTTAACTACCTAATGATGTTGAAGATGTTTGTCATCCCAATGATGATCCTAGTAGTCCAGTTTCTGATACTGATGAAATGGGCCTTGGTGTATACTGTGACTTTGTCAACAATTACTTTAAGGACCACAAATGGGTTAACTATGTACATCCAAAGCAGTTTATGGAAGCAGTCAATGAAGAACAAGCAAGTGATGTGAAGAAGGAAGGTGAGCATGAGGATCCTAAAGGAAAAGCAATTGTTCCTTATGATGCTGAGGGTAATGAGGAGTACACTAGTGGTGAGGAAAGTTCAAGCTCTGAAGGTAATTATGTAGCTTATTTGGTTTTGTTTTGGTATTTTTAGTTTTAATCATGTCATTAGTCTATTTTTCTTCCATATTAAAGAACTGACAAACCAAGTCATTATGTGTATGTAGGTGTAACAGAAGTACAAGGACCCAATGACTGTGGTAATGAGCCAACTCATCAAAAACCTCATCCCTGGTATAACCAATTTGAGCAAATATATGGTCCATATATTGATGCAGATGGCAATGGAGATTTGTTTCCTTATGCAGATGGGAATACATTACTCATGGTTGATGTTGACACAATGTTTGTGGGAATGGAGTTTATGGACAAAGATGACTTCAAGAAGCACCTAAGGGGTTATGCCATTAAGAAGAGATTCCAGTATAAGTTGAAGCCCAATGACAATGACAGGATTAAAGTAATATGCAGGTTCAACAAATCTCAACACTGCAAGTTCTTTATCTGGGCAAGTGTTACCAGGGGTGAACCAACTTTTACTGTGAGGAGGTTCAACTTAAAGCATACATGTAGCACTCAACTGAATACCAGGAATAGAGCAGCTAATGCAGAATTTGTTGCTGAGTATTTGTATGACAAGATAAAGAGAGGAGATGCAATGCCACTACCATATGCACTGAAAGATCAATTTTTTACTACTCACAACACCAATGTTCCATATCATGTTGCTTGGAGAGCAAGAACTATGACTTTAGAAAGACTGAATGGGAGCTATGATGAATCATATAAGCTGATTCCAGCCTTTTGTGACATGGTAAAAGCAACTAATCCGGGATCTGTTGCAAATTACTCTTTTGGAAGGTGAGTTTCAAGCTAAACAACTAATCTTTCTTTGCTTAAGTATTATGTATAGCAACATAAAATACTAGGCTAACTTATGTCTTATGATTATTTTGTTTCAGTGAGGACAAATGTTTTGAGTCCATGATGATTGCATTTGCAGCACCAATTCAAGGATGGAAGGATGGTGGTAGACCATTCATTGGGTTTGATGCCTGCAACTTGACTGGAAAACATGGTGGATGTTTAATGGCTTCTACTGGCTTAGATGGACAGAATGGCATTGTGACTCTAGCTATAAAGGTGGTCATAAATGAATGTGGGGAGAATTGGCACTTATTCATGAAAGAGCTGAAGCCACTAATTGAAGACTATCCTGCTGGGAAGATAACCTTTATCTCAGACAGACAAAAAGGTCTCCAAGATTCATTGGATGAGGTTTTCCCAGAATATTTCAAAATATAATGCCTTCGGTAAGTCTTACAAAATTTGATTATTTAAAGAAAATCTTTTTTACTCTTCTTTAAATTCTATTTAGGGTTCAAGAACTAGTTTATGAAAGAAATGCTCTGTTTTTCAACCAGTCATATGTTCAAGAACTTGAAGACAAACTTTAAGGGATCAAAGATGCACTACCATGTATACAATGCTGCAAAATGCTACAAGGAGAGACACTGGAAGGTAATCTCTCTTCCTAATTCACAGTTGTCATCCAAAATGCTACTGGAAGCTGCACTACCTTCTTAATAATGGATTTGCATTTAATTAATCTTTTTATGGTGTGTGTAAGAAAATATGGATGATCTGATCAAGTTGTCACCAGCTGATGCAGCTTACATGATGAAGGAAAAACCAGAACAATGGTCTAGGGATTTGTTTGACCCATCTTCATGTTGTGAGCATCTAAACAAAAATTTCTCAGAGTCCTTTAACAACTTGGTTAAACCTATGAGAGACAAGCTAATTTGTACCCTTGGAATGATGTATGGCCATCTAGTTATGGGTACTATGTACAAAAGAAGAAATGTGAGTGCACATTGGGAAGATGGTAAGTTAGTGCCAATTGCTCAAGGCTTGATTGATGAGATGCAGAAATGTTGTGGAGCATCCAGGGTTAATGGAGCTATTATTGATAAGTTATATGAAGTGACTTCAAAGACCAATGCTATATTTCATGTTGATGTGGTTGAGAAAACTTGTTCCTGTCTTCAATGGCAACTTAGAGGATTTGTATGTCAACATGCAGTGTGTGTGCTCATGGACATGAGAATCAATTGGGCAGAGTGAGATTTATAAACCACTACACTTATTTTTGCACTGGTTTAATGCATCTGTTTTAGTTGTTCTGCATTTATTTTTGGGTTGTTAGTTGTAATGGTTACCTATTTATCACTTATTATTACTGTGGTTATTTATGCAGTTATTGCAGCAAGTACTATCATGTGGAATCTTACAAGGCTATTTATGCACCTGAGATGGGGTTACTGATTGGAAGAGAAGAGTGGGCTGAGGTATGATGTGTTTCTTTTTTAACTTTTCACATTTTGTCCTTTTAACCTTTGTCCTTTAATGTCTTTTAAAGTCATTTGACATTATTGTTGTAGAGAATCTTCTGCTTTTTGGGAAAACAATAATTTAAGTTTAGGGTTTTCATTTTGTTTATATATAATTTATAGATGCTTATTCTTATCATTATCTTCCTTCTCATTTCATTTTGCAGCCATTGGTAGAAATCAACCCACCAATAGATATAAGGAAACCAGGGAGGCCTTGCAAGAAAAGGAAGAGAGCACATGATGAACCTCACAGTCAGAAGGTGGTCAGAACTTGTAAGAGGTGCAAAATGGCTGGTCACAACAGGAGGACTTGTGCTGGTGCTCCAGTTGGATCCAATCCAAAAACAAAAAGACAGAGAACTATGGTGGAAGGAGGAACTCACAAGACTACTTACCCAGATCCTGCAGAGCTTAGTACCAGTAGAAGGGCAAGTAAGAGGGGAAGAGGTGTGAGAGGTTCTGGTGCATCATCTTCTCATCCCACCACTGCATCATCTTCCCAGCCTTGCACTGGATCATCTTCTCATCCTACATCTGCTTCATCTACTCAGCCTACATCTGCATCATATGGATCTAAAGGTGGCAGGGGTTCAAGATGTGGGAGTGGTTCTATGGGAGGTAGGTCTGGTGGTAGATCTGTGCAACAGACATTGAGCCAAACCATCAGTGGTGCTGTTGGGTTGTCTCAGACTCTCTCCCAGACCTTCAAAATCCCTAAACCAAAGAAGGTGACCTTCTCTGCTACTCAGTGAAGACTAGTTGCTGGTAGTTAGAATGGATGTTGTGTTGTAGTTCAGTTTCTTGTTAGAATGGATGTTTATGGTGCTTCTTACAATAGATTTCACTGCATATGTTTGCAGTTAACTTAACTTAAGAAGACTTATATTAAGTAATTATTAAGTGGTAATATATGTAATTAACTTAAAGTCATGTCTTTATTGTTTGTCTCTGATTACATTTTACATATTTAGATTGCCTATTTGCTTGCATAGTTCTGCCATTTTCAGGGTTGCAGCTTTGGTTTCATGGAAAAGAGCATCAGAAAGCCATTGAAACTGCAGACAGTTAGAACATTTGAGGTAAGCTATTCCAAAGTTATGTTCATTTTTACATATATTTAATGTTACTGTGCCCTTACATTTCTTCTTCTTGCAGGGTTGATTAGCCCATGGACAGTTGAGTTTTGTATGGCTTTTGTCACCACAAGCAAAGCAGGAAAGTGGAGATGCAAGATGAATTTGAATTGCTTTTCCAGGTCTTGTAGCATCTGCAAACCACTCAAAGTATGGGCATATGGAGCATCTGAAGAACTTCTCACCTGGATGATCATCTGTTGGGCTTTCAACAACTTCCTCAAACCATTGCAAGGTACCATTTTGCATCTAGAATAGATCCATGGACATTATATTTCTTCATGCATACCTTTCTCACACATTAAACAGTATTGGTTGATGCTGCTGATCTTGTTGTTGCTACTTGATGTCTCCCCTGAATTGCTGCTGCAATATTCTTCCATCTTGCCACCACCCATTCTAAACATATTAGTATTTGAGGATTGTGAATGATGAATGAGTGTTAGCTATGGCTGCAGGTGTGTGGTTTTATAGTGAAGGGAAAGGAAGATGAAGCCGTTGGAAACGGTCACATTTTTGGCCACATAGAAAATGCAACGTGTAACAGTGACATGTGGATTGCCACGTCTGCAAGCTGTCAGTTGGCGTGTCAGTGCCACGGAGGCATAGATCTGCCACATAGACGTATGTTAACCATGGTTCAACTGCCACGGTTAGAAGAGACAAAGGGGTAGATTAGTCAAATAGTTAGCCGTTTTTTTCAATTTCTGTGTGTCGGATGACAAAATACTAGTTTGTGAACACTAATTTAAAGTGTGATCATTTTGTAAACCAATTAGGGATAGTGTGACCATTTTGTAAAACACCCAAAAAAAATTCATCAGCATAAACTTAAACCTTACAACTACTGTATAGTTTTTTTTTCCCCTCTATGAAGCCAGGTGAAATTGTTCAACGACGCAATTGTTACAGCAGGTGCGTTTGAACTTAAATCTTTCAAATTTACTCAAGGATTCTGGGTATAGCTTCTGCTCAAATTAAAATCATGTCCCAGAATGAAAACAAATAATTAATTTATGTTGACTTCTTTTTTATCGGCTAATAGGGTTTATGAGAAGATAATTATGCAAAAACTTTTTTTTTTTTTTTACTTCGTTTCGAGGTTCTTAAAATCTTTTATGAATAATGGTGATTTTTTCAGTGCATAAACAACTGTAAGTATAGATAGTTATGGTTTCGGTTTGGAGAGAAAAAGTTGTTGAAAGCCCTAGCAATGGTATGTAAGAATTTTCACTAGGAAATGTATCCTACATGTTTCTTAATGAGAATTCGTCTTCCTCCTTAATTGATCAGATAGTGTTAGGTATGTTAGAGTTCTCTATTGCATTGGGTTTGAGACTGTTAGTAAACCAAGTTTGCCTTTAAATCTTGTGGAGTTCCATTGTTTTGTACCTCCAGTCTCATTTTAAAGTTCAGTACCAGCATATCGTTAAAGTTAAAGTGGCATATCATTTTGCCGCCATTATCTTAATTGTCATTGTCAGAGGACATATCTAGTCCTTGTTGATCGCAGTATCTTTGTTTTGGTATATATTGTTGCACGGCTGATGTATGTTTTGTTGAATGGAGATGGAATAGTATGTGCAAATATATACACAGTAGGTGGTAAAAGTAACCCCTTCATTAGAGACACCAAGTTTAGACTTGAAACTCTTAAATGTTTCAGAAAAACCCTACTATCCACTCGTAGTTGTACTATGTCTATATCAGCAAGGATTGGTAAAGTTCAAATGCGTATTCGGTCATTTAAGTTTCCCATGTGCCTTAGACAAATATATCATGTCAATTTTGTTGTGTTTTATGTATGGGGAGTTCGAGAATCCTCTGATGTAGTTTTTCAGTGGGAGTTTGTGCCTTAGACATTTTCTTTAAAAGTGAAGTAGGTGTGCCATGTGGGAATTCAAATATGCTTTGATGCAGTTTTCTAGTGGGAGTTTTTGCTCTAAAATTTGTTCCTTAAAATTAATTGCATAGTGGGGTTAGATTCCTATTATTTGCTTTTAGTAAAAACTAAAGACTGGTTTTAGTTTGATTCAATAAGGTTCATTTGATGGTGGTTTCTAGTAGGAGTTAGATACTTCTACTGTTTTGCTTTAAACAGAAAATTAATAAAGTGGTTTTGCCTGATTCAATAAAGTTTAATAAAGTGTATGGTTTCTTATGTTGAAGTCAAGTATTACAGTAAGGTAACTCTTGTTCGAGTAAGTTGTTTTTACGTTGATGCATCATATACAGTAGCCTAAAAGAGCTTTGCATAAGCTTCGGATTAGCTTGAGCTTAACATGGGTAGGCACCATGGTTGATGATCTTTCATCCTGGATAGTTGGTAATGGGTTATTACACGCGGAAGCAGTAATATATCAGGATGACATGCACCTTTTGTTGCATGAAGCATGGACGAATAAGGCTAACACAGAAAGAATTGCGCTAAATAATGTGTTAGTCATCCGAACCACTACCACCGGAAAGTATAAAGATAGTTTAGGCATTTTGGCAATACTAAATCTGAGACCTTGTACTGACCTTGGATCATATTGAATGCATTGTCTTCCTGATCCATCTTAGTGGTGCCATTTGTTTAGGCGAAGGTTAATAAAGATTGTCTCGTGAAGTATCTTATGTGACTGGTTTTCAAACTCAAGGGTGGCCGCCCGTTTTCAAAATTTTCTATCCAGTATTATCTTTTGTAAAATTTATTGACATGTTTAGAATTAACCAAGTGGGAGAATGTAAGAATTTTCATATATGGTCAATACTAAACATGTCCGTTTGCGAAAACCTGGATTATGAGTCACTTTGGTACGATAAAGAGATAAGGGAAAATATCGATATGTATCCCTATTAAAACGGTGAGATAAAGATTCAAGATCGGTGGTTTACCCTAATTCTGCTATATCCTCGTAATGGGTGAGGACTAGTATAAATGTATAAAGAGGGGAGTCCCTCTTCTCATCTAACATGCCATACGTATCCCATATACGGCAGACTTTGAAAGAGAAGACCTCATTCTCAATAGTTGCTGCTGATTTGTATTGGTATTCTCGACATCTCTGCTGGTGCTAATCAGGTATGTAACAACACTCTTTATGTAAGTCTAATCATGATCTTAATCTTTGGCAAAATCCTATGTTTGTCTGTGTTGATTTCAGTATGTGTATTCTTATAATTTTCCTACATGGTAATCTTATCAACAACAATAGAATAACAAAATCAATGGAAGAAAAGCAGAAAAATAGACAAGGAACAATCACAAGAAGCACGGCGAAGGGAATAAGATGAAGCCAATGGAAACCACGGTTAACAATGACAGGAAGCATAGCAAAGAGCACAAGACGAAGTCGATGGAAACCACGGGTAGTACTATGTGTCACGAGGGTGATATGGTAGAATATGAAATCCTTAGTAGGCTTCCAGTGAAATCACTTATGCGATTTAAGTGTGTATGCAAACGTTGGGAATCATTAATCAAGGAAGATCCAAACTTTATTTCTTTACACTTTACTAGGTCAAAAACACGGCCATGCCTTCTTATCGCAGCTCTGGAAACGAGATCCAAGCATTATTGGCACTATCTTGACAAGGAGAGCCAGCAGTCTCATGTATCTTTATGGTCATCTGACTTGTTGAAAATAGATGGTGAATTAACAATAACCATTCCCAGCATAATGAAAACAAGTTTAGCTTATGATAAAATTTTGAAGCCAGTAAACGGTTTGATATGTACGGTTGATTATGATCGTGGTTTTGGATACTGGCGTGGAGACAAGCATGACAGTGTTCGTATATATAATCCAAGCACCAGAGAGTTCATAACACCATGGATTAAACCAAACTTTGAAAGAAGAAATATGGAAACGGAATATCATTTTGGATTTGATCCTGTCACTGAGGAACACAAAGTGATCTGTTTATGGCAAGATTATGACCATTCCAACATTCTATGTGAGGTCTTAACTTTAGGCCAAAATATTTGGAGAAGAATCGATGGTCAGGTACCACCTTATCATGGTTTTATAAACAGACAATCTGTTTATTCTAGTGGTTGTATATATTGGAGCAATGTGTATAGAGAGGTGCTGAGTCCATGGCTGGATGTGGATGTGGATGAAGTTATAGTGGTGTTTGATGTTGGCAGAGAGAAATTCAGAGTGATTTCTGTCCCTAATCTCATCAATGATCAACCTCGAGATACCGGTATTACGGACAAGGGTTCGGTTCTTGATTTATTAGAGGTAGATGGAGGGGTGGCCATTTTTCGTTTTGTAAGCAGTTACATTGTCAATTTGTGGATATTTGATGATGACCATTGTGACAGCAACAAGAACAACACAAATACTACAAATAGTAGTAACAAAAACTGGACTGAAGTTACAATCACATTACCGTTTTCCCCTGGTGAAACTTTGGGTCTAAATGTCCATACTATACCGGGAACATACCAGATCATACTTGAAACGTACGAAAGAAGTAAGTTCGACATGTTGCTATATATTTATGATTGGAAAGAAAAGAGTTTCAAGAGGGTTAAAATCGATGGGATTCCCTCCTCCACTCGATATCTACATTCTGCACGTGTCACCGGCTTATCTACATCAAATGGCTCCTCCGTTCTATATGCGCCTGTCGCCTTATTTACAACTTTCGTGGAAAGCCTTTGGTCTGCTCGAAAGCAAGGAGTTCCATGCAATGCAAAACCACTGACATCAAAGTGAGTAGGGTTTCTGTATATGTTTCGCTTATGAGTTATGAGACAGAGTGTTGTTCACTTACATGCTTCGTATTGATTCATTCTGCTATTTGGGTATTCTTATATTCTTTATAAAATCTTCTCTTTCCATCAAAAAATAAATAAATAAAAATAAAATCATTGGTCATTTTTTAAAACAACTTGATCAGCTGTAACTATTGATTTATAAAGTGAAGTTCATAGTTAAAAATTCACATATAAAGAGCTTGGATTAGCTTACTATTTTATGCTACGGAGCACTGTTGGAAATAATATGGTTTCGGTTTCTCGGAAATCATGATACTGCAACAATCTTAAAGAATTTTTTTTTCTTTGTACTTTCGGTTTCTTTGGATATAATACATGCTTCCTGATTTGGTGTTGTGAGATAAATCATGTATATATGTTACTGTTGATGCATGTAGCCCATAATCTGGTTGTTCTCTTCATAATTGTATGTCGGTACCCATCAGGATCTTATTAATTGTATATCTGTTGCATGCAATAGTACTCACAGTAGATGTTAATAAGATCATTTTGATTAGCTTTTCTTGATTGGGTGAATCAAGGAAAATAGAATGATAGATGAGTAGTGGGTATCATTTATAAAGTGAATATTTCATTTGGATGTTAGTGCCGTACTTAATAGAAAAGTTGCTGCTTTGATCTTTACTAACCGTTTGGGATTAATTAGTTACATGGATATGACCTTTGAAATGAAATATGAACAGCCGTGTCTGTTCAAAACGAAACATTTCAAAACCCGCCACTTTCGAACCAAATCAAGACATTGAAATGCTTGTGATATGCTTCTGGACTGAAAGATGCTTGTATCATTAATGGATCCTTTTACCGCGGGATTCAAATGGCTCCCTGGTGACGGTGAGTGGCGGATAGATATCAAATGTTTACTGCTAGGGAAACTGTCATGCAAACAAATAAGTATCTAATCTAGTTCTTGTGAAGATTCAATTTCCTGTGTTAAGTTACTCCGTTGGATCAAATCCATTTTGTGGGTTCATGACCCTGTGATTTCTTTTCTTTTTTGATGGAATCTATTTCCGTGATTTCATGATTATTAGAGATATATCCATGAAATGTGGGGGATGGAGAAAATGGACCCGGTATCATCATTACATTGGAGTAATTTGAACAGTACCAATATGTATGGAACTAGGCAATTAGGGTCCGTTGATGATCTGTGATCTCACTGGAAGGGATTAGTGGGTTCGATGGATTGAAAGGAATCACATCATTTCATACGGAAAACACATCTGTATGAATGGATAATTCTTGTGCCATTAATTTGGGTTTGGTACTGACAACATTTGGGTTGGTGTTATAGTAAGTACTATCTCCTAAAGTTAATCCAATTGTTGGCTAGTTGCCATTAGTGGGAGTTTCTACTTTCACGAAAAGTAATTTGAGACTGTCAACGAACCTCATCGTCTCATGACTATTGGGGATAGCCATGAATGATTAAGATGATTGTACATAGAGAATCTTAATAAAGTGTAATTGGATAAATGATTTGGAATTGAAATTCATTAAAGTCTGAACGAAGACAGTGCAATGAATCAGAAGTCAATCAAAAGATTTGACATAACAAATCGAGTGATGATTAGTCATATGATAGCCAAAGGTCAATTGATACAGGTGATGGACCTGTAGACAATCCAATTGGTAATTAATTCGTTTGAAATAAGTTTGAAGGGGCGTCATCTGACTAAGGAGTCCAATATAAAACTTAGAAATTTTAACTTCAAATTTTGAGTTTTATATTATGGGTAAAGTCACCCCTGATGAATTATTAGTCGCACAATGGAATTGTGGGAGTGGTGGCCATATAACAAGAGTGTTATAATGATAAATTCATCAAATTGTGGGGTGCCTAAAATAGTGTGATGGTACTGTTTGTAGGTGAAAATGGTTTCTGCTGATTTCGGTAATTGTGGGTGTGCAAGTGAGAAACAATTTAAACCCTAAAGAATGTACTGTAAGGGAGTACTTTAGATTCTAGAGATTAATCTGTACAAGTCCGGCCTAAACCAAGAAATGGCCGTTCCAGACTTGCTTCGGTCACAAAGTGGAGGAGAATGAGTTGGTTTTTGGGAGAGAAGCAAGGAAAGTGGTGAGACCAGAATAGTTGATTCTGGAAGAGTAGTTGGGTTACTACGACTTGTTATCAGAAAAGTGAGAGAGCTAACAAGGTGAGCTAGCTAGCAAGTATTTCTGAGTGTTGTATCTCCCGTATGAACTTGTTGTTCAATGGAAATAGGTAAGACCTATTTATACAAGTCGGAGTAAAAACGTAACCTAGTCTCATTAAGGAGTGGGGAAGTAAATGGGAGGAGGTGGTAACCGTATGCATGGAATTGATGTTCCATAAAGTGGTTAACACATGAAACTGGTTTTCATGAAACTGCTAACATTATGGAATTGATGTCCCATAAAATTGTTAACGCATGTGCTTTATGTCCCATGAACGTTTCACACATAACTTCCCATATTTACTAACCGCCTCACCCTTATGACACTTCCTTATGACGGGCGTAGTGTACGCCACACGCTGTAAACTGCCAAACCAATACCCAAATAGGATCCCACAGTTTGTGTTGATGTCTCGAATATTTTTGGAAAACATGTAGCATGTTGTTGTGGCTTGCAAGGTCAAGCTCGGGAAACTTGCTAGCTTGGTGACCTTCGACGGTCGAGATTTTGCATCTTGAGAGGAGGCGCAACCATTGATCGTTGCAAGCCTTCGTTTTGGTAGCCGCAGTGAGGGCCAACGTGGTGGCTCAGCTAGGTTAGCATGCCGTTGGCATGGCATGGTTTGGTGTGGCCAAACTTAGGTTTTCGGGCCAAAGGTTACCATGTGTCGTCTGGTAACCTTGGATGGATAGGATTTGCTCCTGGGATTAAACGTCAACCGTTGATTGTTGCACGCCTTCGTTTTGGTGGTCGCGTAGGGAAGGCTAACAGGTGGCGCATCTAGGTTGGTATGCCGTTGGCATGGCATGGTTTGGCGTGGCCAAACTTAGGTTTTCGGGCCAAAGGTTACCATGTGTCATCTGGTAACCATGGATGGCTAGGATTTTCTCTTGGGATTGAAGGGCAACCGTTGATTATTGCATACTTTCGTTTTGGTGGCCGCGTAGGGAAGGCCAACAGGGTGGCGCGACTAGGGTGTGGTTAGGCTTGGCATGTGAGGCCAAGGGTTCGCCTTGGGCATGGCTAGCTTTGGCTAGGTGCGATTTTGGCTTGGCATGTGGGGCCAAGGGTTTTCAATCGGCGTATGGCGTGGCTAGGGCCAAGGCAAGGGCGTTTGGCTTGTCATGATGTGACTAGCATGGCTAGGGCCAAGGCATAGTGCGTTTGGCATGGAACGGATAGCTTGTCTATGTTTGGTTTGGCTTGGCATGTGGGGCCAAGGGATTTCCATAGGCGCATGGCGTGGCTAGCTTGGGCTAGGTGCATTTTTGGATTGGCATGTGGGGCCAAGGGTTTTCCATAGGCGCATGACGTGACTAGCTTGGGCTAGGTGTGGTTTTGGCTTGGCATGTGGATCCAAGGGTTTGCCATAGGAACATGGCATGACTATATTGGGATAGGTGCGATTTTGTCTTGGCATGTGGGGCCAAGGGTTTTCCATAAGCGCATGGCATGACTAGCTTGGGCTAGGTGTGGTTTTGGCTTGGCGCGTGGGGCCAAGGGCTTGCCATAGGCGCATGGCATGGATAGCTTGGGCTAGGTGCGTGACCAAGCTAGGGTTTTGGGGAAAAGGTCGTTTGGCAACCTTTGACGGCCAGGATTTTCTCCTGGGATTGAAGGGCAACCGTTGATTGTTGCACTCCTTTATTTTGATAGCCGCGTAGTGAAGGCAAGTATGGTGGCGCGACATGGGGCCATGGCGAGGTGCGTTTGGCATTTTGCAGTAGGTGTGGCTGGCATGATTTTCCATTGGCATGAGGGTGCGTCTAGCATGGTTGGCTTTCTTTGGCGCGGTCGGTGTGGCTGACATGATTTTCCGTTGGCACAGAGGTGCGGCTAGCATGGTTGGCATGCCTTGGAGCGGTCGGTGTGGATGACATGATTTGCTATTGGCATAGAGTTGCGGATAGCATGGTTGGCATGCTTTGGCACGGACGGTGTGGCTGGCATGATTTTCCATTGGCATAGAGGTGCGGCTAGCATGATTGTCATGCTTTGGCGCGGTCGGTATGGCTGGAATGATTTTCCATTGGCACAGAGGTGAAGCTAGCATGCTTTGGTGCGGTCGGTGTGGCTGGCATCATTTTCCATTGGCACATAGGTGGGGCTAGCATGGTTGGCATGCTTTGGCGCGGTCAGTGTGGCTGGCATGATTTGCCATTGGCACAGAGGTGCAGCTATCATGGTTGGCAAGCTTTTGCGCAGTCGGTGTGGATGGCATGATTTTCCATTGGCACAGAGGTGCGTCTAGCATGGTTGGCATGCTTTGGCGCGGTCGGTGTGGCTGACATGATTTGCCATTGGCACAGAGGTGCGGCTAGCATGGTTGGCATGATTTGGCGCGGTTGGTGTGGCTGGCATGATTTTCCATTGGAACACGTGGGAATTAGGGTTGTTCTTGTCGTAACCCTAATTTTAAAAAGATACCCCAGTAATTATTTAGAGACACCTTAAAGGTTTCAGTAAATGTGCCTAGTAAATGCTTGTTATTTTAAATGTTGTGACATCACTGTCTGCTAGGGTTTAGTGTTTTACGATTTTAACCCTAAGCTAAAAACCACCATCAATATTAAGTCCCCTGCTTAGCTCGGAACAGGTGCCTTGTTGCGAGGTAAGAATATGATGGTGACAAACAAGGACAGAATCGAGGTGTAAATCATTTCAAACATGGTTTGAGAATCCGACTAACCTTTTTGAGTGGTAAAGAGAGTTTCAGCTTCCCGTGCCGGCGGCCCTGCATAAGTTGTACTGGGAATGCACACCGGGGAGTGAAAGTTATCGGCTTTTTCTGGTCGTACATCTCCAAGGAAAAGGGGGCGCGGTCTTGGAAGGTGACGCAAGTGGACGGCTTGGCTCGAGGGGGCAAGAGGTGGCGTAGTATTAGTAAGGCAAGCGCACGTGGATGATAGGGTCGCGACAGTGGAGCAGGGGGCTTGGCATAGTATGTCCTTGGAAAGACGAGACATACACGGACGGCTAGGTGTGGTGGGGCCGCGACAATAGAGTGATGGCTTGGCCTGGCAAGGAAAGCACAGATGTCTTGGGAGTAGCAAGGCTTGCTCTTGTGGTCCCGATTTCCTTTCTTCATGAGCGACTTTAACATGGAATTCTTTCCATATTCAAAATCTTTTTCTAGAGGTAGGTAGCATCCACAATCCCGGTACGATTGGGTGTCTACAGGGCTAGACATTAGAATGCGAGGCGGAGCTGCTAGCATGAACTTGGCATGATGGGGACCCATTAGCATTGATGGGCATGGAACGGGTGTGGGATGCTTGGCAAGGCATGACGCTGGTAAGGGAAGCGCTTTGGAATGGAAGCGCTTGCAAGGGAAATGCTTGCGGTTTAGGGTTTGACACGGCGAAACCCTAATTAGTGCCCTTTACTAGAATCGCCATAGAATCCACGTACGGACTCTGATTTTGACGGTCCGCCCCTTTATCGGCCACGAAACAGAATTCTCTATCTCTCCACCCGGGAATATTTAGTTTTCGAGCTCGTTTAGGAGGTGAACACGGCCCGACAGAGGAAATCTGGAAGAAGTCAGGAGGGATGTTGCAGGCCCGGGGTGGCATAGTCGCGTGCCAGTCACCTATTCCCGTTCATGGAGCAAGAAGGAATATACATTTTTTCCAAGCTCTAAAAATTATGTCTGCATGAAAAGAGGTATCGACCTATTTCTGCTTTTCTGTTGTTCGTCTGGATCCGTGTTTCCGTCTGCAGTGTCTCTCCAGTGGATTCCAAAATTTTACTGAAACTCTGTTGTATTCTTGGGATGGATGGATAAAATATATGCTCGGAAACGATCACGTCAGTGATAATCTTGGAGAGTGTGGTTGCGTTGTCGGTCCTTCCTCGACCTTAGGTTGTTCAATGGACCTTCTGATTGTGATGATGATGTGTTATGAATGCTTTCATGGTCGAAAACTGCTGGCGCCACTGGATGAAATATGGAAATATTCCATTTTTGATGCGCTGTTATCAAGTCTCCCAAGACTTTGTTCAAGTTTAGATCCTTCGAACCATCTTCTGAATCTTGGACATCGTACAGAATGAGATACGGTGAGAAGGACCCAGTTATACTTCGTTTTGATATGATGGCATGGATGAATATATGAATGTAGCCTTCTGGCGTGCTTTTGGAGTCTTCAGTGCACATGTACGTCTTCATGTTGAGAAATTCCCGCGGCTCGTAAAACCTCGTCAGTGATGGTGTTGAAATCAGTAATAACCTGGTTGAGCGGAGTGAAAGCATCTCATGCTGGTAGTCCCCATGCGTAACCTAATTTCATTACATCTCCTTGAATCCCCGTCCAAGTGATTTGATATAAGCCTATCGTGCTCTTCTGGATGTGACACTGGGATGCTCAGAAATTACATGATGAAATGTTCTGGATAGTGCAAGCTTGGGATCCTCCGCGTCCTCGTAAAGTGTTGAAGGTGTCTTCTAGACAGAAAAGTGATGATATTCTTGCATTGCACCCCGTGAAGAGTATATGACCTTGTTGTAGGTACGGATTTTGGTTGACCGTGTGTTATAAGCTTTGATAGTGAAGGGAACCCGTGTATATCCTCAGTCCTCAATTATGGTTTACACGTTTCCATATTTGTAGTAATTGTTGCTGCCGTGAAGTTCTGGCTGGTATCAACGAATGAGCGACAACAGTTCTTGGTAGGAGATGTAATCAGTAGAGACTACATTGTCGTGGTAACAAAGTAGGTTGGCTGGAATTATATGGGCCTTCATGAAAGTAAAAGAATTGGATAGATGCATTAGCGAGCAAGCTTTCCATGATCACGAGCTTTCGCGGGATGGATCAGAGCGCGATAATGACTACGAAGATTGGCTGGCTGCGATCATGATCCTTGAAAATGGGAGCGTGGTGGAATGATCCTTTGCAGGAAGGAGTGGTGTTGAAGCGAACGTTGAAGCGGAGCCACTTCTGGAGAGAACGTTGAAAAGATGCCTTGCAACTCTCAGAGCGTTGACGGTTACCATGTTGAAGCCGGAGGCTACGTCACGTTCTGCCAAAATCGACATCCCTGAAGTGTACAGAGGTTAGGAGTCCCCTGTTTCATCTATCGATTATGCTTTCCAAGAGAGGTTGGGGTTCAGGAATGACTTCCCTGGCTGTAAATGCCTGCTTTCCCTGATACAGCGCGGTAGATGGATGAAAATATGTCTTGACGTTATGCCTTGGAGAAACATAAAATCTCACATAACCGTTTCTTCATAAATTATACGAATTTGTGGGCCAAGTTCCCATTGTGCAGGTCCTGACGGGAAGAGGGTCTTTGTGAACTCAAGAGGGTTGCTGATTTTCTTTGCTTTCAATTTTGGAGAAGTCGTTCCTGATCTTTACATGTGATGAAATTAGATCGCTTATCCCCTTCTACTGGGCGTTCAAGAGAAACGCGAGCCTCTTCAGTCCTGCTGAAGTTCCTTTTGTCATCAAATAAACAGTGGTAAAAGGAGGTCGGCTTCTTCCGGCTCTTCCAGTATCTTTCCCTGATGATGGAGTAGCGTTTCTGGTGACGGTTGGAGCGACAACGCTTGAAGAACCGTTGGGGTGGCGGAAGCGGCTCTGGTTCTGGTGATCGTAAGTGTATTGTGCAGGGATGACACTGTTTTGATCACGAAGTGATGGAGCCATGGCGTTGTTTCAAAGGGTGAGGATGGCGCCTCTTTGGCCGGTTGTGGAGCGAGAAATATGGCGCTGGAAGTGCGCAAGATGTTAGCGCTGGAAAGATGCAAGATGTTAGCGCATGGTGTGGTATTGTGTCTGGCATGCGCGTGCGGCATGTATGCCTGACATGTGCGTATGGTAAGCACGTCTGGCAAGAGCGCCTAGTAAGCGTGTCTGGGAAGCGCGTCTGGCAAGCACGTATGGGAAGCACGCCTGGGAAGTGCATCTAGTAAGTGCGTCTGGTAAGCGCGTCAGGGAAGCACGTCTGGGAAGCGCGTCTAGCAAGAACGTTTGGGAAGCGCATCTGGTAAGCACATCTAGCAAGCGTGTCTGGTAAGCACGTCTAGCATGCGCGTCTGGCAAGCGAGTCTGGTAAGCGCTGGATCGTCTTGGAATGTGCGCTGGCTTGGCGTGGACGCTGGCTAGGCATGGATGCTGGCTTGTATTTTGGTATGGCGTGGACCGTTGGCTGGGCATGGCGCGGACCGTTGGCTCGGCATGGTGATGGCTTGGCACGACGTTGATTTGTTGTTGCGGGCCGAGTTGCCTCTTCCCATACGTATCTCAAACAGGAAATCCTTATTCAAATTCCAAAAAGTGTTATGCTTATGAAATGGGTTGGCTCCCTTTTTTATCTCATATCTTTGTTATCACGCCCTGGTGTTAGCGGTAGCGTGGTAGTGATAAAGTGGGCAAGCATATCCCAGCTATGTACTCTAGCGTTTCTCTTTTAATTTGTTTTCTTGTGCTGGTGCAAACCATAGCCATAAGTAAGCCTTCCATAAGTCTGTACAAAATTTTTTCTTATGAACTGGTGTAAACCCTATCCATGGGTATGCCTTTCATAAACTTGTGGAAATACTTCATCATAAACAATTATTTGAATGTCACCGTAGTAACGTCTGCTAATGGTGACATGTAATCATTTTTGTGCAAAGTAGGCACGTGTAGGTGACTTTTTTTTGAAAGGCAAACTAAACGCCTGGTTTATCGTTTTTGATTTCCTGGATTTCTTGGGTTGATAGATAAATGTTACCTTGACGGTTTTGGGTTATTCTTTTTGGAATAAATTGTTTATGAATTGATTATTTTGGTTATTATTGAAAGTGACACAGACATCCCAGGAAAAACCTTAGAACCGTGTGTTGGTAGATGACATGGGGTAAACTATGTATCTTGTCTTGAAAAATTGAAATAGCAAACCATGTATCTTATCTAGGTAAGACTTACTCGTTTTTTAGGTCTCCTGATGAAAAGTGAACCTTCCGGGTGTAAGACCGAGTTTTATGGGAAACACCGCCATGGAAAGTCCCCAGTCGTTACTGAGCCATCTGATAACCGAGCCGTTGATCCTTGGGCGGATCATCTGCTTCTATCCTCTGGGAAGTCCCCAGTCATCCCTTGTCGTGTCATGACTGATAATCAATCCGCCGGGTAACTGAGTCGGATTGGATCATCTTCCTCTACCATCTTGACATCTAGGGTCGAAGAACAAGATCAATGGTCGAAAATTGACATTGTAACCGAAAGATCGAACCTCCCGCAGTGGTCGCCAATTGTTTGTAGGTGAAAATGGTTTCTGCTGATTTCGGTAATTGCGGGTATGCAGGTGAGAAATAATTTAAACCCTAAACAATGTACTGTAAGGGAGTACTTAATTAGATTCGAGAGACCAATTTGTACAAGTCCGGCCTAAACAAAGAAATGGCTGTTCCAGACTTGCTTCGGTCACAAAGTGGAGGAGAATGGGTTGGTTTTGGGGAGGGAAGCAAGTAAAGTGGTGAGACCAGAATAGTTGATTCTGGAAGAGTAGTTGGGTTATTACGACTTGTTATCAGAAAAGTGAGAGAGATAACAAGGTGAGCTAGCAAGTAAGTATTTCTAAGTGTTGTATCTCCCGTATGAACTTGTTGTTCAATGGAAATAGGTAAAACCTATTTATACAAGTCTGAGTAAAAACGTACCCTGGTCTCATTAAGGAATGGGGCAGTAAATGGGAGGAGATTGTAACCGTATGCATGGAATTAATGTTCTATAAACTGGTTAACGCATGAAACTGTTAACGTTTTGGAATTGATGTCCCATAAAAATTTTAACGCATGTGCTTTATGTCCCATGAACATTTCACACATAACTTCCTGTATTTACTAACCGCCACACCCTTATGACACTTCCTTATGACGGGCGTAGTGTACGCCGCACGTTGTAAACCGCCAAACCAATACCCAAAGAGGATCCCCCTGTTTATGTTGATGTCTCGAATGTTTTTGGAAAACATGTAGCATGTTGTTGTGGCTTGGAAAGTCAAGCTCGAGAAACTTGCTAGCCTAGTGACCTTCGACGGTTGATATTGAGAGGATGGGAAACCGTTGATCGTTACACGCCTTCGTTTTGGTAGCCGCGTAGTGAGGGCCAACGTGGTGGCGCGACTAGGTTGGCATGGCATGGTTTAGCGTGGCCAAACTTAGGTTTTAGGGCCAAAGGTTACCATGTGTCGTCTGGTAACCTTGGATGGGTAGGATTTTCTCCTGGGATTGAAGGGAAACCGTTGATTGTTGCACGCCTTCGTTTTGGTGGCCGCGTAGGAAGGCCAAAAGGTGGTGTGGCTAGGTTGGCATGTCGTTGGCATGGTATGGTTTGGCGTGGCCAAACTTAGGTTTTCGAGCCAAAGGTTACCATGTGTCGTCTGATAACCTTGGATGGCTAGGATTTGCTCCTGGGATTGAAGGGCAACCGTTGATTGTTGCACACCTTCGTTTTGGTGGCCGCGAAGGGAAGTCCAACAGGGTGGCGCGGCTAGGGTGTGGTTAGGCTTGGCATGTGGTGCCAAGGGTTCACCTTGGGCGTGGCTAGCTTTGGCTAGGTGGGATTTTGGCTTGGCGTGTGGGGCCAAGGGTTTTCCATGGGCGTAAGGCGTGGCTAGGGCCAAGGCAAGGGCGTTTGTCTTGGCATGATGTGACTATCATGGCTAAGGACAAGGAAAAGTGTATTTGGCATGGCGCGGCTAGCTTGTCTTGGTTTGGTTTGGCTAGGCATATGGGGCCAAGGGCTTGCCATAGGCGTATGGCGTGACTAGCTTGGGCTAGGTGAGGTTTTGGCTTGGCATGGAGGGCGAAGGGTTCGCCATAGGCGCATGGCGTGACTAGCTTGGGCTAGGTGCGGTTTTGGCTTGGCATGTGGGGCCAAGGGTTTGCCATAGGCGCATGGCGTGACTAGCTTGGGTTAGGTGCGGTTTTGGCTTGGCGCGTGGGTCCAGGGGCTTTCCATAGGCGCATGGCGTGGCTAGCTTGGGCTAGGTGCGATTTTGGCTTGGCATGTGGGGACAAGGGTTTTCCATAGGCGCATGACGTGACTAGATTGGGCTAGGTGCGGTTTTGGCTTGGCATGTGGGGCCAAGGGTTTGCCATAGGCGCATGACGTGACTAGCTTGGGCTAGGTGCGGTTTTGGCTTGGCGCGTGGGGCCAAGGGCTTGCCATAGGCGCATGGAGTGGCTAGCTTGGGCTAGGTGCGGTTTTGGCTTGGAATGTGGGGCCAAGGGTTTTCCATAGGCGCATGGCGTGACTAGCATGGGCTAGGTGCGGTTTTGGCTTGTTATGTGGGGCGAAGGGTTCGCCATAGGCGCATGGCGTGACTAGCTTGGGCTAGGTGCAGTTTAGGCTTGGCATGAGGGGCCAAGGGTTTTCCATAGGGGCATGGGGTGACTAGCTTGGGCTAGGTGCGGTTTTAACTTGGCGCGTGGGGCCAAGGGCTTGCCATAGGCGCATGGCGTGGCTATCTTGGGATAGGTGCGTGAAAAAGGTAAGATTTTGGGGCAAAGGTTCTTTGGTAACCTTAGAAGTCCAGGATTTGCTCCTGGGATTGAACGGCAACCGTTGATTGTTGCACGCCTTCATTTTGATAGCCGCGTAGTGAAGGCCAGTATGGTGGGGCGGCATGGGGCCATGGCAAGGTGCGTTTGGCATGGAGCAATAGGTGTGGCTGGAATGATTTTCCATTGGCATGGAGGTACGGATATGGTTGGCATGCTTTGGCACGGTCGGTATGGATGTCATGATTTTCCATTGGCACAGTGGTGCGGCTAGCATGGTTGGCATGCTTTGGCGCGGTCGGTGTGGCTGGCATGATTTTCCATTGGCACAGAGGTGCGGCTAGCATGATTGGAATGCTTTGGCGCGGTCGGTGTGGATGGCATGATTTTCCATTGGCATAGAGGTGCGGATAGCATGCTTTGGTGCGGTCGGTGTGGCTGGCATGATTTGCCATTGGCACAGAGGTGCGAATATCATGGTTGGCATGCTTTTGCGCGGTCGGTGTGGATGGCATGATTTGCCATTGGCACAAAGGTGCAGATAGCATGGTTGGTATTCTTTGGCGCGGTCGGTATGGCTGGCATGATTTTCCATTGGCACAGAGGTGCGGCTAGCATGGTTGGCATGCTTTGGCGCGGTCGGTGTGGCTGGCATGAATTTCCATTGTCACAGAGTTGCAACTAGCATGGTTGGCATGCTTTGGCGCGGTCGGTGTGGCTGGCATGATTTTCCATTGGCACAGAGGTGCGGCTAGCATGGTTGGCATGCTTTGGCGCAGTTGGTGTGGCTGGCATGATTTTCCATTGGCACACGTGGGAATTAGGGTTTGTCTTGTCGTAACCCTAATTTGAAAAAGATTATTTAGAGACACATTAAAGGTTTCAGTAAATGTGCCTAGTTAATATAATGCTTGTTACTTTAAATGTTGTGACATCACTGTCTGCTAGGGTTTAGTGTTTTACGATTTTAACCCTAAGCTAAAAACCACCATCAATAGGTACGTTCCTTAAATACAAGGTCAACGCAATACCGTAAATCAATTGCATTCAAATGCGCGCATCTAAAAGAAATAATGTATGAGAATTGTATCAAGCCGGCAAACCGATACGAATTCTAGAGAGCTTATAATTGCATTATCGAGGGGAATGGGCTTATCGCCTTACTAAAGAGTAAGTTCCAGCGGTAACCCAACCTAAGCGATTGGAAATCCCATGGTTTAGGTTCAAAAGGGAAAACTAATTTGTGACGAACTCGCCAGATAACACTGAAAGAGATTTTGTCTTTCCCTTTCATATGATAAGAGTCAGTGTTTCCTGTCACGTAAGAGGTTGAGACTTTCTCTTAATGATTCCTATAGCTTAGTCTAACTAAGAAAAGTATGGCAGGATACTTTCAAATAGGAGATCACCTATATGAGTGAGAAGTGGAGCCGCTTCTATGATAACTTTAAAGGCTAGGTTAATCTAGAGCACTCATAGAATTCCAAGAACGTTCAGGGAAAAAATGAACACAACCGAGAATTTGACGATTATAAGGAGAGATAATATGTGAGATTTATGGTATCGATTTACATCAACGGCTGACAGCTCAACGACATCGCGTCCACTGATTGGCTAGTGAATCCGGTAGATTTTCACTAGGTTTGGTTCAAAGCCAAAAGCTACCATGTACCGATGCATTATATTTTCTGCTTGTGCTCTTAAAAATTTGTAAGTTTTGTTGAGTCCGTACTTTCACTCATGTGGGGGATTGTTGGAATTTTAAGTTAAAATTATTATTTGAGTGAAAATTTGTTTTCAAGATTTAAACTCCAAGAGATGTGTTTGGGTTATGGCTTTCACCATAAGACACCTAGTCATGAATAGGTTTTATGGAGAGTCACCATTGGCCATGGAGAGTCACCTATGGGTGAAAAGACACCTTGTAGAGTCACTATCGATTCTATAAATACCCATCTCTTGATTAAGTTTTGTAGGGGTTTTTACAAGGTTTTGAGAAGTTATAAAACAGATTTTATGTCAAGAGTCAGAGTCACTTAAGAGCACAGTAATTGTCAACATTCGCTGGCCTAAAAGTATTGTAGTGCTACTTACTATAAGGCGTGATCGTTGTAACTTGGAAGGCGACATCCGTAGAACCGTGAGCACCGTAAGCGGGGGTGAATTGTCTTTAAGGAAAGAGGATTACCTCGCCTCGATCAACCAATTCGATAAGTCTTTCTAACTCTCTTCTTGTTAGTATTTTGTTTGTTGCATGAACAGGATTTCCGAGAAACCGAAACCGCACATATTTTCCAACAAGCACAACAAGAGCCTGGTTGTGAAAAGATATATTGGCAACTGAGGGGTATTACAGATGTACGTTTGAAGGAATTGTATTTTCTATATTCTGTAAGCCAAACTTGATGGGAGTTTGTCTTCTGTTTGCAGTGTTATTATTATACTTAATCTTGTTTGAAAATCTATGGAGATTCTTAAATCTAGCTAGGCACTAGTGAACTCTTTACTCTAGAGTGAACGGCAATGGTAAATACCATGTAGGGATATAAGCAGCTTACCTCCACAGGTTCACTAACATTTATTTCACACCATGAAAGCTAATGCAATATTCTGGACCGTCTGCAACATAACTAGATTGAATATAAGGTAGATGTCTAGTGCCCATCTTCGGACCTTCTTCATTGCAAGTTTCTCGCAAACATCACTGCCGTGTATCATCCAACTCCAATATACTCCATTTGGAAATTGGGCTTAACACAACAACCTTGCTAGCTAGCTAGTCTGCGCATTAATAATAATAGCAAGTTGCTTACACTATGTCCTCGCATATGACTACCCTTATAGGTTGAATACTTGATATCCTTATGTAGAATCCTATGCACGTTCCAAGGTTGAATAGAGCACTGGACTCACTAATTAGTGCGAGCATTCAAGTATTTTCCTTAACATAATTACACCGAATCCGATCCACAAAATCCCAAGACAATGCATCGTTTATTTCCGTCAGCAAGGTAACCAAGATTAAAATGAACTTTAGTAAGATTAAACATGTCAATATTAACCAGCTGCCAGGCCAAGAGTAACTATGGTTTTTTTTTTTTTTTTCTTCTTTAATAATAGATAAAGGTTAGTATCTTTTCCAAATCATCCCAAACGACTGCTTCGGTATTGAGAATTGCCTGCTACGTACAAAAAGAGGAATCCTTTCATGTATTCCATCCATTAATTATTTATAGGAGAGATCTTCCGCATAATTTCTCTCATCGCCATTCTTCTCCCTTCGTACGTCTCCCTCTCTGGAGAACCCTAATAAAAAAAAAATCCTGACATATATAGGCTTGGTCCGAAAGTTTCTCATATTTTTCAGAATCTCATTGACTGTATTAGGTCGATGAAACTTTGGTTATTCGCAAGCATGCCCGTTTGGTTTTTTCTCTGGAAAGGTGAAAGTTACTGAAGTTGCTCTACATCACAAATAGTTACAGCTGGTGAGTTTGGAGTTATAATATTTTAAATTTACTCAAATATTTTGGTTACTGCTCATATATTGTTTAGACCATATTTGTTAAAATTATATACCAGAAAGAAAACAAATATTGATTTACGTAGTCTTTTTTTTATCGGCTGGTTAAAGTTTACACAACTATGCAAAAACTCATGAATATGACTGGATTTCACTAATTTTTGTTTCGTTTTGAGGTTTTATAACATCTTGTGTGAATCATGATGATTTTTGCAGATCCTAAACGACTATATATAGATAACATTGAATCATTGATAGTTATGGTTTGGGTTTGGAGAGAAAAAGTTGTTGAAAACCCTAATGATGGTAATCTTATCAATAGCAATAAGAATAGCAAAATCAATGGAAGAAAAGAAGAAAAACAGACAAGGAACAATGACAAGAAGCACGGCAAAGGGAATAAGATGAAGCCAATGGAAACCACAGTTAACAATGACAACATGCACGACAAAGATAATGAGACAAAGCCGATAGAAACCACGGTTAATACTATAAGCAATGGTGATATAATAGAATACGAGATACTTACTAGACTTCCAGTGAAATCACTAATGCGATTCAAGTGTGTATGCAAACGTTGGGAATCATTAATCAAGGAAGATCCGAACTTTATTTCTTTACACTTTACTAGATCAAAAACACGGCCATGCCTTTTTATTGCAGCTATACTGGAGCCTTCCCGCCGCCTGCGGCATTGGGGTGACGGCCATCTTGACTGGGAGAGCCAGGGTAGCCGGTCTCATAATTTTTTATGGTCAACTGACTTGTTGAAAAGAGAAGATGAATTAACAATAACCATTCCCAGCAAGATGGAAACACGTCCATGTGTATACGATAAAATATTGAGGCCAGTGAACGGTTTGATATGTATGGTTAATTATGATTTTTGTTTGGAACCTGGGCATGATAGAGTTCGTGTATATAATCCAAGCACCAGAGAATTTATCACACCGTGGGTTGAACCAAACTTTCAAAAAAGAAATATGAAAAGGAAGTATAATTTTGGATTTGATCCTGTCACTAAGGAACACAAAGTGATCTGCTTGTGGATAGAGCACGACAATGATTCCAATGTTTTCTGTGAGATCTTGACAGTAGGCCAAACTATTTGGAGAAGAATCCATGAGCAGGTCCCATATTATGATTTTATGGACGGACAATCTGTTTATTCGAGTGGTTGTATATATTGGAGCAATGTGTATCAGGAGGCGGAGGAGGAATTACTGGATGTAGATGAAGTCCTGGTGGTGTTTGATGTTCGGAGCGAAAAATTCAGAGTGGTTTATGTTCCTAATCTCATCAATGATCGACCTCAGGATGCCAACAATGTGTACAATGGTTTCGTTCTTGATTTATTGGAAGTAGATGGACGGGTGGCCATTTTGCGTGTTATGAGCAGTTACATTGTCAAGTTGTGCATATTTGATGATGACCATGGTTGCAGCGACAAGAACAGCACAAACACTACAACTATCAGTAGCAAAAACTGGACTGAAGTTACTATCACATTACCGTTTTCCTACAGTGATAATACGAGTCTATATTTTCATACTATACCGGGAACAGACCAGATTATACTTGAAACGTACGAAATAAGTAAGTTTGGTAATTCTCATAGTAGAAAAATCAGTTCGATGTTGCTATATATTTATGACTGGAAACAGAAGACGTTCAGGAGGATTAATATCGATGGAATTCCTTCTGCCACTCGTTATCTGGCTTTTGCACATGATACCAGGTTATTTACATCAATTAGCCCTCCCTTTCTATATCAGCCTTCTCCGCATGTCACCTTCGTTACAACTTTCGTTGAAAGCCTTTGGCCTGTTCGTAAGCAAGGAGTACCATATGATGCAAAACAACGGACATCAGATTAAACAGGATTTCCATACTTGTTTCACGATAATTAAAACGAGAAGACAGAGTTTGTTCACTTACATGTTTGTCTTAATTCATTCATTTCGCAATTTGGGTATTCTTATGCAATTTATTAATTCGTATGTTCACTTACATGTTTGTCTTAATTCATTCATTTTGCAATTTGGGTATACTTATGCAATTTATTAATTCGTATGGATGAACGTTTTGAATTTTCATAAGACTCCTTTCTCATTGTCGTTGAATACTCAAGGAGAATCCCATGCACGTTCCAAGGTTGAAGAGACCATCGGACTCAAACAAGACACAGCCGAATGAACCACCAATCTTAACTCTACCATATTTTTTTTTTTTTTTTTTTTTTGATCGGAAGAGAAGATTTTATTAGAAAGAAGAATTTACAAGGAGAGCTACCAGAGGTAGCAAATCAATTATAAAACGGAAGAAAACAAAATTACATGAAAATAGAAGCCCAAGTATTTGTGATAGAACTAGCATGGTTCAGGTGAACTGTTCTTCCAGCAGCCGCAGCCCAACTGAGAAGCAATGACTTTGCTTCAACCACCAGGTCATCATCAGTCTTATAGTTATAGTTTTCTTCAAAAGTTCTACAGTTTCGTTCACGCCATATAACCCAAACAATAGCTGCAGGAATCATCCCCCAAATGAAGTTACCTTGACTTGAAAAAATATTATTGTCCCAACCATGAGCTAATGTAATGAAAGAGTTTGGAAAAACCCATGCTATATTGTCTCGCGGGATTAACGACTGCCATAACTTCGAAGTGATTTTACAGTGAATGAAAAGGTGCTCTTGTGATTCTGCCGAATTTCCACATAAAATGCAAGAGTTATAAAGATCCATTCCTTTTTGATTCAGATTATCTATCGTGTTAAGTTTTCCATGTACCAAACACCAGACCAGGAATTTCACCTTTGGAGGGATTTCAGCTTTCCATATGAAAAGAGCTGGGAATTGCTCTAAGCCTTTAGTTTCTACCAACTTTGTATATAAAGACTTGACACTAAAAATACCTGTTGAGTTGAGTGACCATCTTCTAGTGTCAGGGAGAGTATCTAACTGCGGTGGATAGTCACCAATGAGCAAAAGAACTGAAGCAAATTCCTGAGCTTCAATATTCGACAAGCATCTCTTGAAAGCAAACTGCCAACTGCCTTCAACTGTGATCATATCAGCAAGCTTTGAGTTTTTGTCTTTGTAGATTCTGTAAACGAGTGGGAATGCAACTGATAAAGAAGAATTACCATTCCAAAGATCATTCCAAAACGAGATATGTCTACCAGAGTGGATAATAAGATTTGAATGAGCTGCAATCAGATCATTAGCGCTTGCAATAGCTTTCCAGCAAGAAACACCGTAAGTAGTGTTAACTTTTTCAGGAACCCAGACAGAATAATTGGTACCATATTTGTCAGAAATGATTTGGTGCCATAATCTGTTTCTTTCAACACCATACCTCCAGCACCACTTAGCAAACATAGTAAGATTCATAATTTTTAAATTTCAAACACCAAGACCCCCTCTAGACATAGGAGCTAAAACCATCTCCCATAAGACTAGATGAGAAATTTTTGAACCAGAATCATGATCCCACAGGAAGTTCCTCATTTTCCTATTCAAAATTTTTAGCACAGAAGATGGAGCTTTGAATAAGGAAAAATAGTACATAGGTAATGAGGCTAGAATGCATTTCAACAAAGATAATTTACCTCCGTTTGAAAGGCTACATCTTCTCCAAGCAGACAATCTAGATTCAAACTTCTCAATAATCACATCCCAAATGTGCTTTGAATTAGCCTTAGCGCCAAGTGGCATACCAAGATAAATAAAAGGAAGAGTGTCTGTTGCACATCCAAACTCAGCAGCCCAAGAATAAAGTTCTGGTACTTCACCAATAGCAATTAGTCTTATCTTTGAGGTATTGACTTTCAGACCTGCAATGTATTCAAAGCATTGTAGTGCAGATAATAAGTTGTGGAGTTCATCTTTGTTGTGATCAATGAAAAAAATTGTGTCATCTGCATAGTGTAAGTTATTCACAATAATACTGGAAGGAGAAATAGAGAAGCCACTAAAAAGATTCATATTAGCATACTTATCCATATACCTTGAAAACCCTTCCATAGGTATATTGAACAAGAGAGGAGATACAGGACAACCTTGTCTAACTCCTCTTGAACTCTTGAAGTAGCCAAAAGCACTCCCATTTATAAGGACTGAGAATTAAGAAGTAGAATAACATAACTTGAGCCAGTTACACCATTTTCTACCAAAATCCATTTTGAATAAAACAAACTCAAGATATTTCCAATTTATCCTATCAAATGCTTTCTCTAGATCAATTTTGAAAACAATGCCAGCCTTTTTTGATCTAAGTCTAGAGTCAACTAGCTCATTAGAAATAAGGGTTCCATCAATTATCTGTCTTCCTTCAATGTAAGAACATTGAATAGGGGATATCAACCTGTCCATCACCAGTTTAAGTCTTGAAGCAAGCACCTTAGCAATAATTTTGTAGACACTAGTTAACAAACAGATAGGTCTACAATCCTTTATAGTTTCAATATGATCTTTCTTCGGAACCAAAGTGATAAAAGTGGAATTGTGTTTAGAATCAATATTACCAGTTGTGCAGAATTCAGTAATGGTATCCATTATGTCTTGTTTGAGGAAACTCCAACACTTAAGAAAGAACATAATTGGGAAACCGTCTGGGCCAGGGGCCTTGTCATGACCAATCTCTTTGATGGCATTAATAACTTCTTCTTCTGAAAAGTCTTCCTCTAAGATTTCTGACTCAGCTTGAGTTATGTTTTCAAACTCAATATCCACCAAATCTGGCCGTATAATTTATTCTTATGTAAACAACTTTTCATAATATCCTATAATGTGTTCCTTGAGCTTATCCCTATCTTCAGTTAAGACACCATTGACATAAAGTTGCTTGATCATATTTGCTCTTCTTCTTGTAGAGGCCTGACTAATGAAGAAAGAAGTATTTTTGTCACCTTCTTGCAACCATTTTGTATTAGACTTGATCTTCCAAGAAATCTCATCCATCTTGGTAACCTTCTCAAACTCAGTTTTCAACTTGATCTTCTCATTCACTATATTTTCAGACAGGATGTTGTCTTCTGCATAAACATCAATATCTTGGATTTCCTCAAGAATCGGGTTGAGCTTTGAGTTAGTGATCCCAAAAACCTCCTTGTTCCATATCTTCAGTTTCTCCTTTAGAGCTTTCAACTTAAGCCATAAAATTGTGCTAGCTGTACCTGCAAAATAAAAAGGTTTCCACCAATCCTCTAATAATTTAAGAAAACCATTCTCCAAGATCCACATAACTTCAAACCTAAATGGACTAGGACCCCAGGAAGGATCAGAAATGTCTAAGAGAAGAGGGATATGATCTGAGGTAGGTCTAGCTTTATCAAGCTGGGAGGAAAAAGGAAAATGAGCTTCAAAAGAAGGAGAAAGAAGGAACTTGTCTAATCTAGACATGACCGGATTAGATTGTCCATTGGACCAAGTGTATCTAGCACCCTTCATAGGAAGATCAATGGGATCATGTGTGTAAATGAAATTAGCAAAGTCCCTCATGCTTTTAGTTGTTTTATTGCAGCCTTTATTTTCATCACACTTGAGAATGACATTAAAGTCACCTCCAAGACACCATGGCAGGTCCCATAATCTTGAAGCATTGTCTAGCTCCATCCAAAAATCATCCCTTTCAATTGGCTTGTTAGGTCCATAAACATTTGTTAAAACCCATTCAAAGTTATCTTCTTTGTTGATGCATGAGATGGAAAGAGTATAATCTCCCACAAGAGAATCAATCACTTCCACAAAATCCTTATCCCAAATTGTAATCATACCACCGGAACTTCCAAAAGATTGTTGAAAAGTCCAACCCAAATTTTGATAACCACAAATTTGCTTAATGTCAAAGAGGGAGCAGTTAAGCATCTTTGTTTCTTGTAATATGATAATAGGAGCTCTAATTAGGTTGATCATTTTCTTCACCACACTTCTTCTATCGTTAGAGTTAAGGCCTATAACATTCCACGTGAGTATTTTCAGACTCATTGATGAACATAGGTATTTCTTAGTCTAGCTGCTCTTCTTGCTCTTGGTTGAGAGGTGTCCAGATCATTTACCACCACACCCAGCCTTTTGCATTCAGACTTCATTCTTTTAGGTATCAAAAGTGTTTTACCATCTTCAGTGTTGCATGAGCTAGCATCATCTTCGGGACAATCTGTAAATGGTTCAAAACCAGGTGGATAGGTGGGAGTGGACAAATCTGAAGTATCATCTACATGTACCATAAATGTCATAACTAGCCCGTCAGCATCCATAAGAGGTATTGAATCTTGTTTAGGTTCATGAATAGATATTTCATCAATGCTATCTATGCTAATTAAATTTTGCACGGCAAAATCTTCTTCAGGTACGATCTTCAAAGGGAGAATGGGAATAGGTTTTTTAATAGGACCCACACCCGTAACCTTGATAGTTAGATGACTTAAAGCATGGTTTGGCATAGACAAGAAGTCAATTCCTAACCTAACTCCCATATTGAACAGTCGAGTTACCTCAGTAATGACCCAAGTTGGAATGTGGACACATTTGATTACTTGGTGGTTTTCAGATATGAAAGAGAGATTGAAAGCTGATGTAGACTGCTGGAAGGTAGGCTCTGTGATGTGTAATTTGGAGTTGGAGAAAGAAGTGGTATGTTTGGAGAGATGGATGGGTGTAGAAATAGGGGTTATGGTATGGGAAAAAGAGAGTGGTTGGTGTATGGAGTTGGTGGGGTTAAAGGAGTTTGGAGAAAGGGGTGTATCTAAAGGTACTGAAAAATCCACTATTGATAATTTGAAAGCAGGCTTAGTGATATTGTCCACATCGATATACATATCATCTGATTTGTCCTCCAGCTTAGAAGAAGAAAGAGCTGAATTTAATGTATCCACAGATTTTTGAATATGTTTCCATACTTGCTTAGTCATATACTTGTTGTTTTTTCCCCTCTTTTTCGATTTCTTTGAACCATGATGACCAATTTTCCTTGTAGAAGAAGTTTCTGTTGAGTCATTAAATATTGGCTTACTTGGCGTTGAAGTTACCTGAATTTCCGGTGTAGACTTTGGAGGTTGAGGAATATACGCCGGGAGATATTTTCTTTTCTTCATTCTACTCTCTTCCAAAAAATCAGGCATAGTATATGCCTTATTGAGAGCAGGATTTGAATACAGATCCACATTTGTAGGCGGTAAAACAAGGATGTTTTGGTCAATCCTTGAAGACTTTCCCGTCACGGCAATGTGAGAAACAAACTTTTGCCTGCCTGAGAAAATATTGATCATCCTTGAAATGCCATTGATACCTTTTCTGTTTCGAATCTTCATACGTATCGCACGCAAATCTTCTAATCTCAGTGTAGCTGGATCGATCAAAAGAACAATTCCACATAATTTACCAATAACATGAATTATCTCGGAAGACCAGAGTTGATATGGCACACCATAAACTTCAATGTGAAAATCTTGAGAATCCCGGTGATTAGAGCTCCAGATTTTTTCTTGCCATCTAAATACTGAATAAGTAACGTTACCAGACTCAAATTTAAATTCTAAGTCTGCCTTTGATAGCTCAGTATCCGCATGAAATAATGCTTGGAAAGAATTAATAGGAAAAATTTGAAACTCGGAGACAATCTGTAGCTCAAAGCACAAAGCAATGCCAATATGCTTCCAAGAGTAAACTCTATATGGCGATGAAATGATAAAAGCATCATTCCATCTTCCCAAAGTATCATATGAACTATCAATATGAATTGAATGCTTTTTAATCATGACAGTTGAAGATGCAGCCAAATTATTACAGGGGAAAGAATTTGTAACATGTTTGTGAACAATTGGCTTGATTGGGATCGACTTGCTAGGAATAGGTTTGCTTGGTTTTGGCTGATTAGAAAGAACTTGAGCATAGGTTGTTGCCGGGTGAAGGTGAGAATTAGATTTAGGTTGCTGGATAGGTGAGTGATGGATGGGTTTAGAAATTGATCTGGAGAAATTGAGGATAGAATCAAGAGCTTCTGAAACAGCAAAACAGCCAGTGTAGCAGTCACCGGAAGGGATAAAAAAAGAAATAGGATCAACTTTTGGATTAGGTCTAGCCAGGATAATATGCAAATAAAACCCCTGATCATTAGAATGTTTTGTGGCGCAAAACCAAACTTTATTATCATCAAACTTCCATAGATTTCTTCCTGCGTCACCATTTTTCGCAGCTTCAAATAGGACAGATCGTAGATTTAAAGCTAAGGAATAACTGAACACCCCTTTTGTAGATCCATGACTGTAGAACTCTGTCAAGGTGATAGAAGAGGCTGGGATGGATTTGCTACAAGAAAATCTAAGGAATTTTTTCTGGATTTGCACATAACGATGTTCTGAAGACATGGTTACAGGAAGGATGGAAAGGAACCTACTAAACTAGGAAAGAAACCTACAGGAAGGATGAATTTTTTCTTAACTCTACCATTGATATAATAAACACAAGCGAGTACAACTTGTTCATGAAAATGCTTAGCAACAAATTCTTGGAAATGCTTTGGTCATGTGATTGGATTTCATTACCGACTAATTGTGCAAAAATTGATGGTCATGTAATTGGAAACTTACTTTAACCCTTCGGTGTGTGGAAGTACTTCACTTACCTAATAAGTGGTTTGAGACTTTGAGGAAGAGCAATCCAAACTTAATGGGTTGGAATAATGTGTACGGAGTCGGAATATGAAACTGACAAATGAAGGGATGGATGCGGAGAAATTGAAGGCCATTGAATATGCCTCACGTAGAAAACCATGGTCAAGAGAGCAACACATTGGGTGGATTTCCAGGTTTTAGCAGTGTTTTAAAACCCGGACCGGACCGGCTGGTTCAACCGGTAAACTAGTGAACCAGTTGAAAAAAAGGTTGGGTCACCCTTGATCCACTAATATGCTTTAAAACCCAGTAAACCGGACGGTTAACCAGTGAACCACCTGCCACAGATGGGTTTTTAACCGGTTTACATGGTTCTGTATCCAAATCTTATACCAGTTTTGGATCTAAAATTTTCATTTCTCATGAGACAAGAAAAATTATGATTTATGATTTAAAGAATAGTAATTGAAAGAAGAATTATGATTCAAGAATCAAATATACCATCATCAGATCTATTCACTTGTTTAAGATCTAAACAATTAGTCTTAAAGATAGCAACTAGTCTTATTTAGGATCTAGTAAAGCTAACCTTGAAGATAGCACGAAGACGTTAAGAGAATGAAAAAGGAAAAAAAAAAAAAAAAAAGGTCGCAGTTTGGTATAAAGCTAGCTAACAGAGAAATGGAAAATGGGAAAAAGAAATAAAAACAGAAAGAATATGTTTCAGTACGAAGAAGACTACTAGAAGTAGGCGAGGTCTTTGAGGGGGTGAATGGAAAATATTGATATTTTATATCTACATCCTTGGATTTTATATATTCCATATTACTAACCACTAGGTCCACTACGTTTTTTTGTGTTTACACGAATAATTTGAAGCCTATTATTGGGGCGTCACATTCTAATAGAAGGGTTTTACTCATGATATTAATGTCTATTTAGTTGGTTAGAGGGTGTCCTGAAGGCATTTAAAAAGTCTAAAAAGTTCTTCCATCAATTTAAACTTAATCAATAAAAGAAAAAACTAAAATCAAAATCAGTTTTTCTTTCATCTCATCTTAATCAATAACAGTGATGGGATCGACGAGAACCCAACAAAAAATTGATAATCAATAACTCAATAAGAAAACCAACATCAACTCAATGATTTTTGATGTTTGATTCGGCACAAACTCGTATGGTTTTCCTTGGTTAGTGTTTAAAATGGTTTATAATTAGAAAAAATAGATTTCCAAAACCAGTTACGGTTAATATCCTCAATTTTCTAACCGTAATTTTGTTCTCTGAAGCTGTTACGGTTAGAAAACTAAAAACTTCTAATCGTAATATAAAAAATAAATAAATACAGGTATAGTTACGGTTAGAAACCTAACCGTAAATATTATTACGGTTAAGTTCGTTTCTCAAAAAGCTAACCGTATATATATCCTTGGGGAAAAATATTTTCAAGTTTTAAAAATTAGTTACGGCTAGGTTGTTTAAAATATACCAACCGGAAGTTGTCAACCGTAACATACTTCCGATTTGTTTTGCTTTTATGGAGTTAACCGTAGATACTCTTGATATGAATCTATGCAAGAAGGGAACACGAGGAGTTTTTATTGCCTCAAAATTCTTAACACCCACTTGGCTACTTCCAATTGGCTATCTATAGCCTGTAAGTGTTTAACAAGATGCAAAATTCATACCGCCGCCCATCTGGCTAAATATAATTCTTCATGAAGTATGTTTATCCAAAAATATATTTACCCATTATACATGTTTATCTTTTGATTTGATTAAGTCAGTGGGTCAGCCATCCAAAACTTCACACGACACATTGTATTTGTCCATCCAAAACTCATTCGAAAATATAACAACCAAATTGTAAATAAATATATACGGTTGAATTATTTTTGTTACCCAACCGTAACTGTTTTTTTTTTTTGGAATGAGTTTCTCCCAATTTTCCTTGGCTACGGTTGGGACTTCATCCTTACCTAACCGTAATTTCCTTGGTTACGGTTGGGAGTTTATCCTTACCTGACCGTAAATTTATCTTACGATTAGTTATGAAGAACCCAATCGTAAACGGATGGAAAAACTAAAAAATCTGATTTTTTACGTAATAATTAAATAAAGTTAACATAAACCAAATAAGGGTTGTTTAGTCATTATATAATTATTTTAGATAAGGGGTTTTTGAAATTAACTATGAGTGACCCGTTTTTGTCCTATTAGGTGACGCCCCTCTAATAGAATGTGATGCCCCAATAATAGGCTTCATAATTTGATTATAATTTCTTACGATCCTTTGACCCAATGATTCTAGTTGAACCACTGGTTAGCCCAGTTGACCTTGACCCAATAATTTCACAGATTCGAAGTCCGGTCTAGTTTTTAAAACATTGGTTTTATGTCTCTGTGGTGGTTTAAGGCCGGAATATGAGATGGAAAATGGCTAGCTTCTGCCGTTTGGTTATAATATGGTGGTATAATATATACTCCCTCCGTCCCTATTATATAGGCGGAATATAGAATTTTTCTAGTCCCACTATATAGGCGGATTTCCAATTCCATTAAGAATTTTGACATAAATACCCTTATTTATGATGTATGGGAAATTGTAATGAGAATAAGACAAAGGGTAAAAACAGGAAAAAACATGAAAATTTATGAAAACCAAATTTTTTCTTAATTGAAGAGATTTCATCTTCTCCACCTATATATTAGGGACGGAGGGAGTATATATTTTATAAGCAAAGGCCCTCAAAAGGGCTAATGGTTGATGAGTGCCAAATATTGCATATTCATACACCTTTTCATTGGCACTTAACTCATCTTTTGCGCTTCAAAGTCATATATTATCTCAAATTATGCATTCTTACCATCTTCAAGAATAAATATTTGTATTAATTAATTTTGTGTTTTTAAGTACTAAATAAATCTTGGAAGAATTGAGAAGACAAAAGAGAAGAAAGTTGGAAGTGTTGCAACCCGCTCGCGCATCAGTGGCAACCTGTTTACAAATTCATGGAATTAAACAAACCCATGATCCAAAACCCAAGACCCAAATCCATTTCCACCTCACCCCCATTGGATTCTTTCCAAAACATCCACCTCACCCCCATTGTATTCCATTCTATCCATCAATTAAGAAAACATGTTTTGTTTAATTGTTGAGTGGTTTCTACAGTGAAATTCGGATCCCAAGTGTGAGAGAATTTTTGTGTATAAATAGAGAGGGTTGTTGTGTTGAAAACTCATCCAAGAATAGCTTGTTCATGTTAGTTTATCAAATTTCAATTTTGTTGTAATGTTCTTCATGTTCTAATTTCATTTACTAGGGTTTAGATGAAGCCCTAATCTCATTGGTATGTATTCATATCTTGTATCTTGTTCTTGAAAGTTTAGAATTGTTTAAAGATATAATTTAATCCAAGTTTTTCAACATCTTGCTCTCACAATGTATGCCATGTATCCATTGTAGTTAGAATATCTCTATGTTGATTATGCTACAACTCATGCTTAACCAAATATTGATCTTTAGATTAGTTGTGCTTAATTAGACAATTAATGCTTTGGAGAAATACTTTAGTTGTGATTAAATTATCCATTGGAGAAACACCTTAGTTATACGGTAGACTTGAATCTACTATAAGGACAAGAATAATATTACAAGTTGAATGCATATCATAGGTTATTGGTGGATTTGAATACCCTAGTATCCATATTATCATTGTTTACATATCTTGTTATTTGCATCTTTTACTTTTATTATTTCAGTCACTAGAAAATCATATCGTCGTATCGACAAAATCAAACCCCTTTTAGTTACTCTCTGAATCAGGATTTAGAATCAACTTCTACACTCTCCAAGTCTCTGTGGTTCGACCTGTGCTTGCCCTGTGTTGCTTGTCGACACTGTGCACTTGCAGTATACACAATAGTAGGTATCTTTCCGATCCTACCAAGTTTTTGGCGTCGTTGCCGGGGACTCGGTAGTGGTGTAGTTCATTTTTCATCTCCTGGAACTGCTCCCATATTACTGTTCACATATCACTGTAGCATCACAACTATTCACATTCAATTTTACACTTATTTTTGTTATTTTTTTTTTTATTTTTGCTTTTGCTTTAAAACTTCGAAACCCTAACTACCTCTTTTGAGCTCAACAGGTGCCAGAGTAGCTGTTGTAAAGGTGAAGGAAAGGAAGCGAAAGAAGTTTTTATTTTAAATTAAAAAAAAAAAAAGTTTATTTTATTTATTTTTAGATTGTATTAGGATTCCTCTACTCTTGTAATTTTCTTTTTCTTTTTCACTTTATTTTGGACTTTGGACTTGGAAATTCTATTTTTATTTTTATTTTTAAACCCAACAGAAGGGTATTATTAAATATCAACTGTTTGCAGATAAGGACGGTGATTACAATATCACCTCGGCCCCTCGGGTTCGTTCATGACATAGGAGTCGTGGCCCGAGTCGACAACAACGGTTCATCCCCCGTCTGGAATGGGAGGTAAGTTTGTCGAAACACTCGCGAATCCCTTGTTAGCGAGTTACTGTATTCCTTTTTTTGCATATATGTTGAGGAATTGAATACGGCTGCTTTATTTTCCTAGTAAAGGGCAAGGACTGGCCATACAAGATAAGGGTTCGGATTTCATCACCGTTCTCTTCTTTCCCGCCTTAGGAAAACAATACCTAACGTGAACCTAAGCATTAAAATTTGAAATAAAACGAGACCTATAAGGTAACGAGCTTAGTAGGAGAGTCATTCGAAAAATATTGGTTACTCTCTAAGCATACTTCGAAGTTCATGACGGTTTCTGTAAATTGAATGAGTGACTGCGCCGCCTTGGAATGCGGTGAGGCCTTGGGTATCAAAGCTCCTGCAGCTTCCCTCGCCTCTATTCAATTTACTTAAACTCGGATTGATTCCAGAGGAGTTTGCTCAGATTGTAACGAATTCCATTTCGAAGGATTAGAAGCTGGTCTAGAAAACAATCTAAGTGGAACCATCATGCTTTTTGTTTGCTAGAAATCAGTAGGTTTTCTGTGGTAGAGTCAGCCTTGTTTGCGATTGCATAGAACTTCCCTTCCATTTATGATTTTTTTTCTTTTATTTTGTTTTTCTAATGTATGCCCGAGGTAATTAGAGAACGGGCTTGAAAAAAAAAAAAAAAAAAAAAAAACCAATAATGAAAAAAAAAAATATTGGTATGTTTTCAGTGTGTACATCCCAATCTCTGCAACAATCCTAGTGCTAGTTAGAGATCATGTTAGGATTCTGGTCTGCAGGTGGGGATGGAAACAAATCCATCAGAGAGCTTGCTTACGGGCATGCTTCACATTATGAAAATCCAACAGACCATGATGTCACTAGTTATAGGGATTATTATGGAAATTTTCACAGTCCTGAGCATCAATACATGAACCCTAGTAACTACTCACACATGTATCATCCACCACAGGGTGAAAATGAACATCTTTACAGTGCCCAACTCTCACAATCATCACTTTTGGACCAGTTAGAAGCTAGAACTGCAGCTTTAGAAATGCAAATGCATGAATCTGTCGCATATAATTCTTCTAGGAAATTTGAAATCTATGCTTGTACCTTATGTGGAGGCTTAGGCCATCCTGCTGAGAATTGCTATATTTTGCATGATTTTAGGCAATCTAGAGAATATCATGAAAATCCAAAATATGAAATGCCAACAGATTACAAAGCTGATAGTCATTGGGACAATAATCAACTTTTCGAAGGTTGCGATCAGTATTTTATAGACCCTAATTACCCTGCACACATGTATCATCCACCACAGTGGGAAATTGAACAATTTTGTACTTCTCAATCTGTGGAGGAAAATCTCAGACTCATCGAACAAAATAATGCTAGGAGTGTATTACATGATAAACCATATAGAATTAATTATGAATTTCCTACTGTTGAAGACTCTCATTCAATTGAACAACTTAATGCATTATTAAAAATGAATTTGATTCATTTACAAAATGTAGGAAAGGAGGAATTTCAGGATGAAATATTTGTTTGTCCTAATGAAATAAAATGTGAAAATAGTATGCCTAGTCTTACTTGTGTAGCTGATATTGCATATGAACCTGTTTTAAATGAAGGGACTAGAAATACTGCGATTTTAAATAAGGAAATGCATTTCTGTGATGATGATGATGTTATGTTAGAAGAATATGTTTTTACTGAAAATATTGTCGAACCTTTGAGTTCAGAGACATTAGGCTTCTCTGCCTCGACCTTAATGAATGATGTTTCTTCTAGTGTTACATATACATGTGATGTTGATACCGATCTTGAGCCTGTGCAATTGTCCCGTGAACAAGAGCATGACACATTTCTTGTGTATGACTTAGAAAATATTGAATCTCCTGTCGACACCAATGATACTATACATGAAAATAACTTTGATGTGTCTGATTCTCTGTCTAAGTCACAGTGTGAAGTTTCTTGTGATATTCATATGCATGAAACTGAAGTTCTAGGGGATGATTGTGAACTGGGGATTATTGATTTGTTTTATGAGCATGAGCATGATGTTGTACTTGTGTCTGACATAGGTAGTGTTGAATCTCCTGTCAACACTAATGATCTTATGCATGAAAACATAATTGACGTGTCTGATTCTCTGCCTGGGTCACATTGTGATGTCTCTTTGGATTTGTCTATGCATGAGAATAAAACTTTGGATGAGCATGATACTTATTTGGGTCTTGATGGATTGTTCTATGAATGTGAGCATGCTGCGACACTGGCAAATGATTTAGGAGTTATAGATGCGCCTAATAATGATGTGCCTACCTCCCTGCCCATGTCACAAACTAGTAATCTTGCACCCAACCTAGATTTTGTTTGTAAAGTTATTGTTAAACCTACTTTTCTAAGAGTACCTAATCTAGGATTGGAACTGTGTGCCTCTCAAGTCCTCTTGGACTATTTTGCAGTTAAATATAATACCTTTGATGAGCCACAATTAGAGTTCACTCATGTCTCTCCATCCATCCCTGACAAAATCCACTTTGAACTAGATCTTGTGCATGTTGCACCCCTGAAATTGTTAGATTTTGTACCCAAAAGTATATCTATTGAAAAATCTAGGTTTGGGGGTAACTCATTCACATATGCAGTCTCACTTGCATTGCTGTCCTGTTATAATTGTGTAAGGTCATTGATGTTTCCGCACTACGTATTTTTGGGTTGATCCTCAACTTTTTAGATTATTGGTACATGGTGAGTCATCATTGTATAATCTAGTAGGTAAAATTTTGAATCTTGTTGATATATTTGTGTGCTAACCAAACTTTTTGTCTTGCGCTCATATTTTTTGCTTTCAAAGCATTCATTCAATTATGGTTAGCACCACCCTTTTTGGCATCTGGTAATCTCTTTCCTTTGAATCTGTTTTGTTCTCATGTTTTGTTGTTTCTGTTCTTTTGAAACATTGAGGACAATGTTAGATTTAGGTTTGGGGGAGTATTTGCATATCGTCTTCTATGATCAGCTGAGGAGCGGGTCTTTTGTAGAGTGTTTTCTATGACCAGCTGTGTAGCGGGTCTTTTGTAGGATCATTTGCAGTCTTTTGCATTTTTTATGACCAGCTGTGTAGCGGGTCTTTTGTAGGATCTTTTGTAGTCTTTTGCATTTTTTTTTGTCTTCTATGACCAGCTGTGGAGCGGGTCTTTTGTAGTGTGTTATCTGATGACCAGCTGTGTAGCGGGTCACTAAAAAAAAATGATGATCAGCTGTGTAGCGGGTCTTAAAAAAAAAAAATTGGTTACAAATTTTCATAGTTCTACGAAATTCCGAAGTTCATCATCTACAGTTGAAGACCGAAGACGAAGACATTTCTATGGATGATCTGAAATTGGAGAAGGTTTTGTGGGTACATCTTTGGTAGGCCCTCACGAGACTACAACTCGTCCACTAGGGACACCTAGGGGTTTAAAGGCTTAGTGCATACGCTAAATGCATTCGAGAGACCAGCGACAGTGGTATAGTTAGGATTTCTGGATTTCTGTTTTACTTGAGGACAAGTAAAATTCAGGTTTGGGGGTATTTGATGAGTGCCAAATATTGCATATTCATACACCTTTTCATTGGCACTTAACTCATCTTTCGCGCTTCAAAGTCATATATTATCCCAAATTCTGCATTCTTACCATCTCCAAGAATAAATATTTGTATTAATTAATTTTATGTTTTTAAGTACTAAATAAAGCTTGGAAGAATTGAGAAGACAAAAGAGAAGAAAGTTGGAAGCGTTGCAACCCGCTCGCGCATCAGTGGCAACTTGTTTACAAATTCATGGGATTAAACAAACCCATGATCCAAAACCCATGATCCAAAACCCAAGACCCAAATCCATTTCCACCTCACCCCCATTGGATTCTTTCCAAAACATCCACCTCACCCCCATTGTATTCTTTCCAAAACATCCACCTCACCCCCATTGTATTCCATTATATCCATCAATTAAGAAAACATGTTTTGTTTAATTGTTGAGTGGTTGCTACAGTGAAATTCGGATCCCAAGTGTGAGAGAATTTTTGTGTATAAATAGAGAGGGTTGTTGTGTTGAAAACTCATCCAAGAATAGCTTGTTCATGTTAGTTTATCAAATTTCAATTTTGTTGTAATGTTCTTCATGTTCTAATTTCATTTACTAGGGTTTAGATGAAGCCCTAATCTCATTGGTATGTATTCATATCTTGTATCTTGTTCTTGAAAGTTTAGAATTGTTTAAAGATATAATTTAATCCAAGTTTTTCAACATCTTGCTCTCACAATGTATGCCATGTATCCATTGTAGTTAGAATATCTCTATGTTGATTATGCTACAACTCATGCTTAACCAAATATTGATCTTTAGATTAGTTGTGCTTAATTAGACAATTAATGCTTTGGAGAAATACTTTAGTTTTGATTAAATTATCCATTGGAGAAACACCTTAGTTATACGGTAGACTTGAATCTACTATAAGGACAAGAATAATATTACAAGTTGAATGCATATCATAGGTTATTGGTGGATTTGAATACCCTAGTATCCATATTATCATTGTTTACATATCTTGTTATTTGCATCTTTTACTTTTATTATTTCAGTCACTTGAAAATCATATCGTCGTATCGACAAAATCAAACCCCTTTTGGTTACTCTCTGAATCAGGATTTAGAATCAACTTCTACACTCTCCAAGTCTCTGTGGTTCGACATGTGCTTGCACTGTGTTTCTTGTCGACACTGTGCACTTGCAGTATACACAATAGTAGGTATCTTTCCGAGCCTACCAATGGTCCTCCTCAACTGTTGGAAGGATCCAAACAGGGGGTGTAGACCAGTACATGGAGAGATTGTTTTGTTTAGCCCAAAGAGCAAGCTCATGAGCAACAGAATTACAAGTCCTAGGTTGAAAACTGAAAATACAAGTAAGAAGTTTAGATGAGAAGAAGAAAATGTCTTTAAAGATGGCATCCATCCTAGCATCTCCTTCAAAATTTCCTGTTGAAAACTTATCGATGAGAGCTTTAGCATCGCTTTAGCGTCACTTTCAACAATGATGTGGGTTAGCTTTAGTTCCACATCTTTCTTCAGAACTTCCCATATGGCTCTAGCTTCGGCTTCTTCAGCGGAGAAAACATCAAAAACCAGAGAGGCACAAAAGGTTGCTTTCTTGGAGAAGTCACGCATCACATATCCTGCACCATTTTCTCCAGTTAAGATATCAAAAGCACCATCAGTGTTACATTTAATCCAGCCAAAGGAAGGGGGCATCCAATGATCACAAAAACTGACAGGAGGACTAGAAACAATATGCAAACTAGAGTGATTAAACTTCCTATTAAGAAGCATGGCTTTAGCTCTAGAGATGACAGTAGAAAAAATTTCTTTGGTGTTCTGAAAAACAAGGTTATTTCTACTAGTCCATAGGGACCAAAGAATAGCCACAAAAAGACATTGATTTTCATCAGTGAGTTTAGAAATAGGATCAACAAGCCAAAAAAGCAGCCAATCAGTGAAAGATTTATTTTGAAAGAATTGGGTATTGATGTTGAAATCAGAGAGAAACCAAACCCTGCTAGCAAAAGAACAATTAACCAGAGTATGCATAATAGTTTCAAGAGGATCAGAGCATCTAGAAAAATCAACACAGTTCATGGGCATTCTAGTTTGAAGGACAACCCTACTAGGTAAAGCTTTTCTAGAAGCTCTTCAGAGAAAAACCTGAATTCTGTAGGGTACTTTAACTTTTCAAATACACTTCCAAAGATGTTTATAAGGGGAGGGCCTAAGGCCTCTAATCCCCAAGTAGGCAGATTTTGAAGAAAATTTGCCAGTCTTAGAAAGTTCCCAAGCCCTCCTATCAGGAGTGAAAAGCTGTCTTAAGGGAATTGTGATGATCTTCTGGACAGAAGCATCATCAAAATGGGTAGTAAGTCTTTGGACATCCCAAGACCTAGTTATGGGATCAATAAAGTAAGCGACTTTGATACTTGGGTCAGGTGGAACAAGTGGGTTGGGTGTGGCCGATCCCATGCTGGGAATCCACTTCTCACACCATGGGTCAATAAACTAACCATCCCCAATAATCCAAGAAATAAAGGGTTTGATGAGCTCTTTTATGACATGGAGGAATTTCCATGTCCATGAGAAATTAGCAGAGCATTTAGCATTTAGAAAATCAGTGTTGGGAAAGTATTTAACTTTCAAAACAGTAGCCAAGAGACAATTAGGATGTTCCAAAATTCTCCAGGCATTCCTAGCTAGCATAGAAAGATTGTTCAACTCCTTTCCTAAACCCCAGGCCCCCTTCACTTTTAAGGGAACATAAAATATCCCAACATAGAAGGTGAAGTTTTATGTCTTTAGGGTCTAGAGTCTCACCCCACCAGAATTAGAGAGATGAGAATCCATTTTCCTACACAGATGTTTAGGGATAAGGAAAGCTCCCATCTGGAATAGGGGAATGGCTTGACCAATATGCTTAATCAGGGTAGTCCTGGCAGCCTAAGATAAAAGCTTGTGGAGCCATATAGAAATCCTAGCATCCACAACTTGGAGGATTCCCATGTGGGTCTAGATTTTAGACGCTTGGAACACAATTGGAGTCCCAAGGTATTTTTCTCCAAGATCTCTGCTCTTAATATCTAGGATATTAGCCAGAATAGATTTCCTATGCTCAGGAATTTTCCTACTAAACAAAATACCAGATTTCTCAAGGTTTATTTCTTGCCCCGAAGCTAGACAATATTTCTGAAGGAAGTCCTTGATGACATTAATTTTTTTTCCCGTAGATTTGGAAAATAACAAAGAATCATCAGCAAATAGCAGGTGTGTCATCTCTGGGGCATTTTTGCAAACCTTAATACCTTATAATATACATTTACTCTGAAGAGTATCTATGTAAGAAGATAGAGCTTCGGAGAAAAGGATATAGAGATAGGGTGAAAGGGGGTCTCCCTGTCTCAAACCTCTTTCAGGTTTAAAGAAACCAATTGGACTACCAATTAGGAGGACAGAATAAGAGACAGTAGAGACACATTGGTTTATTAATTTAACCCAATGGTCCGACATACCCATCTTAATTAAGACTTTCTCCAGAAAGTCCCACTCTAGCTTTTCATAGGCCTTATACATGTCAAGTTTGATGGCAGCAATACCTTCAAACTTATCACAATGGTTAACAACATAAATGACCTCATTAGCTAGTAAGATATTATCAGATATGCTTCTTTTTGGTACAAAGGCACTTTGATTTTGAGAAATGACTTTGTCCATAAAAGGCTTAAGCCTATTAGCCAAAGTTTTAGACAAGATTTCATAGATAAAATTGCAAAGACCAATTGGTCTATACTGGGTAACCAACTCATCCAAAGGGACTTTAGGTATGAGAGCAATGTTGGTATGATTAAACACTTTAGCAATGTTACCAGTTCTAAAGCAAGTATGAGTCATATCAACAACAGCATCTCCCACAATATCTCAGTGCTTTTGATAGAAAAGACCTGTAAAACCATCTGGTCCTAGAGCCTTTTTTCCCCCCATTTGGAAAATATCATTCTTAATTTCCTCTGGGGTAAGAGGTAAATTTAGGGAAGCATTATCCTCTTCAGAGAACTTAATAGGGTAATCAGCTAGGATATCATCTTGTAAAGATTTAGGTTGGGAAGAGTAAAGAGTTTTGAAATAATCTATAAAAGAATTTCCAATACTGTCTCTATCAGTTATGATATCGTTTTGGGAATTCTTTATCCAACTAATCGCATTTCTTTTTCTTCTAAAAATAGTTACTCTATGAAAATATGGTGATTTTTTGTCACCTTCCAAAAGCCAGACTTCTCTAGATTTGTCCTTCCAATATAACTCCTCCATATTGTATAGATATTCCAATCTGGCTTTGAGTCTGGAAGTATTGGTGGTATTAGTAGGATTATTGATCTGAAGATCATCTAACTCCTTCCTAACATTGGAGATGTTAGTTTGAATATTTCCAAATGAGGATTTATTCCACTCTCTTAAGCTTTTCTTAGTACTTAAGAGTTTGGCTTTAAGTTTATAGGAAGGAGATCCTACCACATTAACAGACCAAGAGTTGGCTATTATATCCCTATAGGTAGGATCCTTTATCCACATAGCCATGAAATGAAAAGGTCTAGCCATACAAACATCCTCATAGTTGAAACCAATATGCATGGGACAATAATCATAAGAATCCCTAGGGAGGTTATTAACACAAAGTTTAGGACAGAGGTCTTCAGCAGTTTGGTTTATAAAACATCTATCTAGCCTTTCAAGGATTAAATCAGACCCTTGCTGCATGTTAGACCAAGTAAACCTTGGACCAGAAAAACCAGGATCAAGCAAGTTAAAAACAAAACAAAATTGCCTAAGATTTTCAAAATCAGGATCATCAACTTCTAAGCCACCATTTTTGTCTTCATTACTTTAAAGAGCATTAAAATCTCCAATGACAAACACAGGTTCATCCAGTGGAGCTATAACTAGGTTGTATTGTTCTTCCCAAAAAGTTTGCCTCAGACTACTGTTAGGTTCACCATACATAAAATGAATATGACAAGTTTTAGAATGGATGATGTCAGTAGAAGTAACATAGATGCCCCTTTGACTAGAATATATGACATTTAGGTGAATTTCTTTTTTCCAAGCAAGAGCCAAGCCTCCACTTCTACCAATATGGGGCACATTTAAAGTGCAAGGATACCCCATATTTTTAAGTTTTCTAGCTGCCATATCTTTATTCATTTTCGTTTCAGATAAGAAAATGATATCAAGATTGATATTTTTGCACAATAAACTAAGCTCCTTGTTAGAGGATTTTTTTCCCAAACCCCCTAAGGTTCCAGGAAATAAAATTCACATTGTTAACAGGGAAAGGATTCATGGTGGTAGGTTCACACACAGTTATGGGAGAAGTTTGAGGAAGATTTACCTGAGTGGTTTGATCAGATCCACCATTAAGGGAAGTAATAGTATATTTCCAGCACTTTGAGAAGCCATTTGGGATGAATCCAGACTAGAAGTAGCAGCATTGAGGTGAAAATTATTGCAGACATCAATGTTGCTCGGAGAACCAGAAGCAGGAACATTGTAATTACCAAAGGAATTGAAGACATGCTGGGTATTGAAAGAATAGTTAGAGAGATCAATGTCTGGTAGATCTCCCAAATTGGTGATTGGGGGACAGAGTTGAGTATAATTGGGTTCAAGTGGGGAATTTTCTTCTGAATTAGCTACATGGTTGATAAGGTTGGAATTAGCTTGGGTACGCTTACGCAACTCGTCTCTGGGATTGATCTTCCTTTTGAGGTTAACTAAAGCTTCATGATCAGTATTATTAGCAGCTCCTCTAGTGACAATTGAGCTGGGATTTGGGAATGATGTTGTTTTAAAACGCCTTGACGAGTTGGTAGTTCGAATCGGGCCGTTCTGGTTTGACTCAGCACCAGTAATAGAAGCATCCACAGAGACATTTTGAGTAGTAGTTTGTTTGAAATCCAATGGTAAACCATTTTTTACCGAAGTAGTATGTTTCTGAACAGGTCCAACATCAAAAAATTTCAGATCTGATGATCTGTTGATAAAAGGGCCCATTTGGAAAACATTAGAGAAACTTTTTTGGATGGAGTTAGCTATTTGTGGATCTGTATCCTCAGCTTTACCCTTAGCATTTACTTTAGAGTATGAAGGTAAAATCTGAGTATTTGGGATGGTAACCGAAGATAGAATAGAGGTATCTGCTTCAGCAACAGGAGTGGAATCCACTTGAATAGTACTTGATGACGATATTAACTTGGAAACTGGTGGTAGAGTATAGTTACTGCAAGAAGCCTTGAGTTCTGTGATTTTCTTTTGTTTCTGCTTCCAAGCTGGGAAGTTTTGGTCCTTATGATCAAGAACACGGCAAGAGGTGCAGAAATACCTTGGAACTCTGATATGTCTACATTCTATCAAGAAGGGATCTCTTCTTCCATTTGTGAAAAGGGGGATGCCAGTTGGAAGAGATTTTTGTACAGAAATCTTGATACAGACCTTCACATTCTTCATGAGAGGGTTCTTTCCAAAGCGATTTTGGGCTTCCACTAATTCTCCCATCTCCATGGTGAGTTTATTTAGATCTTTAAATTCAGTGCATTCGTTTGGAATGTTACATAAGATAAACCACATAATTTCTTCCTCAAAGGAGATTTCAGTATTGATTGGCCAGCCTTCAGTAGGCACCTCTTTTAACACATCCAGATAGCCGCAAACAAACCAAGGTTTTTGAGATTTAATTCTATCGAAATCTTCTTCAGAGAGAAATCGAATAAGAACTTTGTTCCTTTGGCCGTTCCAAGTAGATACTGTAGGGTGTTGAGCAAGAGGCCAATTGTTACAGATGTGGTATCTGATAGAAGCAGTGGGAATCAAAGTTTCACAACAGATATATCCCACAATACACCATTTCTAGTTAGAATCAGCTTCAGCAAGAATGACTTTTTTATCAATGAAGACTGGATTGGCTAGGGAAGATGGTAAATTAAGTTTCTCAGACATTTGTAGAGAAAGGTTTTGGATATCTTGGTTCAAAGCTTGATTTTGCTTAGTGGTTTGGGAGGTATTCATCATGAACAAGAGGTGGATATGAATGATTATATGTTGATGAAGATTGACTCTTTGAATAGTCAGGATAAAATACAATTCTAGTGAGATGATACCATGGTACTCACTGAACTAAAGTTGACCCCATATAGAGTGTTGAGAGATGACATAAGCAGTTTTTGTTTGGTTATGGTTACCAACCTTAAAGAGGAAATATGACTCCGGTTGACTATGATTTGGGGAAAACTCAGGAGAAGAATGGTGTAACATAGTTGTAGCACGACTACAAATGTTGTTTTGGAGAAGACTGTTGAGATAAGGCATGTCGTTTTCATGTCTAGAGAAAACAGGTAGGTTTGTAGCCAAATGATTTATGTGAGAAATGGAGATACAAGGCCACTTGTGGACAAATCCAATAATGGATCGATATTCTTTTTGATATGAGAAAATGTGGATTCGCAAAATATAAAAGGAATATCTAAGACATTTATCAGTTTTGGCAGTATTTGGTTGGGGGAAAAAGATAATGGTTATAATGATAGAAATTTGGGGGGAATTTTTGAATTTTGGGGAGTGTGAATGAGTATAATTTTCGTTGGTAATATTAACACGGCTTCTTCCAGGGGCTCTCAAAGCCGCAATGTTGCCTCTCATCTAATGCTTCCTCCAACTAGTCTGCATAAAAGATATAAAATGGTTTTAATTAGATCCCAAATGAGAATAGCAAAGTTAGAGGACCTACTAAGGCAACACTTAATAGTGGTTCTGTTAGGTATAAAGATAGTGAAGATGGTTAGGTGTTGACGGTAGAGATCAATAGGGTAATGATGGTTATTAGGGGGAAGGGTGTACGCGTGAATTTGCATGGGCAAAGAGAACGAAGCGATTTGATGATTAACCAACCGCCATAAATGACAGTTAATGGTAGAAGTTATGCCTTTAAAAGATGAGTTTTGATGGTGATTAAGAAACTCACTAGTATTTTTACTGGAAAGGGAAAGGTTTGGGTAGAAGTTGAGAGATGGCAAACTCCGGCGGTACCGTTCCCGTGATCCCATCAATATCAGATCTTTATAATCAGGTAAAAACACTTTTAAACAATTTAAGAACTGAAGAGTTACAACAGTTAAAGATTGATGTTCAGGCAGAATTAGATCATCGTGAAATGGTTCAACAACGCCAGAGGGAAGAGGAATATCGCAGGCAAAGAGATTCACAACGAAAGGAAAGAATGTATCCTGAGTGGGTACCTCAATACTTGAAAATACGGGAGAGGAAGGATAGTGAATGAGAGGAAAAATAGGAGGAGGAGGCTGAACAGAAGGCCAAAGGACCTCGATATGGGAGCGAAACTGATGAAGATACTGACTCATCTGGTGGATTTGATACTGATGAAGAGGGTGTGGAAGAAATGGGGACCAACGAATTGGATTTTTATTATGGGGGTAGCAGTGAGGAGATGTCTATTGGGCGAATTGAGTATGACACTGAGCATCTAAGGGATCGATTTGAAAAGGAGATTTCCAGTCCCAAAAAGTACTCTCGAACCATGAATAAAGGGGAGCATATTCCGTTAAGTGTGAGTGCCCGGATTCCTTATTCAGATGAAGAGTCAAACTCCAGTGGTACATCTCCAGCGCCATCAAGCAGCGAGGATAGTGAACGGTGAATGGTGGGAGGGTAGCAAGACGTGTGGTGGATGCCACAAAGTTACCAGAAGGAGATAAAGTTTTTGGGTGTTTGAAAATATTAAAAATGATTAGCAAATTTTTTGTGAATAAGCTCCTGTGGTGATTCCCTTGTCTACCCAACTTCTTGAAGCTATGGTTGAAGGTGATGGACAGTTTCTTGCTCTTTGTTTTTTCCTTGTCTCGGTTGAATATTTTGTTACGGTATTTAGGTTCTAGATCTTGCAAAAGTTTTGGAATGTACTTTGAACTGGTAGTGGTAATGGGGTATGTGTTGAATAGTTGTTGTTTTTCAGTTTCGATGGTGTCTGTGTAAATGAGTTGTTGATGATGAAATGTGTGTTGGGTCTTAATTACTTGGTTTGTAATGGTGTTGAACAAGATGTTGTTGTGTCTGAGAATGTGTTTACTTAGAGTTCTACCGTTAATGACGTTGCTGAATTCTTGGTTATTGCTCTTAGTAATGCTTTGGTAGAAACTGTACTTAGTTTTGGTAGAACTGGAAGTACTTTGTTGTTCTTCTCTGATTATGCACTTGATTAGATAGCACAATAAACTGTAGTGTATGTAGATGGCAATGAACAAAGCAAGATAAATGATATACAAATGTGGCTCTTCTGTAAACATTAAAACTGGAACATAGACTGAAACAACACTGAATTGGAGACCGATTTGCTGGTGGTATAATATTTTCGAGAAGAACATGACCATTTTTATACCGTTGCACGGTGGAGGTTTTTTTTTTTTTTTTTTTAGCCAAGGATGAAAATGGTGGTATAATATTTGATCTGTGGCGCGAATGGAACATTTTCGAGTTCGCAGGCAGATGCATCATTTGTCCAGAAGTGCATAAAATTTTAGATGCCAACTTTGTCCTCAATTTTGTACGAAAATGACAATTTTGTTCTTCAGACAGTTTAACTTAAAACCCTATTTCTTCTTCCCATTTTGTTTCTCACCCAAATTAGTCTCGGCTCCACCATTCCAAAGTTCCAAGGTATCATCTCTCCATCTCTCCGTGTCTCCGATTCTCTCTACGTATATGTATCCAGAAACGTTAATTGATCTGACCCAATTGATTTTCGAACAAAACCCCAATGTTGCACTAGTATGATTTGATGAAACGAAATGGGGAAAAATGATTTTTCTCAGTGTAGTTTGTTTCAATAATTGAGAAATCTGGTTGATTTTTTGTTCTTGCAAGATATAATCAAGTTTATTGAAGTGAGGATATGGCATTGAGAGGAGTATGGCAATTGAAGAAGCTGGTTGTGAGCTACTGTGATTGGGGAGAAAGTAGTCGAGGAATCCGGTATGTATTTCTCTTTTCTAGTTCTTAGTTTATTTGGGTCTTGAAAATGTTTATTGTATTATTGGGTTAGAAGAAATTTTGAGTTAGTTGATGGTGATGATACACTTTGGGTGTCAGATGCCAACATTGTTCTTCTGGTATCTCCATCTATAAGTATCACTCGATCAATCGAAACATTACTTGCACCATCCTTTACTTCATCCCGATTATTCAAATTCACAAAAGTTCCTCCTGTGGTCACCACTCTTTCAATCTCTGTACTTCCCACTAAATTACCATCTATTGTCGCGCAATTCATTTTTGACACACGATCCTATTTTGCAGCTATTTTTCTTCAAAAGGCTCATGACAAGCCTTATTTTTCTTTTGCAGCTATTTTTCTTCAAAAGGCTCATGACAAGCCTTATTTTTTTGGGAACCCAAAAGCAGTAAGGAGAAATGTTTCAGCTGCCACAAAAAATGTGATTCCAGCTGTCAAGAGCTCTCAAAAGAAGTATATCAGGAATATTGTATTCATCCCTCCTAAAGATGGAGAAATCATCAACATGAATTTCTTACTCAGTAAAGGTGCTCAAGAGGAAGCTGGTGAAGAAGGAAGACTTGGCAAAAGAAGTAGAGTGGAAAATTCTACCTCTACTGAGGGTTCTTCTGTTGAGCTCCCCACTTGTGATACCACTGTAACTAGCAAAGACTTTCAAGCCTCCCAATCCATCACTGCAAAGGATAATAAAACTTTGAAACACATCTGGAGAGTCGGGTATATTTTAATTCTTACATTTCAAATTCCCAACCTCTATTTCACTATTGTTATACACAAATTTTTACATATTTTTCTTTGCATATTGTGATTAAACATACTAGGTTGCATTCACTAATAGGTTTAAAGATATCACTCTTAAGAATTTTGGTTGTCATTACTAGTTTTATCTTGCTTCATTGTATCTCTGTTGACTCACAAGAAGCCCACATCATGAAAATCATTTCATGGAATATCCAAGGCCTCAAAAATGCAGCCACTAGAAATCATCTTAATGACCTCATAAGATGTCAAAATCCTGACATTATCTTCATTTGTGAAACCAAGATAAATCAAGACAAAAGCAAACCTTTTCTTAAACATTATCAATATCCTAATTTTGCCTTCATTGATCCAGTTGGTCTATCTGGAGGACTAGTTCTTCTTTGGAAAAATGGATTCTCTTGTGATGTTATTGGGAAAGACAATAATATGTTCAATATCCTGGTTCAGGTTGATAATAGTAAAACTGAATTTCTACTTACTTGTATGTATGTGCACACTAATTATCATAAGAAAAAATCTCAGTGGGACTATGTGCTAGATATTAGTAAGAATAATAGTAATCCTTGGATATTACTAGGAGATCTTAATTTCCATTTCACTGATAATGATAACAATACTTCCTCTTCCATTGATAGTTGGGTCAATAAGGTAGTGGCTGATTGTGTACTAGAAGACTTAGGTTATTCAAGCAAAAGTCATACTTGGACTAGCAACAATTTAGGCACAGGAAATAGGAGATCTAGAATAGATATGGCACTAGGCAATAGTGATTGGAATATTTTTTCCCTAGCTCCAAGCTCTATCAGTAGTGACCATAGTCCTATAATGTTAGTGACAGACTCTAGTATTTCTAATTGCTGGAAACATTTTAAATTTTTTCTTACTTGGTTGAATGATGACTCTTGTTCTAATATCATTTCTAATGCTTGGAAAACTAAGATTAATGGCTCCCCAGCTTTTCAGCTAACTAGTAAAATGAGTATTACTAGGAAATTACTCTCTAAGTGGAATAGAGAGCATTTTGGCAATATTCGTCAACAGATCAACAATCTACAACAAGAGTTATCTTCTGTTCAAGCTCAACCTTAATTACAGTCCTCAGGCAGATAATCAAATTGTCACAATCAACAATGAACTCAATAAATGGCATAAGGTGCAGAATGAATTTTACCAACAGAAATCAAGAGATAGTTTTATCAAAGAAATGGATAATAATACTAAGTACTTCCACTCAAAATGTAACATAAGAAGGTACAGAAACAATATTGACTCAATACAAGATTACAATGGCACTTGGTTGCAGTCCAGAGAAGATATATCATTTCACCCCACTCAACATTTCAGCAGTATAAGTACTTCAACACATCCAGTTCTTGAAGAGCATCTATTTACTATACTTCCTACCATTATTACAACAGATGATAATTCTCTTTTAACAAGCATTCCTTCTTCAGAAGATATTTTTTCAACACTAAAAAGTATGGAAAACTGGAGTTCTCCAGGGCAAGAGGGTTTTCAGGCTGGCTTTTATAAGAGTCAATGGAACACTATAGGGGAAGATGTCTGTCTCATGGTTAAAAGATTCTTTGAAACCAAATTTATGTCAAGGGAAATTAACAAAACCTTCATTTCACTCATCCTAAAGAAGAAAAAGTCCATGTGTGCTGCTGATTATAGACCAATAGGATTATGTAACACTTCCTATAAAATTATCTCTAAAATTCTAGTCAATAGAATGAAGCCATTGATGGAAAAGATTGTATCTCCATATCAAGCTGCCTATGTCTCTGGTAGACTGATCAGTGACAACACAGTTATTGCTCAAGAGATTATACATTCAATGAAGAAAAAAATAGGACAAATAGGATGGTTTGCACTCAAATTGGATATGTCAAAAGCATTTGACAGATTAGAATGGAGTTTTCTTCTCAAGGTCCTTAATTATTTTGGTTTCAGTGATGATTTTTGTGATTTGATTCACCAGTGCATAAGCATACCTACCCTCTCAGTTATTCTCAATGGATCACCTTGTGATGAGTTTCATCCCACTATAGGAATAAGACAAGGTGATCCATTATCACCTTACTTGTTCATACTTTCCATGGAATTCCTCTCAAGGCATCTTGTTGCAGCTCATCAAAACAAAAGTATTCAAGGTATTAAAGTGGCTAACAATGCACCAACCATTAATCATTTACTTTTTGCAGATGACTGCCATATTTTCACTCAGGAAAATCTTACTTCAGTCAACAATCTGCTTAGTGTTCTCAAGGATTTTAGTATACACTCAGGACAAGTTATAAACTATGAAAAGTCTGCAGTGCATTTCAGCAAGAACACAAAGCCAGAAGTTGCTGAATGTCTTACTAATATACTTGGAGTTAAAATTATGAACTCTAAAGAGAAGTAACTTGGTTCCCCATTGATAATAGGTCATTCAAAACAAGAAGCATTCAAGGTAATACAAGATACTTTTGAACAAAGGTTATCAACATATAATTCTATATCACTCACTCAAGCAGGCATGTCAACAATGGTCAAACATGTCCTCAATGCAGTTCCTTCCTACCAAATGGGTACTTTCAAGCTACCTAATCAACTCATCAACAAGCTTACATCCATTGAGAGACATTTCTATTGGTAGCACAAAGATAATAAGGGTTCAAACCCTTTAGATTGGTTGAAGATGTGCAAGCCTAAAGATATTGGGGGACTTGCTTTTAGAGATTTAGAACAGCTTAATCTGGCACTTCTTACAAAACTGGCATGGAGAATCTGTACTGAGTCAAATAATCTAATGGTACAACTACTGAGATGAAAATACTTCAAAAATGGAGACATTCTTCATAGGAAAATTGAAGCTAAAAACTGCTCTTACACCTGGAATGGCATCACTAAAGGATTAATTGTTGTTCAGCAACATTATTTCATGGAAATAAACAATGGCAAAAGCACTAAGATCTGGTTAGACAGATGGATTCCAGGTTTTACCTCCCCTCCAGTTCCCATTGGTGAACTATTCAGATTTTATGAAGTGTTGCTGAGCTAATCATCCCAGGCACTAATAACTGGAATGTGCACCTTCTAGAACAATTATTTGACACTAATACTTATGTTAGAATCAAAAAAATATTTCTTGACACCAACAAAGAAGACAAGATGATTTGGATGCCAGCAAAAGATGGTAGGTTTTATGTTAAGAGCACATACAACAAGCTTACTTACAGCAGCAGGGAGGTTAATATCAATGAGAGAATCATTAACTCAGAAGTTTGGAGGAAGCTGTGGAGAACTGGTGCAACTCATAGGGTTAAACTTTTTATCTGGAAGTGTATAAGGGAAATCAATCAAACAAGAGACAAGCTAGCTTACTACAATGTAGAACAAGAATTACATTGTGGTTGTTGTGGTGCTGATTCTGAGACGATAGAACACCTGCTATTGGAATGCAGACATGCAAGAGCAGTGTGGAGAGGAGTAAACATAAACACTGATGCAGTCAGAAATAATTGTGCTAGCGTATCAGAATGATGCACAAGATGGTTTTCTCTAAATAGTAGCACTGATGATACCTGGTTATACACCTTAATGATTGGTGCTTGGATAATCTGGAAAGACAGATGTGATTCAATCTTTTAGGGAGTCTCTTTAAACCCTCTTAACTCAGTGCACAAAATAAATTATCACTTGCATTCTTATTTAAAGTCGCATAACATTTTATCTGAATACACACTCTGTTTACAATCACATTGGCAACCTCCTGCATCTGGAGTTATCAAGATAAATATTGATGCTTCATGTGATACAATTACTAAGAAAATGGGTACTGGTCTAATAATTCGTGATGAAACAGGAGCATGCGGAGGGATCAAAGGGAGTTTCGCAAATGGAGTACTAAACCCAGAAGAAGGAGAGTGTATGGAGATTCGAGAAGCACTTGCATGGGCAAAGGAGAAATCTCTAACCAGAATTCATTTAGAAGCTGATGTTAAGCTTGTCATTCAATCGATCACCGGCACCATCTCTTTAATTCAATGGGAGAATAAGAATTTGTTAAAAGAGATTAAACATTTATCTTCTCTTTTTAGTTTTTGCAATTTTACTTTCATTAAATGACAATCAGGCTGCAGATGAAGTTGCTAAGTTAGTTAGAACTTCTGAAACTGATGTCGAACTCTATGATAATTTCAGTGATAATGTCTGTAGTCTTTTGACAAAAGACTTCAATGTTGCGGCTCATTAATAAATAAAAATCTATCTTTAATCAAAATAAAATAAAATAAAATAAAATAATATTTGATCTGTGGCGCGACTGGAACATTTTCGAGTTCGCAGGCAGATGCATCATTGTCCAGAAGTGCATAAAATTTTAGATGCCATCTTTGTCCTCAATTTTGTACGAAAATGACAATTTTGTCCTTCAGACAGTTGAACTTAAAACCCTATTTCTTCTTCCCATTTTGTTTCTCACCCAAATTAGTCTCGGCTCCACCATTGCAAAGTTCCAAGGTATCATCTCTCCCTCTCTCTGTGTCTCCGATTCTCTCTACGTATATGTATCCAGAAACGTTAATTGATCTGCCCCAATTGATTTTCGAACAAAACCCCAATGTTGCACTAGTATGATTTGATGAAACGAAATGGGGAAAAATTGATTTTTTTTCATTGTAGTTTGTTTCAATAATTAAGAAATCTGGTTGATTTTTTGTTTTTGCAAGATATAATCAAGTTTATTGAAGTGAGGATATGGCATTGAGAGGAGTATGGCAATTGAAGAAGCTGGTTGTGAGCTACTGTGATTGGGGAGGAAGTAGTCGAGGAATCCGGTATGTATTTCTCTTTTCTAGTTCTTAGTTTATTTGGGTCTTGAAAATGTTTATTGTATTATTGGGTTAGAAGAAATTTTGAGTTAGTTGATGGTGGTGATACACTTTGGGTGTCAGATGCCAACCTTGTTCTGCTGGTATCTCCATCTATAAGTATATCAATCGAAACATTACTTGCACCATCCTTTACTTCATCCCGATTATTCAAATTCACAAAAGTTCCTCCTGTGGTCACCACTCTTTCAATCTCTGTACTTCCCACTAAATTACCATCTATTGTCGCGCATGAGTAACAATTCTGGGTAATTCCGTCATTAAACCTTGAGATAGTTTACGATAACCCTGGAAATTGAAGAAATAGAGAACCCAATTGAAGTCACTGAGATGAACTTGTAGGGTGTTATCATTTCATTTCTGGCCATTGTCTATGTTTCTGGACCCTTTTAATACTCATAGGATTATAATCTGGGATAGTGGTTTTATTGGTATTTTTTATCGTTTCCTCTATTTGCATTTTCAGTAGAGAAGTTTGTTACTACGGTTTGAAGAATCTTATTGGTAGCTGTAAGTTAAAATAATAGTGAGATAGGCTCAATTTAATACGAATATGTATCTGTGTCAGTTCAGATTTCAGAGCTAGCTCTTCGACAATCTTTAACTCCCATGTTTCCTGATTAAAACCTTGTGTTCTTAGAAACCGTGATAAACTAGTTAACAGAATGACAAACCACACAAAGAAGAACACAAGAGTTATGTGGTTATGCCCATGTAACCGTTCCCTTATCTCTAGTTCTGCATGAAAAGTCACCATCTGGGATTATAAGTTGTCATTGGAGCACCCTGTAAACTTGTCTCATCTGCTCGAGAATTCTCCCTATTCTCAGGCTGAAAGCCACTCCCAAGACAGTAATTCATATTCCAATGGACGGGAAACATAAGGTTACCATCGGCTAAAATTATTCAATGAGAACTTGGGTCGAATAGATGTTTCTCACCCACGAACTGCAGCACAGGCCACAGTGGCCATGATTTTTTTTACGAAAGTTACGAGTTTTGTTATCATGGGTTCTGCTTATAGCATATAAAAAATTCACTATTTGCCATCATCTCAGAGTTAGTTGATGTTGGTCATACACTTTGGGTGTCAGATGCTAACCTTGTTTTGCTGGTATCCCCTCTTAGTTTGAGTCCGCCCCACTGGTCTCAAGATTCAGGGTAGCAAATATTAGAATGAGGGCTTAAAACATTTGTAAATACAAAAAATTGAGCAACTAATGTCACATAGAATATCTAAGAGAACATATTTAGCATGTGCGAAAAGATGTATTTTTTCTTTTCTTTCAGTATTTTGTTAAGATCAGCTGAGAACATATTTAGCATTTTTTTTTTGTCTCGGTTGCAGAACACATTGCAGTAAATGTTATTGCTGTGTTACTCGAGTAATAGATAGACAGACGAAAGGCAATCTGATAATTTGAGTGTGATCGTAGTTTTGAAAGTTCTAAAATCTTGTTCCATCTCCTACATTTTATGACCCAAAGTTAATCTTAGCTATAGTAACTTGTGTTTTTATGTTGACTAACTGAAAATTTATAATTGCAGGGAATTCATGAAATCTGAACTACCTGCATTTAAAGAGGGAAATCCTCAACTTGAGGTTGTTTCTGAACTCAACCGGGGTCGGCATCCATTTTTAAAAGCACTTTACAGTAAGATTCTCAGCTGTCTCTGTTCTAGTGCACATGTCATGTTGGTTCTTTGTATTTAAACGGCTTAGATTCAAAGAAGCTTGTAGACATGCATCTGCTGGTAATATGGGTGAACGAAACTTTGCATGACTTAGTGCATGGGTTTCTTTTATATACTATCCCACGGTTTTGCATATGTTTTCGCTCACCTTCGCTACAAGCACGTCAAATGTCTCCTGTTAGGTCATCTGACACTGTGGCTCTGTATCTGTTTCTACAAAACAACGTCATGTTGTATGTACAATCTTACAATCAATTATGACTGATGCATTACAAAGTTTTCAATCACACCAAAATTTATTCTGCATTACGGAAAACAATTCTGAAGTATACATGATTTATGGTACGGCATACCCGTAAATTTATTGAACATATCAGTCTAGCTTGAACAACTAGTATTTAGTAAAAACCCTCTCCCAAAAGGGACTGTCAAGTTTATGTACAAGCGGGGTTGTTAACAAGTACAAAACTGTTGGACATACTATATTTTGTGGAATGCTGCCTCTTTCTTTTTTTCGTTTTGTAAAAGGAAGAATGCTTCTTTGTGCTAGTTATCATATTTCTGAATCTTCATATTAACTTTATCTATGACTGTAGCAGACCAAGATTTGCTAGGATGCACTGAGCAATCCTAATTTTTTTCCCTGAGGAGGACTTAAATTATTTTTGTTCCCTGAAACTGAATTTTGTATTGCTTCTTTACATGTGCATTTATTTCTAGCTTTCACACCTTCTGTTGATGCATGAAAATCAGTATGCTCTATGTTTTGAATAATTGGCATTTTTGTGTGAATGGTGGGACCTTTTTCTTAAGAGTTATGTATTCCGTTTAACTTAACAGAGAACAAGAATGAGCGTGTTGTCTGTGTGAGGAATCTTACACCTGAAGATGTGCTCAAACATGCAACTAGGCTAAGAAATGCATTAGGAAGGAAGGTGGTAAAGCTGAAGACCAGGCATGTCACTAAACACCCGAGTGTTCAAGGTACATGGACCCCAGACACAAAGTTTGAATGCTGAATCGTCTAAACAGTCAGAGACTCGGTTATGTAGCAAGCATTCAACACTATATCTTTCGCAGTGATATTATTACAACTTAGATTATTCGCTCTCCCTGCTAGCTGTTTTTATCACTGGTGCTGTTTTTTATGTATACCAACCTCACTTTAGAACGAAGTTGCATGTCACTGATAGGTTGCCTTATGTCAGAATAATTTTGATAGCTGAAAAAGGAAAATGTCTAGTTGACAGCTGGATTTTTAAAAAATTTGTCGAAAACCTTAAATGTGCATCTTGATCTTGATGATATTGGCATCTGCCTGGAGATCATAGTAAACTAACAGTTACTTGTTTTGTTTCCATTTTTACTGTGGTAAGTAGTTTATGACTTTCCAGACTTTGTAATGTATGACCTGCTTATAATATCTAAAAATTCCGAAAAGCCTGCTTACATATAAATATATAATGTATACAGATAACATCAAATCTAAGTAGTTGTCAATACATTACAACGGAATTTCTCGAGATGACACTCACTTCTCCCGTTATCTTTGAATCGTATAGTGCAGGTCGGCCGACTATAGCATAGTTATGACTAGCATTCATCAAGTCAGACGGGTTCTGCAAGAAGCACCATCCTAGTATTCAACCCAACCCGATGAATTTGACAAGAAGAGTTGTTGCAATTGATAAGATGGGAAATGTTTATCAACCTTCCCTCAACTCCACAACGCCTTCATTGTCTTTATCAATTGATCAACTCTTGTTACCAAATTCCATCGGATTGATTGAATAGTAAAACGGCTCATCCTGTAGGACCCATTTGCCTGAAACCCTAGCTGTAACTACTTTCGCCCAGCTACAACCTTGCATGAGGCGGTCTACCTCAGGCTTTGGTGCAATTGGACCAGTTATAGCTGCTTTCCTAGTGCCCTGGAAAGACTGGTCATCAACTGGAATGGTAAATTTGATACAAGAGTAATTGGAAAGACTGGTCATCAACTGGAATGGTAAATTTGATACAAGAGTAATTGCATAAGTATTAGCAGTTTCCGGGAAACATACGGGTTCAGCAAGATGGAACGTGTGGGTCGTTGGCCACCACTTTTCTACCAATATTTGAACAATAATGTTGTTGTGTTTTATCAGCCTCTTTTCTACCAATAGATAAACAACATTAAAATTTTATATCAGCCTCTTATTCTGTGATATCCAGCGAGGTCTTGACACCCTTACATATGACCTGGAATTAACTCTAGACCTGCAACTACATTCGGCGAAGTAAACGCAACAACATAAAATTTGAGTAAAATAGATGTTTGTAACAGGCACGGTATTCTTTCATCTTTTCAATTTCTTTTTCGCCCATACATATAGTGTTTATGACAGCCTTCTGTAGTTACCTAAAATCGGTGAGAGGCTAAAAGTGAGATTCTAGGGTTTGAAAGTGATCAGTTACGAGAGGTTGAGCACGAACAGTCTTCGTCTAAACCAAGCACAATGGCTGCTTCAGTCACATGGAAGGATCACTTATGGTCGATTTTAGGGAGGGGAGCAAATGAAGAGAGAGATCACAGAAGAAGTTATTGCTCTGAGAGGTAATGAGAAAGTTGTGTCTCATCTTGGAGAAATAGATGACCTATTTATAGTTGAATTCTCTAATCTCAGGTCGGTGAAGATAGGGATTTCTTTTCGTGCAGAGCACTTTTCCCGTCTCTTCAGGAACATATAGAGAAATAGTCCGTGTATTTCTCACACGTGCCGTAGACCGCCAGAACAAAACCTAATTGATATCCCTAGTTGAGACGCTAATAAATAGGCTTGATCCTATAGGTGAGACTTGTGCCTGAGTCTTATGACTGTATAAGACTCTTCAGACGAGATGGCTCAGCTCGGATAAGGCCATCTGAGGATCGACTGACGCGACTGAGGCTGCTTGAGAATTAGCCGACGCGACTGAGGTTGTTTGAGACTTGGATGACGTGACTGAAGTTGTCTGAGATTTAGCTGATGCGGCTGAGGCTGTCCGAGAATTTGCTGACGCGACTGAGGTCATATAAGATTTGGCTTATGCGACTGAGGTCGTTTGAGATTTGGCTAGAGAAATTGAGTCCCTTTGAAGTTAGCTAGGACATGTTCGGGAGAGTAAGGAAAGATTGCACGCCTAATAATGACTCTGCGAGGCTTTATCTCATTTTACACTGACCAGTGTATCTTGCAGAGATGTGTTAGGAGTCAATTGTGTCCGTATTGTGGGCTGACACGACTAGTGTATCTCGAAAATTTAGAGCACTGCTTAACAAATTCGAACTCGCAAGCATTGCTATTTCAAGTTTGTTTGTCAAGTTTAGTTGTCAAAACTATAAGTCTTAATTTCTAGTCTACTTATAGCTAAGTCACAGATTAAGATAGAAAGTTTAGTTGAGCTTTAGACTTCACGACATTCATCGATTGAAGACGAAGAACTACTAAGGGGAGCTTGTGGAAATTCATCAACAAAATGTATGTGGAGACTTGAACTCATCTATCACTCAAAAGTCTATATCTTCTATCTCCTATTTGAGACAAAAGTCGTATAGCTATATAGACTTCGATTATACACATTTGATATTTCGAGCTGAGTTTAACTAGCTTACATATTTCTAGAAATATATGTTTGTAAGCTTTCACTTTAACCAAGTTCATCTTATATTCTTGACGAAAGTCAAAAAATAATCATGTGAAAATTGTATGGTAACATCTTACATTATTTGTATGAGACAGTCATTTGATGTAGACTCGGAATGTTTCATATTGATCTATTGATAACTTGAAAATTTCTTTGATGATAATAGTTTGTGTGAGACACCTATTGTCGTCTTCTAAGAATGTTTCAATGATTGAAATGAGAGTTTAGAACAATAAACCATGATTGGATGTAGCACAGTACTTGTATGCTAACTGTTGCAAGTTAATTCCGAGTCCGAAACCATAGTATGCATACCGGCATAAGTTCAAGTCCGGGAATTCAACTGAGTTTGGAGGTATGTGTACCCGTTCGCATACTGGCGAACCCAAACTAAGTCCGGCCACTTAGTTATGCGTACCCGTTTGCATACTTGAGTACGTTATGTTCTAAAATTGGTTTGTTCATGAACTAATACATTTATATATAATAAGGAATGCAGTCTTTTTTCAAACAAGGCTATAATGTTCATGAATTGATTCGAGTGAATCAAAATCGATTTGTCTTCAACTGTGTCTTGTATACTTCTATTAGAATGTAAACAATTGAACAACTCTATAACTAGTTTCATTTGAGTCATTTGAACTAGTTGTGTTAAGATGAACAAGGTTGATACGAAAGTATTCATATGGCTAACTTTGGTTAACTATTGTTGAGACAACAAGTTGTACACGTTTAGGTACGGTTACCCATATCTAAATGAAGTCACTTTTCATTTATGTGTAACAAGCTAAGTTCGATCTAACGGTTGAAAGATATTAGCTTGAGTCTAATCAAGTTTTCATCTAACGGTGAATATTGAATGCTTTGTTTCCAAGGTAACATTGATTGCAAACCCGGATTTGAAGACTATATAAGGGAGAACTCAAGCAACTGGGAAACCTAATCCCCACAACTCCTGCGTGATACTAGTTGCGACTAGAGTCGACACTCCTTTAACCTAGGTTTTTCTAAAACCATTATAGGTTAACGACTTAAAGACTTCATTGGTATTATGAAACCAGGCCCAACTATTTTCTCTGTAGTTACGTTTTCTGATCTTGCTTTATTTCATCGTATTGCGTACTATCTTCTCTAAGATTTGCTTGAGATTCAATCTCCGATAGGCAAGATAAAAATTAGTCACAAACATATTCGTCTTATCGTTTGTGATTCCAAAATATCTTGCTTATACCGCATTTATTATTATTTTGAGGTGATTGATATTACTAGGTTGTTCTTCGGGAATATAAGTCTGGTCTATCAATTGGTTCCTGTTCGCCTTGGTTTATCAAAAGACGGAACAAAACTCATAGGTATTTCTGTGGGAGATGGATTTATCTATTCAATAGACTTTTTTATGTGAGATAAATTGGTTTATCAAGTATTCGACTTAGAGTCGTAGAAGATCTTAGTTGTGGGTGAGATCAGTTAAGGGAATCAAGTACGTAGAGTCCTGCTGGGATTCACAAGCTTAAGGAATGTGACTTTACCTTGATCAGTGTGAGATTGGTTAGGTCTCCACTACATTCCAGTTCGAAGTTAACTTGGAGTAGGCTAGTGTTTGTAGCGGCTTAATACAGTGTGGTGTTCAAATCTGGACTAGGTCCCGGGGTTTTTCTGCATTTGCGGTATCCTCGTTAACAAAATTTCTGGTGTATTTGTTATTTCTTTTCCGCATTATATTTTCTATATAATTGAAATATCATAAGTTGTGCGTAGTTCAATAAATTAGATAATCAAACCTTTGGTTGTTGATATAAATTGATTGACACTTGAACATTGGTCTTTGGTACCGTTCAAGTTGTTTCACATAAATTAGATAATCCAACTCACGGATTTCTATCTGTTTGATTTGCTGATTACATTGTGAAATAGAGATACAACTCTTGGATATATTTCCATTGATTGAGTCTGACTGTCTAGTTGATTCTCTTGGAATTATATTCGAGTTTCTCCATACGTATTTCCTAAATTGGGTGAGGTTGTTAGACTCCCCTCTTTTTCAGAAATGATGTTTTAGGAGTCTGTCAAAAAGTCTTAGAGGCAGAATAACCAGCGTATCTCGCTGGGTTCTTCAATATTTACTATATGCATTGTAAATATTTACTGAAAAGCACTCACAGTTTATTTACTATATGCACTGTAGGATAAACCCTGGTGGCGGGTTCTTCTAAGTTCTAGTACATGTTCTTGTGATTTTGACTTCTAACTTGTAAGGATTTGATACAATTATGTGATTTTAAAATCAGCTGGGAACATATCTAGCATTTTTTTTTTGTCTTGGTTGCAGAACACAAGTTTCCAGTAAATGTAATCTCTATGTTACTCGAGAGTTAGATAGACAGCGCAGATGAAAGGAAATTTGATAATTTGAATGCGTGTGTGATCATAGTTTTTGGAAGTTCATTTTTTTAATATTCACCAACTGAAAACTACAGTTGCAGGGAGTTCATGAAATCTGTACTGCCAGCAATCCTCAACTTGAGGTTGTTTCTAAACTCAACCGTGGCAAACATCCATTTTTAAAAGAACTTTACAGTAAGATTCTCAGCCGTCTCTTTTCTAGAGTACATGTCATGTTGGCTCTTTGTATTTATACGGCTTAGATTCAAAGAAGCTTGGAGACACGCATGTTCCTGTAATATGGGTGAGCGAAACCTTGCATGAGACTTGGCGCAGGTTTTGGTTTTTATACTATCCCACGGTTTTGCATATGGTTTTGCTCGCCTTCGCAACAAGCATCTCCTATCATTTGACATTCTGGAAAACAGTGCAACTGGCTCCCTCGAGTATTGGTTAAACTTGTCTTGATCTAAATGTGCAAACCTAAATATGGCTCTGTATCTGATTCTACAATACAATCTAACAATTGACTATGACTGATGTATTAAAGAATTTTTAATGACACCAAAATTTATAAAGCCTCCACTTCTGAAAATTCCACCAGAAATTTCTATTCGATGTTACCTTGGTCAAGGATAGTTGACTAAGATTGACCATGCAAAAATACTTGTGACTCCTCCAACTCCAAGACTAAGCACTGCCCTCTGCGCGCAGCCTTTCCCCACTTTGTTTTTTTTTTCTTTTCATTTTGTTCTTCAATGCCCAATTCTAGAGATAAGTTAAGCCAAAATCAAATTATTTTGGTTGACAGTTTTACACATTCCACTGATAAGATGAGCCATGATGACTGATGAGTGCTAGAGATGTGTAGCACTTATGGACCATGGCTAATATTAGGATTTTAATCTAAAGTATAATATTACGATTTTAATACATTACATTATTATTGTTTTTTTTTCTAAGACAATAAAACTTCGATAAATTAATCCATGATAGATTAATAACTTCCCTAAAATAATATATTTCGCAAGTTCCCACTTGGGCCAGTGTATTAAATTAATAACCTCGCTAAATTTATAAGATAATAAATATTTAAGTATCCACTAGGGCCGAACTGAAATATAAATTAATAATCATTATAATAGCATTACATTACTGGTGCATTACCAAAATAAGATTCCAAAGTTGTTTGTTTCTTGTTCACATTTATGCAACACTAGACTTCATCTCTGATTTTTTGTAGTCCCTTGAGGAGTTCAGGAGTGCCTTTTTCAAATTGTAGGAGGAAATCATTTAGCTTTACATTTGATAAGATTGCTTCTTTACAAGAAACTGGATTCACTTGAGATGTATTCCGATGCACGCTTAATTGTATTTGATATAGTTCCTTGACTCACTTGTATGTTAAATTTTTCAAGAAACCATTTTTGTGTTTCTCTTTGAGTCACATTTGGATTGGAATGACTATGGTCACACAATGCTTTTCGAATCTCGTTTGTCATCGTGGATTTTTCGACACCTTTGAGATGAGAAGTATGAGCTATTGTTACATTCTTCTTTTGTGTTGTTGTTTTTTGTTTCTTTTAACATCAAAAGATATATAAATTTATGCACATAATATGCAATATACTATACTATATTGTATTATATTATGCCAAAAATTTATTACACATCAATTTGAATTGAAAATAATATCTCAAGATATTTGTTATTATGGGAAACCATTAAGTTTAACTTAAACACATTTTTCGTTTTTTTTTTTAACTTAAATTTATAGTGTTTCGATAATTTAATAACTTATTAATTTATTGATAAATTAATACTTCGCTAAATTGATAGAATTTATCGGTCCCAACATTATTAATTTATTGATGTTTTACTAGATATTAAATTAAAATATACGACCGCCGCGAAATTAGCCAAGGGTCATAATGGTTGCATTATTTAGCTTACTTTAGCTTAGCCTTATTTAGGTTTTTCTGCAAAGAAAATGTGCATGGTAATGCATTTGTCCGACTCATAAAAAATAAAAAATAAAAAAAATATTTATTTGGCTTTTTGTGCCTCTCAAGTCTCATGGATGTTCGTACTGTCTTTGATAAGGGCACTCGTTAGGGTTAAGGGATGTCCTTATATAAAGAAGAAGTTGTTCACTGCTCTCTCCCATTGAACTACATTTCCCGCCGTCTTCGTTTATCTCTGGTTTTCTCAATCTCTTTGAAATCTAAAAACATCTTTGTATTTTGAACTTTTCTATTCAAGAAATGGATGATTGGGATGCTAATACCCACATCTATGTATACGAACAATCATATTTCTTCTCAAAAACAAGGTTAGATGCAGTTACAGAAGATCATTCTCCATCCCCAAAAGCTAATCAGTATTGAGAGGAATGCCTTAAAGCAGCTTTGTAAAAGTAACAACACTTCTTTATATCATATACGCTCCTTCACAGTATTAGATTTATATGTTTCAGTTACTAACAATTTCAGATCTTAATACTAATAAATGATTCAGTTTTCAGATCTTATCATATAAGAAGATACCCATAGAGTTTAGGTAGCATTGGATGGCTCTTGGGTTTCATTTTCAGTTTTTGAATTTTATATTTTATGTTTTAATTTTATAAGCTGGGGTTGGGATACTAGTCATGAATGATGAATTCAAATTTTCAACCAGATTTCACGTTGTACTTTGGCTTTAGGGTAAAGTTGATGATGTTAATTATTTGTTAGTGATGCTTGATGATTGCATAATCCGCCTTGAAATATGACTCAACAAGGAAGCTGTATCCTGTATGCAGCTTATCACTAGGCGGATTATGCAATCACCAAGCATAGAATTACAGTGGTAGCTAGATAAGGTTTGTCATAGACCTTCAAAGAAGTTGAAATTTTGTTGTGTTTCTTATTTTAATGTTTATCAATTGCAATTCCACATACATCTTAAATTTATATCCTTGCGTTTTTGTTATTGAATTTATAACCACTTGCAAATCATCTGTGTTATTTGTTTAGTTAGCTGGCAGCAATTACCGCTTATCTGTTGCATTAGTCGATAATAATCATTATATATTTTCCTTTTTATCCGTCTAGATTATTCTTCTGCCAATGTGGGTATTTGTTTCATTTGTGAACATGAATTAGTGGAATGTGGTCAATACATGATATTGAGCAAGCCGAAAATGCACTAGGTTTTGGAGCTATTAAGTGTTATTCTCCTCCGTACTTTGGGGGTCTTTATCGACTATGTCATCCAACATATATGCATTTTTAAAGGAAAACAATAAGAATACTGCTGGACAGGCGTTCAGTTTTGCTGATACGCTTTGTAAGCAGGTGCGCCTCACCCTTCACTCTTTTCATTTGGCCACATATCTGTTTATTATTATTACTGTGAGTAATTGGTTTCTGTAACTGATTAGGGAAATACTGTTGTAAACCTCCAACATGCATATGCTCGTGTATGTACTACCGCTGAAAAATCTAGAAAAATTGATGAAGAGGTAAAAACGAGAGGTATCAAGATTTATGAAGGTGAAGGGCTTCAGTTGGCCTCTCTTCTTTGTCATTTTAATTCTGTTGTGGAGGAAGCCTGCTTGTGCTTTGACCCTTCCCTCTTATCTGGTTACTTGTATGAATTGTCGCTGCAGTTTGATCAGTTTGTCCGTGTCTGTAAGGTAAGACTTTGTTACTACTTAATAGAAGTAAGTGTAGGATTTAGATCTCATATTAATCTACACACAGATCTAATGATTCTCACATGTGGGCTTCAGGTCAGTCAGTATACAGAGGACTAGAACATGAGGATTGTCTTATGTAAATCCATTAAAAAAGTGATAAAGAAATGTTTTGAACTACTGGGTATTGAGCCCATCCACATGCTTTAGTTTTTGGTTAGATGACAGAGCTCCCTTGTTTCTTAATTCCTTATGTAAAGGGTAGTGAGGTTTTGGAGGCATAAGATCATTGCTGAAGGAGTTTTAGTTTTTCCCTTTTTGGTGTCAGAATTTTGATCATTTCCTTGGTATTGTCATTAATTGCTGGAATGTTGTAAGTTCATCCTTGAACAAAAATAACTCTTGTTGTTAGTTATCCTGGTGTTGTTAGGAATTGGCAGGAAGTTCCACTTTACATTGATTATTACAAACTTCAACCAAGGTGGTGGCTTCAACGAATTCTTTTTTTTTTATTTTTTTTACTTATTAAAACTAATGATGAACCTAATGAACTTTTCTCGTCTCTTTTTCTTCTTCTTTTTTTTTTCATATTTTTTTTTCATATTGTTTTTTTTTTGATAAGGGAACTAGTATAATGATAACCATGTTCCTTTTTTTTTTTTTGAGACATGAGAATATAATACAAATTCAAATTAAAAAAAAGCAAGTACAAAGGCCATGGAGTAAGTACTTTACCTCTTGATTATTCACAACTTGTATGTCTTGATATCATAAACTTCTTGAATTCTCATCTTGATAATCTTCGCTCTTGTACATAAGTCTTCAACTCGTATAAATTCTTCTCCTTGTCTTGTTGCTTTACTTGAATCTAAAATCTGCTCATTTTTGTACCGTTGCTTGTAAACCTTGAACGTCTTCAACTTTCCTTCGAATTTGTGATGCTCCTCTTGTTGATGATGATGGTGTTTCTATGGACCTATTGGTGTAGAGAGAGATAAAGTGGATAGTGCTAACTGCGAACAAAATTACAAGTGGTATGTAAGTTAGCAATTCGATGTCACCATCATGATTGATAAAATAAAACTCAAGAGATCAAAATAGTGCTTCTATTGGTGGGATCTTGGGTAGCTCACCATTCTACCCGGAGTTTCCGTACGGTGACACACACTCTAAAAGCACATATTTAGACATGTACAAAGAATTGAAGGTCGGTGCCTCTCATGATGTAACACGGGTAGTCTCCACTATAGGGGATCACAACTCTAGCACCGAATTCCGATGCACCTCATTTTCCACTGCCATGGTTAAATCCAACTTTAACTCTCATACAAGTAAGAAACCCGATCACGTTCTCTGTCATCTTTAAGTTCAGTCACTCTTATGAAAATCTCGATGTAATCTTAGCGACATGTATACTATGTGACTCTAAACTAAACACAAGTTGGAGTTTTTTATTATTATTTTACACAAAAGTTGAAAAAAATTTAAAATTTTAAAATGCGAAAAATTTACAATGCAAATGCTTAACCACTCCCCCACACTTAAACTTTACATTGTCCTCAATGTAAATTGAGTCATCCAAAGTAAGTCAAGGTGGGAAATCATACATGAAATATGATAAGAAATCAGAAAAAATAAATACAAGACAAGACAAGAAAAACTAAAAACAAGACAAGAAAATAAAAATAAAACAAGAAATACTCATCCTATGGGTTGCCTCCCATTTAGCGCTTGGTTTAAAGTCGTCAGCCCGACTATCTCCTCGCAAATTCACTCCCCATATACCAATAATCTGAAAAGTTAAGGATCCTTCCATGTAACCTGTTTTGCAAATGCTCGCTTCACACAAATATTAACACAAGAAAACATAAATGAAGCTATCCTCCCATAGAAGTTTCCCCCATACTTATCCTTTTCTACACTTGGAAGTGTATAAAGAACATAAAAATCAGGGACTTCTATGGTTTCTTCTTTGCAAACATCCATAGTATGCGAATCAAATGTTTCTAATGGCGGATATCGAGAAACAAGGCCATTTAACAATATTATCGAAGTACATACATCCAAACCAATAAGAGTTAAAGAAGGAGAAACAATATGGAAGCGATTAGACAAACCTTGCACAATCTCTTTTAGCACGAAATCCTGTTCATCCTTGAAAAACTCAAATGAATTATTCACCTCTTGTATATCATGGTCCTCTATCAAACCTTGCAAACATTCTTCGTCGTTTTCTGCCTTAACCAAAATCTCGGTATCAACATCTTCATTATAATCATTTGCAAGCTCAATTGGGTCTTCCACAATATTACTCAAATCAGTCTCATTCCAAACATACTCCTCTTCGTTGCTAGGCACATACTCTTCTGCAGATCCAAATTTCACTATGAGAAACTTTTTTCGAACACTCAAAAATGCATCATCCTCAACCTACACCTGTTGAATAGGCTATTGATCATTATTAAGATCAATGCTTGAGTTATCTACAAAAGTGTCATCATAGTCCTCTTCTTCTTCATCTTGATCCCAAAAAGATTCCGCTGTAAACCTTTGGGAAATGTCACCATGAGTTGGTTCAAGTGATGTATCTTCAAAATCATAATCACTTTCATAGTTAACATAAAGTTGGACGTCATTGAATTTAGTGTTGCTAGTCTCAAACTCATCCTTTTGAATAGGTGAATGATCACTATTAAGATCAAGAGTTGAGTTAACTACACAATTATCAATGAAAGACCCCAAAGGTTGGCATTTTTCAACATTACCATCAATCAAATATTCATCACAAACCACAGGCACATTAGAATAGTTATTGCTTTGAATACAAAGTTCTTCTTTATACCTTTCTTCTTTGTATTGATCAATATCTCTTTGTAGCACTACACCATATTCAGTGATTAGTAACTAAAATTCGTAACTAACATGTAGCCGTTACGAATTCGTAACTGAAAATTTCAATTACGAAAATTTAGTAACGGTTCAAGTTTAGTTACGAAAAAAATTTACCTTAGTGACGGCCCATCCCATGTTACTATTAGAAACTGCTAGAAAAAAATCGTGTGAAAAGAGCGTGTGCTGGGTAACACCTAAGTTTACGCGTGCTATAGACGTGTGTGAGAAATCCAACCCTAACTTATACTTATCTTCTTTTTTTCTTTCATTTTCATTCATCCACAGCATCGCAGCTTCCATGAGGAAAACATGAACAATCTCTCAATCTCTCAGGAAGGCTTGTTTATCAGAAACCTTCATCTCCGTCTATTACTCTCGATCTTTCAGTATCTCCGTGTCTCGATCTCAATCTCTCTTCCAATTTTTCGAAGAAGATTCATTAAAATCAACAAGAAAAAGAACTTTTCTCTTTGTCCTGGTATGTCTACCTCGATTCAAAGGTAAAGCATCCTTTTAGTTTTGTTCAAAATCAATACTTCTATTTAGCGATTTAAGAGTTGATCTCTAATTAAGTTTTGATCTTGTTTAATGTTGTTTGTTTTAAGTGACGAAGAAAACCTAAAATCCAAAACACAGATTTCTCTTCAAACATCATGATGAATAGATAACGATGATCAAGATATGGGTGGTTGAGGGTAACTCTTTTCTATTGTTTTATCGATTACACCCCAAAATTTTCAATTAGGGTTTCCAATTTTGTGCTTTTAGGTGTTTCTAGATTTCGTTTACTGAACTTTCTTTGTTGTCTCTGTGTTTGATTTTTATATTTATATCTCTCTTTGTTGTCTGTGTGTTCAATTTTCAAATGAGAAGGAACTCTGGCATGCTTGTGTTGATTCTCTTGTTAATGTTCCTCATGTTGGTGACAAGGTTTTCTAACTTCTTCAAGGTCACTTGGAACAGGTTATGGTCGAAATTGTGTACATGTTTACTGGTACATCAATGTTAATAGTAATGTTAAGTCTTATTATTTATGTTTGATTTGGGTTTGTAGGTTGAAGCATAGACCAATCAATAATTTGATATACATTTGACAAAGAACAAATTTCCTTCACAAATTCTTTGTCGGCTTGTATACGTGCAGTTAAAGGTATATGAATTTCTCTATGAGTCTCAATATACCACAATATTATGTGTTTAAACTAGTTAAATTTCAATTGGTGTTACAGGCTGAATTAGAAACTGATGAGATGTTTGCGCAAGTGACTTTTCTTCCTGGGATGATGGTCGGATACTCATTCAATTTGCTTGTGTGTTTGTTTTATCTGGACTCTACATGTGGCTAATGCTTTGCATCTTTACAGGAAGAGGTGCCTGGTATTGAGAAGGAAACTTCTAGATTTTCTACTGGGATCCATTCACGTTCTTTTTGCAAGATACTGGTGGTTTTTCTGTTCTAAAGCGGCATGCTGATGAATGCCTTCCTGTGCTGGTTTGTTTTCTCAACAGCTGCCATCGCAAGAACTGATGGCTAGGGATTTTCATTCGACGAAGTTCTTCCGATCTAACTGTGCCATATACTTCCTCGTAGGTTTGGCAATGGATTTTCCCAACACTTGGATTAGATTGGATCAAAAATCGAGTCAAGCCCGGCCAAGGAACTCAATAATTCTCCCTTTCTCAATTCTTTTCTGCAATGTTGTGGTATCAGCTGCACACAACATGTCTAAGGGCTGTAGGGAATCAAGTTCTTGCCATATAGTTTGAAGTGCATTGAAGTAGACGGATAGAGGTCTGTTTTTCGGCGAGTCTCGATTACCACGATTCAATTCATAGATTTGTGTCGCATCACCGCTCGCGACATAGATCTGCGTGACTGCCTCCCACACTTCTTTTGCTGTGGTTAAGCGCATACAGCTGCTCTGGATATCGGGAGTCATTGAGTCTATCAACAAGCTCATTATCATGGCATTCTCTTGAATCCATGTATCATATGTAGGTCTGCTTCCTCTGAAGAAACAGAGAAATAGATAGTGAAAATGGGTTATCATTTCCATAGGAGAACCTCCTCTTTTATACACTTGGGTAACCTATTCTGCCTCCTTTCAACTCACACAATTAGGGTTAGGAGAAAATATCTCTAACACTCACCAACTCACTAACACTCACCAACTCACTCTACAGTAGTTTAACTCTATAGTGTAACTGTACAGTGGCAGTATGACATATTCATGACTCATTCCAACACTCCCCTCAAGCAGGTGCGTAGATTTCATGCATTCCTAGCTTGTCGAGGAAAGAGTTGAATGGTCGACTAGGAACTCCTTTAGTTAGCATATCTGCAATCTGGTCTTCGGTTCTTACAAACGGAGTGCTGATAATCCCAGCATTCAATTTCTCTTTAATGAAATGTCTGTCCACCTCCACATGCTTTGTTCTGTCATGCTGGACTGGATTGTGAGCAATGCTGATGGCAGCCTTGTTGTCGCAGTACAACCTCATAGGATCTTTAGGACTGAAACCAAGCTCTGTCAACAATATTCGTAACCACAATAGCTCACATATTCCATGAGCCATAGCCCTAAATTCCGCTTCACTTGCTTGGATCTAGCTACAACTGATTGCTTCTTGTTGCGCCAAGTTACTAGGTTCCCTCCCACAAATGAACAATATCCAGAGGTAGACCTACGATCAATTACGGAGCCTGCCCAATCTGCATCTGTGTATGCTTCAACCTTTGTGTGGTTATTCTGAGAAAATAAGAGTCCTTTTGCTGGTGCCGACTTTAGGTAGCGAAGTATTCGGTACACTGCATCCATATGTGTCTCTCTCGGAGCATGCATAAACTGACTTACAACGCTCACAGAGTATGCAATATCAGGACGAGTGTGAGAAAGATAAATCAATCTACCCACTAACCTCTGATATCTTTCTTTATCCACCGGAATACCATCGGTGTCTTCTCCAAGCTTCTGATTCGGTTCCACTGGTGTGTCAATAGGTTTGCATCCTAGCATTCCTGTCTCAGCTAGAAGGTCTAGGACATATTTCCTTTGAGAGATGTAAATGCCCCTTTTCGATCTTGCCACTTCAATTCCTAGGAAGTAGCACAATTCTCCAAGGTCTTTTATTTCAAATTCCTTAGCCAAGTAAGATTTTACCTTCCCCATTTCTACCACATCATCGCCTGTCATTATAATGTCATCCACATAGACAATAAGCATGGTCAGCTTTCCGTTCCTTGAACGTTTGAGGAATAAGGTGTGATCTGCCTGACTTTGCCGAAATCCATATCTCCGCATACTTTGGGTAAACCGTCCAAACCACGCCCTTGGAGACTGCTTCAGACCGTATAAGGATTTCTTCAACTTACATACTTTCCCTTCATTAGTGGCTGTTTGAAATCCAGGAGGGATGTCCATATAGACTTCCTCTTCCAAATCACCATTAAGGAAAGCATTCTTCACATCGAACTGATGAAGTGGCCAGTCCTTGTTTGCTGCTACGGATAACAAGACACGAATAGTGTTCATCTTAGCAACAGGAGCAAAGGTTTCTTGGTAGTCAATTCCATAAGTCTGAGTGTAGCCTTTAGCTACTAATCTTGCCTTATGTCTTTCAACTGCTCCATCGGACTTGTACTTCACAGTAAATACCCATTTGCAACCGATTGTCTTCTTCCCTTTTGGCAGTTTGACCACATCCCATGTGTCATTCTTATCTAGGGCTTCGATTTCTTCAATTGTATCTACCTTCCACTTCGGATCAGCAAGAGCATCTTCAATCCTTGTAGGTATACTCACAGATGATAATTGGTTCGCAAACGCAACATAAGTAGGAGACAGCCGATGAGAAGACACAAAGTTAGAAATAGGGTGGTCGGTAGAAAAACCATATCGAGTTGGAGGATTGCGAAGTACGAGTAGGATATCTAGAAGAACTCGGGTTTTCTTCTTCCACCACATTGGTAGACTCATCAACTGAAATTTCATTCTCGTCGAATTACTCAAAGTAGTTTCAATCTGAGGTTCTAGTTCAGAATTACTGTCACCGGAGTAGACAATTGACGAGGCTGAGAGAGAGGGGCTTTGTCTCTTCGTTTGTACACTTGAAGTTGAAGAAGTGAAGGCGCCGTTGGTGGAGTAGTCTCACTTTGTTGAAGTAGTGAAGACGCCGTTGGTGGAGTCGTCTCACCTTCCTTATTTATGTTAGGTGCGAGCATAGGTCATACCATAAATCATACCCATACGATCTTCACCAATTCTACTCTCCCCCCTGAAGAGAAGTCTCAACTCTCGAGAAGTAAGGGGTATCTTCACTAAAGGTTACATCCATAGACACAAAAACTTTACCAGTGAGAGGGTGACAACACTTGTAACCCTTTTGGGTAGATGAGGGTCCTAAGTAAATGCATTTAAGAGCCCTAGGATCTAGTTTATCTCTGCCCTGTTTGTGAACATGAACATAACAAGCACATCCAAACACCTTTGGTGGAACCCGTCTGAGAGGTTGAAATGAAGTACCATCGGAAAGTGCCTCAAGTGGTGTTTGAAAATCAAGAGGCCGAGAGGGCATCTTGTTAATCAAATGTGTTGCCGTAAGAATAGCATCGCCCCAATACATTTTTTGGCACATTCATACAAAACAATAATCATCTAGTAACTTCTAGCAAATGACGATTCTTACGTTCAGCGACTCCGTTTTGTTGAGGGGTATCGGTACACGTGGTTTGGTGAACTATTCCTTGATCTAAGAAATAAGATGATAATCCGTGGTTTAGGTACTCACCACCACGATCAGATCTTAACACTTGAATCCTCTTGTTGAATTGAGTTAGGATAAACTTATGAAATATTTTGAAGATAGAGTAGATTTCACTTTTGTCCTTCAATAAGTATACCCATGAGACTCTAGAGTAGTCATCAATGAAAGTGACAAACCACCGTGCACCAGAAGGACTAATGACACGTGAAGGACCCCAAACATCACTATGTATAATTGCAAAAGGAGATAAGCTTTTATTTATACTTAAAGGATATGGGACACGCTGATGTTTAGATAACTCACACACTTCACAGTGGAGTTTCGAAATATCTAGTGCAGAAAATAACTTCGGAAATAACTTTTTTAAGTACCCAAAAGAAGGATGTCCCAATCGTTTGTGCCATAGCCGGATTTTCTCTTCTACCTTAGATATGCTTGTTGAGTTGTAAGCCCTTGTCTTTGTCATCTTGTGTTTCCCCTTGCAAGTCCAAGTAGTAAAGGCCCCCTCTCTCTTTACCAAGTCCAATCGTCGCTCCTGTGAGTAGGTCCTGAAATACACAATGTGAGTCAAAAAAGGTAACACTGCACTTTAACGCTTTGGTTATTTGGCTGATAGAGAGCAGGCTAGAAGACAAATTCGGAACATGTAACACAGTAGATAAAGACATAGATTTGGTTATCGGTATTTTTTCCTTCACCCGAGACAATTGTTGGAGATCCATCTGCTGTCAAGATACAAGGTTTACTAGGACTTGTACTATAAGTAGAGAAAAGGTTTGTGACGGTGGACATGTGGTCAGTTGCTCCACTATCGATAATCCAAGACCCTTTAGATTTATCGCATGTAGTGTTCAGTGCCCTACCGCAATTCTCTGTGTTACCTGGTTGAGCTAAGGAAGTAGACCCAGCAGCATTTTCCTTGGACGATAGGATCCGCGCACATTCTTTAATCATCCGTTCCAGCTGGTCTTGAAATGAATGAGAATATCCACTCGCTGCTGATGTAGGTTGAGGTTCCAGCTCATCCGTGGTGGTATATGCCCTCGAACCACTGATACGACCTCCTCTTCTTCCTCCACTACTGCCACTCGAGTTTCCCCTCTTCTAATGTTGTTCTCCATTGCGGACGACCATTGAGCTTGTAACAAGTTTCCCTGGTATGTCTACGCTTGTGACAATAATCACAAGACAATGAGTCTTTCTCATCATATTTTTGGTTGTTTTCGCGTGTTGATGTTGGCGGAGTAATCACATTCAAGGCCGAACTTTCTGTGGCATTGGAGGTATCATAGCTGCTCGACGAAGTTCTTCCGATCTAATCTGTGCCATATACTTCTCGTAGGTTTGGCAATGGATTTTTCCCAACACTTGGATTCTGATTGGATCAAAAACTGAGTCAAGCCCAGCAAGGAACTCAATAATTCTCCCTTTTTCAATTCTTTTCTGCAATGTTGTGGTATCAGCTGCACACACCATGTCTAAGGGCTGTAGGGAATCAAGTTCTTGCCATATAGTTTGAAGTGCATTGAAGTAGACGGATAGAGGTCTGTTTTTTCTGGCGAGTCTCGATTACCCGACGATTCAATTCATAGATTTGTGTCGCATCACCGCTCGCGACATAGATCTGCGTGACTGCCTCCCACACTTCTTTTGCTGTGGTTAAGCGCATACAGCTGCTCTGGATATCGGGAGTCATTGAATCTATCAACAAGCTCATTATCATGGCATTCTCTTGAATCCATGTATCATATGTAGGGTCTGCTTCCTTTGGACAAGCTTTACTTCCAGTCAGGTACGCAAGCTTTCCTTTACCCGTAATGTAAAGTTTCACGCAGTGAGACCAAACAAGGTAATTTGTACCATCAAGTTTACAAGATATATTTTTGCTCATAGTATTATTGTGAGAAGTATCTAGAGATGTAGAACTAATAGCCTGAGAGGAAACAATTTTCTCAGGGGTTTTATCCATTAAATCTGCCTTCAACTCAACAGATAATAAAGAGAGAAAAAATAAGAACAACTTTCAAAGAAGGAACCACAACTTTCAAATGGAGAAACCTACTTACTGACCAGCCACAGGTTCTTCAAGAACAGCTTATGAATCTAACTTTCAAGTCTGATTTCAGATTGAAGCTATAGTAGATTGAAGCTATAAAGGGGATCTAGGTTAGGTTTTCTCTTCTCTGCCTCCTTTGCTCTGATACCATGAAGAAACAGAGAAAGAGATAGTGAAAATGGGTTATCATTTCCATAGGAGAACCTCCTCTTTTATACACTTGGGTAACCTATTCTTCCTCCTTTCAACTCACACAATTAGGGTTAGGAGAAAATATCTCTAACACTCACCAACTCACTAACACTCACCAACTCACTCTACAGTAGTTTAACTCTATAGTGTAACTGTACAGTGGCAGTATGACATATTCATGACTCATTCCAACATTTTCATGGGTTATAGTGGCACTTTCTCCATGTGTATTGTGGTAAGTTGGACTCTACCTTGATTATGATTTTTTTATTATGAATTTTCTATGAATTCAGTCCATCATGGAGTCAGTATTTTTTCAGTACTAAATATATCTGGCACAATGAAATCATACTATGTTTTGTTAATCAATATCGGTTGTTCTATATAAATTTCATTTGCTCTTCGCACTTTTTAGGAATGTTGAATGGGATTTGAAGAAAGAATTGTATTCACACTGCTCCAATGGTCGGTCAATTGTTGTGTGTATTTCAGGTTTCTTTTAAGAGGGGGATAGATCTAATTTGGTGTATTCATGTTTTTTCATGCAGCTTTTGTGATTTATTTTGATGGACCAGATCGTGTAAGCTTCAACTCCTTAAGGATTTTAAGATCGCTATTTGAAGGTGGACCAGTTAGAGAACTACAAAGAAGGAAATGCAAGGTATAACAGATCAGAAACTGGCGCAAATGGTTTCAACTTTACATATCAGTACTCCTTCTTTTCATCTGCTTTTGAATGGACCATGTTAACTTACAACTCTCGACTTTAAGTGATTTATTTATCTAACTCTAGACCAAATGAAATTCGAGTCATTAGAGTATCAATTTAATAATGTCAGAAAATAAAATTAGTGTAAATTTTATTTGTTCTGCAGATTTTGTATTTAGTTCTTCACTTAGGAATTTTTTCCCGTCCTGTAGCGTTTGTACTAGCTCTTCATTTTGGTGCTTGATTGTGCACACAGCTGGTTGTCAGAGAAATTACCACCAGTACTGTAGCTCCAAGTTAACTGAGTTTTGAAAAAAATTGAAATTGTAGAAGTCACAAATATAAAAATAGCACCAGGACTTATGTTATGAGGGATGTAACCACCAAGGACTTATTTCTTTTCATTTTTCCTCAATGATCTTGCACGGTTGTTTCTTTTAAGTTTATCGTTTATTTTTATGGTGTTGATTGATAGTGTCGTCGTTAACAATTGATATACAATTACGTTTACAGGGGCACAAAGGGGTTGATTTACGTTCTATACATGGCCTGTCAAATCTTATATCTTGTGCATTTTCAGGTAAACTCTTCGTTAGACTCTCAATCTTGTTCCCTTCATTCTTACAAACTGTAGAATGAACAACAACTGATGCTCTTCTTTTTTGCGAGCTAAACTTAGTAGTTTTACTACTCACTTTGACTCCTATGTATTCTTTGTATGTTTTATCTTGCGTCAATATGGTATGCGAGAGTTTGTGAAACTTTATTTCTAAAAGCATTGTTTTCTTGTTTTATCAAGCAGTTATAAAGAATGTCGAGGACAAGCGAATAATGAATAAAGAAACAAGTGGATCCAGGTAAACTTATTGGTATGCTGGAACTCTTAGATTTTTGGATGATAAAAGAGTCATCTGCCTATACTTAACAGTTATGAATCATATGACAGTTGAACTCACCATGAACCCAAGTATCATATACTTAGCAGTTATTTTTGCTTCTTTCGAATGTTTGAATGCAGAAAGAATTAATGTTTGAATAAATGTTTGAATGAATGTTTGAATTGGATTGGATTGGACTGAATAACAACAATTCCAGGGGATAGGGTACCTGGAGGGTAAAATAAAATGGGTGGGAATTATTTTTGAGCAGGTCAATGAAGACCGACCTTTTTTTATTCTGTTACAAAGAGATTCGTAACGGCAAAGAAGTGTCACTAATTTTTACCAGGATAGTTGGAATCATTCAACGTAGACTTAGTCAATGTATTTGTAACCAAAAATAAATAAATTAGAAACGGTCATACGTCGATTAAGAATTTTCATTTCGTGACGGTCGAGTGTAAGTTACGAAGTGCGTCACAACCCCAAATTCGTAACGACAACATGTTGGTTACGAATATTTGTTACACACCTCGTTGTAACGGTCTTTGTGCGTCACAACCCCATTTTCGTGACTGAAATAGTGTGTTACAAAACGCAAAATATGGTGTAGTGTAAGTTAGCAATACCTTCACGAAGTTCTTGGAGTTGCTCGTCTGTAGTCTCTTTAGATTTTTGAAACTCTCTTGTTTTACAAAGTAGGAAAATTTGTCCAATAAGTTAGAGACTTGTTGTTCACGAGCATAAGAATCCTCCAATCCTTGTGGTTGATCACACACATACCCGCCATAAGGTTGTGGTTGATCACACACAACTTCGCAACAAGCATCTCCTGTCATTTAACATTCTGGGAAACGGTGCAACTGGCTCCCTCGAGTCTTGGTAAAAATTGTCTTGATCTAAATGTGCAAACCTAAATAGGGCTCTGTATCTGATTCTACTATACAATCTAACAATTGACTATGACTGATGTATTAAAGAATTTTCAATGACACCAAAATTTATAAAGCCTCCACTTCTGAAAATTCCACTAGAAATTTCTATTCGATGTTACCTTGGTCAAGGATAGTTGACTAAGATTGACCAAGAAAAATACTTGTGACGCCTCCAACTCCAAGACTAAGCACTGCCCTCTGCGCGCGGCCTTTCCCCACTTTGTTTTTTTTTTCTTTTCATTTTGTTCTTCAATGCCCAATTCTAGAGATAAGTTAAGCCAAAAGCAAATTATTTTGGTTGATAGGCTTACACATTCCACTGATAAGCTGAGCCATGATGACTGATGAGTGCTAGAGATTGGTAGCACTTCTGGACCATGGCTAATATTAGGATTTTAATCTAAAGTATAATATTACGATTTTAATACATTACGTTATTATTGTTTTTTTTTCTAAGACAATAAAACTCCGATAAATTAATCCATGATAGATTAATAGCTTCCCTAAAATAATATTTTTTGCCAGTTCCCACTTGGACCAGTGTATTAAATTAATAACCTCGCTAAATTTATAAGATAATAAATATTTAAGTATCCACTAGGGCCGAACTGAAATATAAATTAATAATCATTATAATAGCATTACATTACTGATGCGTTACCAAAATAAGATTCCAAAGTTGTTTGTTACTTGTTCACATTTATGCAACACTAGACTTCATCTCTGATTTTTTGTAGTCCCTTGAGGAGTTCAGGAGTGCCTTTTTCAAATTGTAGGAGGAAATCATTTAGCTTTACATTTGATAAGATTGCTTCTTTACAAGAAACTGGATTCACTTGAGATGTATTCTGATGCACGCTTAATTGTATTTGATATAGTTCCTTGACTCACTTGTATGTTAAATTTTTCAAGAAACCATTTTTGTGTTTCTCTTTGAGTCACATTTGGATTGGAATGACTATGGTCACACAATGCTTTTCGAATCTCGTTTGTCATCGTGGATTTTTTGACACCTTTGAGATGAGAAGTATGAGCTATTGTTAAAAAATTTATGCACATAATATGCAATATACTATACTATATTGTATTATATTATATTATGCCAAAAATTTACTGCACATCAATTAGAATTGAAAATAATATCTCAAGATATTTGTTATTATGGGAGACCATTAAGTTTAACTTAAACACATTTTTATTTTTCTTTTTTTTTTAACTTAAATTTATAGTGTTTCGATAATTTAATAACTTATTAATTTATTGATAAATTAATACTTCGCTAAATTGATAGAATTTATCGGTCCCAACATTATTAATTTATTGAAGTTTTACTGGATATTAAATTAAAATATACGACCGCCGCGAAATTAGCCAAGTGTCATAATGGTTGCATTATTTAGCTCACTTTAGCTTAGCCGTATTTAGGTTTTTCTGCAAAGAAAATGTGCATGGTAATGCATTTGTCTGACTCATAAAAAATAAAAAATAAAAAAAATATTTATTTGGCTTTTTGTGCCTCTCAAGTCTCATGGATGTTCGTACTGTCTTTGATAAGGGCACTCGTTAGGGTTAAGGGATGTCCTTATATAAAGAAGAAGTTGTTCACTGCTCTCTCCCATTGAACTACATTTCCCGCCGTCTTCGTTTCTCTCTGTTTTTCTCAATCTCTTTGAAATCTAAAAACATCTTTGTATTTTGAACTTTTCTATTCAAGAAATGGATGATTGGGATGCTAATCCCCACATCTATGTATACAAACAATCATATTTATTCTCAAAAACAAGGTTAGATGCAGTTACAGAAGATCATTCTCCATCCCCAAAAGCTAATCAGTATTGAGAGGAATGCCTTAAAGCAGATTTGTAAAAGTAATAACACTTTTTTATATCATATACGCTCCTTCACAGTATTAGATTTATATGTTTCAGATTACTAACAATTTCAGATCTTAATACTAATAAATGATTCAGTTTTCAGATCTTATCATATAAGAAGATACCCATAGAGTTTAGGTAGCATTGGATGGCTCTTGGGTTTCAGTTTAAGTTTCTGAATTTTATATTTGTTGATTAGAAGCTGGGGTTGGGATACTAGTCATGAATGATGAATTCAAATTTTCAACCAGATTTCACGTTGTACTTTGGCTTCAGGGTAAAGTTGATGATGTTAATTATTTGTTAGTGATGCTTGATGATTGCACAATCCGCCTTGAAATATGACTCAACAGGGAAGCTGTATCCTGTATGCAGCTTATCACTAGGCGGATTATGCAATCACCAAGCATAGAATTACAGTGGTAGCTAGATAAGGTTTGTCATAGACCTTCAAAGAAGTTGAAATTTTGTTGTGTTTCTTATTTTAATGTTTATCAATTGCAATTCCACATACATCTTAAATTTATATCCTTGCGTTTTTGTTATTGAATTATAACCACTTGCAAATCATCTGTGTTATTTGTTTAGTTAGCTGGCAGCAATTACCGCTTATCTGTTGCATTAGTCGATAATAATCATTATATATTTTCCTTTTTATCCGTCTAGATTATTCTTCTGCCAATGTGGGTATTTGTTTCATTTGTGAACAGGAATTAGTGGAATGTGGTCAATACATGATATTGAGCAAGCCGAAACTGCACTAGGTTTTGGAGCTATTAAGTGTGTTTCTCCTCCGTACTTTGGCTTTCTCATACCCTTTATTCAGATTTATTGTGGGTCTTTATCGACTATGTCATCCAACATATATGCATTTTTAAAGGACAACAATAAGAATATTGCTGGACAGGCGTTCAGTTTTACTGATATCTGTTTATTATTATTACTGTGAGTAATTGGTTTCTACAATTGATTAGGGAAATACTGTTGTAACCCTCCAACATGCATATGCTCGTGTATGTACTGCCGCTGAAAAATATAGCAAAATTGATGAAGAAGTAAAAACGAGAGGTATCAAGATTTATGAAGGTGAAGGGCTTCAGTTGGCCTCTCTTCTTTGTCATTTTTCTTCTGTTGTGGAGGAAGCCTGCTTGTGCTTTGACCCTTCCCTCTTATCTGGTTACTTGTATGAATTGTCGCTGCAGTTTGATCAGTTTGTCCGTGTCTGTAAGGTAAGACTTTGTTACTACTTAATAGAAGTAAGTGTAGGCTTTAGATCTCATGTTAATCTACACACAGATCTAATGATTCTCACATGTGGGCTTCAGGTCAGTCAGTATACATAGGACTAGAACACGAGGCTTGTCTTATGTAAAGCCAGTAAAAAAGTAATAAAGAAATGTTTTGAACTACTGGGTATTGAGCCCATCCACATGCTTTAGTTTTTGGTTAGATGACAGAGCTCTCTTGTTTCTTAATTCCTTATGTAAAGGGTAGTGAGGTTTTGGAGGCATAGGATCATTGCTGAAGGAGTTTTAATTTTTTCCCTTTTTGGTATCAGAATTTTGATCATTGCCTTGGTATTGTCATTAATTGCTGGAATGTTGTAAGTTCATCCTTGAACAAAAATAACTCTTATTGTTAGTTATCTTGGTGTTGTTAGGAATTGGCAGGAAGTTCCACTTTACATTGATTTTTACAAACTTCAGCCAAGGTGGTGGCTCCAATGAATTCTTTTTTTTATTTTTTTTACTTATTAAAACTAATGATGAACCTAATGAACTTTTCTCGTCTCTTTTTCTTCTTCTTTTTTTTCATATTTTTTTTTTTGATAAGGGAACTAGTATAATGATAACCATGTCCCTTTTTTTTTTTTTTGAGACATGAGAATATAATACAAATTAAAAAAAAGAAGCAAGTACAAAGGCCATGGAGTAAGTACTTTACCGCTTGATTATTCACAACTTGTATGTCTTGATATCATAAACTTCTTGAATTCTCATCTTGATAATCTTCGCTCTTGTACATAAGTCTTCAACTCGTATAAATTCTTCTCCTTGTCTTGTTTCTTTACTTGAATATAAAAACAGCTCATTTTTGTACCGTTGCTTGTAAACCTTGAACGTCTTCAACTTTCCTTCGAATTTGTGATGCTCCTCTTGTTGATGATGACGGTGTTTATATGGACCTATTGGTGTAGAGAGAGATAAAGTGGATAGTGCTAACTGCGAACAAAATTACAAGTGGTATGTAAGTTAGCAATTCGATGTCACCATCATGATTGATAAAATAAAACTCAAGAGATCAAAATAGTGCTTCTATTGGTGGGAGCTTGGGTAGCTCACCATTCTAACCGAAGTTTCCATACGGTGACACACACTCTAAAAGAACATATTTAGACAGGTACAAAGAATTGAAGGTCGGTGCCTCTCATGATGTAACACGGGTAGTCTCCACTACAGTGGATCACAACTCTAACACCGAATTCCGCTGCACCTCATTTTCCACTGGCATGGTTCAATCCAACTTTAACTCTGATACAAGTAAGAAACCCGATCACGTTCTCTTTCATCTTTAATTTCAGTCACTCTTATGAGAATCTCGATGTAATCTTAGCGACATGTATACTATGTGACTCTAAACTAACCACAAGTTGGAGTTTTTTATTACTATTTTACACAAAAGTTGAAAAAAATTTAAAATGCAAAACAATTATAATGCAAATGCTTAACCACTCCCCCACACTTAAACTTTACATTGTCCTCAATGTAAATTGAGTCATCCAAAGTAAGTCAAGGTGGGAAATCATACATGAAATATGACAAGAAATCAGAAAAAATAAATACAAGACAAGAAAAACTAAAAACAAGACAAGAAAATAAAAATAAAACAAGAAATACTCATCCTATTGGTTGCCTCCCATTTAGCGCTTGGTTTAAAGTCGTCATCCCGACTATCTCCTCGCAAATTCACTCCCCATATACCAATAATCTGAAAAGTTAAGGATCCTTCCATGTAACCTTTTTTGCAAATTCTCTCTTCACACAAATATTAACACAAGAAAACATAAATGAATCTATCCTCCCATAGAATTTTCCCCCATACTTATTCTTTTCTACACTTGGAAGTGTATAAAGAACATAAAAATCAGGGACTTCTATGGTTTCTTCTTTGCAAACATCCATAGTATGCGAATCAAATGTTTCTAATGGCGGATATCGAGAAACAAGGTCATTTAACAATATTCTCGAAGTACATACATCCAAACCAATAAGAGGTAAATAAGGAAAAACAATATGGAAGCGATTAGACAAACCTTGCACAATCTCTTTTAGCACGAAATCCTCTTCATCCTTGAAAAACTCAAATGAATTATTTACCTCTTGTATATCATGGTCCTCTATCGAACCTTGCAAACATTCTTGGTCGTTTTCTTCCTTAACCAAGATCTCGGTATCAACATCTTCATTATAATCATTTGCAAGCTCAATTGGGTCTTCCATAATATTACTCAAATCAGTCTCATTCCAAACATACTCCTCTACGTTGCTAGGCACATACTCTTCTGCAGATCCAAATTTCACTATGAGAAACTTTTTTCGAATACTCAAAAATGCATCATCCTCAAGCTACACCTGTTGAATAGGATATTGATCATTATTAAGATCAATGCTTGAGTTATATACAAAAGTGTCATCATAGTCCTCTTCTTCTTCATATTGATCCCAAAAAGATTCTGCTATACACCTTTGGTAAATGTCACCATGAGTTGGTTCAAGTGATGTATCTTCAAAATCATAATCACTTTCATAGTTAACATAAAGTTGGACGTCACTGAATTTAGTGTTGCTAGTCTCAAACTCATCTTTTTGAATAGGTGAATGATCATTATTAAGATCAAGAGTTGAGTTAACTACACAATTATCAACGAAAGACCCCAAAGGTTGGCCTTTTTCAACATTACCATCAATCAAATATTCATCACAAACCACAAGCACAATAGAATAGTTATTGCTTTGAATACAAAGTTCTTCTTTATACCTTTCTTCATTTTATTGATAAATATCTCTTTGTAAGTTAGCAATACCTTCACGAATTTCTTGGAGTTGCTCGTCTGTAGTCTCTTTAGCTTTTTGAAACTCTTTTGTTTTACAAAGTTGGAAAATTTGTCCAATAAGTTAGAGACTTGTTGTTCACGAGCATAAGAATCCTCCAATCCTTGTGGTTGATCACACACATACCCACCATAAGGTTGTTGATAGGTATGAGGACCACAATATTCTGTAGGATATTGATCATAGCTAATAAATTGGTTTTGATTATACCCATGGAATGGTTGGAAGTTTTCATGTTGTTGAAGTTGTTGGAAACCGTATCCATTGTTCCAATATACTCCATCCATGAGAAATAAGTACCTGAAACACGATTCTCAAAACAAGGTTAAAAACCAGGAAAAAAAAAACCAAAAACAAGTGACAACCGCTGCCTCCCCGGCAACAGCGCCAAAATTTATCGTTGTCGCAGGCGTCAAAAATAAATTACTTTCCCGCTACTCAAAATATAAAATATAGCAAGGGCTAGAAAGGATCGTTTCCACAGAGATGACTAAGTTGTCAATTTGTTTCGGTTTCCTATAATAACAATTGGGGGTTTTCTAATTTTTATAAAGTAAATTAAAATAAAAGCAAATAAATAAAAATAAACAATTCAAATCAAGTAGAATAGATACTAGTTAAGGATTCATATTCATTCACAAACATGCTTTTTAACAATAAGTAGAATTGATATTTAATCTTAACTTTTATCAAAAGCCTTAGGATACCTTGATCGCAAGAATATCCCGCTAATTTTCTCTTGTCATCAACAAACGCATTAAAAGATGCGAGTATGAATTCTATCCAAGAGAACAACCTAACGTGTAAAATCACTAATCAAGTTTAATTCCCTAGATGCATTAAGTTCTATGAAATCAGGCCAATCAAAGCAATCGAACGTGTAAAAGCACTAATTCGATTTAACAAAGGTTATGGTTCACATATAATCATAAGAATATTCCACTACAAACTATAATCATATTTATGCTACCTGCAATCAGGAATAATCGCTTTTGCATATAATAAACCTAATCTAGCAATAGATATGCATGTGAGTTCTACCAATTTGCAACTTGACAAAACAAACATCCAATCATGTAACAGTATTAATGGTGAATCATAAACGATAATATGAGACAAAACTAATTTATTGAACGAGAAACATGTTATGTGAAATCCAACTGATCCATAACCAATAGTAAAATTAAGTACTCATGGCATATGAGGTCATAACAAGAAGGAAGAGAAAACCTATCATGTTTCTAAACCCTAGAAAAAAAATAGAAGATAAAAGATCTCCCCCAGAGAATAATAAGACTCTTCTCTTTTATAGGTGTCCCAGTAGTAAAAATCCCGTGCACCTAGGGGTAAGCATTTGTCCCGTAATCCGCGGATTTAACCGGGACCAACCATTTTTTTGCGGATGGATGCCCGGACCATTCGTTAATGGATTGGATGCGGATGGAATTTTTGAAATCCAACGGATTACGGATCGGACCCGGATGCAACCTTGAAAATCCGTTGGACATCCATATCCGTTAAATTAAGTGCATTTATATAGTTCTAGAAAATACTATGGATTATTTAGGAATTTTCATGGTGTTTGCTTGGGGTGTTGTACATGGCATTTTTATATTTGTATACATATATATGATATGTAGGTTTTGTAAGGAGTCATTTGTGTTAGCTTTATTTTCTTTACTATAAATTTTAACTAAAACAAATCCATTGGATTATCTGCATCCAATCTGTCCATCCATGCATCCATTGGATGTGGATGCCAAATTTAAAATCCGTAGTGCAATGGATTAGATGCGGATAAGGCGTAAACCGGTCCATGCTCACCCCTACATGCACCCCATCTCCTTCCAATCTCTTGCCAAAACTTAACCAAGTCTGGATGTGAAGTTGAGCCCACAAGAGAAGCCCAGCCAAAACTAGTCCATTTGAGTCAGCTCACCGAAATCGGAGGGTTAACTCGCCTGAATCAGAACCCAGCCGAGTTATGGCTGTTTTTGTGTAGTTTCCCATCCAACATTCATTCTTCAACCCTGCACAGTTTTATCTCCTAATAGTCATCTACTTCATAGCTCTTCTACTTTGCAGCTTCTCAACTCGCAATTCAACTCATTCAACACAGCTGCAACACCATTAGCTGATCTTGTGCTCAACATCATTATCAACACACAAAAATATCGACACCTACAACTGTGCTTCAAAAACATAACAAGACTATAAAATACATTCCCGGTAATCTAAACATTCATCAATAATTCTTTCTTCTCAATATGCTTGTCCTCATCTCAATTGCGAGGCCAAAAGAAACCTCAAAAACCCCATCTGATCACCAACATCACAGCTGCACTTAAGACCTGTAATCTCCTAGACATTTTAGTTGCACCATCTGTAGCTCAAACAACACTTCAACAGCAGCAAAAACACACTCATTCCTTTCCTGTAACAGTTACATGACCACCCGCAATTCATTAACTCCACCGCACAAGTACATACCACCACCAACACCTGCAACTGCTGCTTAGAAATACCAATGCCTTCAGTTCCATTACCACTTCAGTCGATCTAAATACCATCTATAATTCACATACACAGATCCTAGGCATACATCTACATAACATTCATTCAATCAGTTCTCTGCCAGTTCAACAACAACATAGTTAAGCCTTCAAACTCTCAGCCGCAAAACATTCCTATTTCACCTGCAAACTTTCCATTACAGTTCAATCCTGCAACCACATTACCACCAGTTTTAGCTTCTTCTTTGGCTCCTGCAATCCACCAGCACCTGCTCTGGCATCAATAATTGCAGTTGCAGCAGCAAAACTCATCCCGCAACTCTCATTATTCACAGCCATGCATTGTAACCCCAGTTCAACCACCATAACATCCAACACCTGTTATCTACACCAGAACAGTCACTAATCTCTACCAGATTAATTACTCCCATGAATGGCATCATTCTACCATAATTGTACCTTTTATTACCATGAACTGATGGCAGCAACATCACCTCTGAGGCCTCCTTACCCTCCAACACAACATCACAAAGCACCACAAACCCATGAGAAACATCACCTCCAGCTGCACTTCAGTCATTGTAGCATCTCATTACCAACCACACAACATTTCATATCAACTGCAATATAACCCACCAGAAACTCAAGCCACAAAACCACTCTACACAACACACAGCAGCATCATTGCATCATCTGAGCTGTAATTTCTTCCTTGTATCACCAGGTCCATCTCCACTACAGCTGTAATGTCATTTATACATTCTCCTGCTTATCTTCAACTGCTCCACCAATACTTCCTTCACCATTTCAGCATTGCGGTATCACCAGCACCTGTATTTGTACTTCATAAACACCACTAGTTGCACATCCACTACACAAAACCATTACATACTTCATCATCACTTCCCTGTAATCTTGCTCAACACTACACCAAATCCTGGATTTTGTCACAGAGTATATCTGTTACTAAAAAATTTTGTAACACATATACACCGTTAGAGAAACGATGTGATATTAATTGTTATCTTTTTTTTGTAACAGTTTTTACCGTGACAAATTTTGTTACAGTCACATTTATAAACTATTACGTTATTTAGTCGTAACAATTAATCTAATTTTAAAATAGAGACACGTGTCTCATTTGTCACAGTTATTATAACAAATTTAATTGTTATTCTCACTTTGCAACAAATCTGTGATGACACGTGTCTTGCACCGCCAGGTAGGCAACTATTTAGTTTTTCCACGTGTCACTTTTTTCTAACCATTACAATAACACATATAAGTGTTGCATACTTTTTGCAACAAACTCTCTGTGGACACCTGTCATATTTTTGTCACTATTATTGTAACGTTTAAATTGTTACTCTCATTTGTAACAGCATTAAGATGATGACCCGTGTTTTTTTCTTCACAATTTTGGTCACAGTTAAATCTGTGACAATTCTTTCAATTACAATTAAAAAAAATGGATAGTCCAGGTCATTCTCATGGACCTGGCCTTCCAGTTTTGGCCTGCAATTCAATAAACCTGGATAACAGCCAACAAGCCTGCAGTTTCTCATTTCTCAATTTAGAAACTATCCACTACCCACAATTTTATCATTTCAAATATACATTACATAATTTTACCATTCATATATTCATTACAGAAACACAAGTAAGAAAACATTATTCAATTCATTATGAAATACAACCAAAAACAGTCAACGCTAGCGCTGCGACCAAATAAAAGAAGCTTCTTCACTGGATGACACCCTGCCAATATAATACTTGTACCAGACATTGAATTTCTCATGGTTAAAGACTGGAGCATTTCACCCCACGCATTAGCTTCTTATTGTAGACATTTTAGACTATAGCGAGCAATAGATAGATACCAAGGGATCAAAGATATAGAATATTCATACAGCAACATATACATCATTCTAAAAGACAGTACTTCGATAGGATTACCAATTTCTGCAGATTGTGCATTTGGATCAGCCACATGTATAGCTTTTCCAGCAGATGAAGTCAATCCCCCATTTTACTGAACTAAACCTGCACCACAAAATCTAGACATGTCATTTTATGATGGAGAGCAGGGAGAATTACAGCAATAATAACGAATAATAAAGCAACCCAAATCCGCGTGCACATAACACAATCAACAACTTGTATTTTATAGGCACAAAGTTGAACGTAGGTATTAATAATATCTGGAAAAGTCGTATGAATCTCCACATGTTATAAATATTTAACTTGATACATAAACATATTACTTAAAAACTGAAGTAAAGTGTACATAATAATTATCTACAATACATGATTCTCATACTAGCTTTAACAGTCTATTTTCTATGGATAATCTACACATGGAAGGATAAATACAACAACAGTAACATCATTTGCTAAAACCTTTCGTCATGTTTATCTCTGGAATTAGGGAACACGCAATAAAGCTCAACTTATCTTACATGAACCTGCCTACAAGTATCAAAAACCACTTCCAACTCACAAGACCACATCCCCAAATAGAATACTGTTTGGAGTGAGCAAGTATACCTTGATATAAGCTCAATAAAGTTCGTACTCTTGAGATTTCATTCTACTCTTCATGATTTCTGCAGAAAATAGTCAGAGAGGTTAGTTCACATAACGGAACTTACAACATCCACAAGAAATACATGAAAATAAAAATAAAAATCAAGCCATACGTCTTAGATCTTCCAGCAGTCTCCTCATTATCCATTCATTTTCCCCAAAGACCTCTCTTTGGGTTGCCCTGTGACCTCAAGATATGGTGCAACTCCATGACCAAAAGCAACTTGAACCTGTTATGTTACATACCAAACCACAGATGATCAAAGTTGTACTGATTGCATACACCTATTTCCATACATTCAAAGCGACATAATAGACTATCTATCTTCATTACAGCAACCATTTAATCACTTTCCACTAAAAGCCCAATCTTAGTGTTTGTGAAGGAACTGCTTTGGTGCATTGATTGCAAGAAGAGCGGTTGGACTTCCCATACTCATCTACGACCTAGAAGAAGCCATTGGAGTAAGTAATATGAATAGTTAAAGACAAACACTAGAAATTGTTAAAACATAACAATAATGGGTAGAACATTGAATCGTACCCCGCGGAAGGGCGAGTAGCAAGTTCCTTAGTAGTGACAATATGACCTTTGTTTAAACCATCAAAGAGCGCACTCTTAGGCATTGTGGGTACCATTTTACCTGCACACAATATTTTCAAAACCCATTTTAATACATGCCTTTTTTTGCATCTTGTCCAAGTAAGTTCTCATACACTTACACAAGAAACAAACCAAATAGAACATAGATCTCGATTTACATGAAAAACCAATCTAACACAATGCTTTTTATTAACTTGTACCTTTCATTTCTCCCTTTGGTTTTACAAGAACTCCAGGATTGTCTGCAAACAAGAAAAATGACCAAAAATCAGACAGAAATAAAACAATTCTAATTTACAGGCTAAGCACATAGGAAAGAAAAAAAAAACAAGAATATCATACAACAGAAATTTTAAGAGCCTGAGTAAGTTCTAATTAACAGATACAAAGTACAATGACAGTTTCATGGCTTCATTGACATGAAAAACTGTAAATTTAATAAGCAACAATAACTATATTATTCAATCATTCAGCAAGTCTGGGAGCTAGGTTACCTTTGCATGCACAGTAGAAGCAAAAAAAAAACACTGAATCAAATCGATGAGCAAAATCAAACTAGGGCGAGTGAAAACAGTTGGGGATTTAAGAAAACACCACAATCAACATGAACTAAGTTGAACTCATTTCTTCTCGCTCAGATTTACGATTTCTCTCTTCTTTTACTTCTTCAAGCAACCTAACATAGAACAAAGAAAACAAGATTAGAATTTTAATGTTAACAAATAATGAAACTCATTAGAAATTTGAATGCCTAGATTTACAGATCTGGAAGTTACAAAAACTTTTCTCTTCTTCTTCAGGTGACAGAATTAACATATTAAGAGATTGCAAAGCTTTGGTTTGAGAGGTCATCTCTTTCTACCGACTTTGTTTGCTTCTTCAATAGAAGAAGAAGAAAACTAGAAAAGAACATAAACCATTGAACCATTAAAAATGGGGAAAAAAATGAATAAGCATAAAAATTAAATCAATAAAATCTGAAACCCTAGACATATAAAAATTAGATCCAAACAAAAAAAAAAAAAATTGGTAATCGGAAATCTAGAAATGAAGAATATGAAAACAAATTGTTTTTTTTTCTCAATCTTTCTGTAAACCCCTAAACATTAAGAACATAAACCAAAACCTAATTTTTAAAGATTAACAATAATTGGATTAATTTCTAAAAGAAAATTCGGGCTTCATGATATGCAACGTTCAGATCATAGATAAACTTTCACTGAAATCGTCTATTTATCATCATTAACCAGTTGATTCTGATTTATATGTACTGATGTATTCGATTTAAAAAAAAAAATTAACGCAACAAACTAATATAAGTATGAACTTATCATACTATGGAAGATCAACTAGGATATCTTAAGCATTCAAAATGCTTGATTCAATAATGCTTCAGACATAAGTGAGGGAGAAAGAAAGAGGGTAGAGCGGCCGTTTTGAGATGAGATTTAGGTTTTAGGTTTTAATTTCTCTCACCTCTTTAGGTTATATAGAAACCCTTAATTTGCATCTAGAGGATCTTTATAGGAGATCAGGGGTTATTTTTTTACCACGTGTCAAAAGGAAAACTAATAAATGATTCTCACCATGTGACACCCTTCTGTAAGGGTCCATAGTCTTGGGAACAAAATTTTATTAGATGTACATTTTTTTCTCACGTGTTTGTTGTGACGTCCATAAGGCAACTGCATGTGTTCTTTTTTCGTATCAATATAAACTTAAATAAATATAAGCATTTTTGGGTCAAAGGTCCTAGTTAAAGATCAACGGTCAAACACTCCCATAATTAGGCAAAATGTACTAGCACGTCCAAAAATTCATTAAATGTCGATAAATCCTGTTAAATAGAAATGACCTATATTTTATTATAATGATAACTACAATTCGTGTAATTTAAAATGATGTTTAAATTGTAGTTTTATTAGTGGCCACATTTCGTATTCATTCTAATTAATTAACTCCTTACGCGACGTAAAAACCATTTGATCAGCCAAATGCCATTGACCGTTCTGCGGATTGTCACATGTATCACCTTTGTCAAAAGTAAGAAATGACATAATTTCAAAGAATATATATAAGAATGAGAATTAAATATGATAAATGTCATCGAATTACAGAATTCCGATGAACTGAGGATATAAAATGTCGAAATTTACAAATTCAGGTTACCAAATTACTACAGATGAATCCGAGGTTGTCATTTCAATGAACTGAGGATGTAAAATATCCGAATTTAAAAGCTCGGGTTATTAGATTACTAGAGATAGACCTGAGGTTCCGAACTCAGATCAAAAGGGTATGCATACTGATGATAAACAGTTGAATGTTTACTTGGGAAATTTTCCAAAAGATCAAATTTTAAAGAAAATAGTTTGTGAACAATAAATTGTTCTAACTGAGTTTGCTAACGATCTATGAATATCCACTGCTCGAATATATTTCCAGTGTTTAAACAAGACAAGCTTGAACTTGAAATTCGTCTCAGAAGTGTGTATGAGAAATATAGGAAAAGTGAATCATAGCCATGGTCAAGGTATGCACAACAATTAGGCTTAAACTTAGGAACTTCATGTACTTTTGCCTTTGCTCTTAAGCTTAGAACTAGGTTAGGTCAACCGGGTATATACAGAGTATGGGTACCTTTCGCAGTTGTGAAATTAGATCCAAAAGGTATGCATACCTTTGTGCATATGTGCTCTTGGAAGTTCGCGTAGTCATATCGGGTATTCGTTTCGTCGGGGAAACCCGAACTCAGAACAAAAGGGTATGCATATTGATGGTAAACAGTTGGTTGTTTTCTTGGGAAATTTTCCAAAAGATCAAGTTTGAAGAAAATAGTTTGTAAACAATAAATTATTCTAACTGAGTTTGTTAAAGATCTATGAATATCCATTACTCAAACTGAATATGAAATATATCACATTTCAACTTCCCAGGTTCAAAGATTACTAGAGTTAGACCTGAGTTTCTCGTTCGGATGAACTGAGAACGAAATTTATCAGAATTGAACATCACAGGCTCAAAGATTACCAGAGTTAGACCTGAGTTTATGATTCAGATGAACTAGAGACGAAATATATCAGAATTGAACATCACAGGTTCAAAGATTACCAGAGTTAAACATAAGTTTCTCGTTTGGATTAACTGATGAAGAAATATTTCAGAATTGAACATCACGGGTTCAAAGACTTCTAGAGTTCGACTTGAGTTTCTCGTTTGGATTAACTGAAGACGAAATATATCAGACTTGAACAACACAAGTTTAAAGATTACTAGAGTTAGACTTAAGTTTCTCGTTTGGATTAACTAATGAAGAAATTTATCAGATTTGAACATCCCAGGTTCGAAGATTACTAGAGTTACACATGAGTTTCTCGTTCGGATGAACTGGCGACGAAATATATCTGAATTGAACATCACATGTTCAAAGATTACTAGAGTTAGACCTGAGTTTCTCGTTTTCGGATGAACTGAGGACGAAATATATCAGAATTGAACATCACAGGTTCAAAGATTACCAGAGTTTGACTTGAGTTTCTCTTTCGGATGAACTGTAGACGAAATATATCAGAATTTAACATCACAGGTTCAAAGATTACCAGAGTTAGACCTGAGTTTCTCTTTCGGATGAACTACAGACGAAATATATAAGAATTGAACATCACAGGTTCAAATATTACGAGAGTTAGACCTGAGTTTCTATTTCGGATGAACTAAGGAAGAAATATATCAGAATTGAACATGACCATATTACCCTTATGGAGACTGTGAAAATGACCATATTACCCTTTTTGGGAAAAAGTGGAATAAATATTATGGAGACTATGAAAATGACCATACTACTCTTACCGGAAATAAGTAAAGTAATTTTTACAAACTGTGAAAATGACCATATTACCCTTGTTGAAAAAAGTGCAATAAATATTATGGAGACTGTGAAAATGACCATACTACCCTTATCGACAATAAGTAAAGTAATTCTTACAGACTGTGAAAATGACCATATTACCCTTGTTGAAAAAAGTGCAATAAATATTATGGAGACTGTGAAAATGACCATACTACCCTTATCGAAAATAAGTAAAGTAATTCTTACAGACTGTGAAAATGACCATATTACCCTTATTGGAAAAAGTGCAATAAATATTATGGAGACTGTGAAAATGACCATACTACCCTTATCCAAAATAATTAAATAAATGTTACAGACTTTAAAAATGACCATATTTCCCTTATTGGAAAAAAGTGCAGTAAACATTTTGGAGACTATGAAAATGACCATACTACCCTTATCGGAAATAAGTAAAGTAAATACTTTGAAAATGACCATATTACCCTTATTGGAAAAATAAGTGCAATAAATATTATGGAGACTATGAAAATGACCATACTACCCTTATCGAAAATAAGTAAATCAAATGTTACAGACTGTGAAAATGACCATATTACCCTTATTGGAAAAAAGTGCAATAAATGTTATGGAGATTGTGAAAATGACCATACTACCCTTACCGGAAATAAGTAAAGTAATTCTTACAGACTGTGAAAATGACCATATTACCCTTGTTGAAAAAAGTGCAATAAATATTATGGAGACTGTGAAAATGACCATACTACCCTTATCGGAATTAAGTAAAGTAATTCTTATATATTGTGAAAATGACCATGTTACCCTTTGGAAAAAAAGTGCAATAAGTATTATGGAGACTATAAAAATGACCATACTACCCTTATCAGAAATATGTAAAGTAATTCTTACAGACTGTAAAAATGACTATATTACCCTTATTAAAAAAAAGTGCAATAAATATTATGAAGACTGTGAAAATGACCAAACTACCCTTATCGAAAATAAGTAAAGTAAATACTTTGAAAGACCATATTACCCTTATTGAAAAAAGTGCAATAAATATTATGGAGACTGTGAAAATGACCATACTACCCTTATCAAAAATAAGTAAAGTAATTGTTGCAGACTGTGAAAATGATCATATTACCCTTATTGGAAAAAAAATGCAATAAATATTATGGAGACTATGAAAATGACCATACTACCCTTATCAAAAATAAGTAAAGTAAATGTTACAGACTGTGAAAATGACCATATTGCCCTTATTGGAAAAAAGTGCAATAAATATTATGGAGACTATGAAAATGACCATACTACCCTTATCGGAAATAAGTAAAGTAATTCTTACAGACTGTAAAAATTACCATATTGCCCTTATTTGAAAAAAGTGTAATAAATATTATGGAGATTGTGAAAAAAACCATACTATCCTTATGGGAAATAATTAAAGTAATTCTTACATGCTGTAAAAATGACCATATTACCCTTATTGAAAAAAAATGCAATAAATATTATGGAGACTGTGAAAATGACCATACTACCCTTATCGAAAATAAGTAAAGTAAATACTTTGAAAGACCATATTACCATTATTGAAAAAAGTGCAATAAATACTATGGAGACTGTGAAAATGACCATACTACCCTTATCAAAAATAAGTAAAGTAATTGTTGCAGACTGTGAAAATGACCATATTACCCTTATTGGAAAAAAAATGCAATAAATATTATGGAGACTATGAAAATGACCATACTACCCTTATCAAAAATAAGTAAATTAAATGTTACAGACTGTGAAAATGACCATATTTCCCTTATTGGAAAAAAGTGCAATAAATATTATGGAGACTATGAAAATGACCATACTACCCTTATCGGAAATAAGTAAAGTAATTCTTATAGACTGTAAAAATTACCATATTGCCCTTATTTGAAAAAAAGTGTAATAAATATTATGGAGATTGTGAAAAAAACCATACTACCCTTATGGGAAATAATTAAAGTAATTCTTACATGTTGTAAAAATGACCATATTACCCTTATTGAAAAAAATGCAATAAATATTATGGAGACTGTGAAAATGACCATACTACCCTTATCGAAAATAAGTAAAGTAAATATTACAGACTGTAAAAATGACCATATTACCCTGACTGGTCATTTTTACAGTCTCCATAATACTTATTGCACTTTTTTCCAAAGGGTAACATGGTTATTTTCACAGTCTGTAAGAATTACTTTACTTATTTTTGATAAGGGTAGTTTGGTCATTTTCACAGTCTCCATAATATTTATTGCACTTTTTTCTAATAAGGGTAATATGGTCATTTTCACAGTCTGTAAGAATTACTTTATTTATTTCCGGTAAGGGTAGTATGGTCATTTTCACAGTCTCCATTACATTTATTGCACTTTTTTCCAATAAGGGTAATATGGTCATTTTCACAGTCTGTAACATTTCCTTTACTTATTTTCGGTAAGGGTAGTATGGTCATTTTCATAGTTTCCATAATATTTATTGCACTTTTTTTCCCAATAAGGGTAATATGGTCATTTTCAAAGTATTTACTTTACTTATTTTCGATAAGGGTAGTATGGTCATTTTCATAGTCTCCATAATATTTATTGCATTTTTTTTCAAATAAGGGTAATATGGTAATTTTAAAATCTGTAAGAATTACTTTACTTATTTCCGATAAGGGTAGTATCGTCATTTTCATAGTCTCCATAATATTTATTGCACTTTTTTCCAATAAGGGCAATATGGTCATTTTCACAGTCTGTAACATTTACTTTACTTATTTTCGATAAGGGTAGTATGGTCATTTTCACAGTCTCCATAATATTTATTGCACCTTTTTCCCATAAGGGTAATATGGTCATTTTCACAGTCTGTAAGAATTACTTTACTTAATTTTGATAAGGGTAATATGGTCATTTTCACAGTCTCCATAATATTTATTGCACTTTTTTTCCAATAAGGTAATATGGTCTTTCAAAGTATTCACTTTACTTATTTTCGATAAGGGTAGTTTGGTCATTTTCACAGTCTCCATAATATTTATTGCACTTTTTTTAATAAGGGTAATATAGTCATTTTTACAGTCTGTAAGAATTACTTTACATATTTCTGATAAGGGTAGTATGGTCATTTTTATATTCTCCATAATACTTATTGCACTTTTTTCCCAAAGGGTAACATGGTCATTTTCACAATATGTAAGAATTACTTTACTTAATTCCGATAAGGGTAGTATGGTCATTTTCACTGTCTCCATAATATTTATTGCACTTTTTTCAACAAGGGTAATATGGTCATTTTCACAGTCTGTAAGAATTACTTTACTTATTTCCGGTAAGGGTAGTATGGTCATTTTCACAATCTCCATAACATTTATTGCACTTTTTTCCAATAAGGGTAATTTGGTCATTTTCACAGTTTGTAACATTTCCTTTACTTATTTTCGATAAGGGTAGTATGGTCTTTTTCATAGTCTCCATAATATTTATTGCACTTATTTTTCCAATAAGTGTAATATGGTCATTTTCAAAGTATTTACGTTACTTATTTTCGATAAGGGTAGTATGGTCATTTTCATAGTCTCCATAATGTTTGTTGCACTTTTTTCCAATAAGGGCAATATGGTCATTTTCAAAATCTGTAACATTTACTTAATTATTTTCGATAAGGGTAGTATGGTCATTTTCACAGTCTCCATAATATTTATTACACTTTTTTCCAATAAGGGTAATATGGTCATTTTCACAGTCTGTAAGAATTACTTTACATATTTCCGATAAGGGTATTATGGTCATTTTCACAGTCTCCATAATATTTATTATACTTTTTCCAATAAGGATAATATGATCATTTTCACAGTCTGTAAGAATTACTTTACTTATTTCCGATAAGGATAGTATGGTCATTTTCATAGTTTCCATAATATTTATTGCACTTTTTTCCAATAAGGGCAATATGGTAATTTTCACAGTCTGTAACATTTACTTTACTTATTTTCGATAAGGGTAGTATGGTCATTTTCACAATCTCCATAATATTTATTGCACTTTTTTTCCAATAAGGGTAATATGGTCATTTTCACAGTCTGTAAGAATTACTTTACTTAATTCTGATAAGGGTAGTATGGTCATTTTCACAGTCTCCATAATATTTATTGCATTTTTTTTCAATAAGGGTAATATGGCCATTTTCAAAGTATTTACTTTTACTTATTTTCGATAAGGGTAGTCTGGTCATTTTCACAGTCTCCATAATATTTATTGCACTTTTTTCCTATAAGGGTAATATGGTCATTTTCAAAGTCCGTAATATTTACTTTACTGATTTTCAATAAGGGTATTCTGGCTATTTTCACATTCTCCATAATATTTATTGCACTTATGTCCAATATGGGTAATATGGTCATTTTCACAGTCTTCGAAATTTTTATTGCACTTATTCTGATAAGGGTAGTTTGGTCATTTTCACAGTCTTCGGAAGAAGCAGATATTTTTGTTGTGGTTTTGTCGAGAAAATCGAGAGAAAATGTTGGTATTTGTCCAAGTCAAATGTCCTACAAAGTCATGGCTTGTTGACTTGGTCTTGATCATTTTTTCTAATATTAAGAAAATTAAAAAATAAAATAAAAATAAATTTTGATATTTAGAAATTAAATAAAATTGTTATTTTGTATAACTGTTGCGAAAGTAGTGACAACCAAAATTGTAAGAGTGATTAATTCAGGGTTGTTTTAGATGTGGTGGAATTTTTGGGTGGAAACATCATTTCAGATTATAATTGTGATTGTCTAGATAATTGTCAACAAATATAATTGTGACTAGTAAAAAAAGTTAAATATTCAGATTCATTATCACGATTACAAAATTTAGCAACAGTTATAATTGTTGAAGGACTTATCACAGGTATATCAGTGACAGGTTACACTGTGAGAAAATCCTGGTTTTGGTGTAGTGCAACCCATCACCTTTTTTTTTCACAACTTCAACCTCTCTGTAGCTTCCCATGAAAATCAACCTAAAACCCATTCTGTTACATTTCTGTCTGAACTCAATTCATGTCCAATTTCACAACCACCATATTCAAATCATCTAACCCACCTTTGCATACATAATTTCTTCATCAACAAAACCCTAAATCGACCACCATCTTCACTTCCAACCACCAGTCCCTTGATTTCTCTGTCAAGCCATGATTACAAGAACAACCCATCTTCCTTGTTCAGCTCGAACTCTCAATTCTTCAAGAACAAACCCAGAACTCATCAATTTAACAATTACCAGATCCCCTTTCTTTATATATGATTTCTCGATTCAAACTTCTCTTTATTCTTTCGTTACTTCACAGCAACAATGAGTTGTTATTCCTTGTTCTTCTCGGTGAACTGGTTGTCCAATATAACCTTCCCTGACCAGCACGACCCATGCCGGCTTGAAAGAATGAAAGAGCTTGGATGCATCATCTTGGTCCGTCGAGAAGAATCAGACTGAAAGTCTCCACATAGTTCTGTTAAGTTATAGTGAGAGGAGTTTAGACTCCCAACTAATGGATATGGGCCACCAGCAGATTATTAGGCCTTTCAGTTCTAGGTAACCGACAATCAAATTCTCTGATTCAGCCGCTAGTTATTGAAAAATGACAATTCATTCCTCGTCTCCTCCATGCGAAGCCTAGCATGCTCTAAATATAACTCGCATGTGAATTAATCTTTTCTCCCTTTACGCTTCAAACAGACATTTTCTCCTTCTTTTGCTCATAAGGACTCCATTGCACCTAATAACTCAAAACTAAACATAAGAGATGCAATTCATAACAATAATAACAAAGAAAGCATAAATACTAGATATAAGATAAGGTGTTCTAGACACCTATCAGGTTCCCCCACACTTGGACTTTGCAAGTCCTAGAGCAAATTAAACACAATAAATTCTAAAGGATACATACAACTCCGGTGAGGGTTTACTAAAGATATACCCACAAAACCTACATTTCTAACTAACAAGTTCTCCGAAATGATAGTATCCAACGCGCTAAAAAGACATAAAAATTCTGCGAACTATTCGTAAGAAGTTAGACACAAATATGAACACAATCTCAATCTTAAAAGTTGAAAGAGAAATAACCATCCCTTATCGAAGGAAATTCGGTTCGGAGTGATCAAAAGTCTCGACTATGCCTCACAAGAAAGGGTTTTATGAAGTTTCTCTCAATAATAAACAACTTTTTATGGGTCACACATGTGTCCAGGTAGGAATGAAGAGATAAACCTGTGACACGTTGAGTAGTAGGAAGGCAAAACCCTATGAATTGTTTTAAAAACCCACATCTTTTTTTTCATTTAAAAAACCCTTTTTTCTGACGATATCTAAGAAAGGAAATCAACCACTTAACGAAGGTGGGAATATGCTTACTTACCTCATTATCCGTTCGACGTGCAGTTAGCACCATTCTCACAGCATCCATAGAAACGTCTTCGGTCTTCAATCCTTGTCTTCGGTATTCAACTCTTGATGATAACTCTTGAACTTAGTAAAATCTTGACAATGTAACTCTTTCCTCTAATTCTTGTTGCGTGAAAATTCATTAAGGATATTCCTTCTTTCCATTGGATTTATTGAGTGAATACAAAACCAAAAACGAACTAAACAAACCAAAATATGATGCAATGATTTTTTTTTATACAAAATGAAAACAAACAAACATACAAAAAAACTAATGAACTTTTCTCTTGTCTTTTTTTTTCATATTTTTTTTTGAGACAAGAGAATATAATAAAAATAAAATAAAAGTACAAAGGCCATGGTGCAAGTACTTTACCGCTTGATTCTTCAAAACTTGTATATCTTGATATCATAAACTTCTTGAATTCTCATCTTGATAATCTTCGCTCTTGTACATAAGTCTTCAACTCGTATAAATTATTCTCCTTGTCTTGTTTCTTTACTTGAATCTAAAATCTGCTCATTTTTGTACCGTTGCTTGTAAACCTTAAATGTCTTCAACTTTCCTTCAAATTCGTGATGCTCCACTTGTTGAAGATGATGGTGTTTCTATGGACCTGTTGGTTTAGAGACAGATAAACTGGATGGTGCTAACTGCGAACCAAATTACAAGTGGTATGTAAGTTAGTAATTCGATATCACCATCATGATTGATAAAATAGTACTCAAGAGATCAAAAGAGTACTTCTATTGGTGGGAGTTTGGGTAGCTCACCATTCTACCCGGAGTTTACGTACGGTGACACACACTCTAAAAGCACATATTTAGACAAGTACAAAAAATTAAAGGTCGATGCCTCTCATGATGTAACTTGGGTAGTCTCCACTATAGGGGATCACAACTCTAATACCGAATTCAGTCTGCACATCATTTGCCACTGGAATAGTTAAATCCAACTTTAACTCTCATACAAGTAAGAAACCCGATCACGTTCTCTGTCATATCTAAGTTCAGTCACTCTTACGAGAATCTCGATGTAATCTTAGCGATATGTATATGTTTATAGGTGAAAATGGTTTCTTCTAATTTCTATGATTGCGGGTATGCAGGTGAGAAATAATTTAAACCCTAAACAATGTACTGCAAGGGAGTACTTTAGATTCGAGAGATCAATCTGTACAAGTCCGTCCTAAACCAAGAAATGGTCGTTCCAGACTTGCTTCGGTTACAAAGTGAAGGAGAATGGGTTGGTTGAGGCCGTGGATTCGTTCCACTTGAAGAAGTTTTATCATTAGGAGTAGATTCAAATCCTGTTGTGTTGCACTCTTTTTCCTTTTTGATGGTTTTATCCCACTGGGTTTTCCACTCAAAGGTTTTAATGAGGCAGGTATTGTCGGAGCAGTAGGTATTTATCTTGTTATTTCAATTCAGAAATTCAATTCAGCATTACTTTGGTATTCCATGCTTTATCACTGTTATTCGAGTTAATTATAAACTGCTGCGGATGATCGAATCCGCAATCAGCAGTAAACGAAAAAACAGTACAGTTCGGGTTTATGTCTCTGACAACCCTTTGATGGGTTGTATACACAGTTCGAGCATTTCTGCCCTATCTCGATTTTATCCCCACCATACGGGACAACAACAAATGTGGCAAACGTTTTCATCCGTCCAGGCACGTGAGAATGTACACAGCTCAAACTCTGCGCATATATTGAATAGCAGGATTGGCCCCCTGTGCAAATTCAAGATAGCAGAAAAACTCAACTTTTCATTCCATACGCAAGAAAAAATGCGTGGAGGTGCACCTACTTGTGAGCATTGAGCAACATGACGCAAAACACACTGGGGGCGAGTCGTATGTCACCCCAACCCATTGGGGGCGAGTTGCGTAACACTCCGGAAAAATATGAATTCGTAGGAAAACCCGAACTTCTTAACCCGTAACAAGTTATGGATTAAGAGGGGGCGATGTTTGTACCCCTAATATTCTACACAAGAAAATGGGCTAACCTAGACCAACAAGAACCCCTCTTACTAGCTAAGAAGGGTTAATTTGGCTTTAAGTGTTTTCCATGAGTAGCCATGGAGGCCTTGCAAAGATTCCATGAGAAACAAACCAAGCTAGGCCTCACTAGCAAGACCATGGGAAAAAACTCCAAGTTGAGCTAACAAGCCACACATATGCGGGCCACGTCACCGACCCACAACCAACCGACAGCTACCACATCAGCATCCTGACACGTCAGAAAACGGGTGCCACATCAGCAAAAATGCTAACGTGGCAGGTTTCACGTCACCGAGAATATTGCCACGCCAGCAACCGGGCACCACGTCATCATAGTCAGTGACATGGCAGCTGACGCGTACGTAGGTCCATCAGTACTAACACCGTTATTGACGGCGTCGGAATATGCTAAGCATATTCCGCTAATGACTAACGGCGTCAGCATCTTGGTTACTTTTAACGGCGTTAGTTAACGGCGTCAGCATATGCCTAACGCCGTCAGCATATTCCGTCCCATGACGAATAAAAGCATCAGAAATCGGCCGGCGCCAAAGCCGGCGGCCAAATCCGGCGGCAATTGTGAGCGGTAATCGGCGAGTTATTTCCGAATAATCGGCTGGTTACGAGCAGTTGGTGAATAATCTCCGATTAATCGGGCGATTAATTGACGGGCTAATTTCGGTGTTTCTCGTTGCTTCGTAATCCGGTAGCCCCCGGATATTTGCGCCCCAGTCCTATTACCCTGCGGATGTTTGCGCCCCGTCTTCTTACACCCGTTTCTCTTACAGTTTGGGTTATCCACACCCAATGTGATTAATTAACCATAATGGTGGAAGTTTCTGGAATTGATACCTGCATGGACTGTTACTACAGGAAGGCATGCAGGGACTGTTACTGCATGGAGGCATGCAGGGGCCAGTTAATGGCAATTGATATCTGCCATAAAGTTGAAGAAATAAAACGGAAATTATCCATGTATAAATGGAGAGTTTTATAACCAAAGATGTATGCAATCTTTCCCATTAAAAAATTCCTGCAACAATATTCTCTTGCTAACTTAGGCATCGGAGGGATTTTTGCAGGTACCCCCCACCTTTCTCCATTAACCAAGTCAATTTAGGATTAAACATCGATCAATTCCCGGCAGCAACACCATACAAGTTTCTGTGTTTGGGGTAGAAGAGATTTTACCTTACAAACACTATTTATAACAGAATTCTTTAATCTCAGTTCGATGAAGATAGGGATTGGTTGTTGTGCAGAGCACTTAATAGTCTGGGTATTTCTCACACGTGTTGTAGACCGCCAGATCAAAAACCTTATTGATATCCCTAGTTGAGACGCTGATAAATAGGCTTGAGCCTATAGGTGAGGCTTGTGCCTGAGTCTTATGCATGTATAAGACTCTTCAGACGAGATGGCTCAGCTCGGATAAGGCCATATGAGGATCGGCTGACGCGACTGAGGCTGCTTGAGAATTAGCCGACGCGACTGAGATTGTCTGAGACTTGGATGACGTGACTGAAGTTGTCTGAGATTTAGCCGACGCGGCTGAGGCTGTCTGAGACTTGGCTGACGCGACTGAGGCTATATGAGATTTGGCTGATGTGACTGAGGTCGTTTGAGATTTGGCTGGCGAAATTGAGTCCCTTTGAAGTTAGCTAGGACATGTTCGGGAGAGTAAGTAAATATTGCACGCCTAATAATGTCTCTGCGAGGCTTTGGATCATTTGTAATTGACCAGTGTATCTTGCAGAAATGTGTTAGTAGTCAATTGTGTCCGTATTGTAGGCTGACACGACTAGTGTATCTCAAAAATGTCAGAGCACTACTCGGTCGAACTCGCAAGCGTTGATATCTCAAGTTTGTTTGTCAAGTTTAGTTGTCTAAACAATAAGTCTTAATTTCTAGTCTACTTATTGCTAAGTCACGGATTAAGATAGAAAGTGTAGTTGAGCTTTCGATGAATGTCGTATAGATATATAGACTTCGAAGCCATGGAATCCGTGGAATTCGTTCCACTTGAAGAAGTTTTATCATTAGGAGTAGATTCAAATCCTGCTGTGCTGCACTCTTTTTCCTTTTTGATGGTTTTATCCCACTGGGTTTTCCACTCAAAGGTTTTAATGAGGCAGGTGTTGTCGGAGCAGTAGGTATTTATCTTGTTATTTCAATTCGGAAATTAAATTCAGCATTACTTTGGTATTCCATGCTTTATCACTGTTATTCGAGTTAATTATAAACTGCTGGGGATGATCGAATCCGCAATCAACACTAAACTACAAAACAGTACAGTTCGAGTTTATGTCTCTGACAACCCTTTGATGGGTTGTATACACAGTTCGAGCATTTCTGCCCTATCTCGATTTTATCCCCACCATACGGGACAACAACAAATGTGGCAAATGTTTCCATCCGTCCAGGCACGTGAGAATGTACACAGCTCAAACTCTGCGCATATCTTGAATAGCAGGATTGGCCCCCTGTGCAAATTCAAGATAGCAGAAAAACTCAACTTTTCATTCCATGCGCAAGCAAAATGCAGTAGGGAGGTGCACCCCTGCACAGGCATTGAGCAGCATGACGCAAAACACACTGGGGGCGAGTCGTATGTCACCCCAACCCATTGGGGGCGAGTTGCGTAACACTCCGGAAAAATACGAATTCGTAGGAAAACCAGAACTTCTTAACCCTTAACAAGTTATGGATTAGGAGGGGGCGATGTTTGTACCCCTAATATTCTACATAGGAAAATGGGCTAACCTAGACCAACAAGAACCCCTCTTACTAGCTAAGAAGGGTTAATTGGGCTTTAAGTGTTTTCCATGAGTAGCCATGGAGGCCTTGCAAAGATTCCATGAGCAACAAACCAAGCTAGTCCTCACTAGCAAGCACCCAACTAGCAATCCCATGGGAAAAAACTCCAAGTAGAGCTAACAATCCACACATAGGCGTGCCACGTCACCGACCCACAACCAACCGGCAGCTACCACGTCAGCATCCTGACACGTCATCAAATGGGTGCCACGTCAGCAAAAATGCTGACGTGCCGGAATATTGCCACGTCGCCAAAGTCGTTGACGTGGCGCCGACACGCCAACAACCGGCACCACGTCAAAGATAGTCGGGCTGACATGGCAGCTGACGCGTACGTAGGTCCGTCAGTACTAACACCGTTATTGACGGCGTCGGAATATGCTAAGCATATTCCGCTAAAGACTAACGGCGTCAGCATCTTGGTTACTTTTAACGGCGTTAGTTAACGGCGTCAGCATATGCCTAACGCTGTCAGCATATTCTGTCCCATGACGAATAACAGCAGCATAAATTGGCCGTCGCCAAAGCCGGCGGTAATTGTGAGCGGTAATCTGCGAGTTATTGCCGAATAATCGACTAGGTACGAGCAGTTGGTGAATAATCTCCTATTAATCGGGCGATTAATTGACGGGCCAATTTCGGTGTTTCTCGTTGCTTCGTAATCCGGTAGCCCCCGGATATTTGCGCCTGATCCTATTACCTCATGGATGTTTGCACCTGCCCGCTTACACCGTTTCTCTTACACTTTGGGTTATCCACACCCAATGGGATTAATTAACCATAATGGTGGAAGTTTCTGGAATTGATACCTGCATGGACTGTTACTACAGGAAGGCATGCAGTGACTGTTATTTCAGGGACTGTTACTGCATGGAGGCATGCAGGGGCCAATTAATGGCAATTGATATCTTCCATAAAGTTGAAGAAATAAAACGGAAATTCTCCATGTATAAATGGAGAGTTTTATAACCAAAGAGGTATGCAATCTTTCCCATTAAAAAATTCCTGCAACAATATTCTCTTGCTAACTTAGGCATCAGAGGGATTTTTGCAGGTACCCCCCACCTTTCTCCATTAACCAAGTCAATTGAGGATTAAACAGCGATCGATTCCCGGCAGCAACACCATACAAGTTTCTGTGTTTGGGGTAGAAGAGATTTTACCTTACAAACAGTGGCGCCGACTAACGGTTTCGAAAAAAGAAAATCGGGTTTTACTAGATCGAGATATGGCAATAGTAAGACAGACTGCACGAGGGTCTGATTCTGAGAACAATTCCAAACCGCGCAGGAGACGCGAAATGGAGAGGGACGATATTGAGGTTCAATCTGCACCTGTTATACCCACTGGAAACAGACCGGGTCAAGATCATACTCATAACAGATCACTGAATCATGGACGAGATCGAGATCGTTTGCATGACGGAGATACAGATCCAAATCGCAGAAAGGAAAAACAACCCGTGATCAATAACGAAGTGATCGACGTTGATGGGGAAAACCAAGATGTTCGTGGAAGGAGAGGGTATGCGTTCGACATCCCCTCTAGGAAGAATCGAAATCGACAAGATCTGCGTGATGGCCGCACTGCGACTACCAGTACAGAGGAGGAACATATACGGCAGAGGCTAAAGGAGCTAGAGAAGGAAAATGCTATCCTGAGATTAGAAAGTGAAAACCAACCTTGAACTGGGACCGGTTTTTTGAATAAACAGAGGGTACGATCTGTATGGAAACGCCTTGGAGGTCGAATTAAACCACAAGTCGCAGATCCTAATAGATAAATAGCCGATCTAGATCGAAGAGACAAGAGGCTACTGGTCACCGGAGATTTACCGAAATGACCTAAGCAAGCAGGGGATCGGATAGCTGCAACACAGCAGAGTGCGGCCAAATACATCCCATTCAAAACGCCTCAGAAATGAGGAGGAATAGGATCGAGATTGGAACGATGATGAAGATTTTTCTCACGATAACGGTGCTCATTCGGAGCAAGGAAGAGCTGGAAAAGAACCTATTGGACCCCATAGCAAAAAAAGGAGATCGGATAATCATATTCCAGAGGACCGAGATTATGAACAGGAAGGCAGTTCCGCACATGAATACCTAAACGCAATAACAGAAGCTCGTCTTGCGAGGATGATCGAGAAAGTGATGATGAAAAAACAATCCAGAGAAGAAAAGATGGACAGGCTACATCGTGCAGCAGGAGCACCGTTCAAGCAGAATATAAGAGAATTCAGACCGCCAATGAATTTTCTAGTTCCAAAATTACCGGAATTCGACGAGAAAACTGACGATCCAGATCAGCACGTTTTACACTATGAGACTACCATGTCCTTGTGGCAGTACATCGACGAATTGATATGTAAATTGTTCCCGCAATCCCTTACGGGGGGAGCTATAACATGGTTCAACCAGCTTCCAGCACAGTCGATCGGGACTTACCATAAGATGATTGATGATTTTTGCTCTAACTACAAGTACAACAAACGTGATCGGAAAGGATGCCATTCACTGTTCCTTCTAGAATCCCAAGGAGGAAAGCATCAGACAATTCACTAGGCGTTTCAAGCAAGAGTTAGCGGACGTGGATGGAGACAACGACCAAGTTGTAATTGCAGCATACAAACAGGATTACCAGCATGATCAAAGAGGTGTGTATGGTTGTTTGGTCAAGAGACCACCAAAAACTTTGGAGGAACTATATGATCGAATCGAAGAGTACGCCCGAGTGGAAGACGATTCTAAAGCCCGAGAAGAAGTTAACATGTCATCCAATCATCCAAATGATGGGAAGAAGTAAAAATCCAAGAACCGTTCAAACGGACAGCATACTGATCGTGGCGATGCTCGAGAGAAAAATCAAGGTGAACGCACCGAAACTGGGTACCAAAGTTTCACGATATGAAGTGACCATCGAATGTAAGTCTTACAGAGTTTGTACGAAAAAATACAAAAGTATTTGAGCCCCCACGTCCTTTGGCAAGTAGAAACAAGAGATAAACGTGATAGGAGCAAATACTGCAAGTTCCATAAAGATCATGGTCACAAAATCGAGAACTCGCCGCTCTTTACAGATCGAGATCCAATGAATGATCGACGCCCGAAAGCTGCAACAAGACGTGAAAAAGGACTTTGGGAAAGGTCCTGGTCAGTTTGGTACTGCACATGTGATTAATGCTCGCGTGATTAACGTCAGTCACGCCAGGATTCATTCAATGACCAGGCGAGCATCGGAAGACGAAACCAGAAGAAAGCTCAGACAGTTGAAAGAATGGTACTTGACAAATCACATTGATTTTGTCAACGGTAATGGAGCAGAAACTAAGGAGCTTGGGTGCAAAAAGATCGAGTTCTCTGATGCATACATGGTAGGTGTATATGCTCCACACAACGATGTTGTCGTTATAACTGCTTGGATTGGCATGTTTCGTGTGCACCGGATTTTAGTGGACACGGGAAGTTCGGTGAGTGTGCTGTTTTCAGGAGCTTATGCCTCTATGAATCTCCCACACAACCTGATCGAGGAGGATGAAAACCCAATTATCAATTTCAGCGGCGAAGTTACAAAGGCAATTGGAAAAGTGAAGATACCGATAATAGTGGCTGACAAGTCCGTATTGGGAACTTTCTTGTTGCTGGATTGTAGAGCACCCTACAACGCGATCGTAGGACAAGATTGGCTGCATGAGATCGGTGAAGTCACATCATCTAATCATCAGTGTCTTAAGTTTATTACCCCAGACGGAGTTGTGAAAGTTAGAGGAGATCAGATGGCCGCCCATAAGTGTCATGAGAATGCAATGGATGAGTACAAGAAGTCAGAAGTAAGTGGAAACCATATCATGCGGGTCGAGCAGAAATAGCAATTACAGAACCCTCTCCCTACATAATCATATAGGGGAGAGGACGCAGCTAAACCCCCGACATTCGAGAAACTGGTCGAGGTCCAGATTGGAGATGAGGAGCATAAGACAACGTTCGTAGGGACAGATATGCCGGCACATGAACGCGGTGATTTGATTACATTGCTAAGGGAAAACGCCGACGTTTTTGCATGGAGTTTTGCTGAGATGCCAGGGATAGACCCGAATGTAGCCTGTCACAGGCTAAATATCTATGAGAATTTGCGTCCCGTTCGACAGAAAATCAGGAATATGGCGCAAAGCAAAAAATATGGAGTGACTGAAGAGGTCGAAAAACTGTTAGATGTAGGATTTATTCGACCGGTACAATATCCTCGATGGTTGTCCAATGTGGTAGCCGTTCCAAAGAAGAATGGTAAAATTCGTGTATGTATCGATTTTACCGATTTGAATAAAGCGTGTCCAAGTGATCCGTACCCGCTACCAATGATAAGAGATTTGGTGGATAAAACCGCAGGGTTTCAAAGACTGTCATTCATGGACAGTTTTTCTGGGTATAATCAAATACCTTTGTTCGAGGACGATCAAGAGCATATTGCGTTCGTGACTGACAGGGGAGTTTAATGCTATACTGTAATGCCGTTCGGGCTAAAGAACGTAGGGGAAACCTACCAGCACTTGGTGGACCATATGTTCAAGGATCTGATCGGTAAGTCGATGGAGGTATACATCGATGATATGGTAGTGAAGTCTCAGCAAAAAGAATCTCATTTTCTTGATCTGCAAAAGACTTTCGATATCTTAAGGCAGTATCGTATGATGCTCAATCCAGCAAAATGTTCATTCGGGCTGTCATCAGGAAAATTCCTTGGATACCTAATGACACACAGAGGAATCGAGGCAAATCCAGATCAAATCAGAGCCATCAGAGAAATGCCATCCCCAAGAACGAAAAAGGAAGTCCAGAATCTAGCAAGACGATTGGAAGCCTTGAACCGTTTCATTTCACGCTCGTCGGATTGATTCAAGCCATTCTTTGATGTTTTGAAGAAAGCAGTGAATTTTGGTTGGACGGCTGAGTGCGAAAGGGCTTTTGATGAGATAAAGCAGTATTTGTCAACCCCACCGGTTTTGGTAAGTCCAAAAGCCGGGAAACCTATTGGAGTTTATCTGGCTGTAACGGAGAACGATGTGAGTGCAGTGCTGTTCGTAACGGATCCATATGAGAAGCCTGTTTACTTTGTCAGTAAATCCTTGACGGGGGCGGAAACACGGTACAAGAAAATTGAGAAGATAGCACTTGCACTATTCCATGCATCTCGTCGCCTAAAGCCTTATTTCCAATGAAGGCAGATCGTGGTATACTGGGAATACCCACTGAAGCGAATCCTGGAACGTGCTGATGATTCCAGTCGACTATCCATATGGTCAAATTTTCTTAAGGGCGTATGAGATCAAGTACGAAACCAGAATGAGAAAAAGGACACGCACTGGCTGCACCGCTAGCAGATTTTCCGTGGACGATATAGAAATGGTTCTTGGAGAAGAAGAGGAGTTATTCAAAACCATGAGCCAGTCATTGATCAGATAGGGGCGAGATGCAATGGAGATCGATACACCGAACCATTATGGACCGTATTCTTGATGGGTCTTCAAACGTCGGTGGTCTTTGAGTGGGATGCGTAATCCTTACTCCCGAAGGTTCGAGGATCGAGAAAGCAACCAGGCTAGGTTTCCAAGCATCAAACAATGAAGTGAATATGAAGCTGCGATTATCGGTTTAAAAGTCTGTCAAGCGATTAGATGCGAAGAACGTGAAGTCAGGATGACTCCATGCTAGTAGTTAACCAATTTCTGGGGACCTACAGAGCAAAGGAGGAGAGAATGGCATTGTATTTGGACCATATGAAAGAACTGGAAAAAGAGTTCGACCAATTATCTATTGGGCAGCGACCATGATTGGAGAACAGGCATGCAGATGCTTTAGCATACCTGTCTTCCGCAGTACCAACAGATACCGCCAGATTCGTTGTAGTAGATTTCCAAGAGTTACCTAGCATCTCCGACAGCCATTTTGTTCTGGCTTTCGAACACGCTAGTGGGGGCGAGAGGGCAGCTATATCAGCACATGGAGAAACGGAGAACATCGACAGCAATATGGATATTGACAGTCCGGTGATAGACAAATCAGGAGATCGTGTTGAAAATACTGCAGACTGGCATCGACCTTACATCCAGTACCTGACAACTGGCGAACTCCCTGAGGATGAGAAACTTGCTGCAAAGGTGAAAAGGGAATCATGGAGGTACTCAATGATCGAAGGGCTATTATACTGCAAACATGTAGCTTTGGAGCCATTTTTGCGATGTGTATCAGCCGAGGAAGGACAACTGATTCTGGCATAGGCTCATGAGGGAATCTGTGGAAGCCATTCTGGAGGGCGCAGTCTCGCGCACAAGATACTTACCCCAGGGATATTTCTGGCCATATATGCAGAGAGATGCTAAAGAATATGCACAGAAATGTGTGCCATGCCAAGAGCACGCTCCAATTCCGAAAAGGCCAGCCAACTAGTTGCATCCAGTTTTCAGTCCCTGGCCATTCTCTATGTGGGGATTGGACATCGTCGGACCACTTCCAAAATCTCCTGGAGGTGTCAAATTCTTATTAGCCACTACCGATTATTTCACCAAATGGGTCGAAGCAGTGGCACTGGTACACGTTACCAGACATGATGTGAAAAGATTCATATGGGAGAATATCGTCTGCAGATTTGGAATCCCAGACGCGATAATATCGGACAATGGGAAACAGTTTGATTCAGGAGTGATCAAAGATTTCTGCAAGGGCCTGAATATTCGCCACAATTTCTCCTCTCCGTACTATGCTCAGAGCAATGGGCAGGCAGAAGACCAACCGCGTTATTATGGACAATCTCAAGAAACGACTGGAGAAGGCGAAGGGAAAATGGACCGAAGAATTCCCAGGAGTCTTATGGTCCTATAGAACAACCCCAAAAAGATCCACTGCTTTTTCACCATTTACATTGGCATATGGGGCGGAGGCAGTCATACCCACTGAGGTGCAGCTAAATACTACCAAAACTCGCTGTCAAATCTAAAAAAAATGACAGCATACTGGCTCTAGATAAGGAGTTGCTGGAAGAGCAGAGAGAAACAGCCTTGCAGAATATAGCTCAATACCAGCAGGCAATCAAGCTGGGGTATGATCGCAAGGTCAGAGAACGGTCGTTCAAGACGGCGGAATATATCTTGAAGAAAACCCGAGAGGCCACAATGGAACCGAACTGTGGGAAGCTCAGAGCGAACTGGGAGGGTCCATACATAGTGGATAGGCCAGCATCTCGGGGATCCTACTACTTGAGGAACCTCGACGGAAAAGAGGATTCGAAGCCATGGAAGCCGTGGAATTCGTTCCACTTGAAGAAGTTTTATCATTAGGAGTAGATTCAAATCCCGCTGTGCTGCACTCTTTTTCCTTTTTGATGGTTTTATCCCACTGGGTTTTCCACTCAAAGGTTTTAATGAGGCAGGTGTTATCGGAGCAGTAGGTATTTATCTTGTTATTTCAATTCAGAAATTAAATTCAGCATTACTTTGGTATTCCATGCTTTATCACTGTTATTCAAGTTAATTATAAACTGCTGCGGATGATCGAATCCGCAATCATCACTAAACGACAAAACAGTACAGTTCGAGTTTATGTCTCTGACAACCCTCTGATGGGTTGTATACACAGTTCGAGCATTTCTGCACTATCTCGATTTTATCCCCACCATACGGGACAACAACAAATGTGGCAAAAGTTTTCATCCGTCCAGGCACGTGAGAATGTACACAGCTCAAACTCTGCGCATATCTTGAATAGCAGGATTGGCCCCCTGTGCAAATTCAAGATAGCAGAAAAACTCAACTTTTCATTCCATGCGCAAGCAAAATGCAGTAGGGAGGTGCACCCCTGCGTAGGCATTGAGCAGCATGATGCAAAACACATTGGGGGCGAGTCGTATGTCACCCCAACCCATTGGGGGCGAGTTGCGTAACACTCCGGAAAAATACGAATTCGTAGGAAAACCCGAACTTCTTAACCCTTAACAATTTATGGATTAAGAGGGGGCGATGTTTGTACCCCTAATATTCTACAAAGGAAAATGGGCTAACCTAGACCAACAAGAACCCCTCTTACTAGCTAAGAAGGGTTAATTGGGATTTAAGTGTTTTCCATGAGTAGCCATGGAGGCCTTGAAAATATTCCATGAGCAACAAACCAAGCTAGGCCTCACTAGCAAGCACCCAACTAGCAATCCCATGGGAAAAAACTCCAAGTTGAGCTAACAAGCCACACATAGGCGTGCCACGTCACCGACCCACAACCAACCGGCAGCTGCCACATCAGCAAATGGGTGCCACGTCAGCAACGTCGCTGACGTGGTGCTGGACACGTCACCGAGAATATTGCCACGTCAGCAACCTCGCTGACGTGGTGCTGGACACGTCAGCAACCGGGCACCACATCAGCATAATCAGTGACATGGTAGCTGACGCGTACGTAGGTCAGTCAGTACTAACACTGTTATTGACGGCGTCGGAATATGCTAAGCATATTCCGCTAATGACTAACGGTGTCTGCATCTTGGTTACTTTTAACGGCGTTAGTTAACGGCGTCAGCATATGCCTAACGCCGTCAGCATATTCCGTCCCATGATGAATAACAGCAGCAGAAATCGACCGGCACCAATCCCGGCGGCAATTGTGAGCGGTAATCGGCGAGTTATTGCCGAATAATCGGCTGGGTACGAGCAGTTGGTGAATAATCACCGATTAATCGGGCGATTAATTGACGGGCCAATTTCGGTGTTTCTCGTTGCTTCGTAATCCGGTAGCCCCCGGATATCTGCGCCCCAGTCCTATTACCCTGCGGATGTTTGCGCCCCGTCTGCTTATACCCGTTTCTCTTACACTTTGGGTTATCCACACCCAATGTGATTAATTAACCATAATGGTGGAAGTTTCTGGAATTGATACCTGCATGGACTGTTACTACAGGAAGGCATGCATGGACTGTTATTTCAGGGACTGTTACTGCATGGAGGCATGCAGGGGCCAGTTAATGGCAATTGATATTTTCCATAAAGTTGAAGAAATAAAACGGAAATTAGCCATGTATAAATGGAGAGTTTTATAACCAAAGAGGTATGCAATCTTTCCCATTAAAAAATTCCTGCAACAATATTCTCTTGCTAACTTAGGCATCGGAGGGATTTTTGCACGTACCCCCCACCTTTCTCCATTAACCAAGTCAATTGAGGATTAAACAGCGATCGATTCCCGACAGCAACACCATACAAGTTTCTGTGTTTGGGGTAGAAGAGATTTTACCTTACAAACACTATTTATAACAGAATTCTCTAATCTCAGGTTGATGAAGATAGGGATTTCTTGTCGTGCAGAGAACTTTTTCCTTTTCTTCAGGAACATATAGAGAAATAGTCTTGGTATTTCTCACACGTGTTGTAGACCGCCAGACCAAAAAACTTATTGATATCCCTAGTTGAGACGCTGATAAATAGGCTTGAGCCTATAGGTGAGGCTTGTGCCTGAGTCTTATGCATGTATAAGACTCTTCAGACGAGATGGCTCAGCTCGGATAAGGCCATCTGAGGATCGGCTGACGCGACTGAGGCTGCTTCAGAATTAGCCGACGCGACTGAGGTTGTCTGAGACTTGGCTGACGTGACTGAAGTTGTCTGAGATTTAGCCGACGTGGATGAGGATGTCTGAGACTTGGATGACGTGGCTGAGGCCATATGAGATTTGGCTGATGCGACTGAGGTCGTCTGAGATTTGGCTGGCGCAATTGAGTCCATTTGAAGTTAGCTAGGAAATGTTCGGGAGAGTAAGTAAAGATTGCACGCCTAACAATATATCTGCGAGGCTTTGGCTTATTTGTAATTGACCAGTGTATCTTGCAGAAATGTGTTAGTAGTCAATTGTGTCCTATTGTGGGATGACACGACTAGTGTATCTCAAAAATGTCAGAGCACTACTCGGTCGAACTCGCAAGCGTTGATATCTCAAGTTTGTTTATCAAGTTTAGTTGTCTAAACTATAAGTCTTAATTTCTAGTCTACTTATTCCTAAGTCACGGATTAAGATAGAAAGTGTAGTTGAGCTTTCGATGAATGTCGTATAGCTATATAGACTTCGATTATACACATTTGATATTTCGAGCTGAGTTTAACTCGCTTACATATTTCTCGAAATATATGTTGGTAAGCTTTCACTTTAACCAAGTTCATCTTATATTCTTGACGAAAGTAAAAAAATGATCATGTGAAAATTGTATGGTAACATCTTACATTATTTGTGTGAGACAGTCATTTGATGTAGACTCGGAGCATTTCGTATTGACCAATTTATAACTTGAAAATTTCTTTGATGATAATAGTTTATGTGAGACAGTTATTGTCGTCTTCTCAGAATATTTCAATGATTAAAATGGGAGTTTAGTATAATTAACCATGATTGAATATAGCACAGTACTTGTATGCTAACTGTTGCAAGTTATTCCAAGTCCGGAAACCATAGTATACATACCAGTATGCGTATTGGCGAAAGTTCAAGTCCGGGAATTCAACTGAGTTTGGAGGTGTGTTTACCCGTTCACATACTGGCGAACCCAAACTAAGTCCGTCCACTTAGGTATGCGTACCCGTTTGCATACTTGAGTAGGTTATGTTCTAAAATCGGTTTGTTCATGAACTAATAAATTTATATATAATAAGGAATGTAGTCTTTTTTCAAATAGGGATATAATATTCATGAATTGATTCGAGTGAATCAAAATCGATTTTTCTTCATTTGTGTCTTGTATAATTCTATGAGAATATAAACAATTGAACAACTCTACAACTAGCTTCATTTGAGTCATTTGAACTAGTTGTGTTAAGATGAACAAGGTTGATATGAAAGTGTTCATGTAGATAACTTTGGTTAACTATTGTTGTGCCAAAAATTTGTACACGTTTAGATATGGTTACCCATATCTAAATGAAGTCACTTTCCATTTGTATGAAACAACCTAAGTTCGATCTAACGGTTGAAAGATATTAGCTTGAGTATAATCAGGTTTTCATCTAACGGTGAATATTGAATTCTTTGTTACTAAGGTACCATTGATTGCAAACCCTGATTTGAAGATTATATAAGGCAGAACTCTAGAAACTGGGAAACCTAATCCCCACACCTCTTGTGTGATACTAGTTGCGAATAGAGTCGATTCTCCTTTAACCTAGGTTTTTCTAAACCATTATAGGTTAACGACTTAAAGACTTCATTGGTATTATGAAACCAGGCCCAACTATTTACTCTATAGTTGTGTGTTCTGATCTTTCTTTATTCTACCGTATTAAGTACTATCTTCTCTAAGATTTGCTCGAGATTCAATCTCCGATAGGCAAGATAAAAAGTAATCACAAACATATTCGTCTCATCGTTTGTGATTCCACAATATCTTGTTTCGCTACCATACGTTTAAGATTATTGTGAGGTGATTGATATTACTAGGTTCTTCTTTGGGAATATAAGTCTGGTGTATCAATTAGTTCATGTTCACCTTGATTTATCAAAAGACAGAACAAAACTCATAGGTATTTCTGTGGGACACAAATTTATCTATTCAATAAACTTTTCTGTGTCAGACATATTGGTCAATAAAGTCTTCGACTTTGGGTCGTAACAACTCTTAGTTGTGGGTGAGATCATCTTAGGGAATCAAGTGCGTAGAGTCCCGCTGGGATTCATAGGCATAAAGAACGCGATGTAACTTGATCGGTGTGAGATTGGTTAGGGCTCAACTACATTTCAGTCTGAAGTTAACTTGGAGTAGGCTAGTGTCTGTAGCGGCTTAATACAGTGTGTTGTTTGAATTTGGACTAAGTCCCGTGGTTTTCTGCATTTGTTGTTTCCTCGTTAACAAAATTTCTTATGTCTGTGTTATTATTTTTTTCCGCATTATATTTTCTATATAATTGAAATATCTCAGGTTGTGTGTAGTTCAATCAATTAGATAATCCAACCTTTGGTTGTTGATATAAATTAATTGACACTTGAACATCGGTCGTTGGTACCATTCAAGTTGTTTCAGATAATAATCAGGCTCACGGATTTCTATATGTTTGATTTGCTGATTACATTTTGAAACAGAAATACAACTCTTGGATATATTTTCATTGATTGAGTCTGATTGTCTAGTTGATTCTCTTGGAATTATATTGGAGTTTGTCCATACAAATTTCCTAAACGAAATATTGGGTGAGGTTGTTAAACCCCCGCTTTTTAAATTGGTATATCAGAGCAGTCAAACACATTTTATACCTTATAAGTCTGTGTTTGTAGAGATATGACTCTATGGACAGTAGTGATATCTATGAAAACGTATCACCAGTTTAGAAACAATCTGACTAGGTTCAAAGCCTTGTTTCTCCTAAGAATTCTCTCACGTCTTCTCTATTGTCTGAAACTGTGTATAACTGGAAAAAACGCCTAGATGAAAAGTTGAATGATCTTTCAGATAAAAGTGATTCAGATGAAGGAAAATATGTTGATGAGGAAGTCTCATAATATATCAAGATTTTAGATCATCACATAAATAAAATGAAGTCAACAACTTGCTTAGCTGAATTTGTTACTCCTCTATGTCAATAAAATAGGAAATTAAGAAAAATCTTTAAGGGATATAATTGTGGATATAAACTTTTACAATCTCTTCTTAAAGATCGTGAAGAAGATGTGCGTTCGAAAAACTATGAATGTGATAATATTTGTCGGAATCTCTTTGTGTTGAAAGAAAGACTTGCAAAAACTGAAGCAAGATACAACTCCCAACAAAAATGTTTTAATGACAGAGAAATCAGCTTTCTCGCCAGAGAAAAACAGTTGGAGGATGATCTAACTTTTTCTCTTGATAAGGTCAAATCAATAGAAGAGAATCTGAAAAGATTCAATGCTAGCTCTACAAAATTTTCCACTATGTTTGGAACATGTAAAGAACATCAAGATACACGTGGTCTGGGCTATAAAGGAATAAACGCTTCAAGTGCTAGTTAGATCAATTTTGTCTGTGATAATAACAATTTCGTATGTGAAAATTTCAGTGATATCAAAAGTGAAAAACTACCTTCATCAGTTGATATTTCTAAGAACAAAGATTGTCAACCTTCAAAAACAGCTCATATGAGAACAGTCAAAATCATTCCCTTCAACTGTTATTATTGCGGAAACAAAGGTCACCTTGAAAGGAGATGTCATTTTCGATTATGGAATGAAAAAATTCGTAACATTATTGTCTGGATGTCTAAAGAAGTATCAAAGCGTCTCATTATGCTGGTGTTAAAATTCAAGCCTGCAATCAAGAAAAGTGATGTGATGGGCCAATTCTTGGTTGTAAATATGACACAAAATCTGTTTACAATTGTAAAGGGAAGAATTTTATATGGACGACTGACATTTTAGATTTCTCTGTGAAGAGAAAAAGTCATCTAAGGAAGAATAAAATTTCAAACTCCTCATATCTCATTGAAGTAAGTCATGAATCTAAAGTGTCTATTCCCGAATACATTCACATCAATAGTCGTGTCTCAGAGCTCAAGACTAATATCAATAGACTCAAACGCAATATTAAGAAGGCGAAAAAAGCTACTACATCAGGTAATACTTTTTCTCCTCTTTTTAATTCTCTTAAAAAATCTTGTGATTTGTATGATGTCAGTCAAGAAATAAAAAGGGAAAATGTCAATCCCCTTGATGAGCTATATATATGCCTGTCAAACTACAACTTGAAAGTTTAAGAATGAGCATCCTCGTTGAGACCGTGTAAGGATGATCATAATTCTCAAGTAGCTCTTCTTCTTGACAAAGTGGTCTCTGTTTTTTTTTTAAAGAATAAAATGATCATCTTACTGTTGAGCCTTGCTCCGGTTAATTATTACATATGTAATATATTTGATCATTAACTCTTGAGAAAATTCTCTTTGTTGCTCACTTTGAAAACTCTCGTTCTTCTTCCTAATGACAGTTGATTTGTTATCTATCAATAATTATCTTATGTTCTTTTGTTTTGAGATAAGATTTTCTATCATATGTTTAGAAATTGTCTTTGATTTTTATCAAAAACTACTTCTAAATTAGGCTCCATTATTCTCTTGGTTTTGAACATGGTTCATAACCACGAGCGTACGTGCACCCGACCCATTACCGAACGAAAACGAGTAACCCTAGGGTTTCCCTATGAATATCTCATATATATATATATCATGAACTCTTCCTCTAATCTATACTCGTTCCGTGACGTCAAATCTCTCATGTGATATTTTGATGTGCACAATTGATGGATGCAAAAAGGAAGACAATATTAGGGCAACAAAGTTATCAAGTTTCATGAAAATCCTCTCTCCATAACCTGCTTTCATGCAGTTGGTCATGAAAAAGATCTGCCAGTTCAGATATCGTCTCAATTGGTGGAAAATCTTCTTTGAGATTTTGGGGTTGTACGTGAATAACTTGAAATTGCAACAAAGAATCGTGAATTTTTGAGAACTGAACTGAAGAAAGAAGTTGATGAACTTGTTTGTGTTTGATCTCTGGTAGCTGACTATGTTTGAGGACCTTTAGTTTTGTTCTTCGTATCAGTTAAATTTCTTATTTTTATTTAGGAAACTTCTTATGAGAATTTATTTTTGTGTTTTAAGAATGATAACTAGGGTTTGGAATAGAAAATATTGTGAATATACATAGATATTGCCAATGATTTTTCATCTTGCAATATTTTTAGATTTATTTATCTAAATTCTACAGTTTATTTGGAAGATAATTTTGTAGTATTAATCTTTTTTGGTTTTATATATTGCAAAAAATTGTTATGGGATATGAGTGTTTGCGTCCATGAACTATGATTGTCCCATATATGTCAAAAATTAAGTCTATTATATGTCTTTATGCAAATATTGATGTAAAATATAATGAACTTTTAATAACAAAGATTAAGTCTATGGTATCATTATGCAAATATTGATGAAAATAGAATGAATCTTTATATATTACATAGTATTGATCTTTCCCTGATCCACTTCTATGTGAAAGTATTGTACGTATCCGTAAGTTCTCTTATGTTGAGCATTTATGATTAAAATAATCATGGGTACTCTTGTGGTTAATTTAATTGAGTTTTTTGGATACAAATTCATGTTTCATGTAATTTTTTAATGTCCAAAGAAATCCTTCTTTTCTTGTAAAAGTAAGATCGCTATTGTTGTTCTTTCTGGAATGATATTTTATGGGGGAGAGTTCTTAAATAAACTTGTACTTAATTTCCAAATCTTTGTGGGGAGTACGGCTGTGGAATATTGTATGATTATTCTTGTATCTTTACAAACTCCTTGTTGAATACACTAAGTTTCGACTATGTGAAATCATCGAAACAAAGTTGATATGTTCTCTTTTAGTCATGAAGTATGTCTATGAGAATTTCATTATGATCCCGCTAGTTTACATACCTTTGTCAATTTATATTGACAAAAAGGCGGAGAATTATTGTGTAGTTCACACTACAAATACATATGCGGAGTGGTTTTCAATGTGAGATGAAGTATTGACTAAGGGGGAGTGATACATATCACCATAGTATTGTTGTCTGATTAATGATTTTCTGAGTTTTCGTAACAGTAATTAAGATTCGTTCTCTCAGACTTGTTAAGATTAATTTTAAAGGAATAAAATAGAGAGTCAATGGGTCTAAGATTCCACCGAATTCACAACACGAGGTTCAATTATTTATTCTCAACAATTATCGCTCAGTAAAACATCGACTCTTGTTTTACCAAAGTAGATCCTCAAAACATTAATTGTATCCCCTAAGCATAGATTATCTAAACAAAGCATAACCTATCTAACTGAATCACAACTAATTTTATCGAATCATAATTCTATTCAAAATAAGTGCAAAAGTTAAATAGAAAATAAGATAAATTCACCCATGTGTGAAGTTCTTCTTCCTCCATCGACCCAATGTTGGGGTTTAGATTCTCATGATAAATACACACTCAAAAATATAATTTATGGCTCAAATTGTGTTTTTATTAATGAAAACTAATAATACAATGAATCTGCAACGCTGTATTGGCGTTACAGAGTTCACTGTTACAATAGATGTTGCAAATTTAAAATAAGCGTGCCAAACTGATTGTTACAAGTACTGTCGATAGCTTACGATTCTTCCCATGACAGTCAGTGGACGTCAAATTTCTTCTTCTTCTTCTTCTCGCTGCAGAAGAGAAGTTGCTCTGCAACTCTCTGTTTTCTTCCCCCAACTCACGATATCTTCTTCACTGACTCCCAGCGTCAATTTATACCTCACCAGCACCAAATATTCTGAATTAACTCCAAATAATACTCTCTTCAATTCGGTGCAAATACATGAATATTTATTTCCTTTTTTTCTCTTCCACATGCACCTGTTGCTGTAAAGTTTCGAAATTTATCTTCTACACGTTCATGTTGCCTCTTATCACTCTCCAAACACACCCATTACACGTTTAAATCCCATGCAATCCCGTGAATAACTCCATACTTCCATGTTTACCAACTTCTACCTTTTTTTATCTCTTTACGTGTCCTGAGTTAGATGCAGCTCAAGTTTGTCAAACCAAACAACTTTACCAACCCTGTTTTCTAGAAACAGGTTGGTTCCAATTCAAATCTGAGATTAAATCTCTCTCAAAACTCCCGATAATCCTTCACAGAACTCTCGTTTTTGTGACTTCCCTGTTTTTTCTTCCAACGGTTATTCCAACTAATTTGAATCGACTCCGATGACCTTACCACCCCTGTTTGGCTCAAACAAGCAAACCCAATGAATTTAGGCCCTTGAATCTCCCTGTAACATTATTAAAATTCGAACCCTAAATTCTATTCTTCACTGCAAGACTTTCCCGCCAAAACTGGTGAAGATGTTTTCTTCAAATATTGATGTTCCAGCCAATTCTAGGCGAATCCAAGATCTATACCAGCTCTATTTAGCCTTAAGGAATACGCCTATTAAATTTCAGCTCTTTAATCTCAGTGAAACTACTTCAAAATTGAAACCCTAATTATGTATCCATTTTTCCCGCCAAAATTTGAATATGAAATGAAGAAGATGAAGCTGCCCCTTATCCTGTTCTGGGGTGCGATTAGCCATGGGTGTGAATAGCACATAGGTTTCCCCTTAGTAACTGGGTGACCGTTAGTAATTGAGGTACCCTTTAGCCAACAATGAGAGTCCGTATAGCAAATGTCCTCCGGAGGTGCCTTTAACAGTTTTTCGAGCCGATTCTTCTAAAAACATTTATTTCTTAAAAATACCTACAAAGAAGTTTATTAGTGATAAAATTGAGACCTAGCTAATATAAATATGGGCATAAAAATGTGCACTTACGTGCTTATTATTGTCAAAGTTGTGATGCAATTGGACTTTGATGTTCTGTAATAATACTATGACATTGTATAACAATGATTGAGAGCTACTGTTTTCTCATTGTTATAGCTACAAATCTATAACAACTATGATGCTGAGTTGAACACATTCAGAATCACTGAAGTACTTGAAGTGACGAAGATTTCGATTAATGTTGAAGAACCAAAGAAATCAAGCATTTGGATGAGAAGCTACAATGTTTATTTATTTTGTAATCCATATGTATTGATAGTTTTGTCACTAAAATTGACAAAGGGGGAGATTGTTAGAGCACTGCTCGGTCGAACTCGCAAGCGTTGCTATCTCAAGCTTGTTTTTCAAGTTTAGTTGTCAAAACTATAAGTCTTGATTTCTAGTCTAATTATAGCTAAGTCTCAGATTAGGATAGAAAGTGTAGTTAAGCTATAGATTTCATGGCGTTCATTGATTGAAGACGAAGAACTACTAAGGGGATCTTGTGGAACTTCATCAACAAAAGGTATGTGGAGACTTGAACTCATCTATCACTCAAAAGTCTATCTACTATATCTCCTATTTGAGACAAAAGTCATATAGTTATATAGACTTCGATTATACACATTTGATATTTCGAGCTGAGTTTAACTCGCTTAAATATTTCTCGAAATATGTGTTGGTAAGCTTTCACATTAATTAAATTCATCTTATATTCTTGACGAAAGTAAAAAGATGATCATGTGAAAATCGCCTGGTAACATCTTACATGATTTATATGAGACGGTTATTTGATGTAGACTCGGAATGTTTCATATCGATCTATCGATCACTTGAAAATTGCTTTGAAGCAAATATTTTGTGTGAGATAGCTATTGTCGTCTTCTAAGAATGTTTCAATGATTGAAATGGGAGTTTAGAACAATTAACCATGCTTGGTGTCACATGCCCATTTAATCGCCTAAAATTTTCATGGGACATGACCGACAATTATTGTGGTTTAGTGAATCAACTTCACCCACAATCACTCATCCTAGCATGCTCACATCAAAATACGCATCTGCCTTCACTTTAAAGGCTTTGCACAACATAAATCTTTTTTTTTCTCTAACTCTTTATGCCTACATACGCATAAGAGGTTCTTCCATGCACTTAAACAATTATCACACTATCCAGAAACATAATGAACACAAAGATATACTGCAACAAACCCATTTTATTGCACTAAAGGAAGATTACAAACTTATGTCCAACCAATGGACTAAACATGCCTTCATTCTCTTAATAATGCCTTATTCTCTCAAGTATGAGACTACATGTCTACAAAACTTTCTTCTATGTAAGCCTACTGATTTTTCCCACTTCTTAGGACTATTTATACAATATATTAACTAGCCAAAACCATGCACAACACTTGCACACACATGGAACATCCATGTGTCCCATCAGGTAGTTTCCATAACTGCCATCTTGCTTTTCAACTGCCGCCTTTTGTGTTGTCAAGCAAAATGATGCCACATATGTTCTTGGTGGTTATGAACATTCCCACATAGTTATAACTTCTTCTATAACCGTTATACTTTGTCTCACATCATTGTCATGCTTGTGAAGCTCGTAACCAACTCCTAATCGTCACTTGAGCCGTATTGCACCACTATTGTGCTTTACTGAATTCTGCCTCGCTTCAAAGCTCAGCCATCTTGGCCCTGCATGATTATCACACTAAGATAATGCACGGAAAATCCTTGTGCTTCAATCATCGAGGCCAACTTTTTTTTTTTGAAGAAAGAAGTGATATATTGAAAAGAATTAAATCAGTACATGAGTTTTATCTCGAATAAGTTGAGATCTAATTTCTAATGGAGAATAACTAGACCATGCAACTGATAAAGAAGTATCTCTAGCTAGTTTAAAGAGGATATCTGCAACCTTATTGCCTTCTTTTGGAATGTATAAATATTTCCAGAAGTGAAATCTACTAAAAAATCTTTGAATATCTTTTACTAAATTAAGAAATTTCCAATCGATAGAAGCTTTATTGTTGACTGCATCCACTATGATCTTTGCATCAAGTTGGAAATTTATTTTTTCCAGCTTTAATCTATCTTCCAAGTTCACAGCTTCCCACAAGCCCAAACATTCTGCTTGACCTGCATTCCTTATTTCAGTCAAGTAAATGCATTCTGCTGCTTGTTGATCACCTGCAAAGTTTCGACACATTAGTCCAATTCCTTCTGTATTGTTTAAATGAAAATAATAACCATCAGTGTTAATGAAAATAACATCAGCAGGTGGTGATATCCAGTGTATATTGGAACGACAAACCCTAGTAGAAGGGACATGTTGTGTAGTGTACTGTTCTAAATGGTCACGAATGAAACTACGAGCTTTTAGAATAGTTCTTTCTGGATTAGGGTTGGAGTTCTGAAAAGCCTTGTCGCAGCGATCAGACCATAAACACCAAGCTATGATAGCTCTTTTGCAGATTTCACTTTTTGTTATTCTCTTAGCATGGAAGTCATCAAACCAGCGTTGCGTCCAGGATGAGAATGGAATAGTTCCATCTGAAGTCCAACCAATGATGGAAAACCACACAGCTCGAGCTAGATTACACTCCACTAGAACATGAGATGGAGTTTCCTGTACCAATTCACAGAAGGGACATAGAGGAGAAATACCAGGAATCTTGGATTGTAGAATATCTCTTGTGGGAAGGAAAGTGGAGACGACTTTCCATAAAAACTGCCCTATCCTAGGAAGCAATGGCAGTTTCCATAGAGACTTGTAAATTTTATTCATCCTTGCACCCATCGGAGCTGAATTGCATTGTTCTTCATACATCTTTCTATAGGCGGATTTCACCGAAAAACAACCATTATTTTCTAGGAGCTAGATTAATTTGTCTTCGCAAATGTTGTGAATTTGTATGCTCGTAATAAAGTTAACAGTGTTGGATTCAAATATCTCTTGTAAAGTGTCCAGATTCCATGAACTGTTGTTGTGATTAAACAGTTGATACACAAATTTGAAGTACTGATGAGACACTGAACCTTGTTTTGGGATTGGAGGATGTGGAAGGTCTTGAATCCATCTATGCTTCCAAATTAATATATTTTTTCCATCTCCAAGACACCAAAAACTGTTAGCTTGCACGAAATGTAGCTCAGAACTCATGCTTCTCCAAGACCATGTTGAGTTGGATTTATTTTTCAGGTTGAAGAGATCTCCATCCTGAAAATATTTTGCCTGGAGAGATTTGTCCATCATAGAATCCGTGTCAGAACTAAGTTTCCATCCAGACTTTGCAAGTAAAGCCCTATTAATAGTGTGCATATCACGAAATCCCAAACCCCCTTCCTCTTTAGGTTTTTGAACACGTCTCCAGGTGATGATATGGTTGCCCCTACATGTTTTCTTATTTCTCCAGAATTGCTGCTGTTTTGAGCTCATCTTTTTTAATGGTAACATCTTGCAGTCTAAAATTGGTCATGTGGTGGATCAAAATTGCATTAGAGACATTTTTGATCATAACTGATCTCGCTACTTCCGACATATTGCTTCCACTCCGATGTGATAATCTATTATCCATTTTATCACAGAGAACTGAAAAAGGAATACGTTTTTTCCTACCAACAAATAAGGAAAGACCAAGATACTTCTCATCTGAGATATTTAAATATCTAACCTGCAGCTCACCACTGATAGTTTGACATGCTTCAGGAGAAAGATTGGAATTGAAGTACACAGCATATAAAGAAAAATGTTGAATTGCATTCAACAAATTATGAACTTGAGCGGCGTTAGATTTGGAAAATTGAGACAATCGTCTGCAAATAACAGCTGATTGATCTTTGGAGCTGAACGTGAAATTTTCATACCTATGAGTTTTCCAGTAGATTCACAATAATCTAGAAACCTTGAGAACGACTCCATAGCGAGAATGAAGAGATAGGGTGATAACGGATCGCCCTGTCGAATCCCTCGAGTTGGCTTAAAATCTGGTGTGGGGTTACCATTTAACATAATTTCAATATGAGTTGTAGAGATGCATTGACCAATTAATTGCCGAAATTTTTCTGAGAAGCCAAATTGCTTGAGAATATCTAGAATAAAATTTCATTCGAGTCTGTCAAATGCTTTGTACATGTCAATTTTGAGATCAAGATGGACACTTACTCTTTCTTTTTTCTTCATGGCATGTACAATTTCCTGCACTAGACAAATATTCTCATAAATTAGTCTGCCGGGTACATAAGCCGACTGCATTGGTGAGATAATTCTTGCAATGTGCTTCTTCATTCTCAAAGCAATAATCTTTGAGATGATCTTGTATATTGTGTTGCATAATGTTATAGGCCGAAAATCTTCCGGTTTGTTGGCAATTTGAACCTTAGGAATCAAAAAAACTCGGGTGTAGTTGAGTTGTTGAAGAACGAAACCCGAGTGAAAAATGACTTAATCATCTTACAAACATCTTCTTTTACCAACTTCCATTGAGTTTGGTAGAAACCCGACGGGAAGCCGTCTGGTCCAGGGGATGTCCACGGCTAAATTGTTATGAGTGCTTCATAAATCTCTTTATCAGATGGAATGGCTTCCATTTCTTCATTATCTTGTATAGAGATACACTGTGGTATATGTGCTTAAGGAAACTTTGACTGCATGGGGGACTAGAAGAAGTCATGATATCTTGGAAGTACCACTGTAGGAGATGAGAAAGCGAGTCTCTATCATTACACCAAGACCCATCTGGTTCCAAGAGAGCATCAATTCTATTTCGACATTTCCTACGGTTTACTATGATGTGAAAATACCTTGAATTCATATCCATATCGTTATAAAAATTATCACGAGACTTCTGCCGATTAGAGCTTGCTTGAACTTCATTTAATTGTCTGATCTTACTCTCCAGGTTAATAACTGCTTCTGTATTGGAACCATTGACATCGGCAGTTTGTAAAATATTCAAATCAGATTGAAGTTGTGTCAGCTTCTTATTGAAGTCATCCTAAGTACTTTTACTCCATGAAAACAGTATATGTCGAGTATTAGACAACTTATTTATAAGGACAAAAGCATTAGAACCAGAGAAGTTAGTAGACCAAGCCACTTTAATATTTTCAGAAAAAAAATTCATGATTGAGCCAATGCTCGAAAAACTTCCAATTTCTACCTTTAACCGTATTTTGATTAAAAATGTCCAAAATTATAGGAGTATGATCAGATCCATAGTGTTGAAGATGCTTAAGGACAGATTCAGGGTAGACTAGAAATCATTCACTATTTCCCATAGCTCTGTCTAATCTAGATCTATAACATCATGTACCGTGTTTGTTACTAGTCCAGGTGTAGGGCTTGCCACTAAACCCTAAGTCTGTGAGATCAGTATCTCTAATGAGCTCTAGGACATTATCAGAAGTAAGGTTATTGCACCCAGCATTTCTATCATTAGGAGAAAAGGTGATGTTTAGGTCACCAATGAGTACCCACGGTTTAGAGATGGACAAACTAAGATTCTTAATGAAAGACCATTGAGCTTCTTTATTATTATTATAGGGAGTACCATAGATGTAGGTTAAGTACCATTCCCCTCTACTAGGGTCATTAATAATGCACATATGGAAAAATTTTTCATCTTGATGAATTATGTTTAGGGAGAATCCATCCTTCCAAAGAATAAGCATGCCTCCAGCTAAGCCAACCGGAGGGACAAAGGCTCTATTAGGCATTCCTTGGAAGTTTGATAATCTAAAAATTCTATTATCATTGATTTTAGTCTCACATATAGAAATAATATCAAGATGATGTAAATTATTAAGGTAGAGGAGATGGTCTCTAGTATCTTTGCCTAAGAAACCTTGGGAGTTCCAACTTATTATTTTCATACTGAAAAAGTCGTGGAAACAGTAGATAAAGAAAGAAAGAATGCAAGGGAAGTCCGTACGAGAAACTTGCAGAGAAAAACAAAGACTAAATAAAAAAGGAAGAGGAGAAAAATATACCAAATCGATTTGAGCAGCGGCTGCCTCATCCATCACATGGGGGGACTCCTTAGCAGTATTCTCTCTCTCCTCTTTTAAGTCGTGCTCCATTCCATAAAACTCGATACATGATGGATTCTTAGAAGAATTTTGCTCGCCAGGAATAGCTGAAATACTATACTCCAAGCACTCAATAAGATCAACATTCTCATCATCAATATTTCTAGATCTTTTAGCCCTTCCCGGTTCTTCATGTTCATCTTCTTGTGAAGCTAATTGTTGTTTGCTAGCTTCAAAAATTCTCTGAATTAAGAGATCCAGGCCTTCAAAAATTTCAACACCATACATTGTAGCCAACTCATGTATGTAATTGATTTGTTCTTCATTCGTATAGCGGCACATCTTCAGATCATGTGCTACATTTTCATATTCCTCCTTATTATGATCAATTGTCAAACAATGAGGACAAAGGTTATGAGGTTGATGCTCCCAGTGATACCTCACCCAAGTAACTCCTCCTGCTCTAGTATTCCACCAACCACCTCTAAAGAGAGGCTTACATAGATCTATTTTAACTCTCGCAGATATCGTGCTTCCGTAAGTAGGACGACAATTTTCAGGATCTGTCCAAATCTTTGGACCAATTTCAACCAAAGCTTCTTTAATTACTTGAAAAGAATGATGTTCCAGCAATAAATTTTTGAATTGGATAGTCCATTCACAACGAGTGAATTTCTAGTCTTTGAGAGGGATATCATCATCATAGGGAAGGAGGTTAAGATATGACTTACAGAAATTCCAGGGATTTTTCCTGAGCACCGCTTACATTTTATCTAATGTGTGAAACTTAAAGATAAAGATGTTCCTGTCAAGGGCACGGATTTCTCTAAACTTATAAGGCTTCCAAAGTGACTTAAGCTCCTTCCTTACTAGATCTGTTTCCAATGAATCTTCGTTGAAAACCTTTCCTATGAGATTATGACCTCTCCCCTCCTTAGCTACTGACAGAGCTTTCACTGAACCAATAGATTGCCTAATATTTATAGCTGAGATGTTTCGTATGTTAGCATTCTGAAGTTGGTTGGTAATGGAGGTAACAATATTTTTCAAAGAGGAAGTCATTTTTTTTCCTCGAATGAGTTGAGATAGGGTTGACAGGGAATAATGATAATTTGAACTCCTCCTTATTTGGTTAGATATAGTAAAAGTACTAACAGTATTACCAAAGTTTGTTTTGAAAAAATAAGGAAAATATTTTATTCTCCAAAAGAGAATAGCCACATATATTGTTGGCGAATAATTGGCATTAAAATAGTATATTGTTGACCTTGTAGACGAGAAAATCGCAGATATTTCCTTTGGATGATTAAGATAAGCAGAAAATGCTTTAGAAAATTTCTGATGATAGTTCGCATTGTAGCAGTTATGCCGCCAATCAAGGAATTTCAAATTTTGAAAAATTCCTGGCTCCAAAAGTTCGAGAATGTTGACTCGGGTTTGAAGAATAAGGATTACAACTTGAGAATGATTCTCGGTTAAAACTGTGAAATCATAAAGATGATTTCAAGCAAAATACTGGGACATATTGTGTGAATCCAATATGGGAATGATGGTCTGCAAAACTGCCGAAGAAGACAAGACGCATATTGCTAAAGATATAAGAAATAGAGGTACAATGAGGAAGAGAGTATTCCATGTCCAATAATGGACGCCCCCCATGATAAAGAGAAGGAGGAGGCCCTCCAAGAAAGATTAGATTCTCATTAGATTAAGAATAAAATTAACAGTATTAGAAAAACTTAGAAAAACAAACAGGAGCTGTTTAAAATGTTAAAATCATAAGAGAAATAAAATATAGCCCAATTGAAGCAAATAATACAAAACCAGACTTTGAAGTAAAGACAAACACATTAGAAAAATGAAAGGAAGGACATGAAAAGAAGATGCAGTAAACAAAAGTAGCAATAACAGATCATAGAATGAACATACGAAGATTATTGGATTGAAATCATAAGATAAAAAAAAAATAGTTTTCATGAGAACTTTTTCCTAAAAATTCCTCTATTTCATCGAGGCCAACTCTTTAAGCTCATTCTATTTGTTCATGCGTCATATGCTTCACTTCACCAATTTTCTTGACAATAGCAATGCCACTCTTGCATTACTAGATTTTTTGCGTTATTTAAGCTTTGTCCATCCTTGAACTAATGACATAGACCAACTCTTAGTCTATTCTTCACACTTACATCATCCTTGAGTTTGGGCTAACTCAATTCCACGGATATGCATAAATCCCAACATCGCATGTTGCATATGTCACTCTGGCCTCGTCTTGCCTTTCCCTTAATGAAGCTTTATTATGTCGGTCAATAAGCTTCATTACTTATCCAAATGTCTTTACAGTATATCGCCACTCTTGTGCTTCACTGGCCCTGAAGGGTGCCTTTACCTTAGTGCTTGACAGTCTATACAGTATACCGTTATTATGGATTTGCAATGCGCCATTATGGCGGAGTATTGACTTGGCCTGCAATATTGTGACGCGTAATCATTGTGCAACACTTGCACCCATGTTATAGACCTCCCCCACCTAATACGTTCAACACCCTCGTTGAACGCAACAAAGTATACTCGTTATACTTGTTCTCTGGACTTGTACGCTTCTGAGCCTAACTCAGAAATCAGCAAACTTGCTTGGCATTTTTCCTTGCCAAAAATTTTATGCCTAGTACCAAATGCCATTACTTAGCTTACTACCTTGATATTGATCCTACTGACTTATATTTTTGTTGTCACGTTGGCCTACGTTTCAACTCCCACTACAATCGCATATCAATACTCAAATGCTTTTGTGATCTATTGCCATGCATATTCAGAGCTCCTCTGAAATTCAACAGTATTCTTTTGGCTAACTCTAAACCAATGGTCCTCATTCGATTGCATCAGCATCACACATCTTTTCTCCAGCCATTACGTGCCTAATTGTATACGCCAAATATCCAACATATCACTTTAATATGCATATATAACTTATCTTACTGCCTTCAATTCCGCACTATTGCAATTCAACATGCCTTACTGTAGACTAAGTGCTCTTCAATCATTTTGCAACACTCATGTGCAAACTTGACTGAAATGCATGACATAAGACATGACTTAAGATACCCGAGTTTTTACGGTTGTTTTACTAGACATGTTCCTCTTCACGTGCCTTTCAAACCAGCACTTTAAGCATCACTTTCTCTTTCAAACTGCTACGCTTTAACGTGGCAAAAAAATAACATCATATTCTTCCTAACAATGAATTAATCTTAACTCATATACATGATGGACTTACATATTCATTCTTGCTGCGTTACTCCATGCATTCACTGCCAAATGCCGTCGCACTTCCACATAACTCTCAACAGCAAACTCGACTATGCCACCAACTCCTCTATCCGCTTCTTTCACTTTCAACGTCTTCTATTGCATATCTTGGATTAATATGCTATGTAACATCTTCCATGTGAACTAGATTTACTTTGAACGAAAGAGGCAAGATCTTTCACTTCAAATACCCTCGTTCACTACTTCCTTACATAGATAGACTTCATTCCAACACCAAGGTCCACTCTCCCAAACTGAAAGTATACTCAAATAATGGCCACATTCTATCTTTATGCATCACCACTACTTTGTCATTCTTTCTTCATGTATCTACAATTTTCCTAACTTGCATTTCCAACCACATTATGCACTTTGGCCATGCCCAAATCCCATTTGGCGCATGCAACTATTGCATACTTTTTATGCCAATTAGCACCCAAATCTTGACACAAACTTGTGCACCTTTGCACTACTGGAACGGACTTAACTTGGTGATTCTAAGCCTCACCATAGAGCTCAACAAAGTCATATCACTCAATGACTTTCGCGGAAAAAATCCCTTGGACAATCTTATCAAGGCCATAATCCTTGCAAATGAGGTGCCACTGCCTACGTTCCATGAAGCAAGAATGTCCCATTATTCTTCAAATTTGGAACTCATTTTACTGACCATGCACATCTGGTGTCTTTCCCCTTCTCCAAAAAATAGCTTTGTAGCAATACTAATTTGTAGTTGACAAGAAAATCCGCTTGTGGTTGTGATAAAATGCAGGTCTTTGGACACCCTTATCCAATCATACTGATCCCACTCAAAAACCAAGTGCAAGCACACCCGTTGTGCGCATCTAGCATCAACGAAGAACTCTTTGCAAACCCAAGAACATGGTGTATCGGTTTTCCCATGACTTGCGCTTCTGTCTACAGCCTTTCCATAAGCTTTATGCTAGATAAGAATTGGCCATCTAATTCTTCCTTCATGGCGTCACATTTCCATAAACATGTTGGTTCGAAACCAGACTTTGCATTACCACCAAGGTACATGCATTCGAGAGAGATAACTATAATCTTCTATTAACTGGCTACGATGAAAACACCTTCAATCTATCGCATAGACATGTTATTCATCTTCTTTGCCACTACAAAAGCCATCAACTTCGCTGAGTTCAGGAATTTCCCCTAAAATTCCCATTACCACTTGTAATGTACTCGCTACTGATAACACTACGAAATTATGCGTTTCTAATGAATTTCTCCTAAAATTCCCATTACCCCTTGTAATGTACTTGCTACTGATAACACTACGAAATTATGCATTTATTATGCATAATTTTCGTATACTTGTGAGAAACATGGACTTTAACACCTGACTTACACCATAGAAGTCAGCATACTCCTTAGTTTTGTCATGCCATCACTTGAAAACCCGGTTTCCAATGATTTCACTTGTTCGTTTAACACTTTGGGAAGGAATTTTGACACCTTTGTCATAAACTTTCATGGCATGTTGCTACTTCAAGCTTCAAAGTTCATTCCAATTGATCTTTCCACACAAGACCAACTTCTTCTAGTCTCCATACTAGTGAAACCCAAACAATTCACCACTGAATTTGACAAACAAATGACATTAACTTGAGTAAAAGAGATAAAAATAAGCAACTGTGTCCCCTAACACAGCTCTGATACCAGCTGTCACATGCCCATTTAATCGCCTAAATTTTTTATGGGACATGACCGGTAATAATTGTGGTTCAGTGAATCAACTTCACCCATAATCACTCATCCTTGCATACTCGCATCAAAATACGCACCTGCCTTCACTCCAAAGGTTTTGCACAACAGAAGTATTTCTTCTTTTTCACTAACTCTTCATGCCCCCATAAGAATAAGAGGTTCTGCCATGCACTTAAACAATTCTCAAACAAACCAGCAGCATAATGAACACAAAGATATACTTCAACAAAACAATTTTATTACACTAAAGGAAGATTACAAACTTTTGTCCAACCAATGGACTAAATAGGCCATCATTCTCTTAATGATGCCTTATTCTCTCAAGTATGAGACTACATGTCTACAAAACTTTCTCTTATGTAAGCCTACTGATTTTTCCCACTCCTTAGGACTATTTATACAGTAGATTAACTATCCAAAAATGTGCACAACACTTGCACACGCATGGAAAAAACATGTGTCCCATCAGGCAGTTTCCATAACCGCCAGCTTGCTTTTCAACTGCCACCTTTTTTGTTGTCAAGCCAAATGATGCCACATATGTTCTTGGTGGTTACAAACACTCTCACATGATTATAACTTCTTCTATAACTGTTATACTTCATATCATATCATTGGCATGCATGTGAAGCTCGTAACCAACTCCTAACCGTCACTTGAGCCGTATTGCACCACTTTTGTGCTTTACTGAATTTTTCCTCGCTTCAAAGATCATCCATCTTGACCCTGCATTCTTTTCACTCTAATCTAATTCACGCACAATCCATTTGCTTCAATCATCGAGGACAACTCGTTAAGCTCATTCTAGTTGTTCATGCGTCGTATGCTTCGCTTCGCCAATTTTCTTGAAAATAGCAATGCCACTCTTGCATTAATAGTTTGTTTGCATTATTCAAGCTTTGGCCAGCCTTGAACTAATGTTATAGACCAACTCTTAGTCTATTCTTCACTCTTGCATCATCCTTGAGTTTGGGCCAACTCAATTCCACGGATATGCATCAATGCCAACATCGCATATGGCATCTATTACTTTGGCCTCATCTTGCCTTTCCCTCAATGAAGCCTTATCGTGTCAGTCAATAAGCTTTATTACTTAGACAAATATATTTACAGTGTAGCACTACTCTTGCGCTCCACTGGCCCTGCAGGGTGCCACTACCTTAGTGCTTGACAGTCTATACAGTATACCGCTATTTTGGCTTTATAATCCTCCGTGTAATCATTATGCAACACTGTGACGTGTAATCATTATGCGACACTTGCATCCATGTTATACTTGAATATAACACATTATGCGTACTTGTATGCTAACTATTGCAAGTTATTCCAATTCCGGGAACCATAATATGCATACCCGTATACATACTGGTTGGTTAGTTAAAAGTCTGGGAACTTAGTATGCATACCCTCCTGCGTACTGGCGTAAGTTCAAGTCCAGGAATTCAACTGAGTTTGGAGGTATGCGTACTCGTTCGCATACTGGCGAACCCAAACTAAGTCCGGCCACTTAGGTATGCGTACCCGTTTGCATTCATGAGTAGGTTATGTTCTAAAATCGGTTTGTTCATGAACCAATGCATTTATATAATAAGGAATGCAATCTTTTGCAAACCGTGGATATAATGTTCATCAATTGATTCGAGTGAAACAAAATCGATTTTGCTTCAATTGTGTCTTGTATACTTCTATGAGAATATAAACAATTGAACAACTCTATAGCTAGTTTTATTTGAGTCATTTGAACTAGTTGTGTTAAGATGAAAAAGGTTGATATGAAAATGTTCATATGGCTAACTTCAATTAACTATTGTTGAGCCAACAAGTTATACACGTTTAGGTGCGGTTACCCATATCTAAATGAAGTCACTTTCCATTTGTGTGTAACAACCTAAGTTCGATCTAACGGTTGAAAGATATTAGCTTGAGTATAATCAGGTTTTCATCTAACGGTGAATATTGAATGCTTTGTTACCAAGGTAATATTGATTGCAAACCCGGATTTGAAGACTATATAAGGGAGAACTCTAGCAACTAGGAAACCTAATCCTCACACCACATGTGTGATACTAGTTGCGACTAGAATCGATGCTCCTTTAACCTAGGTTTTTCTAAAACCATTATAGGTTAATGACTTAAAGACTTCATTGGTATTATGAAACCATGCCCAACTATTTTCTCTGTAGTCGTGTGTTCTGATCTTGCTTTATTCTATCGTATTGAGTACTATCTTCTCTAAGATTTGCTCGAGATTCAATCTCCGATAGGCAAGATAAAAAGTGGTCACAAACATATTCGTCTCATCTTTTGTGATTCCAAAATATCTTGTTTCACTACCATACGATTAAGCTTATTATGAGGTGATTGATATTACTAGGTTGTACTTCGGGAATATAAGTCTGGTCTATCAATTGGTTCCTGTTCGCCTTGATTTATCAAAAGATGGAACAAAACTCATAGTTATTTCTGTGGGAGAGGAATTTATCTATTCAATAGACTTTTCTATGTGAGACAGATTGGTTTATCAAGTCTTCGACTTAGGGTCGTAGCAACTCTTAGTTGTGGGTGAGATCAGTTAAGGGAATCAAGTACGTAGTGTCCTACTGGGATTCAAAAGCATAAGGAACGCGACTGTACCTTGATCAGTGTGAGATTGGTTAGGGATCCACTATAGTCCAGTCCGAAGTTAACTTGGAGTAGGCTAGTGTCTGTAGCGGCTTAATACAATGTGGTGTTCAAATCTAGACTAGGTCCCGGGGGTTTTCTGCATTTGCGGTTTCCTCGTTAACAAAATTTCTGGTGTCTTTATTATTTCTTTTCCGCATTATATTTTCTATATAATTGAAATATCATAGGTTATGCGTAGTTCAATAAATTAGATAATCCAACCTTTGGTTGTTGATATAAATTGATTGACACTTGAACATTGGTCTTTGGTACCGTTCAAGTTGTTTCACATAATAATCAGGCTCACGGATTTCTATCTGTTTGATTTGTTGATTACATTGTGGAATAGAGATACAACTCTTGGATATATTTCCATTGATTAAACCTAATTGTCTAGTTGATTCTCTTGGAATTATATTGTAGTTTGTCCATACGGATTTCCTAAATTAGGTGAGGTTGTTAGACTCCCTTCTTTTTCAGAAAGGATGTTTTAGGAGTCTGTCAAAGAGGCTTAGAGGAAGAATAACCAGCGTATCTCGCGGGATGTCCTGGAAATTATTCGAAAGCGTCAGCAAGTCGAATCAGAGCCTAGAGTAGACATGACCATTTTATGTCGCGATGATGTACTAGGAATCAGTCATTGATCTCAAATATGGTGAGTCATGTTACAAGATAATGTATGTCTCCGCTCCAAGTCATAAGTCCACCCGGGATGTTTTTACGCATCTACAGATCCTACATGCCCATTGGTATCTCGTCGAGGATATATACTAGGAATCATGGCTTCACAACCAGCTATGTCTCATGAAGACATGTTGAGATTGACGTTTTTCTTGTTCATAAGTTTGTCGGGGATGTTTTACGCTCTACAAAACTTATGTGACCAGCAGTACCTCGTCGAGGATGTGCACTAGGAGTCATAGCATCACGACGAGCAGTGTCTTGTAGGGAAATATACTAGTAATCGTGGCTATGGGTGACTTGAGGACCAAGGGATTAATCTCTCCCTTGACAATTGAGTTTTGTCTTATGGTTTTGAAATGACACTTTTACTCCTTATCCAAATTTCACCATCTACACCTTCATTTAAATGAGAAGAAAATAGGGTATTTGTGTGAATGAAATGGTTGTGCACCTTTTGTCTTATTAGGAAGAAAAGATTGTATTGGTGTGAATGAAATGGTTGAAGATATAAGTATTTATAGTAGTCGTAAATTAGAGCCATTAGGAATAAATATGTTGGCAAGTTAGCTGCTGGCGTTTCTTGTTCAACAACCAGCGCTCCTACTCCAGTCGCTTGCGTTTTAACTCCAACTGCTAATGACTCAACAGACCACACGTGTTTTAACTCCAACCGCATGCTTCTCTTTTTACCTCTGAATACGTTATACCATACTGGAAAATCACTTTTGCCCCATAGAAATTGGCCCAAGTTACATTTGGGTTATGTTCAGTGGGCTGATTTTGTGTGCCTCTTGTGCATGATCTAACTTAGCTTTGATAAGGGCACCCGATAGGGTTTAGGATATACCTATAAAGAGGAAATTATTCTCTCTCACTAACTACTCCAACACACCGCCGCCTTGATCTCCTTCTGTTTTGAATCTCTGTGAAATCCAAAAAATCTTTCATTTCATTTTGATTTTTTCGAAATGGATGATTGTGATGATCCTCTCATCTATCTATATATATACAAATAAACAATCAAGGATCGACTAGCATAATGGTATTTCCTCTCAAAAATAAGGTTTTAGGTGTGGTTCTCGTTCGCTCTGTGGCTGCCGGTGTCGTTGGTAGGAAGGAGTTGGAGTTGATTTATAAAGGCATGGACACTGATCTGCAACATCAGCCATGGAGAGGTTCAACTTGTGGGCATGCGCCTTGGGGTTTTTGTGGACGAATTGGTATGTTTACATCAACCTAATTTCAGTTTAATAAGTAATTCATATTTTGTACTAAATTTTGATCTGGGGTCGTTTTGTGGGTGCCTCAATTAAACTTTTTAAGGGTAATCAATGAATAACATTTTTATGGTTTTAATAGTTAGAAGATTCAGCAGAATGGCTTTTTTTTTTTTTTTTTTTCTTCTTCCAGTGTTTGGATTTTGGAAGTTGAGGATACTAGCCATGAATGATGAATTCAAGTTTTCAACCTGATTTCACATTGAACTTATGATAAAAATTGATGATGGTATAAGATTTCTATCTCTGCTTGGTGATTGCACAAGAGATTAGTAAACAAGTATAATAAGAACTTCTAAGTTCTAGTACCTGTTCTTGTGATTTTGACTTCTAACTTGTAAGGATTTGATACAATTATGTAATGCTTAGAGGAATGCTTGAACTTCTTAAAATTAGATGTTGTAGACTGTTCGTTAACACAAGTATCTTAGTTAACTACTTTCATAAAATTAATCGACTTGATGCTAGCCAAACACTGATTTGAAATGCGCATGTGGTAGTGTTTATGTCGTATTTTGTACCATTTTGGAATTTTATCTTCTTTTTTTCCGGCAGTTTCGAATCGCTAAAGATTTAGTTTGCATGGCAGGCGCATCGCGCATGCGGATTCACTAGTGGTCCATTATATAAATAGTTTGGTGTTTATCCTCTTATGATTATGATGATTTAGTTATGTTCTTTCTGATGTCATGTAGTTTAGCAGTATGTTATGGTTATCTACCGCATGGCTGATAGGTTATGTCTTGTTTAAGGTAACACAATGGCACATGGGGATGAAGTTGCCAATAAAGAAGGAGGAGATGAAGTTGCCAATAAAAAAGGAGGAAAAAGGAAAAGAACTGGCAATATGGTTAAGAAACATGATACTTTCACTGATGGTAAGAAAACCAGGAAAACCTTCCGATGTGGTTTGGGCCCTATACTTCTTGCTGCATTAATAATGTTGGGAATCAAACCAGCAGAGGAAGATGCTGCAGATCTGGCCAAGTTTACGGAGGACTTAAAAGGGGCAGAGGCACTGGCCAAGTTCATGGATGGCTTAAATGTCGAAGAGTCAAAGGATCTTCAAGAGAAGACTGCGCTGTTGGAAATGTTCAAAAATAAAATGGCACAACAAGACAAACTGAAGGAGGCCGGATTATGGGATTTCTTTAGTCCGCTAAAGGAGGGGAAAGTAAGTTTACGAGAATGCTGGAAGTCTCCGAAAGCTGTGGAGTATGTGATCAGAAAATATGAAGGAGGTAATTTCTTTAAGATTTTGGATAAGTTAATTGAGTTAAATCCCAACTTGGTTGCAGTCAATTATGGCTTAAAAAGAAAAATGGTGAGTGCGGAGGAGATGATAAAGTATGTGCCAAAGATAGAAAAATCGCTCAAAACGTCTGATTTGTATATCAACTATTTCAATAACAACAAGGAAGCTGATAATCAGGAAAATCTTGATGATGGCAATAAAGATAATGATGATGGAAGTGAAGATGAAGATGATGGCAATGAAGGTCAAGGTGATGACAACGAAGATGATGGCAAGATAAGTGGTGATGACAACAAGAAAGATTCAGATGATAAGAAGAAAAAATCGGATAACAACAAGCACGGCAACAAGCTCCTTAAAGCTGACATTTTGCGAGGATTAAAAGATGTTTATGGAAAGAAAGATAAGGAGTTAGAATTCCTCCAGCTGTTTCTGTTGTTAGCCCTCTGCACATTATTCGTTCCTCTCAATGCTGCACAGCACATCCATTATAAATATTTGAACTGTGTGAAGTCAATGGAGGCAATACAAACTACTTCCTGGCCGGATTTTATTTTCGACTATCTGATGAATCACTCGCTTCCATCTTCCGTGAATGGTTGCGTAAATATTTTATATTTGTGGAATTAATTGAACTATAGCACGTAAGAAATTAATTTTCTCTAACACCTTCATATTGTTTTGTTGTTGTTGCAGTACAATGTTTTTGAGCGAATTAAAGAGATGGGAAAACGTAAAAATACCGAAGCCTTCCCAAGGTATTCACAATGGCACTTTTATAATGCGTGTTGTGATGTTGCGAGGAAGATAGAAGGTGGATCATCAGTTGAGGTAAAAAGATAAAACGACACATCTTGCGTTATTATAATTACATCTTAAGTCTGATTGCAAAATTTTGTTTACATGGGTTGTAGATTATTAACTTTGAGGAAAGTTTGACTGATCGGGAGAAAGAGTTATGTCTTTCTGAAGCGTTGGCAATCTCCAAATTGGAGAATGTCGGTGAAAAAATGGGATAATCTCCGATTTGGTAAAACAGCTCAAGGAAAAGGATAACATCATGGCTGTATGGAGAGTAAAATATCCAGAAGTATATGCAGACGTGATTCGCACACTTGATTTAGGGATGACAAGTGATTCCTTCATCGCTCATGAAGATTCTGCCGAGAAATCTTTTACAAGTAAGAGAAAGGTGGCACCTCCCCGAATTAATCCGGATGTCAACAACAAGAAACCAAGAAAAGAAATGGCTACAGGTGAGAAGTTGATGAATTTAGATAAGCCTGAATCTGGAGGCCACTTCACATTGCTCCACTATAACTTCATGGAAAAGTCGTGGACGCATTACAACTCTTATCTTCTCTATAACGAAGTACCATATTTAGAGAATGCTCGAGAGATGGCTAAAAGAGTTGCGCAAGGGATCAACAAAGTCTTTGCAAAGAAGGTCCCGAATTGGGTGAATATAAACAACATCGACGTCGACGTCAAGCCTTGCGCAGGCACCACAATTGTAAGTTATTAACTCTGTGATACTTGCTATTGTACTTTTGTTTCATTTATATAAGTATCTAACTAAATGAAGACTTGGTTTTGCAGCCCTGATTGTGCAATGTTTGTGTTGTACTTCATGAGATGGGTGATGACAGATGGTGACGCCTTCAAGAACACTGACGATGATGTGCTACAGAAGCAGATGAGAACCAATAGAGTAGAAATGGTGTATCAAATTCTCAGTGATACTGAAGGAAGCTGCTGGAAGGTCAACAAATTAGCAGAAGAGACTGGGGAGGAAAATCCAACAAGTGTCGATTTAATAACTGACATTGATGACAGTGAAGACCAAGTTCCAAAACCTGATCTAACTGACATACTGAGGAACCTGATCTGGTGGCCGATACTAAAGATCCAAAGAAGAAGAAGAGATGCCAGAAGACCATTCCTCCTACAAGAGACCGACAGGTTGAAACCAGAAGTCGCGTTAAGGCCCAAAAAGAAGAAGACGCCAGATAATAAGAAGCTGCCAAACAAGAAAATGCATCCAACCCCACTGGACGATCCAGTAGACTTGGAAGAAATGTAAGTGGCTGCCTTGAGTCTTGGTTAAACTTGTCTTGATCTAAATGTACAAACCTAAATCTGGCTCTGTATCTGATTCTACAATACAATTTCATGTTTCGTGTACAATCTAACAATTGACTATGACTGATGTATTAAAGAATTTTCAATCACACCAAAATTTATAAAGCCGGACCAGCTTCTGAAAAGTCCATCAGAAATTTCTATTCGACGTTACCTTGGTCAAGGATAGTTGACTAAGATTGACCAAGCAAAAATACTTGTGGCACCTCCAACTCCAAGACTAAGGCACTGCCCTCTGCACGGCCTTTCCCCACTTTGTTTTTTTTTTTCTTTTCATTTTGTTCTTCAATGCCCAGTTCTAGAGATAAGCTAAGCCAAAAGCTAATTATTATGGTTGACAGGTTTACACATTCCACTGATAAGCTGAGCCATGACTGATGAGTGCTAGAGATGTGTAGCACTTCTGGACCATGGCCTAGCTCGTGAAAATCAAGTCCCCGTGAAATCTAAATTGTAGAAATTAACGTTTACTTCCATTTTTAGTGGGCTTTGGACAATTTAGTCTTGTCAACTAAAGCCTCATACTCGGAGGTTCAAATTTACCGAATCTAGAACGGGTTAATTCTTTCTTTTACAATTCAGTCAAAATCGAATTATTATGATGGCCAAAATAACCCTCCTGTAAAAATAAAAGTAGTACTTCATTTCTTTGGCCCTCTGAGACGGCACGTCATTGATGAAACTTATGGAGAAAAAACAGAGACATATCTTCGACTTCTTTTCGATCTGTACAAAATAAATTCAACCGTTTATTTTTCTCTCTTATAATTCATCTCTATCTATATTTGAGCTCAAAATCAATTTCGAAACTTCAATCTAGGGTTTTATTTTTATTTCGTTTTTGATCCGTAGCTGTCGGAATGGAGAAGATGATTATGATGTCTTCAATTTGAAGAACTTTCGCAAGCATGTGAAACGGCAAGAGGAACTTATTTAAGATACTAAGGCCGGTTCCTATGGTAACTAGCAAAAATGTTATTTTTCCATGCCATGTGGACTGGCAAACTTATCGCGCCACTATGGGAGAAAATATAACCGGTCGCGTATAAACCGGTAGGTAGAGAAAACACCGGCCGGTTTTACAGACACCGACATCGGTCGAGTTTAAACCGTTGGCAGTTTTTTGAGAACCAGTCTTTTAATCGACGTTTATTTTAGTTCAGTAACGACCATTTCCTTAATGTTTATCTATAAATTCGCCTCATTTAGTGAAATCTAATCACACTTCATTTTCTCATTAACTCTATCTTTACTCACTCTTTTGTACCTTAATCATCTGTTTAATATTTTTTCTCCACCTCAATAGATTTGGATTCTTCTGTCGAAGAAGTGCGTATTCATATGGATCGGTTTGAAGAACAACAACGATTATTCGTGCATGCATTGAAACAAATTGATGATGAGTCAGATAAAGATAAAGAACTAACCAACACCTTGATGCAGCTAGATTCATTGGGGAAAATACCTAGAGATCTGGAGCCAAGAGAAGTGTTCACAAGAAGATATACGTACCGTGGTCGGGACGAATGGCACGAGAAGCTGATGCACGATTATTTTCTTCCGGACTGTGTGTTCTTTGATGAAAATTTCCAACACCTTTTCCGCATGCCCATACATTTGGTGCTAAATATTATTGGTGAGCTTTGTCAGGTAAAACCTCAATTTAATTATCAGTATGATGCACTGAATATTAGGGGTCATAGCCCTGAACAAAAGGTTACTTCGGCTTTGAGGATTTTAGGATATGGCATACCTCCATAGTCAAGAACTGGCGGTCTACAACTCTTTGTTTTTCGACGACCTTCTGATGCTCTATCAAAGTTTCCATAGTACTACTACCTCCTTCACTTGCTTCTCCTTCTTGGGCAGCTTTTCTCGATGCTCTTGCATGATTTATTCCTAATAATTTTCTCTTAATTGCGGTATTGACATTCAAGTTGGAATTGTTGTTTCTGGAACTTTCTGGTGAAGAGAATGGATTATCTGAATATTGAGATGGTTGTGAAGCTGGCGTCGAAGGTGAAGAAGTGTATGGTGAACTTGCACGTATATTCTGCATGTTTGCTAACACTTCTGGATTATATTTAGGCAACACTTTCAAAATATGATAACAACTTTCGAAACTAAAATTGTTCCCATTTTTATGGTGCCAATCAGTGCGACACTTTCGTTCGACATCAACATCGACAAGACCGCTCTCTCGACCACGAGCAACTTGCATTATAGCAGCGACATACAACGCAACTTGGGCGTTGGTTGTAATAAAACGACCGGACAATCCATTGGCATCACAATCGTTGATGTTCATAGTTTCTTGACGAAAGTTAGCAAATATGTTATCCTACAACTTGGTAGATTGTTGATTGGCACCATCCGTACTATCTTTTGTAAAGAACACATAGATTTTGTAAATGGCTTCATCTTCGATTATGGTAAATTTTGGACCCCTAATCTTCTTATGGTGTTGTTTAGATTGAGACATATTAAAGAAATTATACAATACGAGTGAATGAAAGAGTTAGATGCTGCAATTTGTTTTAGATTAACAAATGTGAAGAGTAGAGAAGAGAAGGAGTGAGTTAAAATGGTAGAGGAATGTGGTATTTATTGGGAGGATAATAATGGCCGTTGGATCAGATTTTAGGCAGCGGTGCAATAATCACCTGCCGGTGTTACAGAAACCGGTAGCGGTGTAATATACACCGAACGGCTTAAAGTAAACCGACCGGTCGATACTCGACCGGTAGGTAGAAGCTCACCTTGGCCTGGCTAAGTAGAAAATTTGCCACTTAGCCAGTCTAGTTTGCCAGTTTGCCCCCTCCATAGTGGGTGCTTAAATGGAAAATTAATAGATTTTTCACACCCATAGGAAGGGGCCTAAGGTAAGGAAATTAAGCAATGGATTAATTTATATTTTCTCCTGTTTTCGTTGATGATTTTTGTATTGGAAGAGTGTTAATTTGGTTTGGAACTCGGTGAGAAATTTAGAATTTGAAATCAACAAATTAACATTAAAAAAAATTAAAGAAATATGTAATGTTAATAATCATATGAATATTGGAGGGTGTTGAGATGCAGAAAGTGACCCACTTGATATGAGTTTTTTTATGTAGTCATATGACAAAGAACCAAAAATCTCATAATTCATGGTTTTGGTCTCAAATATTTTTGTTAATATTATTAACTGATATGAGTAGTCTGATAAGTTTATTTGGTTAATCTCTATGCTTATATGCTGCCACCGGAAGTGGTTGTACCTATGATATCTCGTAAAGTTTGTATTTCTACTCTAAACTTGGGTGATGCGTATTCATCTTGCTTGGACACTCTACCATTAAATTAATGTATTTCCTAGATGATCCATGTAGTGCAGTTAGTGCGCATACAGCTATGATCCATTTAGCGCAGTTAGTGCTCATACAACTATAAGTGTATTTAATGGATCTCACAATTCTCTTGTACTATCAATTATTGTGTCTATGTATCTCCTGACTCCTTCCGCTATGCACTAACTCTGGTTTCTTGGTGAGAATCACGTATCCAACTCCACTTATTTCATTTTCAGGTAGTACCGTAGTAGGAATTGAATGACGATATTTGTTTGTTCATAACTTTTTTTTATTCAGACATGTAATCAACAATCTTTGAACTTTTGTTTAAACACATACATGAGCAGTTTCCAAATGACCAGATGCGAGTTAATGAATAATTCCAAAAAATTGTGGAGTCTGGAATCAAATACAGGTAATTGAGGATTAACTATATATTTCTTTTATCTTACTAGTGATAGTTTGTGTGTAAATCCAGTGGGATCTAATTAGGAATGTTCCAATATCATATATCTCGAGTAGTGATAGTTTGTGTGTAAATCCAACGAGATCTAATTACGAATGTTCCAATATCATGTATCTCGAGTAGTGATATGTTTGATTGATCAACAGTGTGGCTTCCATTAGTGGATTGCAACTGGTTGGTTAGCGTATATGTTGTGCATATATTCTCATTTTCGGTAGATTTTGTTTTACGGATGCTATCAGTTTTGCATTTCCTCATGGAGTTAGTTGAGTATGCAACCTTTGATACAGTAGAGGACTTAATAAGTTTATGATTTAGTAAATAACTAGGTTACTAGGGTGTATAAACTAGTACATATGTAAAGATTGACTCTATAAGCTTGTACTTGCAGAAAAACTAGGGTGTACAAACTGATACACTTGTGGAAAGTTTATGCTTGGGTAAATAAACAGGGTGTACAAACTGGTACGCATGTGGAAAATTGACTCTGTAAGCTTATGCATGCATAAATAATAAGGGTTTACATGTGGAAAAAAATGACCCCATAAGCTTATGTTTGGGTAAATTAAAGTGGACTTCCCATCTCTTTCGATAAAAGTGTACTGAATACAGTTTCAATGGCAGATAATTTTTGTGGAGTTTGATGATGTGAAGGAGAAACTTCTTACTTACTTTTCCCAGGACATGTATGTCATCAATGCTTATTTGCACAATCATTTGGCCTCATTATTGTTTCATAAGATGAAATCCTCTTTTGTTTACTTTTGTAGTATATACAAAGTGTTCGTTCTAAAGAACTGTACTATGCTTTAATTTTATATATCAGATATAAAAATGGAAAGAAATCAAAATCAGGCAAGTCTCGGGGCATGATCTCATGAGATTAGGCAAATCCTGTGATGCTTTTGTTTTTATAATGTTCATAGTATATATGTAGTGTTGCATGACCAGTTGTTAAATCTTTATTATTTTGTTAATTGGTAATGTGTACATAGTTGTACACATGTGAATCTTAACATGTACATAATTGTACACATGTTGATTTTCAATGTGCACATAATTGAACACCTGTTGATCGTTAATGTGCACATAATTGTATATATAGTTGTACACACGTTGAGTATTAATGTGCACATAGTTGTACACATGTTGATTTTTTTGTTTACTTGAAGTTAAGTGACTCTTTATGAACTAAGGCGTATAGATTGGTACATATATGAAAAAATGACTCTATAAGCTTATGCATGCATAAATAACTAGGGTATATAAATGGGTGCACATATGGAAAAAATGACTCCATTAGCTTATGCTTGCGTAAATAACTAGGGTGTACAAACTGGTGTACATATGAAAAAATGACTCCATAAGTTTATGCTTTTCTAAATAATTAGGTGTACAAACTAGTGCTCTACTTTTAACATGATTTTTTCATCACATTGGTTGGTATTGCTTCTTATCGTCTTGTTTTCTTTGAAATGTTACCTCCAAAAGCTTGCATTCATATCCAAGAAGGTGGTTTTAAGGGAGGAAAAAGTGATGCAAATAAAAACAGTTGTTGATGCAAGGAAGGATTGTGCAGAAGTTTCTCTTACCAGGTGAACGAGATGGGACGATTTAGATGTGGCACATGTGTTTGTTATGTCCTCATCTAAATGGGTTCCCACTAGCAATTCATAGAGTAGTAATTAAGGTGTACATAATTGTACACATGTTGATTCTTAATGTACACATAATTGTACATCTATAGTATGTGTTTCTCTCTGTTTATATGTGTTTGTTCTGTTTTACATGCACTTAGTCTTTGTTCGATTATAGATGTATTGTTGATAACTTGTGATTGTATTCTCTTTGTTTCAGGATCCTTTCGTCAGTCACTAGTGGAAAATGGAAGTTAAACCACTGTCAGAACAAGAAGTAATATCACTAAAAACGTTTGTGTCCATCAGAAGTATTCTAGAAGTGGTTTTTTCCAAAACGAATATGTCTCACAAATGTTGAATTCTTTAAAAAAATAACTTTCTTCAACAGTCTACACAGACCTACTGATAGACACAGTAGTTTTTATTGATGATATTTTATAAAAAAAATGATATTGATTCAGCTGAATCCAAAGCTGATTCAACTAAATCTAAAACTGAATCACAATTATATTAATGTAATGACTTCCAAACTGAAATTTACAAAATTAAATTGATAATGACTTTAAAACTCAATTTGTATTGAAAAGTGTATTCACTTTACAATTCAGTTATCCAAAATACTGCAAGTTCCAAATCTAGAAAACTTCAACACTAAGTTAGAAAACCTTAACATACATTTCTATATTACAAGCCTAACCATAAAAATTTCAACACACTAAGTTGAAGGTAAGACTGCACCATCTATGCCTTCATTTTCTGAGAAACTAGCTCAAATCAGGTCCATTATCTCATCCCTAAGCTGCAAACAAAAACCAAGACTATTGCAATTAACAACAACAAAGAAAGAGGAAAAAAGACAAGGAATCTACTACTCGACACCATTACCACCTACAACTACACATACAAGTATCCATTCAAATTGAAATTTAAAGAAAACATATGAACTGCAGTCATTACCATTTATATGATCAAACTTTAATTTCCATGCTCCCTCTTGGAATTTTCACCACCTGAGCAATATGTGTACACATTAATGTATTATCAATTTATCATATACTGCAAAAATTCCTTAAATACAAGATGTATAAAGATAGTGTATTACTTAATTGACCATTTGCAGTTTAAGCTTTCCCGGTCCTTTGAGCACCATATCAGTCGCGCGTACTAGTTTCCAGAGGCGTGCCTACCAGTGTAAATGGATTTTGTCCAACCTGTGATAAACTCAAGGGTAAGTACAAAAACCGAATACTCAGTACTTCACATTTCTAACATCACAAATAAACCAAAGAATTATCATGACTATGGTCTAACTATATTAATCGCACAGTATAGTGATGAGTAACTAAGTAGATCGCATTACAAAACATTTATACAAGTAAAATGCACATTGAATGTAGAGATCAATAACCACATAATTCCTTGAAGAAGAAAAAATAAAAAATACTAACATTTGATGCTTACAAAAGGGAACAAAAAAATAAAGATTGGTATTTCTAGGAAGTAGTTCATGAAGATCCATGAGAAATGTTACATTAACTATATTGAGCTTTTGCAGTTCAAAATACCATTTAAAAAAGAATTTAAAAATTTAAGTCAAGAACTGAAAATTTAGAAATGTACGAGGTACCATAAAGGAAAACTACAAGGAATATGGTAGATGGGTTAACGTGCTACTAAAACTTCCCTAAAATTTTGTCGCTCATAAAGGCATATGCCATAGAGACAATATTTTGAAGCTTCAAACTCATGAAGGTGACAGAAAAGGAACAATAATGCAATACAAAGACGAACCAAAAAGTCACATAAAGCCACAAATGATAAAGTAGTTAGAGTACTACGATTTACTTCTTTGGATTCCACTGAGTAAGCTATGATCCTTCTTATAATTCATAACTTCTAAGAAAACCATCTTAGAAATACCAAAACCAACATTGAATAGTAATCAAATAGGATGAAGGCCGTTTAAAGGCTTATAGATCTACAGACAGAACACATGATTCATTAATATCAATGGAGAATACATATATATTATATGACACATGAACACTTTAGTGTACGACAGATAAACTCAGTTTGATACCTGATTTTGTGAAATATCTTCTAACCATTCCTCAAAAATCATCTCACATACACTACCCTAGCCATATATCCCAACAACATGTATGTGTTTCAGCTCTAGCTCAACCCCTATATTAGGATTTTTACAAGAAAAAAACATGAAAAGATTTTCGAAAATTTATATCAAGTGACCCACAACAATATTCTAAAAAGAAGATGAGACTATTATGAAACCTTACCAATTAAGTATGGCGAATCATAGCTTTGTCAGCCACGACTACAATTAAACCTTCCCAAATTCCAAACTCAAACTTCACAAGATCAAATGTGATAATGGGTATTGCAAAATACCTTCCATGGAACTAGATTAACCAGGTGCACATAGTTCCCTCCTCTTGTCCTTCCAAACTCAAACTTCACACACTACAGAACGTCTGCCCCCACAAGCCATAACCATATACCCGTAACCAACCTAATAAGAAGCCATAACAACAACAATACAGATAAAATGTCAGGAAAAAACCCCATTCAAGCACAAGTTTCATCCATCTAAGAAAACCCATAACTGAAAAAGAGGAGAAAAATTGAAAACCCGTACCAAAATTGAAGGACTACAAAGAAAATAAACAATTAAAATCAATCAAAATTACTAAAATCTACGAATTTGTACTCCAAATAAGAAAAAAATGTTAAAATTAAATAAGCCCTAATTTGAGAAATTGAAATCAGAGGAATTAACAATGTCCGTATACCTTAAAATTTGTTTCTCATGAAATTGCTTAAGTCGTTCAGTCAAAACCCTATTCAATACCAGAAAGACTGAAAAAACATCAAATTATCACCATCGGAAACCCTCAAACCCAAATCTAAGAATCAGAAACAGAAATCTAATAAAACCCATATGTAAGTCTCACTATTATAATAGAGAAATCTTTATAAGAAACTTAGATTTCTTCGTGCTGATTAGGTTAATAGAAATCCAATTTAACACCAACAAAATTGAATCAAAGTGACTTTAAATCCACCTGAAGGTCATCTACATACAAAAACAGAACAAAAGTTTAATTAAAACACTATCATTCAAGAAATTAAAGAAAAAAATAATTTATACTGTGAACCCACAGGTTTACCTGATGCGGATTGAAAGTCGAAAAAAATAGGTTTTGAAGGAATCAATTTTGAAAAAGAAAAAAAATGGTTGATAGATATGGGGAGAAATAATGGTTTTGAATCATGGCGATTTGTGTCTTTGATTTTTTTTTGTCTCTAAACTGAAGCTCTGAACTGGAGAGAAGAATTGCAATAATGCAATGAAAATGGATAGAAAAGAAAAGATAATATCTCGATAGATACGAGGTTTCATCATCACCGTATAAATATTCCCTAACTGAACCCTTGGTTCTAAATCTAGAGCTGTAGAAACTAGTTGCCCACACAGTGGTTTTGTTGTTTTGGTATTTGTGCCACAGTAGTTGATATACTCTATTAAGGAGTCCTGATACTTACAAAAATACCACTAATATAATGACTGTGGCAGGAACATGTATTAAAAAAAATATTGTGTCTGGCAGCACCCATAATTATTTCGGCCTAGGGAAGTCATTTTTGCAAATCCGAGAAAGTGGTTAAAAACCCATTGGTGAATGGAGAGAAAATCCCATCCGTTAATTTAAATTTGGCGCCAAAGTTTTACCACCTCGAGCTAGACTTCCAGAGAACTTGGCTCATGTCAGAAACTACACAAAGGTTTGCAAAAAGCTTGTTACACATACTTAATGCCCATTATTAGTTTTGTTTGCATAAAACTACTTGAAGAATTGCTAAAATCATGTAGTTATTAAATACACATACCATATTCCCATCATCCAGTTTGTATATCGAAGAATTATATTTTATCACTTAGCAGTCTAGCTGTTCCGATTCAACCAATTAAATTCTCACTGTTTGGTGGTTTCATTTTCATTTTCATTTACACGTGTTGATTATTAAAGTATACATAGTTGTACACATGTTATTCATTTTGACGTCTAAGAAATTAGGGAAAGCACTAATGTGTACATAGTTGTACACACATATTATGTTATTTAGGTGTACATAGTAGTCTAAATGTTGATTATTTAGGTGTAAATAGTTGTACACTTGTAGGACTATATTTATGTATATAAACCAAAAATTAGGGAAAGAACTAATTGTACAGGTGTTGGATTTTCTATAGATGTGTACAAAGTTGTACACTATTGTGTTATCTCAATAATATGTGCATTTTTGTGGTATAAATGTTGGATTTTTATACCACAAAACATCAAAAGTTACTGCATCTCTTTCTTATACCATCAAAAGTTGTCCTCTCATTAGAAATTTAGATCCTTGTAACATCTTTTAGGAAAAGATAATGTACATTCTAGGATATTTGTTGCAGCTTCAGTGTCATTTTCGAACAGTTTTATTAAAATAATCTTTGCAGACAGATGAATAGATTTAAGCTCATACTTGTAAGTTAGTATAATCATTTTTTCTGAGTTGTAGCATGCAAGAACTGGATAGTTTATCAATGTGTTACCTAGTATTCATGCTATCATTGATTACTCATTTATATAGGCCTATGTGAAAAATAAGTTAGAAACTGGTTCTACAACGGTATTTTAGCTTACGAGTCACCAATATCTAGCTCCCACTGTATAATTAGTTTGTTGTTTTATTAGATTCCTTGTCAGTCAAAAACTTCATGAAACAATAGTTTGATCTCTTTGCTGACCACTTTTTCCTCTTCGTTATTGTATGTGTAGATGAACAGTATAAATACATCATTTCCATGTCTTGCGTATCAACAAGATGCTTTCATGTGTCGGAGCTGACAAGCTTCAAACTGGTATGAGAGGAGCGTTCGGTAAACCCTTGGGAATGGAGCACCTAGCTAACTTGTTATCGTATGAGATTCAGCTGCAGTCTACTTTTCCTATGTTGGTGTACAAACTGGTGCACCTTGTTTTGTCTTTTGATTTTTTGGATTTTGTAGACATGTACATGTTTGTACGCCAATGTAAACTAAGATTTAAAAAGAAAGAGAATTATATAGTCATATGGGTACTCTTTTTGTAGCTCTCGAAAAGAGCTTTCCGAATATATAAAGTTTGTGAATTTTGGACAAAAGGTTTGAAAGATATATTATTTTTTATATTATTTAAAATTGCTGAGCGAGTCACTTTGGAATAAAATGTAAATCAGGAAGGTTATTTGTGTACTTTCAATGAAAAAAGGACTAATTTGTACCTAGTTGAATGGGTCAGGACCAACTAGTATATTTGGATGGGGTTTTGGACTAAACCGTATTTTTCCCATCTAAATTAGCCAAGGGTCATACTGGTTGCGTTGTTTAGCTCCCTTTGGCTCAGCCGTAATTAGGGTTTTCTGCAAAGAAAATGTGCACGGTAATGCATTTGTCTGACTAAAAAAAAAAATGGTCTGACTCAAAAAATAAATAAAAATTATTAGGCTTTTTGTGCCTCTCAAGTTTCATGGATGTTCTTATTATCTTTGATAAGGGCACCCGTTAGGGTTTAGGGATGTCCTTATATAAAGAAGAAGTTGTTCACTTCTTTCTCCCACTGAAATACATCGCCCGCCGTCTTCGTTTCTCTCTGGTTTTTTAAATCTATTTGAAATCTAAAAACATCTTTCATATTTATGGTAGTTGTAAATTAGAGCCATTAGGAATAGATCTGTTGGAAAGTTAGCTGTTGGCGTTTCTTGTTCAGCCGCCAACGATCCTACTCCAGTCGCTTGCATTTTAACTCCAACTCCTAACGACTCAACTAACCACACACATTTTAAATCCAACCGCACGCTTCTCCTTTTACCGCCGAATACATTTTACCATTTCAGGAAAAACAAATTCCCATACAACTTGCCCTAAGTTACATTTGGGCTATGTTCAGTGGGCTAATTTTGTGTGCCTCTTGTGCATGACCCATTTTGATATGGGCACCCGTTAGGGTTTAGGATTCACCTATAAAGAGGAAATTATTCTCTCTCACTGAACTACTCTTAACACGCGCCGCCTTTGTCTCATGTTTTGAATCTCTACAAAATTTGAAACTCCTTCATTTCATTTTGATTTTTTCAAAATGGATGATTCTGATGATCCTGTCATCTATATTCAAATAAACAATGAAGGAACTAACAGCATAATGATATTTCCTCTCAAAAGAAAAGTTTTAGATGACGAGCTTCCGTCCCCAAGATCTAATGTGGAGATAAAAGAAGGCATGTTAATACTTTACGGTGTAGTTCTCCTTCGCTCTGTGGCTGCCGGTGTCGTTGGTAGGAAGGAGTTGGAGTTGATTTATACAAGGCATGGACACTGATCTGCAACATCAGCCATGGAGAGCTTCAGCTAGTGGAAATGCGCCTTGGTGTTTTTGTGGACGAATTGGTATGTTTACATCAACCTAATTTCAGTTTGATAAGTAATTCATATTTTGTACTAAAATTTGATCTGGGTTCGTTGTTTTGTGGGTGCCTCAATTGAAGTTTTTAAGGGTAATAATGAATAACATTTTTATGGTCATAATTGTTAAGAAATTCAGCAGAATGGGTTTTAGTTTTAGATTTTGGAAGTTGAGGATACTAGCCATGAATGATGAATTGAAGCTTTCAACCTGATTTCACATTGAACTTATGATAAAATTGATGATGTATAAGATTTATATCTATGGTGATTGCACAAGAGATTAGTAAACAAGTATAATAAGAACTTCTAAGTTCTAGTACCTGTTCTTGTGATTTTGACTTCTAACTTGTAAGGATTTGATACAATTATGTAAATGGACATTTACTAATTTTACGGATAATTTATGTAGTAACTTAAATTTGATCTAGGATCTTTCGTTTTTGTTTAGTGTTGATGCTGATAAGTTTCCTAATGTTACCTGACCCATTTATATCGCTAGCCGCTAGGACAGTTTTGATATCATAATTCACATTATAGAGTTTCAATCCATGACTATGCAGTATTGTTTTATGATTTTTCCCATTCTTAATATATTGTGTGCTTTTAGGTTTTTGAATTCCAATGAAGTCTGGTCACATACAAAAGGTTGCAGGGAACTTGGAAAGTCTGCTCTCTCAGGAAATTTTCTAGTTTTTTGAAGTCCAAAGAAGTCTGGTCACCTTGTTTTGTCTTTTGATGTTCTGCTGGTGTTTCCTTTAGTTTGAGTCTGTGACAATGAGGGCTCAGCATAACAAGGTTAAATTTCTACTAATGTTGCATAGAATATCTTATTTAGAGAACTTTTGCACTGTTTGGCGCTGACGGAAGATGGTTTTTCTCTCTTCTTTATGTATTTTGTTAAAATCAGCTTTTCATATCTAGCATTTTTTTGTCTTGGTTGCAGAACACAAGTTTCCAGTAAATGTAATGTTTATGTTACTTGTTAGAAGTTCGTTTTTTTTTTTTTTTTTCACTAATTGAAAACTATAGTTCCAGGGAGTTCATGAAATCTGTACTGCCAGCAATTACAGAGGGCAATCCTCAACTTGAGGTTGTTTCTGAACTCAACCGTGGCCAGCATCCATTTTTAAAAGAACTTTACAGTAATATTCTCAGCTGTCTCTGTTCTAGAGTACATGTCATGTTGGTTCTTTGTATTTATACGGCTTAGATTCAAAGAAGCTTGGGTGAGAGAAACCTTGCATGAGACTTGGCGCAGGGTTTGGTTTTATACCATCCCACGGTTTTGCATATGGTTTTTCTCACCTTCGCAACAAGCATCTCCTGCCATTTGACATTATGGAAAACGGTGCAACTGGCTGCCTGGAGTCTTGGTTAAACTTGTCTTGATCTAAATGTGAAAACCTAAATCTGGCTCTGTATCTGATTCTACTATGCAATTTCATGTTGCGTGTACAATCTCACAATTGACTATGACTGATGTATTAAAGAATTTTCGATCACACCAAAATTTATAACGGAAAATAGGTCTTTTGTTCAAATATTTTTAAAATATGGTTCTAATGGACGAGTAAAATTTAATATGGGTGAAATGGACAGCAAAAAAATAGCAAGAATGAAACTGGATTCATCCCGACATAAACTTAAAAAATAGCAAGGATGAAATTGGATGCATCGTGATGAAAATTAAAAAAAAAAAAAATTGAAAATGGGTAGAATGAAATTGTTTACATCCTAGCTATTTATTAAATTTTGAATTTGAAAAAGCGGGGTCTAACAACCTCACCCAATATTTCGATTAGCAATCTGTATGAATAACTCCGAGTTTTCTATAGAATCAACTAGACAGTTAGACTCAATCAATAGAAAATACTCAAGGAGTTATTATCTCAATCTCTCGATTTGATTTACTCAAGCAAATATGATTCGCGAGTCTTAATCAAAGAGAGATATCTTGGATGGTACTAAAGACCAATATCCAAGTGTCAATCAATTTAAATCAACAACCAATAATGGTCAGATATTCTAATTGATTGAACAACGCACTACCTGTATTACTTTAATTATATAACGAAATATAGTGCGGAAACGAAATAACACAGACACCAGAATTTTGTTAACGAGGAAACCGCAAATGCATAAAAACCACGGGACCTAGTCCAGATTAAATGTACACTGTATTAAGCCGCTACAAACACTAACCTACTCCAAATTAACTTCGGTCTGGACTGTAGTTGAACCCCAACCAATCTCACACTGATTCAAGGTACAATTATGCTCCTACGCCTCTGATCCCAGCATGATACTGCGCACTTGATTCCCTTAGCTGATCTCACCCACAACCAAGAGTTGCTACGACCCAAAGTCGAAGACTTAAATAAACAAATCTGTCTCACACAGAAAAGTCTACAGGTAATAGATAAATTCGTCTCCCACGAATAAACCTACAAGTTTTGTTCCGTCTTTTGATAAATCAAGGTGAACAGGAACCAATCGATAAAACCAGACTTATATTCCCGAAGAACATCTCAGTTTCATCAATCACCTTACAATAAACTTAATCGACGCAGCGAATAAGATTATTGAGGAATCACAAACAATGAGATGAAGATGTTTGTGACTACTTTTATCTTGCCTTTCGGAGATAGAAATATCAAGACAATTATTACAATTGTACTCGTACGATAGAAATAGCAAGATCAGATCACACAACTACGATAAAAGTAGTATCGGTCTGGCTTCACAATCCCAATGAAGTCTTTAAGTCGTTAACCTGGTTTTAGAAGAAGAAAACCAAAGGTTAAAGGGGAACCGACTATAACTTAGCAAACTAGTATCACACAGAATGTGTGGGGATTAGGTTTCCTAGTTGCTAGAGTTCTTCCTTATATAGTCTTTCAAATCAGGGTTCGCAATCAATGTTATCTTGCTAACAAAGCATTCAATATTCACCGTTATGAAAACCTAATTAGATACAAGCTAATATATCTCAACCGTTAGATCGAAAACTTAGCTTGCCATATACACATGTACTTGACGTTTTGGGTTTGTGTAACCGACTAACCGTACCCAAACGTGTACAATGGTTGGTTCAATATTAGTCAACCAAATGGTTAGCCAAATGATAACTTTTATATCAACCATATTCGTCTTCACCATAACTAGTCCAAATGACTCAAATGAACTAGTTAGAGAGTTTTTCAATTACTATGAGATCTCATGTACTACACAAGACACAATTGAATCAAAAACGATGTGATTCACTCGAATCCACGGTTTTCAAAAGCATTCCTTAGTAATTTAGATAAGTTCACGAACAACGTTTTCAGACATAACATCTTGAGTTCACGGACTCTAGCTAACCGGTTGAAGTTATAAAATTCTAGCAGAAATTCTCGGGTCTAGAACTTTCGTCAATTCGCGGACTGCACCCGAGCTTCAAATCCAGCAGATATTCTCGGGTTCGAGAACTTACGCGGGTTCGCGGACTGAGTTTGCGGACTGAGTTGACTGCTCACGTTCCGGTTCCACTTGATCAAAAAAGTTCGCAAACTTCGGTTCAAGTGCTAAGGACTTATACATATATGTGTTGCCACAACAATGCTTATATCCCCCAATGGTTATATAGTTTAAACTCTCATTTCAATCATTGAAACATTCTCAGAGGGCATTATATAGTTGGTATTCACAAACTATTTTTCGTCAGAGCGATTTCCAGAATGATTGAAACATAACATGACTTTCGTCACTAGGAAAAGATGAACTTGGCTATAGCAAAAGATTTACCAACACCCATTTCGATAAATAGATAAGCGAGATATACTCAGCTCGAAATGTCACATGTGCATTTCTTAGTCTATATAGTTAAAACGAATTTCGCCTCAAGATAGGAGATAGAGTAGATATACTTTTGAGTGATAGATAAGTTCAAGTATCCACATACCTTTTAGTTGATGAAGATCCACTGGTTCCTTGAGTATTCCTTCGTCTTGTATGATGATTGCCATGTAGTTCTTGAGCTCAACTACACTTTATATCCTAGTCCGAGACACTAGCTATAATAGACTAGAAATCAAGACTTTATAGTTTTGATCACTAAGATTGACAAACATGCTTGAGATAGCAACGCATGCGAGTTTGACCAAGAAGTGCTCTAATAATCTCCCCCTTAGTCAATTTTAGTGGCAAAACTATTAATACATATGGAATACAAAAATTATATAAATAAAATTTGTAGCTCCTATTCCACATGCCTAATCTTCAACAATACTCGAAATCTTCGTCACTTCCAAGTAGTCCAATTATCCCAAAGGTTGTAAGTTTAGTATCATCGTTTTTGAAAATCCGTAGCTATAACAATGAGAAAAGCATCGGTTCTCAATCATTGTTATAAAGTTTCATAGTATTATTACACAACGTCGAAGTCCAATTCCATCACAACTTCAACAACAATACTATGTACCTATGGTGATACTTCACTCCCCCAAAGTCAATACTCCATCTCACATGGAAACCACACCCCCATATATAATGATCCGAAAACCATATGTACAATTAATTCTCCCCCTTTTTGTCAATAAATTTGGCAAAGGTACAAGAATGGGATCCTAATGAAATTTCCGTAAGAGACATTTCATGACCAAAGGTAAATGTTTTATCATCTTGTTTAGATGCAATCATAAAGCCTAAGATAAATGGATTCATCAAGGATTTTATAAAGATACAAGATAACCTCTAAAATATTCCACAACCGCGCTCCCCACAAAGATTTGGCAATTAAGCACAAGTTCAAAAGAATTCCTCCCCATAAGATGTCATTCCCTAAGGAACAACAAGAGCGACCTTAATTTCAAGAGAAAAGAAGGATTTCTTTAGACTAAAAAAATTGCATACAAGTATGAATTTGGAATCCAACAATAAATATTCAATCATATTAACCAAAGCGAACCAAGATTAATTTGACTAAATATGCTCAACACAAGTAAACTCATGGAGACTTAATACATCTATTCATCACAAGGATCTATTCTATTAGTCGAAAACAATCATTATACATTTTCCTTTTTATCCTTTTAGATTATTCTTCTTCTAATGTGGGTATTTGTTTCTTTTGTGAACAAGCATTGGAGGAATGTGGTCAATACATGATATTGAGCAAGCCGAAACTACACTAGGTTTTGGAGATATTAAGTGTGTTTCTCCTCCGTACTTTGGCTTTATCATTCCCTTTATTCATATTTATTGTGGGTCTTTATCGACTATGTCATCCAACAGATATGCATTTTTAAAGGACAACAATAACAATACTGCTAGACATGCATTCAGTTTTGCTGATGCGCTTCGTAAGCAGGTGCGCCTCATCCTTCACTCTTTTCATTTAACCAGATATCTGTTTATTATTACAACTGTGAGTAATTAGTTTCTGCAACTGATTAGGGAAATACTTTTGTAACCCTCCAACATGCATATGCTCGTGTATGTATTTCCGCTGAAAAATCTATCAAAACTGATGAAGAAGTAAAAACGAGAGGTATTGAGATTTATGAAGGTGAAGAGATTCAGTTGGCCTCTCTTCTTCGTCATTTTTCTTCTGTTGTGGAGGAAGCCTGCTTGTGCTTTGACCCTTCCCTCTTATCTGGTTACCTGTATGAATTATCGCTGCAGTTTGATCAGTTTGTCCGTGTCTGTAAGGTAAGAATTTGTTACTACTTAATAGAAGTAAGTGTAGGCTTTAGATCTTATTTTAATCTACACACAGATCTAATGATTCTCACATGTGGCTTTCAGGTCAATCAGTCTACATAGGACTAGAACATGAGGCTTTTCTTATGTAAAGCGAGTAAGAAAGTAATGAAGAAATGTTTTGAACTACTGGGCATTGAGCCCATCCACATGATTTAGTTTTTGGTTAGATGAAAGATCTCCCTTGTTTCTTAATTCCTTATGTAAAGGGTATTGAGGTTTTTGAGGCATATGCTCATTGCCGAAGGAGTTTTAGTTATTCCCTTTTGGTGTCAGAATTTTGATCATTGCCTTGGTATTGTCATTAACTGTTGGAATGTTGTAAGTTCAGCCTTAAACAAAAATAACTCTTGTTGTTAGTTATCCCGGTGTTGTAAGGAATTGGCAGGAAGTATCACTTTACATTGATTATTACAAACTTCATCCAAGGTGGTGGCTTCAATGTTTTTTTTTTTTTTGTATTTTTTTTAAAATACAAAATGAAAACAAATAAACAAAAAAAGTAAAACTAATGATGAACCTAATTAACTTTTCCCTTGTATCTTTTTTTTTTTCATAAATTTTTTTTTTATAAGGGAACTAGTATAATGATAACCATGTCCCCTTTTTTTTTTTTTTTTTTTTTTTTTTTTTTTTTTTTTTTTTTTTTGAGACAAGAGAATATAATAAAAATAAAAATAAAAATGCAAGTACAAAGGCCATGAAGTAAGTACTTTACCGCTTGATTCTTCACAACTTGTATGTCTTGATATCATAAAATTCTTGAATTCTCATCTTGATAATCTTCGCTCTTGTACATAAGTCTTCAACTCGTATAAATTGTGCTCCTTGTCTTGTTGCTTTACTTGAATCTAAAATCTGCTCAATTCTGTACTGTTGCTTGTAAACCTTGAACGTCTTCAACTTTCCTTCGAATTTGTGATGCTCCTTTTGTTGATGATGATGATTATTCAATGGACCTATTGGTGTAGAGAGAGATAAAGTGGATGGTGCAAACTGCGAACAAAATTACAAGTGGTATGTAAGTTAGCAATTCGATGTCACCATCATGATTGATAAAATATCACTCAAGAGATCAAAATAGTGCTTCTATTGGTGGGAGATTGGGTAGCTCACCATTCTACCTGGAGTTTACGTACGGTGACACACACTCTAAAAGCACATATTTGGACAGGTACAAAGAATTGAAGGTCGGTGCCTCTCATGATGTAACACGGGTAGTCTCCACGATAGGGGATCACAACTATAATACCAAATTCAGTCTGCACCTCATTTTCCACTAGAATGGTTAAATACAACTTTAACTCTCATACAAGTAAGAAACCCGATCACGTTATTTGTCATCTCTAAGTTCAGTCACTCTTATAAAAATCTCGATGTAATCTTAGCGACATGTATACTATGTGAATCTAAACTAACCACAAGTTGGAGTTTTTATTTAATATTTTACACAAAAGTTGAAAAAATTTGAAAAATTTACAATGCGTAAAATTTACAATGCAAATTCTTAACCACTCCACCACACTTAAACTTTACATTTTCCTCAATGTAAATTAAGTCATCCAAAGTAATTCAAGGTGGGAAATCGTACATGAAATATGATAAGAAATCATAAAAATAAATACAAGACAAGAAAAACTAAAAAAATGAAAATAAAAATAAAACAAGAAATACTCATCCTATGGGTTGCCTCCCATTTAGCGCTTGGTTTAAAGTCTTCAGCCCTACTATCTCCTCGCAAATTCACTCTCCATATACCAATAAACTGAAAAGTTGAGGATCCTTCTATGTATCCTGTTTTTCAAATACTCGCTTCGCACAAATATTAGTACAAGAAAACATAAATGAAGTTATCGACCCATGGAAGTTTCTCCCACACTTATATTTTCTACACTTAGAAGTGTATAAAGAACATAAAAATCAGGGACTTCTATGGTTTCTTCTTTGCAAACATCCATAGTATGTGAATAAAATGTTTTTAAGGGCGGATATTGAGAAACAAAGTCATTTAACAATATTATCGAAGCACATACATCCAAACCAATAATAGGTAAACAAGGAGAAACAATATGCACGGGATTAGACAAACCTTGCACAATCACTTTTAGCACGAAATCTTCTTCATCCTTGAAGAACTCAAATGAATTATTCACCTCTTGTATATCATTGTCCTCTATCAAACCTTGCAAACATTCTTCGTCATTTTCTGCCTTAACCAAGATATCGGTATCAACATCTTCATTATAATCATTTGCAGGATCAATTAGGTCTTCCATAATATTACTCAAATCATTCACATTCTCAACATACTCCTCTTTATTGATCCAAATTTCACAATGAGGAACTTTTTTAGAATACTCAAAAATGCATCATCCTCAAGATCCACCCTTTGAATAGGCTCTTGATCATTATTAAGATCAATGATTGAGTTATCTACAGAAGTGTCATCATAGTCCTCGTCTTCATCTTGATCCCAAAAAGATTCCGTTGTACACCTATTGGAAATGTCACCATGAGTTGGTTCAAGTGATGTATCTTCAAAATCACCATCACTTTTATAGTTAACATAAAGTTGGTCGGCACTGTAGTGTTGCTAGTCTCAAACTCATCCTTTTGAATATGTGAAGGATCATTATTAAGATCAAGAGTTGAGTTAACTACACAATTATCAACGAAAGACCCCAAAGGTTTTCCTTTTTAAACATTACCATCAATCAAATATTCATCACAAACCACAGGCACATTAGAATAGTTATTGCTTTGAATACAAAGTTCTTCTTCATACCTTTCTTCTTTGTATTGATCAATATCTGTTTGTAAGTTAGCAATACCTTCACGAAATTCTTGGAGTTGCTCGTCTGTAGTCTCTTTAGCTTTTTGAAACTCTCTTGTTTTACAAAGTTGGAAAATTTGTCCAATAAGTTAGAGACTTGTTGTTCATGAGCATAAGAATCCTCCAATCCTTGTGGTTGATCACACACATACCCACCATAAGGCTGTTGATACGTATGAGCCCACAATATTCCATAGGATACTGATCATATAGCCAATAAATTAGTTTTGATTATACCCATGGAATGGTTGGAAGTTGTCATGTTGTTGAAGTTGTTGGAAACCGTATCCATTGTTCCAATATGCTCCATCCATGAGAAATAAGTACCTAAAATACGATTCTCAAAAAAAGGTTAAAAACCAGAAAATAAAACAAAAAAATAAATAAGAAACCAAAAACAAGTGACAACCGCTGCCTCCCCGGAAACGTCGGAAATTTTTTATCGCTATCGCAGGCGTCAAAAATAAATTACTTTCTCACTACTCAAAATATAAAATATAGCAAGGGCAAGAAAGGATCGTTCCCACAGAGAAGACTTAGTTTTCAATTTGTTTCGGTTTCCTATAATAACAATTGGGGTGTTTTATGATTTTTATAAAGTAAACTAAACTAAAAGAAAATAAAGAAAAATAAAAAATTCAAATCAAGTAGAAGAGATTGAAAAGGTGAGGGTACCCCAAATATACCTCAAGCTATAACTTTTCCTTCCTATAAGTCGTTGCCCCGAAAGTGATTGTTTATATACTGAGTCGAGACAATATAACAAATCGGTTCACACTTTGTGTGATCGTCTATGGATACGAGATGGAGAAAATACAACAACAAAGTGTGTATACTTGGTACAAAGGTTCGGACCTAACCAAACTCAATAGGATTCACGTATCAAGTAAATAGGAACTAACGTTTGTGTAATTTACTTTAATTATAATAACAACAATTATAATACAGAAATATAAAGTAAATGACACAGCAAGATTTTGTTAACGAGGAAACCGTAAATGCATAAAAACCCCAGGACCTAGTCCAGAATTGAATACTCTCAGGATTAAGCCGTTATAAAAAATAAGACAACTTCGTATAGTTGAGACCAAACAACTAAACCTATAGTTCACCTAGTTCCGTCTGTATTCCAACGCCTCCAACCTGTAAACAAGTCACGTACTTGGACCAATTCCTTTGGATCGTATTCCAAAAAATAAAGGAACAACAAATCTGTTTGGTATCAACTTTCTTCAACCAAGTGATATGGGTTGTGCAAAGGTTCCCTTATTTATTTTAACATAAAATCCTTTGTCAGGTTCCAAGATCTATCTTACGTTAAATCACCCAAAGGTAATCACTAAGATTAATCCAACAACACTCTTCAATCAAGTGATATGTGTTGATGTTGATCTTACTCAACTATCCTATCAAAATACCCAAAAGTATAAATCGATTATAGTCAGATCCTCTTTTTCCCAAACAAGTATTGTGAACACCAAAGATTATAAAAAAAACCAAGTAAGAAATCTTCAGTATCTTCTTTGTCTTAAAATCTTCTTAGATCTTCAATAAACACCTGCACACAATCACTTGAATCTATTGTGATCAATCACGCACAGAACGGAGTCTGTTAACAATGGATTATCACAAGATCGTCTTTAGATCTAACAACAGTCTAAAGATCCCTGTCGAAACCTTGAACTAGTTTGAGTGAATCTTATATCAGAATAGAAGATTCTTAAGCATAAACAAACTAGGTGAAATCAATATTCAACCACCGTTAGTCCATCAAATCAATACAAAAATTAAAGATAAACCTCAATATCTAGTTTCCCACCAATGGGTCGTCCTAGAGCTTCTCAATCCCAAAGAAGACTTTAAATTGAGTGGCCATAAGAGATTTCACCTAATTAGATTACTCTCCTCTCCGATAGGAGACTGACCAGTAACAAAGACAAAAGACTAAGTCTAATGTTACGTAGGATTAGTTTACTAGAAATGCAAACTCAAAGTATTTATAGACAAGGAATTTTGGACACTAAGGAATTTCCAAAATCGAAAATATACTCAAGATATTTTTCATTAATGCTCCAGATTCGGTTTTCATAATTCATGTGAACGCACTGTCCAAATATATGATCAAAATCTCCTTGGTAAATCTTTAATTAGCAAATGCACATTACTAGTTTTTATTTTCCATATATAATTAAAAATCCTTAATTAAAAAGATTCTTAACTTATTTAAATTCGATCTTGGGATTTACTTCCTTTTTAGCCGTTAAGGAATATCTTTGAACAAAATAGAATAAGCATTAATGCACCATTTTCAAAGAGTGACGACTTCTTACTCTTGCAAGTCTTTACCAGGCTTGCTCACTTGAAACCGATTTACCACACTTCCAAACAAATTTAGAATTGGTTCATTTTACTTTCAAGAACTACGTGATTGATTAAGTACAACTCAATCAAAACTCATGGGTTTACGGTTCTACAAAAACAAGTTCGGTTCTACCTCCATGTGAGTGTTGTACATAGTTACACTAGCTTACCAAAGATAGGGATGACTAGGTACTAGTATCGGTTCCCCACATATATTTGGTATCTAACTTGTATGCAATGCACATATCCATATGATCGGTTCCCCCTTCCCAAAAATTGTTGCACATGTTCATACGATCGGTTACCATTTATTCCATAAACCTTGCTGTACCTGATACAAGGATCGGTTCCCCTTGTGATGCACTGCACCTCTTACTAGGATCGGTTCCCCTTTTCACAGTAAAAAGTTCAGATATACACAACCCGATCATAGCCCAGGTGATTACTTAAGATCGGTTTCACTAACAAGATTCATACCAATACATAAGTCAGGTCTCATGTAAATAGTTTTACCAATAACACAAACAAGTCATGAGAGGTTATACTAATCACACATATTGTTCGTTCATAAGATATTCAATTAAGAACAACCCCAATAACGCATGGCGATTTCCTTTTCGGTTCACAACACATATTATGAACTTACTTCCTTAGAACACATATAAACATTGTTACCTAGGATGAAATCCTCACCTCATACCCATACATAATCACAATAGCATTCATACGATTATGTCGATGTGTTATATACAAAGTTTAATGGTTAAGAAAGAAACTTCATATTGTATTTCTTAATACTATGTATATCTAGAGTATTCATGCTTCGCAGTTTTATGTTTTCAATATGCATGACTTGATATATACATTAGGGAATGAAACAGTTCAAGTCAAATATCACTAACCTCAAGTGGAAGGATGATGTTATCGTTGTATCTCCACACTTCTTCACATCTTCAAGTCTTCGCAATACTTGTAATATCTTACCCTAATACTTTCAAGCTAACCTATACGAAGTTAACTTTAGTACATATAAAATCAAGCGACTCTTAAATGAGTTTTGGTTCACTAAAATACGACAACCAACCTTGACATACCAACGCTTGGTGGGTTCAACCGAGCAATGCTCTAACAGAGATATTAGTTAAGGATTCATCTTCATTCACAAATATGATTTTTAACAATAAGTAGAATTGATATTTAATCTCAACTTTTAATAAAAGCCCTAGGATACCTTGATCACAAGAATATCCCGCTAATTTCCTCTTGTCATCAACAAACGCATTAAAAGATGCGAGTATGAATTCTATCTAAGAGAACAACCTAACGTGTAAAAGCATCAATAAAGTTTAATTCCCTATATGCATTGAAAACTATGAAATCTGGCCAATCAAAGCAGTCGAACGTGTAAAAGCACTAATCCGGTTTAACAAAGGTTATGGTTCACATATGATCATAAGAATATATCTACAAACTATAATCATATTTATGCTACTTGCAATCAGGAATTATCACTTTTGCTTATAATAACCCTAATCTAGCAATAGATATGCATGTGAGTTCTACCAATTTGCAACTTGACAAAACAAATATTCAATCATGTAACAATATTAATGGTGAATCATAAACAATAATATGAGACAAAACTAATTTACAGAACAAGAAACATGTTATGTGAAATCCAACTAATCCATAACCAACAGTAAAATTAAATACTCATGGCATAGGAGTTCATAACAAGAAGGAAGAGAAAACCTATCATGTTTCTAAACCCTAGAACAAAAAGTAGAAGATAAAAGATCCCCAGAGAATAATAAGACTCTTCTTTTTTTTATAGGTGTCCCAGTAGTAAAAATACCGTGCACCCCATCTCCTGCCAATCTCTTGCCAAAACTTAACCAAGTCGGATGTGAAGTTGATCCCACAAGAACAACCCAGTCAAAACAAGTCCATTTGAGTCATCTCACCTGAATTGGCGGGTTAACTCGCTTGAATCGGAACCCAGCCGAGTTATGGCGGTTTTTGTGTATCCCATCCAACATTCATTCTTCACCCCTGCACAATTTTAGCTCCTAACATTCATCTACTTCATAGCTCTTCTACTTTGAAGCTTCTCAACCTGCAATTCAACTCATTCAACACAGCTGCAACATCATTAGTTGAACTTGTTCTCAACAACATCAACAATATCAGCACCTCCAACTGTGCTTCAAAACCATAACAAGACTGCAACATACATTCCTTGTAGTGTAACCATTCATCAGTAATTCTGTCTTCTCAATATGCTTGTGCTCATCTCAACTGAGAGTCCAAAAGCAACCTCAAACACCCCATCTGATCACCAACATCACAGCTATAATTAAGACCTGGAATATCCTAGCCATTTCAGTTGCACTATCTGTAGATCAAACATCACTTCAACAACAGTAAAAACACACTCATTACTTCCCCGTAACAGTTACAAGACCACCCGAAATTCATTAACTCTACCGCACAAGTACATACCACCACCAACACCAGCAACTGCTGCTTAGCAATACCAATACCTTCAGTTCTATTACCACTTCAGTTAATATCAATACCAACTGCAGTTCACATACACAGAGCTTGGGCATACATCTACATAGCATTCATTCATTCAGTTCTCGGCCAGTTCAACAAAAACATAGTTAATCCTTCTAACTCTCAGCTACAGAACATTCCTATTTTACCTGCAACATCGATCTCCATTACAGTTCAATCCTGCAACCACATTACCACCAGATTTAGATCCTTCTTTGGCTCTTGCAATCCACCAGCACCTGCTCTGGCAGCAACAATTACAGTTGCAGCTGTAAAACTTATCCTGTAACTCCTATTATTTACAGCCATGCATTGTAACCCCAGTTCAACAACCATATCAGCCAACACCTGTTATCTGCACCAGCACTGGCACTAATCTCCACCAGATTCATTACTGCCTTGAATGACATCATTCTACCAGAACTGTACCTTCCATTACCATGAATTGATGGCATCAACATCACCTCTGAGGCCTCCTTATCCTCCAACACAACATCATAAAGAACCACAAACCCATGAGAATCATCACCTCCAGCTGCACTTCAGTTATTTCAACATCTCATTACCAACCACACAGCATTTCATCTCAACTGCAATACAACCCACCAGAAACTCAAGCCACAACACCACTATACACAACACACAGCAGCAACATTGCATCATCTGAGCTGCAATTTCTTCCTTGTATCACCCGGTCCATATCCACTACTGCTGTAATGTCATTTAGCTTGTCTTCAACTGCTCCACCAGTACTGCCTTCACCATTTCAGCATTGCAGTATCACTAGCACCTGCATTTGTAATTTATAAACACCACTAGTTGCACATCCACTACACAAAACCATTACAGACTTCATCATCACTTCCCTGTAATCTTGCTCATCCCATCACCTTCTTCTTTCACAACTTCAACCTCTATGTAGCTTCCCATGAAATCAACATAAAACCCATTCTGTTACTTCTCTGTCTAAACTCAATTCATGCCCAATTTCACTACAACTATCTTCAAATAATCTAACCCACCTTTGCATACATAATTTCTTCATCAACAAAACCATAAATCGACCACCATCTTCACTTCCAACCACTAGTCCCTTGATTTCTCTGTCAATCCATGATTACAAGAACAACCCATCTTCCTTGTTCAGCTTGATCCCTTAATTCTTCAATAACAAACCAAGAACTCATCAATTTAACAATTCCCAGATCCCCTTTCTCCATATATGATTTATTGATTCAAACTTCTCTTTATTCTTCTGTTACTTCACAACAACAATGAGCTGTTCTTCCTTATTCTTCTCGGTGAACTGATTATCCAATATAACCTTCCCTGACCAGTACGACCTATGCCGGCTTGAAAGAATGAAAGAGATTGGAGGAAGCATCTTGGTCCGTCGAGAAGAATCAGACTGAAAATATCCACATAGTTCTGCTAAGTTATAGTGATAGGAGTTTAGACTCCCAACTGATGGATATGGGCCACCAACAGATTATTAGGCCTGTCAGTTCTAGGTAACCGACAATCAAATTCTCTAATTCAACCGCCAGTTATGGAAAACTTACAATTCATTCTTCGTATCCTCCATGTGCAGCCTAGCATGCTCTAAATATAACTCGCATGTGAATTAATCTTTTCTCCCTTTACGCTTCAAACATACATTTTCTTAGTTTTTTGCTCATAAGGACTCCATTGCACCTAATAACTCAAAACTAAACATAAGAGATGCAACTCACTACAATAATAACAAAGAAAGCATAAATACTAGATATAAAATAAGGTGTTTGAGACACCTATCGGATTCCCCCACACTTAGACTTTGCTAGTCCTCAAGAAAATTAAACACAATAAATTCTAAAGGATACATATAACTCCCGTGAGGGTTTACTAGAGATATACCCACAAAACCTACATTTCCAACTTACAAGTTCTTTGAAATGATAGTATCCAACGCACTAAGTGTAATACTCAATTTTTTTTAGCAATGTATATATATATAATTAATTTTAGATACAAGGGAGGCCCTTAGTGAATCTAGTATTTTATTTAGTTTTATCCTAGGTGATAATGTAATTTAGGTATTTGACCTCTTCCTCCCACTTCCTGATCGCATGGGAAAGAGGAAGTATTAAAGATTTGAAACATAAGAAAAATAGCCGCCGTAGTTAGTATATCAGATTGATAAATTTTTGGGTGTAGCGAATCATGAATTAGTCTTTGGAGAAGGTAAGGGCTAAATTGATTGTACTGTTTGTCTGTGTGTATGATCAGATTTCAGTTTTAATAAGTTTTCTCTATGTTTTTATTTGCTTTAGGGTAGGATCAGTGAAACCAATACTTCGGCGCAAGTGGAGAAAACTTGATTACTACTGGTTTGAGGAAAGTTTTTCTAGATCTCTTAGTTCCGGACAAATGTAGAAGTGTGAACCAAATATCTCGTGAATTATAATTTTGTGCTTGAGTTTTTAAGTCTTTGTTTGAATCAAACTGTTCTAGCTTCTTAGTTGTCTGTGAGGTTAGTGTAGACAACTATTGGATGTATGAGATGATGAGCATGGTGGCATGACATAGTTAAATAGTTAAACTAGGTATATTAGATATATATAGTTGGTTACTGCTTGGTGATTAGCACGATGCGTTTAATTCACATATGTGAAATGTATGATCCATTTGACATGTTCAGGAGTGATCGCTGAAATTATCCACTTAAATATGTAAGGTTCCTAGCTAGATTTTTAATCAGCAATGTGTTGATTTGTTGGGTGAATTATTTGTAGTTTAGGATACATTGGACCTGGCGATAATGGTAGTGGTATTCGTAGCAGTGGTTACAGTAGTAGTGGATTTAGTAGGGTGGTCTTGGTGGATATTATTTGTTAAGTACCAAATCATATGCATCATGATGTTAACACCAAATTACTTAAATTAAACGTAGATTTTATGGGCACAAAATACTGTTAGTATAGTGTTGTGAAATCTTAGACTATAATGGGGAAGATTTAACAGTACTATTTGGTTGTGATAGATTGTTATCGACTTAAGTTATTAGCTACAGTAACAGTGAGCTAATAAGGTTTTTCTTTGGCGTAACTAAGAGTTTTTCTTGAAAGTCTTACTGTTAGGAGGAGCACTATTGTTTTTCAACTGTTAGCTAGTGGAGACCTTGGGTGTTAGGATTTTAGGAGCTTTAAACGGTTCACGTTAGTCATAGGTTCTGTTAACCTTGAATGGTAATGTGATCGCAAGTGGTATTTGTAACCGTTTGATGAGAACCTTGGTTAGGAGGCTTTGAGTAGGCCACTAAAGGCATCTAGCTAAATCTCATTTCCTAATGATAAGAGGAATTGAATGTAGATGCGTTCCTAGTACATTTTTTTTATGTGTTCTAAGAGTAAATACGTATATACCGATGAATTATGTGTGTTAGTCGTTGCGGATATGTCCCGGACGAGGTATATTATGTGTGTTATACGTTGCGGATGTGTCCCGGACGCAGGTAATGTGATTGCGGATAGTTTCTGGTATCGTATTGAGGGATATGCTTTTACTAGAAATGGATTATTTTAGTATTATTTTGTTAATTATTAAGTTGGGAGGCTTTAGATACCCTACGTAGTGACTGCTCTAGTTGAAATTTTTTCCTTGTGACATTTTTTTGGATTACGACATATTAGTTTACCATTTTTATATGTCTCCGTGACTTGGGGATCGGGTGAACTTTCTTGGAGTTTAACTCCCGTTGATTATTTTTCAGGTGTTAGTAGGTATCGTGAAGGAGTTTGATTGATTCCAGTATCGGTGGATATTCAGAAGATATCTAACTGAGGGTGGACATCTACACTTCTTCTTTTATTTGTTTATTTTCTTCCGTTATGTAGTTGTGAGGCAGTGGGGATACTTTATTTGGGTAGACGTTATTATTATTTTCTTTTGTTATTTCGACTTAAAAGAGGATTATATTATTGAAGTCTAGTACGCTGGTTTTTAATTCTTTAGACATATTAATAAATTTTGCAAAGGAATAAATTTCCCTTCTGCATATTCAATTGAAATGGAACTTTGTTTCCTATTTTTCTGTGGGTTATGTACCCTTTGCAGGAAATTGACGACGTACTTTCTATTTAATCATCGGCCGGGGTTATATGGAAAGTAGGGTTGTTACAGTTGGTATCAGAGCTTAGGTTAGAGTAACTCTAGGACTTGGGGGAGAGTGAGCCTAGGACGTTTCGGTATGTATATCCATGGTTTGGATATGCTTTGTAAATATTAGTTTACTTGCAATCTTTTCTAAGATTATCATTGACTTTATAGGGATGTCAAGGCGTAGTACTAGGAGACGTACTGGTACTGGAAGAGGTGGTACCGTAAATGGTGGTCATATTGATGGAGATGAACCACAATTGGGAAATCAGACCGTGAATGTGAATATGGCGCAACTGACCCAGTTAATAGCCCAAGCTGTCGCTGCTGCTGTGAATCAAAATATTGGACAAGTCAACAATCACCTGAATAATGACTGCCTGCTGAAACTGATGAAGATAGGTATAGGAAAGTTCAGTTTCAGTTCAAAAAGTTGAACCCGAAAGAGTTCTCTGGAAAGTCTGATGACCCAATGATAGCCCATGAATGGAAAGATGAGATGTTCAAGATTTTTAGGGCCATAGGACCTTCTTGCACGGAAGTCTTTAAGCAGAGATTAGCTAATTTTTAGCTCACTGGAGATGCTCATACCTGGTGGACTTCTGCTTCACGTGGTTTAGACTATGCCACATTGACTTGGACAGACTTTCTTCGTATTTTCGATGACAAGTATTTCCCTCAGAGTGTTCGAAATTCTAAGGAGAGAGAGTTTCTTTCATTTCAGTAGAATAACTTATCTGTGACAGAGTACGAGATTGAATACTCAAGATTGTCGATGTTTGTACCCCACCTAGTAGATATTGAAGAGAAAAATAGGCGTCGGTTCGTATATGGTTTGAAGGAAGTGTATCGAAGGCAGATTGTTGGAAATCCAATGATTGACACTTATGTTAGGGATGTTGAATGTTCCAGAGAGCTTGAGCAAGATTTCTTGGCTCATAAGAGGGATGAGGAATACTTGAAGAAGGATAATAAGGTTGACCGTGCATCAAAGTTTTCTTCAGGTCAACATGGAAGTGGTAAGAACCAGCAGACCCAGAACGTCACTCAGAAAGGTGATCAGCCAGGGAAGAAAAGGAAGGGGTATTGGAATCAAGGGAACCGTGGTCAGAAGAACGCTGGTAATGAAGGTGCAGTAGTGCCAGCTGGGGGAGAGACTCTTGCTGCCAAACCAATTAACTTCTATGGGTTTTGCTATAACTGTCGTGAAAGGGGGCACAAGGCATCAGAATGTACCAAGGAGAAAGTTCAGACAGCAGATAGACGAGAGCAACCAAACACTTTGGCTGCAAACCGTAATGTCCATCCTCGTGGTCAGGGACAACTCTTTGCCGTGCAACCTCGTGAGACAGAGAATGCTACTTTGGGAGGTACTTTCTTCATTTTAAGTGAACCTGTTAGTATTTTGTTTGATACCGGAGCTACTCATTCTTTCATTTCTGTTAAGCTAGTTGGCATGATAAATCTATCTGTGGAAGTGTGTGATTTTCCTCTATGTGTTGCTACTCCTACTAGTAGTATGGTAGAGTTGAGAAAAAGGGTTGATGCTTGTCCTATTATGATTGGAGATGTTGAGCATTTGGCGGATCTTTATGTGTTAGAGATGGTTCCTTATGATGTGATATTAGGAATGGATTGGTTATCTTCAAATTTTGTGCAATTGGATTGTGCTGAAAGGACAATCACTTTTGCAAAGTCGGGTCAATCTAAGGTAGTGGTGCAGACTACATCTCGAAGTCTATTTGTAGAAGCCTTCCTTAGCCATATTGAGGGTGAAGTAGTAGATAATGAGTCTCAGCAGATTGCAAGTATACCTGTGGTGTCTGATTTTACGGATTTGTTCCGAGAGGTTCCAGGGTTACCTCCGAGTAGGCAAGTCGAGTTCTGCATTGAACTCCAACCAGGTACGACACCTATTGCTCGTGCTCCTTATAGAATGGCTTCAAAGGAAATGCAAGAATTAAAGTCTCAGATTGACCATATTTTAAGTCAAGGATTTATTCGTCGTAGCTCTTCACCATGGGGTGCTCCTGTTTTATTTGTGAAAAAGAAAGATGGTTCTTTACGATTGTGTGTTGACTACCGTGAACTGAACAAGGTCACGATAAGAAACAAGTATCCTTTACCTAGGATTAATGATCTTTTCGACCAGTTGAAAGGAGCCATATGGTTTTCAAAGATCGATTTGAGATCTGGCTATCATCAGCTTCTAGTTAGAAAGCAGGATATTTCTAAGACTGCATTCCTGGATCGTTATGGTTCTTATGAGTTTCTGGTTATGCCTTTTGGGCTTACGAATGCACCAGCGGTTTTTATGGACTTGATGAATCGAGTATTTAGGGATTTTCTTGATCGGTTTGTTATTGTTTTTATCGATGATATTCTTGTGTACTCTAAGACTCGGGAACAACACGTGGAACACTTACGTTTAGTGTTGCAGACTTTGAGAGAGCATCAATTGTTTGCAAAGTTCTCTAAATGTGACTTTTGGCAACAATCAGTTAAGTTTTTGGGGCATGTGATATCTGAATCCGGAGTTTCTATAGACCCTTCCATGATTGAGGCAGTGTTGAGTTGGAAGCAACCTACAACGGTTTCAGAGATTCAAAGTTTTCTTGGTTTAGATGGATATTACCGTCGTTTCATTAAAGATTTTTCTCGTATTTCGGGACCTCTTACTAGGATAACTAATAAGGGAGTATTGTTTGTTTGGGATTCTAAGTGTGAAGACGCTTTTCAGGAGCTTAAGATTAAGCTTACTTCAGCACCAGTTTTGACCTTACCCGAAGAAGGAAAGGAGCTAGTGGTTTAGACAGATGCCTCACTTCTAGGATTAGGATGTGTTTTGATGCAGGAAGGTAATGTTATTTCTTATGCATCTAGGAAATTGCATGTTCGTGAGAAGAATTATCCAACCCATGACTTGGAGTTGGCAGCGGTAGTTTTTGCTCTGAAGTTGTGGCGTCATTACTTGTATGGTGAGAAATTTGAGCTTTTCACTGATCATAAGAGTCTCAAGTATCTGTTTTCCCAGAAGGATTTGAATATGAGACAACGTCGATGGATGGAGATCATTAATGATTACACTTTCGGCTTACAATATCACCCTGGTAAGGAAAATGTTGTAGCTGATGCCTTGAGTTGAAAACCAAGGGGTTTGTTATCTTTCATGATGGTGGAAGAGTGGAAGATGTTGGAGACAGTTGCCGAGTTTGACTTAGACGTAAAGAATTCTTCTACTTCGCAAGCATTTTTGGGTAATCTTGTGGTACAACCTGCACTTATTATCCGTATCATCCAGGCTCACTCCAAGGATGATTGGTGTACGAAACTACTTGGAGCTGGAGACTTAAGTGAAGATTTTGAGGTAGGGATGGATGGTGGGATTCGTCTTCGAGGTCGTTTATGTGTACCCATGGACGCCCGGTTGAGACGTGAGGTGTTCGATGTAGCTCATCGTAGTCGCTATACTATCCATCCTGGAGCTACAAAAATGTATAAAGATTTGCGTAGACAATTTTGGTGGAAAAGTATGAAGCGAGAGATTGCAGAGTACGTTTCTAAATGCCGAACTTGTCAGCAAGTTAAGATTGAACACCAAAGGCCAGCTAGAGAATTAGAACCACTCCCAATACCAGAATGGAAATGGAAAAATATTTCCATGGATTTTATAGTTGGACTACCAAGATCAAAGAGAGGACATGACTCTATTTGGGTAATAGTGGATCGATTGATTAAGTCTGCACACTTTTTACCAGTGCATACTACTTATAGTGTGGATAGACTATGCAATCTCTATGTAGATAAGGTTGTGGTATTGCATGGTGTTCCTGTCTCGATTGTTTCTGATAGGGGTGCTCAATTTACTTCTAAGTTTTGGAGAAGCTTTTAACAAGCTTTGGCTTCAGATTTAGATTTTAGTACTTCATTTCATCCTCAGACTGATGGTCAGACAGAGAGAGTTAATCAAATATTGGAGGATATGCTACGAGCGTGTGTGCTAGATTTCCAAGGAAATTGGGATGATTATTTACCCTGGGCAGAATTTGCTTACAATAATAGTTATCAGTCGAGTATTGGTATGGATCCTTTTGAAGCTCTTTAAGGAAGACCTTGTCGTTCACCGGCATGTTGGGTAGAAGTGGGTGAAAAGAGATTTTTGGGGCCTGATTTAGTTCATCTCACTACGGAGAAGATCCTAGTGGTAAAGGATTGTCTTCGTAAAGCTCAGAGTAGACAAAAAAGCTATGCAGATAGGAAGCGTCGACCATTACCTCTTGAAGTCGGAGATGAGGTATTACTCAAGGTGTCTCCTATGAAAGGAGTAATGAGGTTTGGGAAGAAATGGAAATTGGCTCCTAGGTTTATAGGACCTTTCCCTATAAGTAAGAAGATTGGGAATGTGGCATACCAGCTGGAGTTACCACCACAGTTGGATGGAGTACACAATGTATTTCATGTTTTAATGTTACGTAGACACTTACGAGATGAGGAGCGAGCTCAGCAAGCAGACCTTAGTGAGTTGGTTGTGAAACCAGATGCTACCTATGAAGATAAGGGTATTCGTATTTTAGGACGACAAGTTAGGCAACTACGATCTAGAGAAATTCCATTTGTCAAGGTGCAATGGAATCCACTAGATGAGCGAGAGGCTTCTTGGGAGCGTGAGGATGTTATTCGTCGTTCTCATCCACACATTTTTAATGACGAGGTAATTTTGATTCCGGGGACGGAATCCTTTTTCTAGTAGGGTAGATTGTAATACTCAATTTTTTTTAGCAATGTGTATATATATATATATATATAATTAATTTTAGATACAAGGGAGGCCCTTAGTGAATCTAGTATTTTATTTAGTTTTATCCTAGGTGATAATGTAATTTAGGTCTTTGACCTCTTCCTCCCACTTCCTGATCGCATGGGAAAGAGGAAGTATTAAAGATTTGAAACATAAGAAAAATAGCCGCCGTAGTTAGTATATCAGATTGATAAATATTTGGGTGGAGCGAATCATGAATTAGTCTTTGGAGAAGGTAAGGGCTAAATTGATTGTACTGTTTATCTGTGTGTATGATCAGATTTCAGTTTTAATAAGTTTTCTCTATGTTTTTATTTGCTTTAGGGTAGGATCAGTGAAACCAATACTTCGGCGCAAGTGGAGAAAACTTGATTACTACTAGTTTGAGGGAAGTTTTTTTAGGTCTCTTAGTTCCGGACAGATGTAGAAGTGTGAACCAAATATCTCGTGAATTATAATTTTATGCTTGAGTTTTTAAGTCTTTGTTTGAATCAAACTGTTATAGCTTCTTAGTTGTCTGTGAGGTTAGTGTAGACAACTATTGGATGTATGAGATGATGAGCATGGTGGCATGACATAGTTAAATAGTTAAACTAGGTATATTAGATATATATAGTTGGTTACTGCTTGGTGATTATCACGATGCGTTTAATTCACATATGTGAAATGTATGATCCATTTGACATGTTCAGGAGTGATCGTTGAAATTAGCCACTTAAATATGTAAGGTTCCTAGCTAGATTTTTAATCAGCAATGTGTTGATTTGTTGGGTGAATTATTTGTAGTTTAGGATACATTGGACCTGGAGATAATGGTAGTAGTATTCGTAGCAGTAGTTACAGTAGTAGTGGATTTAGTAGGGTGGTCTTGGTGGATATCTTTTGTTAAGTACCAAATCATATGCATCATGATGTTAACACCAAATTACTTAAATTAAACGTAGATTTGATGGGCACAAAATACTGTTAGTATAGTGTTGTGAAATCTTAGACTATAATGGGGAAGATTTAACAGTACTATTTGGTTGTGATAGATTGTTACCGACTTAAGTTATTAGCTACAGTAACAGTGAGCTAATAAGGTTTTTCTTTGGCGTAACTAAGAGTTTTTCTTGAAAGTCTTACTGTTAGGAGGAGCACTATTGTTTTTCAACTGTTATCTAGTGGAGACCTTGGGTGTCAGGATTTTAGGAGCTTTAAACGGTTCACGTTAGTCACAGGTTCTGTTAACCTTGAATGGTAATGTGATCGCAAGTGGTATTTGTAACCATTTGATGAGAACCTTGGTTAGGAGGCTTTGAGTAGGCCACTAAAGGCATCTATCTAAATCTCATTTCTTAATGATAAGAGGAATTGAATGTAGATGCGTTCCTAGTACATTTTTTTAATGTGTTCTAAGAGTAAAGACGTATTACCGATGAATTATGTGTGTTAGTCGTTGCGGATATGTCCCGGACGAGGTATATTATGTGTGTTATACGTTGCGGATGTGTCCCGGACGCAGGTAATGCGATTGCGGATAGGTTCCGGTATCGTATTGAGGGATATGCTTTTACTGGAAATGGGT